>JANFOE010000190.1:2402500-3096993 GCA_025667525.1 Glebionis coronaria
GCTACATGTGCATTGGTCAACCCAAACGACATAACATGAAACTCATAATGTTCATTACGAGTTCTGGATGTAGTGATTGGAATAGATAAACTTCTTCGCGGACGCGAAGTTGATGATAACCATGCCATGGATCAAATTTTTGAATATACGCTAGAACCTTGTAAATGATGGAATAAATCTATCATCTTGGGTAGTGGATATAGACTTTGATCGTCAATTTACCTAGTTCACGGTATTCAACAATTATAAGGAATGATAACACCATAGCTCTTCATGATGACGAGATCGGTAGAATAAAATCTTTCTCCGACAACTCTCTCAGTTGTACGGTAACACTTTCGATTCAGATGGTGCTGATGTATAGTGCACATGCCATAAGTGCAGCACCGGGTTTATAATCAATACCAAATTCAACTTGCCTTAATGGAGAAAGTCTAGGTTATTCACCAGCAAATACCTTCTAAAGTTTCAAATAACATGAACATCTTTTCATACATTTGCTTTAAGTTCTTTCTAGATTATAATATCTATGATCAGTTTATAACCATTCATGGTATAGTTTCAAGTCTAAATGTAGGATATTGCCATCCATCAAGAATTATTTAGATCCCTTTTGATAATCAACATCTTATCTTTTAGGGGAATTTTACTCGAGTTCCCATCAATTAAGACAATGTCGTCATGTCATAATCAATCAATCCATTCTACTGGTACTATCATCTTTCCAGTTTCATTACCGTTGATAAGATGTGAACTTCTCAAAAGACTAATAATAACTCATAATCCTTCACAAATTTAAGGATATCTGGAGACATAACTAACCTTAAAAGAGTAAGGTCAACACATAATCTACGCGAGAGAATTTCAAATCAGATACAGACGAAAACACTAACGAATATGAATATATCCCATGTTTTCATGATTTGAGTACGCATTCGAAAGCTCCTCGGATCGTTACCCAGGTCATTCAAATGAAATCTAATCAAAAGAAATGATAGGAACGTCAAAACACCCAGTCGGGTATTAATATTCAATAATCAGATACTTTCCTAAGAATCTCACTACGAGAGAATTGGTCAAGGAGGGGATATCAATTGTCAATTAAGACAATTTCCACAGATGATTAAATTCGATTCAGATAATAAATAGTACAGACACATATGTAGGTGTTTCTAACAATATGTCCCTATTTTTGCACTTCTTGCAGATCTCATTAAGTTTAATCTTTCACAACTTCAAAGAAAATGTAGTGTTTATTAACACTTTCATGGTGACTACTAATCAGCCTTGCATGGTCCCTTCCAAATTGTATGTAGGCGCGCAACTATATACAACTTCAAGATTAACGATGCAATACTCAGTTCGTCAAAACTTTGTCATCATGTTTAAAATAAAAATATTTTCATGCTTAATTCTTGAATAAGAATCAAAATGAATTTACAAAGATGTTCTTTGTTATGAAAACAGTTAAGTTTTCCAAAGTGTTTCATAAACAACTTTATTTTGATAACGAATTTTTTTATAAGTCTCACTTTAAATAATCCATATGGTGATGAAAATCCAATTTTTCTCAAGGAATAATGTTTTAACTTATAAAAACAATGACTGGTCTGCAAAAGAGTGATGAAGAGTTGTTCACCAAGAACTAACTACAATATGATAGGAAACGAGCTTAGCCAATTAATCATGAGGTTCATGACCTCGATGGCACTCAAAAAGAATAATTCACAACGTAACTCAAATCGAGATGAGTACTTGTTCAATGGTTGCATTACTAATGCGAACATTAGGATGAAGCAATAAAAGATAGATAACATCAATATATGTAGGATTTAGCAATCAAAGGTAGTCTTTTCATTAATCACAAACAAGTCAAAATTGTACCGTAACACATTACGTGTCACTATGTCATACAATTCCAAGAACTCATCCTACCAACTGATGTCTCAGTTAAGTTAGGGATTTTTAAAAGATAACACAATGAATACTAATCTACAAGAGACATTAGGTGTTCCACCTGTCCTGGAAGATCCATCGGTCCCAATTCAGAAGAAGGTTTCTTCAATTCATTTCTTGGACACTGGGCATCCTCGTCATTGGACAATGGCCTAGGAACAACCCTTAACACGAACCAACAATCATTTAAAACCTTATAATTCAATCACAGAACTTAACGACTTTCTCTTAACATTTTATTATTCCATATGAGTTAAAAATTTACTTCATTCAAGTTTCAATCAACTTATACTCAATGCAACATCCTACCTCATTCTTTAATACTTTCAACCTTATTCTTATACCTTGAAAGGGCAATAAAAGCTCAATATGAACAACACTTAATTTCCAATCCTATGGCTCCTTACAACAATAGTTATCAAATGAGTCACTAGTATGAAATGACTCACACACTCAACTAGACTTCTCGAAAAGGTACTAGTGGCATGAGGCTTTTGGGTAATGGTTCCAATGACAGCCCCAAGTGCAACATTCACCCTTTCGATTTCAAATTTAAGAATTCGGTGACAACGAATCAGAGACACCTTTCCAGGTGGTAACGTTTTGTCAAACTCCACTCTTTAAGGAAAGATCGTCATGACATCGATATTAGTTTTAATCTCGCCAATTCTTCTTCAAGATCATAATCAACTAATATCAACATTTCTATGAATATCAACTATTTTGTTAGGATTATGAACATCCACAACTTGATTTAGATCTAGAATAGCTAGAATTCCTACGGGAATAGCTTCGATTGATTTGCTAGGGGGAGTTAGGGTTTCTTGTGACAATCTACGTTGTATAAATACCTCGTATAAGTATTAAAATAATCATCAAACGATCATGTAATCAAATTACATCATATATATATATATATATATATATATATATATATATATATATATATATATATATATATATATATATATATATATATATATATATATATATATATATATATATATATATATTTATATAATCCAAGTTATATATATATATATATTAAAATAACACTTCTCAGTCTGGCCTTGTCGGTAACTCGGGAATTCTTCGGTACCGTTATAGTCAAAAGATTTTTTAGATATTTTTGAGAAAAATGTTTATAGTTAAAAGATTTTGAAATATTTTATTCAAAACCATGGTTTTAAAAATCTTTCGTTCTCTATAACGAGAGCTCTGGTACCAAACTGTAACACCCCCAAATATTCATACTTTAGTTTAGCGGAAGAGTCATTGGTGTTACGGGATAGCACATTACTCAAATCATAGACAACGCGGAAGGGTCGCCTCGTTTAATAATAAAGAATTTTCCATTCATGAATATCAAATTTACATAGGTCCCAAGTCATAGTATTTCATACAATTTTACAAAATATTTGAATGGAAATTGTTATTTAAGTGCGGGCCATAAATTCTTGTCGTCTTCTCGAGAATTACCTTCAAGTACATGAGATAAAACATGTTAAAATAAAAGGTCAGCGAAAACGCCGAGTGAATTCATAGAGTTTAATGAAATCCATTAATATATCATCGGTACAAAATTATTACCGAAAATCATTTTGTACAATTCTTTGTCGTACGCCACAAAATAAGCCAAAAACATTTCATGCAAATCTTTGTTGTAAATCATACTATAGGCTTTTGCCTTCAAAACCATTATACGAACCAATGTCGTAAAAACATCATACAATACGTTTTATTGTATAGAGTTAAATAAAAACCGTTATATGAATATGGTTATGTGAAACCAAAACACGAACATAATATCAATAATTAGACCCTGTATTGCTAGTCAGGCAATATATTGTAATTCAATGCGTATAGCAGTATTTTCGTTATTGGATTATTATAAGCCGCATGATATTGCTACCTTACTATAACAAACAATGGGTAGCTAACCCGAAACTCATTTGCCCATCTAAAGCAGTGTGTCGTTATAATAATCACGCTTATATAAATCTTCTCATACATAAATTCGCTTACCAATCAATGTGGCACGACGGAGATCAACCGTCAAGGCGCGAACTAGGGTGATCTTCCCCAAATAGTACTATTATATGCATAAGCGTCTACCAAATCCCGGAAGTTCACATTTCATGCTAATGGGACTTTTAGTGACATAACCTAACTTTAATAATTGATGTAGTGGTTTTACTACTCTTTAGGAAAAGAGAGCAAAAGTGGCAAGTATTAAGTGTCGGTTTAGGAAAACCAAGCACTAATGACCCAAAGTGGGGTCGTTCTCAAGGAGGCTTAATGTGTGTGTGATGAATTGATTAACTTTGTGATTTTATTGTTATGAGAAAAGAAAAATAGAAGAAGGATAAGAAGAGATTGACGGTTACGAAGACGGATTAAACTAAGACGAAAAAGGTGTATACGTAAAACCTTAAAAGCACCAAATTTATTATTTTATCCTAAAAATTTCTAAAAATTGCAAACAAATCCTAAATAATGTATAAAGAGTTTACAAAAAAAAATCAAAAACCACCCAAACCTTTTAATCAATTAAATAATGATATTTAATGCTAATTAAAGCCCTAAAAATCAATTTAATTACTAAAAAGCCCAAAATGAGTTTTATCACTTTGTAAACCTCTAAAACAACCTAACTTAATTTAAAACTATTTTTGAAAATTTTAAAATTAATAAAAACTATTTTAAAACAATTAAAAACTATTAAAACTATAAAAACTTAAAATAATTATAAAAAGAAATCTAAGGACAATGAAAATATTCTAAAAGTTGCAAAACTCCTAACTTTTGATATTTGAACTAGGAAAAATGAAAAAAGTAGAAAAAACTAACTTTCAATTTTTAATAATAAAATAATAATAAAATATTCAAAAAAATTTAAAGTTTATAAAAAAATTCTAAAAAATTACCAAAAATCTAGAAAAATGTAACTAAGACAGAAATGCAATCAAAAGTTTCCAACACCTTTTTAATAATTTTATATTAATTTCTAAAGTTGGTTAAAAACCCTAAAATCATATAAAATCAAAAATAAGTTAAAATGAAAACTTTAATTGCTGTAAACCTCAAAAATATAGTTAAAAACTATTTTTCCAGATTTTTAAAACACTTTTTCCTATTTTTTATTCACTTTCTAAAATTTAAACTTAAAATAATCCTAATAAATAAACTATTCACGTGAAAAATAAACTTTTTAAACCAAAAAGTCCTAAACCTAATAAAGAACAAGGGAAAAATACAAACTAGTAAAAAGCTAATCAAAATAAGCTGAAAACAGCTTATTAATAAGTTGCTTGGTTTAATAAGCTAAAAACACACACCCCTTAAATAATTAATTGACCAAGTGATAACCAGTCAAAGACCCTAGGGCAACTGGTTATCACATTGGTGTGTGAGAGGAGTGGCGCAGGTTCGAGTCCTGGCGACGTCCTTTTTGTAAAAAACTTTTTTTTTTCTTTCTTAAATTTTTAAAACTCAAATATAGTAACTAATATTACTCTAAATCACAAACTTTATGCAAATTAAGCTAGAATCAATGCCATGGAAATAAAAAACGTGCCCAGACTACAAGTTGATATAATAACTGATGAACACACAAAAGTGTGTATCTTCACTTGTGAAGATAGAACAAGAGGGGCTTGTTCTTGGAGGTTTGTTGGTCGTTTTGGGAAGACAAGGAACCCCCACAACTAGTTGGGTTGTGGGGAGTCACAATATACAAGATAACACCAAGTTAACACACAAAAATCAAGCACACATGCCCTATTTCAGTCACTGTTATCAGAAAAATGGACTTGGGTCCTTTTGCTGGTGCAGTTGGTATTTGGGTGAGTTTTGGTGGACCAAAACTCACTCAATTTGCTCAATAGCAAGCTCAAATCACACTCAAGTCTTAGACTACCTTAATTCCTAACAAGCACAAAAATATGATGGCAAAAACTACACAAAATTCAAGCAGTTTTGAGCTAAACAGATTTTCAGCTAAGTTTTCATAATTTGCATAAAACTTCTTCCAAAACTTACCAAATTGCACTCAAACAATTGATATAACACAAAGCTAACAAAAGGAGTGGATTTAAACTTGTTTCAAATCATTTGCACTTCTCAAAATAATTTTAAAACCCGTATCTAAACACCCTTTTAAATCCTAAATTCAAACTTTAACACACAAAATGTTTTCAAAACATAACCAATCAGATTCCAAGTTATCTAATCATGCATAAACATGCTTTTTAAGCCAAATAGAACAGGAAACAATCAAATCAAATCAGATTCATGCAAAATCAAATTGCAAGCAGATTTTCAGTAAAAATAAGAAAGAAAAATGCGAAAGGTAAGAGAATGAGCACCTCCATCACTTTACATCCTAGTGAGGGTCAGCTAAGCTCCCCTGAACTTAAACCAACAACTAGGCAAGCCAGGGGTCCTTGGATGAATGAGGTTGCTTGATAAAGTACAAGACCACCAATTTTGGTAAAAATGTGATGAAATGATTTCTTCCCTGCAAAATCACCACAAAACCAGGAGATAAACTTCAAATTTCAAATGCTACAAGCTTAAAGCTTGTAGCTTTTGAAATAGTAAGGGTTAGAACAAATGGGTGAAAAAAAGCAAAAGGTTTTCACCTCAGTAGGCCTTTTACCCAAACTCTATACCCATTGAATCTTGATATCCACAAGATATCAAGGTTCAATGGTCATATAGGAGCCCAAATAAAACAACCTATGTGGACTTTGAACCAGATTGCTAACCAAGAAAACGTATTTTCAGAAACTTTTAAAATGCTTTTTGAAAACTCTTTCAACCAAGTATTTTAACAATCAAATTTGGAACTCAGCTAGCTTTTCAAACACACACCAACTTTTAAAACAATAAAAAGGGATTATATTTGCTCACAAAATACCAACTTTCATTAATTCTTAAAAAGGAATTACAAAATGTTGAAAAGCTAAAACTGGAACAAAGGGAAATGCACATGTTGCATCCTCCTTTTATAGGCTTAAACAGAACATTCTAGGCTAATGAATAAAAAACTAATAAGCTAAAACCCTAAATGGAGAAAATCCGAGAATGCCCTTGGTCTTCAAATTCGAATCTTGGTCAATGGTGGAGTCTTGTGACATGAGAGTGATAGCCAGCAGTTTGATATGATCTAGGACGTTTATTTGGAGTGGGGGACAAGTAGTTTCATCATGAGCGTTCATCTTGTCGATTTGGGGTTTGGGGATGAAAGTGACGCAACAGGGGAGGTCCCTACTGCTCACATGGGTGTTTTGGCATCATGTTTTTGGTGTGGGATGTGTTCATCATATGGTTAATTAATGATTTGGAAAGGGATGAACAAAACCCCTTTGTTTTGGCTTTGATTTATCCTGGGATGAGCTAGGGTTTATGGAGTGATTAGGCTAGGTTTAATCTGAATTGGGGGTTAATTAATTTGAATTTTGTGTTTTAGTGGGAAAATATAATTATTAAATCAGTTATATTAAAGGTGGGTGGAACTCTGACGTGGAGGGAGAATGGAAGATGATTGGTGGAGGTGGGATGGGAGGTGACGTGTAGGGTGTTGAGTGGTGGATGGGGTTTCAATGTCTGGGCAACTTCAGTCCCTTAACTCCCTTTGTTTTGTCACTTCAATTCAGAAACTTGTCAATGCCTTAATTACACATAACAACTTTTGTCAACTTGCTGAAAATGGCCCATCATACTTTCAAACTTTGAATAAGGACTATTCATGCAATATTTGCATTCTTCAAGGGCTTGTAATGTCATGTCTTGAAACTTTAGGACCAAACTTGTAATAATTGAGATTTACAAGGGTCTAAAGTGACAAGTCTTCAAAAAGTGAGGGGCCAATCTTGCCAATCTTCAAATCTTCAAGGACTTCTTTGGAAATTCATGATTCGGGTCGGGTTCATTATGCGACTTCATTTCCCGTGTTCGTTTTTTATTGATTCTTGTGATCTTTTTGTCATTTCCTCAATATCCATACCTAAAATACACAAGCAACAAACACGAGCATATATTTGGCATTTTTAATGATATTTAATGCATTTTAAGCCCAATTTGGACGATGAGACTATGTATAAAATTAGTCTCATCAGTAATCTATTTCATTTCATCTATCGGGTCATATAATCATTCATCGGGTCATATAATCATTTGGGTCCAAATCAATAAACAAACAATCGGGACAACTGATGTACTATTTTATTAAAACTAACATGTTATCTCCCTCGCGGTTTTATAAAAAATTTCATAAAAACATTTAAAAGAGTGCGAGGCTATGAACTCACGTTGATTGGGAAAGGCGGTTATTGGCGATTTGGATGTACGGTACGTGCTTCAATCACGGAAACCTAGACAAATAATACTTGTCTTAGACTTTTGTCCAATGACTTTATGAAAATAATAGCTATGTATATATATGATGATTTTATAAATATGATGATGATCAAGTGGGATTGTACATCTTTATTTACTCATTATAGTGTTATGTGTTGGTAAATTTTTATACTAGTTCCACTAGTTTAACTTCTTAACTTGTTAAGGCCCAATAAGCCCATTATAAGCCCATTACATTATATTTTCCCATATTATACTTTTAACATCAGCCCTATACTTACATGTTGCGCCCAAGTGGGTTAAGCCCAATGAGTAAGTCCATTAGTGTTTATCAAAACTAGTTGGGTCAATAGTCAATAAGGCTACTTTGGCCCGTTAATGTTGGTAAGTTATAAAGCTCGGGTTTTATCGGTTTTTACTTGTCAAATGTACTTATACATCAGTATATTAGTTATAAAGAGTTTACAATAGACGGGTCCGACCGTCTATGTTTTAACTGACGAAAACGTTAATTTATCGGTTTTAGCTGAAAAGACGTAAAACTCATGTATATAGTTTTATAACATATAAAACTTATCAAATTGCCATTTTTATAAAATGATACATTTATTTATCAAAGTAAATACTTATTTATATGTAATATATAATTTAGTGGGTTTTAAGTTTACATTTTATATTATATTTACTTGAGTGCTAATATTATACTATATACTTTTATTTCACCAATCTGATTATTATTTTCACTTTCACCATTTTTACCATATCTTGAGTTCTACAAGGAGATAGAAGCTCATTTTTTGGTGACATAAACTACATATTATATACAGTTAACTTAGATTTATCGACTGCACAATCCAACTCTAAATATCTCTAACAGTCCGTCCAAAACAGACTACTCAGATTTGTACTTCAATATTGTTTTGATCATATCTCACTCATTTTAAGGAGTCCATTGTGTGGCCAACTCTCACATGTGTACAAGTATCATATCTTACTGTATATTAATTCATCCATGTCATTTTAACTGTTTAACATAAGTTTCTTTACTGTTTTATACAGCCTACTAAATTAAGCAAGATTTTAACCTTTTTACATGTAGTTTCCAATATTTTTTATCAAGTTTATCAACACATAATCCCCACATAATTTTTTTATCATCATATACATATACATAAAAAAATAAAATACAATTTACGTTTACAAAAATAACAAGGAAATGGAAAGGATGATCTTGTTACCACCAAGATTATGAAAGTTAAGATCAAACTTGACTTTTGTTGGCAAAACTTGTGGTACAACAATATCAACTTCAAGATCACCAATCTTCAAGATCACCTTATGGAAAATCAGCCCTGTGACACCAACAAATCTCCTATTTGGATGTTAAAATCACCACCAATCTACAAGTCTTCAAAGAGTTTCCATCTTGATCAACTTTAAACACAAGATTTGTGGTAGAAACTTGATCATATGAGGTGTTTAGTGGTGGTGGTGGACGGCAAGTAGAGAGAGGAAGAGAGAAATGTGTGTGTTTGCATGTATGGAAAATGAGTTGTTAGTTTAGTGTTAGCTTGTTTTGTGCATAGATGGTTTTGGAAAGAAAACAAGACAAGTGTCCTTGTTTTGTTATACAAGGGACACATCTCATGGTGTGTTTGATAAGCTTTGCCGACATGTATTGGGGGTGAGGCAAGTTTATCTTGTCTCATCCCCATTTAATTACGGGTACTTCTCGATTCTAGTTTCCTCGATTTGCGTGCCCTCGGGTCGTTTTACGAAAAACATTTTTATAAATTATGAATCAATCGCACAAAACGAATCTAATAAAAATTGTCTCATAAAAAATGGAGTTCATAAACGTAAATACGTAATCCTAGGGTTTCAGGTTTAGTCGTAGAAGACGTTAAATTATTCACGTAAGCTCTAATTTCTTCTCGTAAATTTATGAGTTTATGAACCAACATAAATTTAAAATTTCAAAATAATATTCACGGATAAATTTATTTCCTGAAGTGTCAGACTGCCACCAAAAACGGTGTATGTAAACGTAAGCACGTAACATAGAATCCTCCGGTTTAGACGTAGTCGATGCTACTTCAAGACGTAAAATCCAAATTTCTTCCCAAAAATGAGTAAGTTCATAATATAACATTAAAATAATGTTTTCAAATAATAATTGAGAATAAAATACCGATCATAAATTGACGGATTGTCACAACGTTACTATTCAACACACCACTAGCAGCCTTAAAACTAGGTTCTCTAACTGCCTTTGTAGATGTATCCTTAGACGATTGTCCTTTATCAACACCAATAGATATAGGCCTAGGCAGTTCACTCTTTTCCTTAACTTGTTGCTTGTTCTTGTTTCCCCATATAATAGTAGTTTTAGGTTTGTAAGCCCGCACTCCCTCATAATGTCTTCCTCCGGTTTAAATAGCCTTCACCTTCTTATTTGTAATCATAATAAAACCATCCTACTGATCATCCTTTGTAACAATAGGAGAAACCTTAGGATTTTTAGGACATTGAGTAGATGAATGCCCAAACACACAACAACTATGGCACATAGGAGGATGCCACTCATATTCGACATGCATATTCACTTTGGAATTCCCCCTCCCATCTAATAAACACACAACCATAATAGATTCTTTTTTTAGCGCCTTATCTACTGTTACATTAATAAGAGAACGAGTATATCCCATTCGTCCCGGTTCCTCCTCACACATAGTTGTAGTAAAAGCGTCCAACATCACAGGTTTACCAATTTTTTATCCTATGAGACTTAAACCATCATCCGTGTATGCAACCAAAGGAACTTTGTGTATCTTAAGCTAAACATGAACACTAGTAACTGCATCCTTTGATAAAACCAAATTAGGCAGCCACTTAGTGAGGATAAAAGGTTGGTTACACACCATCCAAGGCCCTTTCTCCAACACCTGTTTCGAACCAGATTCTGTTGTAAACTTGAAGAAAAAAAATTCCTTCCTCATCCCTCATAACCTTGTGCAATCCATATTTCGCCCATACATTAGTAACATAGTTTTTAACCAGCGGGAATGTAATATATTTCCCCACAAAGAACCCAACCAATGAGTTAGCAAATCTGTTTTAAGCCTCTTTAACATTCTCCATTAGAAGGACAAAATTAGTATCAACAACCTTCTGACCATTAAACATAACCCTAAAATCGATTTTATGGTTTTTAATCTCTGTTGCTACAACCACAACAAAAGAACACACCCCAACATCTTGAACTTCGTGAATATTAGGGTCTTCCTACCCCGATGACATCCCATAATCTAACACAGCAGCAGATGCACCATCCTTTAGTTGTCTCATGCGAAACCCTAAACGTATAGTTTAAAGGCATGGTTTGGTTTTCATGAGTCTTGGCAAAACGACCACGTGTCTAACAATTCCCTCCTTGCCAATCCTTCCATCAATGTTCTTAACACGATGAGCAAAAGCATCCAGCCCCGTACTAGCATTCTTATCAGTAGTCATATCTCTCAAAGTACAATAAAATAAAACAAACTAATAAACCCTAATTAGGTTTTATTAGCCGACGGTTTACCTCCCACAGTCAACCAGCCTCGACAAGAATCAATAATAATTTAAAAGCACCAGAAACCCTAATCTACACAACAATCACAATAACGATCAAAACCAAGATCAGCGAATCCCTATGGTTCTCGAATTACTACCAAGTAAGAAACCTCGTTCTTGGAGATCAATCAAAAGATAACACTCACAAGACTACAGGTTCCTATCATGCACGAATAAGATGGAAGGTAGTAGATTCAAAGATCAAAAGAAAATATCAGAAAAGCCATCATCACTATGGAGAGAGAGAGAATTAGGGTTTTTTTTATGAGTATGTGGAATCCATATCAAGGGCATACACCACCTGATAATTTATTTATATGCTATTATTCACTACATCAATTATGTTTATTTTTACTACAATCATGTTTGTTGAATTTTGATGCAATCTACATCATTTAATGTAGAAAAATTGATTCAAAACGTGTTTAAGAAAGTTGCATAGAAGGTATTTGATAAAATATCTCAACTAGACTTTCTATGATGTGGTTATATTTGAACAGTAATGCAATAGGTTGTAACGTGTTGTTCTTATGGATGATTAAGCTCATTATGTGTGTTGTGTACTATAAATGAGATTGTTATGCACTAGGTTATTACTTACATAAGCTAAATCTACATTAAATTTAGATGTGGTAGATTTTTATTTTAAGTCATATGTAGTACGTTATGTTAATTAAGATGATATTTGGGTGAAAATGATTGTGCGTGTGATGTACTAGAATTTCAATTGTTTGGGTAAATAGTGTTTGCGTTTTGTCAGAAAATGATTGCATAAGCTTGAATGCTTGTGATGTGGTAGAAATGATATTGTGATGCATTAGGGGGTATGTTGGTAAAGATAGGAATGAGTTAGGTTAAATAATGTTTGGCTTTTGTGCAAGAATGAGTGAAGGTGCTCTAATATGTTGTGTGATGTGCTTAATTTGAACTGTGATGTATTAGAGAGTATGTAGGTGAACATGTGCATGATTTAGGTTAATAATGTTAGCCTTTTATATGTAAATGACTTAATGTGGTTGAAAATGATTTGGATGGGATAGAATTTGAATTGTGATGCATCAAGGAGTTTGTCGTTGTACATAGGCACGTATTAAGGTAAATAGTGTTGGCTATTGTAAGAAGATAAATGTGTGTGCTCGGATATGCTTGTGATGTGCTAAAAATTGAATTGTGATGCATTAGGGTGTATGTTGGTGAACATACGCATGATTTAGGTTATATAATGATTACCTTGTGTACGAAAATGACTTAATGTTGTTGAATATGCTTGTGATGCGATAAAATTTGAACTGTGATGCATTAGGGGACGTGTTGGTGAACATAGACATGCGTTGGGGTAAATAGTGTTTTCCTTTTGTGAGAAGATGCATTTGTATGCTTGAATATGCTTGTTACGTGCTAGAATTAAACTCTGATGCATTAGGTTGTATGTTATGAACATAGTAATGAGTTAAGTTAAATAGAGTTTGTCATTTGTACGAAGATGGCTTAATGTGCTTAAATATGCTTGTGATGTGCTAGAATTTAATGCATTAAAGAGTACGCTGGTGAACACATGCATGAGTTAGGTTAAATAGTGCTTGTTGTTTATACGAAAATGACTTAATGTCCTTGAATATACTTTTTTGAGTGAAAGGGATTGCATCCCGGTAAAAATATTTTACACCAAAAAACATTTAAGTGCATATGAAATGTGACAATCCGTCAATTTGAGTTCGTTATTTTATTCTCAAGTATTATTTAAAATCATTATTTTAATGTTATATTATGAACTCACTCATTTTTAGGAAGAAATTTGGGTTTACATCTTAAAGTAGCATCGACTACGTCTAAACCGGAGAACTCTACGTTACGTGCTTACGTTTACATACACCGTTTTTGGTGACTGTCCGAAATTTCAGGAAATAAATTTATTCTCAAATATTATTTTAGAATTTTAATTTGTGTTGGTTCATAAACTCATAAATTTACGAGAAGAAATTAGGACTTGCGTGCATAATTTAACGTCCTTTACGACTAAACCGGAAACCATAGGTTTACCTATTTATGTTTTTGAACTCCGTTTTTAATGAGACAATTTTTATTAGATTCGTTTTGTGCCGTAGGTTCATAATTTATAAAAACGTTTTTCGTAAAACGACCCGAGGAAACTAGAATCGAGGAGTACCCGTAAATTAGTGGGGATGAAACAAGTATACACTTGTCTCACCCCCACTATGGGCGGTAAGACTAAGCAACACCACCACCTTGGTGTCAACTCCTCATAAACCAAGAGGACACTTGTCCTCAAGGGTTATCAAACCACTTAACCAAGCCAAAACCATTTACCCTTTCATTTACAACATGCAAACTAGAAAATATTTTCTCCCACTCTCTCCCTCTCGCCTTTACCGTCCCCTATACACCCTCAATCATCATCATACACCAAAAATCTAGCCATAAATCTTATGTATAATTTACATATGATGAAAACCCATTGAAAAGATGAAGATTGGAGGTAATCTTAACAAGTAAAAAGGAGTTTTCATAGAGTTTCTAGGCTGATTTCTCAAGAGTAATACATATATTTGAAGATCACAAAGAGATATTTTGAGAAGATAAAGATTTGGTTACAAAAACCAAGTCTTGTTCATCCAAAAATCTCAATCTTTCATCTGTTTGATTGGTATAGAGATTGTTTCTTCCTATCATCTTGTTATTTTGTAAAAGTAATCATGTATTTTCTTTATAAATTTATATTTATATGATAATGAATGATGATCAAAATATTATCTAGGGATTTGGTGTTAATAGATTTAGTTAAAAAGACTAAAATCAACAAGTAAAGATGTTAAAATCTTGATTAAATTTATAGGCTGTATAAAATAGTAAGTATCAATATGAACACTTGGTTAAATGGCTTAGATTATTGAATATAAAGATAGATATATGATTTTTACATATGTGGAGAGTTGGCCACTCAATGGAATCATTAAAATGAGCAAGATATGATCAAAATACTATTAAGGTACAAATCTGTATAGACCGTTTTGGACGATTATTAGTAATACTTAGAGGATGATTGAGCAGTAGCTAAAGTGGTGTTATTTGTATCACATATCATTTAGTTTGTGCTACCCAAATTTGAGCTTCTATCTCCTTGTAGAACTCAAGATATGGCAAAAATGGTGGAATGGACTTTGATAATCAGATTTATAAATAAAACTATATAATATAAAATGAGCACTCAAGTAATATTATTATAAAATAACTATATAAAACCCACTAACTAATAATAATATTCATAAAATGAGTTGTATACTATGATAAGTATGCCATTTTTATAAAAGTAATGACTCAAATGTTTTACAAAGTTATGAAACTATATACTCGAGCTTTATAACTTATGGACCTTAACGGGCCAAAGTATCCTTATTGGACCATTAGTCCAACTAGTTTGGCTAAACACTAATTGACTTACTCATGGGCTTAACCCACTTGGGCGCAACTTATGAGTATGGGCCTGGTCTTAAAATGATAAATGGGCTAATATAATGAATTAAACTCTTAATGGGCTTTTTGGGCCTTAATATGTAATTGGATTGAAACTAGCATAACTAGTCTAAAATTTACTAACACATAACAACTATAATGTTGTATGAGGAGATAAAATCCCACTTGATCATCATCATACTTATGATATCATCATATATACATAACCATTATTTTTATAAAGTCATTGGACAAGAGTCTAAGACGAGTATTATTTGTCTAGGTTTCCGTGATTGAAGCACGTACCGTACATCCGAATCGCCGATAACCCGCCTTCCCGCACCAATGTGAGTTCATAGCCTCGCACCCTTTTAAATGTTTTATGAAATGTTTTATAAACCCGCGAGGGAGATAACATGTTAGTTTTAATAGGACACCAGTTGTCCCGATTGTATGCTAATTGATATGGACCAGAATGATTATATAACCCGATGAATGAAATGAAATGGATTATTATTAGTTAGGTTATGTCACTAAAAGTCCCATTAGCATGAATTTTGAACTACCGGGATTTGGTAGACGCTTATACATATAATAGTACTATTTGGGGAAGATCACCCTAGTTCGCGCCTTGACGGTTGATCCCCGTCGTGCCACATTGAGTGGTAAGCGAATTTATGTATGAGAAGATTTATATAAGCGTGATTATTGTGACGACACACTGTTTTAGATGGGCAAAGAAATTACGGGTTAGCTACCCGATATATGTTATAGAAAGGTAACAATGTCATGCGGCTTATAATAATCCAATAATGAAAATACTGATATACGCATTGAATTACAATATATTTCCTGACTAGCAATGTGGGGTCTTATTATTGATATTATGTTCGTGTTTTGGTTTTACATAACCATTTTCATATAACGATTTTTATTTAACTCTATACAATGTTATAAAACGTATTGTATGATGTTTTTGCGACAATGGTTCGTATAATGGTTTTGAAGGCAAAAGCCTATATTATGATTTACGAAAAATATTTGTATAAAATGTCTTTGGCCTATTTTATAGCCTACGACAAAGATTTGTACAAAATGATTTTTGGTAATAAATATATACCGGTGATATATTAATGGTTTTTATTAAACTCTATGAATTCACTCGGCGTTTCGTTGACTTTTAACATGTTTTATCTCAGCTACTTGAAGGTAATTCTCAGGAAGACGACAAGAATTTATGGCCCGTATTCAAATAAAATTTCCATTCAAATGTTCTATAAATTTGTATGACATACTATGACCTGAGGACCTATATAATTTGATATTCATGAATGGAAAATGCTTTATTATTAAACAACGCGATTTTTAAGCGTTTTCTATGATTTGAGTAATGTGCTATCCCGTAACACCAACGACTCTTCCTCTGAACTAAATTATGAATATTTGGGGGTGTTATAGTTTGGTACTAGAGCTCTCGTTATTGGGAACGAAAGATTTTTAAAACCAAGGTTTTCAATAAAACATTTCAAAAACCTTTTAACTATAAACATTTTACTCAAAATATTTAAAAATCTTTTGACTATAACGTTGCCTGATTGTGGTAAAATACGACCCTTTAGGAAAAAGGCGTAAAAGCGGAAAGTATTAAGTGATGATTTAGGAAAATCAACCACTAATGACCCAAATAAGTTCGTTTCCCAAGGAGGTATATGTGTGTGAATAATTCATAATTGGTTTGAGATTAATATTTGAAAGAAGGGGATGAGAAAATAGAATGACGGAGACGTGAAAATTATTACTACAACGACTAAAAAATTAAAACCGTACAAAGAGCTAAAATAAAAATAAATTCTAAAAATTCCTAAAAAATTAACAAAAATCAAATTAAATAAACTAAGAGTATACAAATTATCAAAACTTTTTCAAACCTTTTAATTAACTAAATATTACTTTTTAAATGCTAATTAAAGCCCTAAAAATCAAAATAATTATTAAAAATCCCAAATAAAGATTTTTCACTTTGTAAACCTTTAAAATGACCAAATAAGACTAAAAACTATTTTTATAAAATTTTAAACTATTTAAAACTATTTAAAATGATTAAAAACTATTAAAAACTCAAAATAATTCAAGAAATTGGAAAAATGATGATAAAATTTATCTAAGAGTTGCAAAAATCCTATTTTAATGTAATTAACCTAAGAAAAATATAAAAAGTGCAAAAATGTGAAATTTGAAATTTAATAATAAAATAATATTAAAATAATATTAAAATCCAAAAATTATAAAAAATTATAAAAACTTGGAAACTAGTTTATTTTAACCTAAATAATCAGAAAATGAAAGTGAAATTACCAAAATACCCCTAATGGGCCCCCAAATGGGCTAAAATAGAAAACAGTCCAAACTAATGGGCTTTTTGACCCAAAAACTTCAACTAAGCCCAAATGACCTGAAAAAGCCCTATCTGACTCAAAACTTAATTCTAAACACAAAAGTCTGAAGGCCAAAAGCTGGTTTTTAGCTTATCACAGCTTAAAAGGTCAATAGCTTATCCTTATTGGGCCAATAAGCCCATTAAGCAATAAACCAATGCCATAAGCTCTAATTAAACACATAACCTTCTTTTGAGATGCCTAAGAGATCTATGAAAAGAAATTTTGAAAAAGCAAACCCAATAAGCCATAAATAAGCAAAGTAGAATTTCACTAAACGACAAAATAGTCGGGTTAGAGTTCTAGGACGTTTTAGAAGCTCTGGTTTGTTGCAAAAGCTCACAAATAGCTTAACTAAGAAGAATCAACAAAGAAAACCCCAATAAGCTAAGTACAATAAGCTGTGTGAATAAATAAGCACTCTCTTAAAATAAGAAAAGTTGATTTCCTAGTGAAAAGCTCTTTTTAAGATCTAGTTTCTTCTAATGAAGCTTATGAGGTGAGATAATTGATGAAAAGTACAAAAATAAAGTTGTGGCACGTTTCAATAAGCTGGTCTAACTGATAAGCACTTTTTGCCTTGGTCAACAAAAGTCAATGCGTCTAAAAAGTTACCAAACTTGCAGGATTAGGTAATGAGATGGAAATAAGCTTGTTTGAAGCTGTTTTGGAGCAAGTCTAGAGGTCTAGAACAATTAACTTAGCAAGACAGTGGTCTTACTATGCTTAATTTTGGCAAGAAAAGCACTATAAGCCAGTTAGCTTAATAGGCTTCAAATAAGCACACAACCAGTTTAAACAAGCAAAATAGCAGCCAATGAAAAGATAACAAGCAACACAATCCAAAATTTTATGGGTGCAAGCAAATGTGGAGGTCAATTAGAGGTGGTCATTTGCTGGTGCATTTGACCACTTCAATGAAATTTATAAGCTCTTAGATTATCCAATAAGCTACCAATCAAAGAAACAAAATAATGTAGAGATGCAGACCACTGAAAACTACTCCCAAACCAAAATTCAACCCTTGAATCAAAGTTTTAAACAAATGGCAGCTTCTGATGTGTTTGACCACAAACCAAATCCCCTTTTGACAGATTTTGATTAATTCTATAAAACTTAGTTATAGGTTTAGAAACTTTCCCAAATAGCTAAGACAACTTAAAAACAACTATTACTGGCCTAAAAACCTTAAAAACCAAGATGCAAAGGCCTTAAGGCCTTGCTCAACCAAACACTCTTTAATTCCCTTGTTTGACTGATTTTAACTTGATTTCCAATTTTTCCAAGTAACCTACCCTTTTTATGATTCCTACAAGTGTACTAGGCGACTACTAATAGAAATGAACTAAAAACTTGATCCTACAAACACAAATACACAAAATCACATAGCAACTTCCACTTAACAGATTTTAAGACAAATTTGTTGAGAGGAATTTTAAAGAGAACACAAACCTATCCCCCACAACTTCCTAGGGGGATGCAGCTATGCTCCTTGGACCTTGTTCAACAGCTAGAACAAGACCAAGGTACTTGGACAATAAAACACCCTAAAGGAGGATCAAATGTTGATCCCAAGGGCCTTCAATGGTAAATCTCCTTCCATAATGAACAAACAACCAAACCAATGCTCCAATTCTTTCCTAAAGCCTACTGGTAACAAGCTTTGATCAATCCTTGAAGAAGGGTTGGGGTTAGTAACATATGTAATCAAAAATTAAGGAACAAGCTATAACAGTGGCCTAATAAGCACCTTTTGAATGCTTATAAAAGCTTTGTTATGTAAGACCAGTCCAAGCCCTACAAGTATGAACAACTTGAGAGGGAAGACAACAGATCTACAACCTTATTATCCACAAACTTCAATAACTGAAGCTATGAATAACATATCAATATGCTACCTGAGGTCACTTTTGAAAACAAAATTTTAAAAGTGCTCACTATCCTGGATTTGAAACCAAGCCTCACACCTTAGATATGATGAACCTAAGATGGAAAGGATTGTTTACAAACCCTAAGATCCAAAGTTACTTGAAGAATCAAGAACTTAGAACCCTAAACGTTTATGATAGAAACTTGAAAATATTTTTGTGAAAATTTTCAAATCCTAACCAAACAATATCCGAATTCTAAACAAACCACACACAAACATCAACAATGAATATGGAACTAAAATTCTAACACCTAAACAACAACTTCAATTTTATAAAAAGGAATTACACTTGAACTTTTCAAAAACCAACTTTTATTAAAACTTGAAAGAAAATACAATTTAGAATGCTAGAAAATGGAACAAAGGGGTACTCCACATCTTGGGCCTCCTTTTATAGGCAAAAGCTAACAACACTGTTCATAAATCCTAACGAACTAAATTTCCTAAACTAGCCTTGAAGAAGCTTCTAGGCTTGTTGCCAGCTTGCTTGGATGAATCAGGGACGTCCATTGAGTGCTTGGTGACCAAGGAATTTCTCTAGTTCGTTGATTTTGCCATGTCATGATTCCTTGCCAAGTGTCGACTTGTAAGAGGTACTTGTGGGGTCTCTTCTGGTAATGGAAGTTGAGGTTTTGGTTGTGGGATGTGATTGAGGTGAGGTGAATCACACGTGAGTCTAGCCAATTTCCTTTTCCCCTTTGTTTTTATCAACTTTGATCCTGGGTAAAAATGGTGTGCATGCGTGGTAAAATCTCTACAGTAATTGTTACCCGCTTAATTAGGAATCTAAAATTTAGACTTGGCAGTTTTGGTCCTTGGTTTTTGGAAAAAGGTGTATAACAAGTTATTTCAGCCATAAAAACGTGTTTCTTTGTTAAATAACTTTCAAACTTCACACATTGGCCACCAAACTTTGTGATAAGGGTTTCAAGGGTTGTTTTTGCCATTTTTGCATAGTTTGAGGATTGATCTTGGACATTCTTGATCTTCAAAGGTCTTCAATGTATCTTTGACTTCATGAGGGACTATTATTGACAACTTAGAATTGTTGAGGGACTAAACTTGCCAATTCTTCAAAGTTGAAGGACCTTTTTGTAATTTTGACAAACTTAAGGGACCAAACTTGTAATTATGAATATACAAGGGTATTAAGTGTCATTTCTTCATAAATGAGGAATCAATCTTGTACATCTTTAAATCTCCAAGGGTTTTTCTTTGAAAATCTATAACTATGGCCCGGTTCTTTGTACGGCTTCGTTTCTCGTGTTCGTTTTTCTTTGTTTCTTTTGATCTTTTGCCTTTTACACGATATCCATACCTAAAATACACAAGTAAACAAATACAAGCATATATATGGTATATTTATGACATTTTATGCATTTAAAGCCCGAACGAGAACGATGAGATCATGTATAAATGCCATCTCATCACTCCCCTATACTAAGCCATTGTCGTGCCCTCACGCAATGCTAGAATAAAGTATCTAAGCATCACCAATATTCATTTTATTACCCTTTACTGAAAAGTAAAAAAACTTGCAACAATACTAAAAAGATGTGTAAAGTCATAATCTATGATTTTCATCACGTGAGTGACTTTTAGGGTCAATGAATAAAAACAAGTAAATGTCCCATAGATTAAATTTTGTCATCCTTGATTGTCATACATTTCATGCTAAGTGCAAAAACGAGATCATTGTTGGTACAAGTCACAATGCTAACACTACTCATACGTTCAAATTGTGTAATACTTTTTCTCCCTGCAATCCTAGTTATTATGAAAGGAAATGGGTTTCTAGAATTTTTTTAACTATTTGTCATGGATCACAAGTGATTCATATTGACTTATTTGAGTATTTATTAGTCCAAAAGTAAAGTAGCACGATTTAATCGATAGTTAGCCGAAGGAAAAAATCTTTTAAAACGGCTTCTCGAGTATCTCCTTAAGTTCATATCTTGACATAACTCGTTTCACAATTTGAGACCTTTCTCGGACCGATATTTGGCATGTACTTCATACTTCAAATCTTGGGAAGACGTTCTTGAAATTATGGTCTTCTCTTCATATTTTGGAATTTCTTCACTTGACGTTTTTTAGAGATTCTTCATACTTGGACCACGACTTCATCATTCTTCTTCAATCTTTATTTTGGATTTTGATATACAACGATCCGCATCCTTTTAGGACTTGGATATATTTATCCTCATACCTTGTAAGGGTCTTTTTGGATAGACTTTCTCCATGATCTTTAGGGGAGTAATTACTTTTCATCGTGTGTCTCGATCCTTTATATTGATTTAGGAATAATGATACTTCACATCATCTTTGATCTTTAGCAACAAAATAGAGCTCCTCATGCCTTGTTAGGGCATTTTTGGATCTTCACCAATCTTCGCGTCCCGCTTCAATAAGTTATGCCTTGGCTATGAACTCTATTCAACCCCGAGCAACTTTTAAACGATCTTGTGCTTGAAGCTAAATAACCTTTTAAATCGTACGACCTTACTTATTGCAATTATTTTTATTCCTAATTCATTGATCTTATGGGAGAAAAAGCCATAATTAAAAACATATGAGTTTTTGAAAGAACATATTCATCTTCTACGTTTAGCATGATCACTTGTCTAACTCTATCATCTCTCGTTCTTCACTATTTAAAGACCTCTAATTAAAGAGACTCGTGAATACTTAGCCATGCAAGTCAAAATTAAGCCAAATTTGGATTAGCTTTCATTAAGATTATATCAAATCAAAGTTTTCGGTTTTCAAGGCACCTATAGGATCTTGCACTTTCTTGGACTTTTTCAAGTTTAGAGAACACATTTTATAGTTCCCTTGATAACTGACTTTCTAGGATCAATTATAGAAACTTGCGAAAAGTTCTTGTTCTTAACCTGAATGAGCTAAGACTTTCGCGTTTTAAAGTTCCCTATATAAAAGTCTAGCAAAACTTGAATTGAGGCGGGTTAAGGAATGTAAAGGGCTCCAAATTCCCATCAAGAAAAAAATTAGCTCTTATTCTACCCATCAGAAAATATACATTCGTGTCTTAAAAATACTTATTAAAACTAAAAAAAATTATAATTTTGGCCATTTTTAGCCTTATTAGCAACAACATAAAACAAAATGTTGAAAGCTGTAAAACGTGAGGGCGTAGCAAAGCAAGTATCTATTCAACCCCCCCCCCCCCCCATACTAAAAATAAACATTGTCCTCAATGTATCGAGTCTAAAGGTGGAGCACCCCCATACTAGAGACGAAGAATCAAATGCTTAGGATCTAGCATGGAAAGGGTGATCAACAATATATCTAAAGCCGTTTATGAATTTTGCTAAAAGAGGATATGTCATGGATTTGTGAGAAACTTCTTCAAGCAAACGATCGAGGCTCACGTAAATGAACACGAGAGTCTTCAATCGTAGCGATGATGATGATCTAGATAACACATTCACAAACAACCACGAGATAATGAGTTGGAAGGGCACAAATCCCCTCTCATTATTTATTAGAAAGCATAAAAAGATAAGCATGGGATCTCCCCCACGAGGCACCTCGTTTTTTATTACCGAGTCATGAGCTCGACTCGATCCCCTCAATGCTAATTATCATTGGGGAAGGTGACTTAGTCGAGGTCATCCAATGAAGGACCTTCCCCACCAAAGTAGTGCTAAGCCTATGTCCATTCACCTTAAAATTAGGTCCATCATTTTGAGCTAGCTCGATGGTCCCATAAGGAAACACTTGTGTAATGGTGAAAGGACCCGACCAACGAGATTTCAATTTCCGGGAAAATATCTTTAATCTAGAGTTAAAAAGTAACACTTGATCACCAACGTTAAAAACCCGGTTTTTAATCTTTGCATCATGAAATTTTTAGTCTTTTCTTTGAAAATTAATGAATTTTCATAAGCATTATCTCTTAATTCATCCAATTCATTCAATTGTATTTTCCGGTGATCTCCCGTGGTCTTCAAGTCAAAATTAGCATGCTTAAGGGCCCAATATGCCTTATGCTTCAATTCAATGGGCAAATGACAATTCTTCCCATGGACTATGCTAGAAATACGTTTTTAACGTATATTTAGAAATATCGGTCACTCCACAATATTATTAATGTTGTATAGCCCGTAGTTAATGTTTGCTTATTTAGTTAAGTAAAATCCGGCCCATGGGCTTGTCATGGGTCGGCCCAAGCCCATTAGTGGCTTGGATATAAATACCCCTTTCCACCATGGAAAGGGTTGGTTGTTGGTTTTGTTTCACTTTCATTTGAATAAAGAAAACACATATTTCTCTCTCACTTTCTCTCACTACTTTCTCTCTCTAAAACCTTCAACCCACCTTATTGATTCATAAGAATATCACTATTCTTCAATTGGTATCAAGAGCCATGGGGTGATTTAAGGTAAGGATTTGTGTTGCTTTTTAGTTTTTGATTGTATTAGTGATTTTTTAGGAAAATCAACCTTGAATCTTGTAATTTTTGGTGTTTTTGTTGTTGGGATTAGTTGATAAGTGTTGGGTTTAGCTTATTTTGGTAGAAATCATAAAAAATTTTGTGGTTTTTGATCAAAAAATCGAGTTTCGATTCGTTTAAAGGGCTTGTTCTTGGTCTCGAAGTGTTTTTCCAGATTTATTCCGAATAACAGACTATTCCGAACAAAGCAAAAGATTCCGTATAGCAAGTTATTCCGTATACCAGATTATTCTGGATAGCAAGATTATTCCGGATAGCAAGATTATTCCAGATAGCAAGATTATTCTAGATAGCAAGATTATTCCGGTTAGCAAGATTATTCCGGATAGCAAGATTATTCCGGATAGCAAGATTATTCCGGATAGCAAGATTATTCCGGATAGCAAGATTATTCCGGATAGCAAGATTATTCCGGATAGCAAGATTATTCCGGATAAGCAAGTTATTCCAGATAAGCAAGTTATTCCGGATAAGCAAGTTATTCCGGATAAGCAAGGTAGATATTCCAACCAAGGTCTTTTTCACATTAAGGTATTTATTCAATCAACTTAATTATTCCGGATCAAGGGGTATTTTACGAGTTTTTTTCGACGATTTTTAGTGGATTTAATCTTTGCTTCTTACACACTCTTTACTTCAACAACACAACACAATTCACAACCTTACTTCACTGCTCAATCAACCGATAATCTTTGATTCTTTAAAGTGATCAAAATGAATCCGAATTCATTAATGCCTCAAATGACATCATTTACGGATATTTCCGTCATTACGGGAACGGATAATCGCCCTCCAACGCTCATTAAAGAAGTCTTTGAAGCATGGAAAGGCCGTATGATGTCATACATTAAGGGAAAACCGACATATGGGAGGCTTATGGTCAAGTCATTTCTAAATGTTCCACATCATTGTTAACAATGTGACTCGACCACGAGAGTTTGAAGAACTTACATCAGCTCAACAACTTATTGCCGATGCAGATGAAAAGGCTCTTCAAACCATTCTCCAAGCTCTTCCACATGACATCTATCGAATGGTAAGTCAATATACGGTTGCAAAGGATTTATGGGAACGTCTAAAGGTTTTGCTACAAGGTACGTCTCTTACTAAACAGGAACGGGAATGTCAGTTGTATGATCTGTTTGATAGGTTCACGTACAGTCCAGGGGAAACACTTCACGACTACTACTTCAGATTCACTACTCTCATGAATGATTTGAATGTATATAATCTCGTGATTGCTCCATTCCAGGTTAACACCAAGTTTTTGAATACTTTACCTCAAGCTGAATGGGGTGAGTATATTACCGGTGTTATGTTAACCAGGGATTTGCATAAGTGCAATTTGGATCAACTCTATGCTTTTCTCCAGCAGCATGAGAAACACGTGATCATGCACCGTTCGCCTCGAGGTATGTACCCTGATTCTCTAGCCTTGATGGAAAATCAACCAAGCTTGTCATATAACAACACTCCTTATATCATGGGACACCAAGCTTATCATCCATCACCGTACCTGACTCCAAGCTTCCCCCAGTATTCGATTCTACCTCAACCACCCACCTCACATTAGAAACAATATAGGTTTAATGCACCTTCGTCTTAGAGAGAACCACAAGCATCACAATATGCCTCACAACCTCACCCATATTCACCAGCAAGCATTGCACCTTATGCTCAGTCATCATACTCTTCTTATCAAGAAAATACAACATATCCATCAAGCTATTCTGACCACATGAGTATTCCTTCTAGTGCTTATGCCCCTCAACAAGACCAAGCATTGTATTGTGATAATGATGAAGTTCCCATTCCTTAATTCAAACAAGGAACTGACCCAGTTGAAGTGTTAGCCACTATGTTTGCTTATCTCACAAGGACATTGAGCAAACGAGGATTTAGAGAACCAGCTCCTACTAACAATCAGCTGAGGAATTCATCCAATTCTCGACAACAAGCTACCATTGAGAATGGCAGGGTAATGGTTCAACCTATTCAACCTTATCAGGGGAGACCCACTACATCAACCACCAATGCACGCATGGTCAATCCTGCTCCAATGGTCAACACTCCTCCATGGGCTAATTCCACAGGTAAGTTGAGAATGATTACATGCTACAACTGTAAGGAAGAAGGTCACATGTCCAGGGATTGCACAAAACCCAAGAGGAGAAGGGATGGTCAATGGTTTGCAGAGAATATTTATTTGGTGAACGCTCAGGCACAAGGACAAGAACTTGATGAAGAGGAGCTTGCATTTCTTGCTGATCCAGGGATTGCGGAACAAGAAGTTCTCACTACACAGAATGCAGCATACCAAGCAGATGATCCGGATGCTTACGATTCAGACTGTGATGATCTTCAATCTGCTCAGGCAGCTCTTATGGCAACTATCTCTAGCTTTGGGTCAGATAAAATATCTGAGGTACTTACTAATACCACTGATACTAGTATTCAGCCACATCAAGTTGGGCAAGAGGGTGCTGATCCGAATGAGTCTTCGGTGGTGAGTCTTTCAAATGAGGAGACAATCAATGATAGTAATATAAATGTGAGTCCCCAGACTTTGAGTGAATCACAACCAGGAGCCATTTCGCATACGCATATTCCTGCTCAACAAGATTTGGTCATGGTTCCTGCAAAATTACTTAGCCAAATGAATACTGCACTCTTATAAACCCTAGCTAAGAATAAGAATTTGTCTGTTGAGCTTGCCTTGTGCAACGAAAAAGTTCAAACTTTGGAATTTGTTCCTTCGTCCAATGTTCTAACAAATCCCGAATATGATCATTTTCGAAACAAACAAATGGGTCATTTGAAAGAAATTGAAACCTTAAGAGCAGATCTTTCCAACGAACTTAAAGAAAAAGAGTTAGTGGTCACTAATTTTCACAAACTTCAAACGGATTTTGAATTACTCGAGTCTAAAAAGAATGAAATGGAAATTAATGCGGCTAATAAGATTAGAAGTTTAGATTATTTGCTTTTAAGACAATACGCTGCCTCTCAACTAGTGCACTTATTTGTCGCATCGTTTAGAGAGTTTAACTTATCGCGTCAAAAAGACCTTCCCCCTAACCCACGGTATGCAAGACAAGCTTTTATCCATAGTCCAAGACTTTATAATGCAACCCAATTAGGATTGGTCTTAGATCCGATTGTTATTTTCGAGGATCGCACAAATAAGGATCTAGTTGATGAGAGTCGGTCATACAACTTTGCAAAATATCCCCAGTGTAATTATTTTAAAATGAATCATGAGCTTGCAAAAAACGGACTTTAGAATTCGCTTCCATATCGATAAAGATCTCATCACAGCACCAACCTACATGTTAAATGAAGAAAACCCTAGTACACTTCCTACACTTGTCAAAATGGAAGAACCTAAGGAAATTCCAAAGGATCTTCCACCTGTTAGCACTGTATGGATAAACTTGCAAGAGATTAATCAATACTTTGCTAGTTTTGACAAGGTCATCCGGGAATATACGACTTCAAATGGTCTAAACGCCAGATAATGGGCTTTCGAACACATGAACGAGGTGTTTAAGAATGAGATCAATCCGTTTGTCGAAAGTCTAAAAGGAAGTTTTGCATCTCTTTCTGAAAATCTCGAGTTTGAAATTAAAGAAGTTCAAAAAGTGTTTTATGAAATGACACCGCTTACGAACTACAATTAATTGAAAAGAAAAAGATTTTATCCGAGTATGACCGATTCGTATCCCAAGTAATTTCGTGTGATGTGCTTACTACTGTGAATGTTAATTATTCGAATGAGCTTACATCCGTTATGAATAACTGTGATGCTGTGAATATATGTGATAATGTGAATGATCTCTCTGTAAATGTTGCTGATATTGTAAATGAGGTAGATAATCATTCTTGTCACGAGTCTATCGCTGAATTTTTAAAGCTTTAAGATTCTTACAATTTATTTACAAAACGCTTTAATCAACTTGAACAACATTGTATATCTTTAAAATTAAAACAACAAACTCAAAATGAGGACCTTTTGATAACAAATGGTTGTGAAAACAGTGTTGAGACGAGTGACAAGATGATTGAGATAGTTAAGTGTAACACTCCCAAATTTCGGATAGCAGCGGAAGGGTCATTGGGAGTATTACTTCATAGCACAACACACAAGTTATAGAAAACGACTCAAAAAGAGGCGTTTGAACAGTTTAATTCATTTGATAATTTAAAATCAGAGTTTACAAGTAGAAACAGGTCCCAACAATATTGTAATAATAAAGAGTTTCAAACAGTTTATCGAATGGTAATCATTATTTTATTGCCTTTAAAATATCCAGTGCGACTCCATGCTCCAGCTGCTATTAAACCTGAGTACCTGAGAAATACATGCTAAAACATCAACACAACGGTTAAGTGAATTCATAGGTTTGCAAGTAAAAGCAGTGGACCACAAGATTTCAGTATTCAGATCACAAAAGTCAGATAGCATCAGTTATCGCATTTAGCTCATGAAACCGAACATTAACATCCGTTATCCCGTTCAAGTTTCAAATACAGTGCGTCCAGTCGGTTTTCCGTTAAACCCGGACGGAGAGGTCAATCCCAATAGATCTATTCACAGCATTCACGTTTACTCGACCAGTACAATCGGTCCAAGTAATTAACGGTTCATGACTAAAAGGGATAAAATAAGCATACAGTTCAAGCACTTGCGTCCATTCGTAAAAAGAAGCATGTATCCCCCTCGCGGGTTTTATAAAAATATATAAAGCAGTAAAAGAGAGGCTATGAACTCACCTTGTGGTCCTAAAAGAACTTCCCGGTCTATCAGCTATGAGAAACGCTCGAATACCAAATCGAAAATATACGAATAAGATGAGCTCCATATTACACTATAATCAAATCCAAACTTACAAGCTCATATATCCACCTTTTTCTTTCTCAGTTTCTCATAACCCCTCTTAAATCACCAACAACTATTAGTTAAATACAAGTAATTTTAGATTTCAAAGCAAGATTTAAAGGTTTGATGACAAGATACTAAAATTCCATAAAACAAAACAAAACAAACGTCTATTGTTAATAAAGCATTGAATGCAAAACTTGAAATCTTTTACTAATATCATAAATAATCAAAACATGTGAGATATAAATAAGTAATGGTACATTAAATGAAAATTAATAGTATAGACATTAAAATAACAAAAGGATGCTTTTGTTTTGTTCATCATCAACGAGCAAAAAGAAATTACACAGTGAAAGTATTAATGACTCAATGATTAGTACCATTAATGATAATAATAGATACAAGTCTAGAAAGAAACAATTTAAATAGTTGTTGGTGATAGTGGCTTGGTCTAAAGGATATGATATATGACGAATTATGTTCTTGCAGTAGTATTTCTTTTTCTTTCAATGTTTGAACAATGAAGTATAAGATGTAGTGTTTGGTGTGTGGTGGTTTACGAAAGAAAAGCAAATGAACAAAGGGAGTTGTCGGTTTATTTTATCTTTTTGCTAGATAAGTGTGATGATGTTAGTATTACTTTGAAGGTGTAGCATTTGACATCTGTCATGACATTTGACTAATCTCACTAGTAGATATATATGTGGCGTTAGATATATAGAAGTGGAGATGAAATTCTATATAAATTTTGCCTCACAATATATTAGAGCGGGTATTATCGAAGTTCGATATTTTAATAACTACGCGATTTGAAAAATACTCGTAAAACACGAAAAATAAACGCTCCATAATAGGTAAAAACATCGACATTCGGAGCACGTTGACATTTTGATACAAAGATAAGTACTTATAATTTAATAAATGGTAACGCGTTATATAAACGTACGAGACTTAAAAGTTTATCACCAATTACGAAAAGACGAAAAATAAAAGCGACGGAAATAAAAATATTTCTACGTCATAACGAGAATATTTAAGGTCGATGACGGGCATAGACTCTGCCGATAAATAATAAATGACAATATTTGATACATTAAGCCATAACCTTGTCGATTAACCGAGAATTCAATATTTATTTATTTTCTTATAAAAATAAACATGATAAATAAAAGTCGGGTAATAAATATTGATCCGAAAGTTAAGAATTGCTACAGTATATCCACCTTAAAAGAACTCTGTCCCAGAGTTCGGTTGTTTTACATGTTCAGGATACGTACGAGAAAAGGTGAGCGTACTTTTAAGTTCATTACACGCTCGGAAAAATCCATACAAATGTATCAAAAGTATATAAAAAATTAAAGAGTCATCCGTACAAGATAATAACGATACAAATTAGAATAGCGATAGACAACGGACGAACCGTACAATCGAATTACTAGTCGAAATGAAACTATTTGTGCGAATGGCACATGCTTAAGCCGACTCATTTACAAATCATTAATTACATAGGTTCGTCGGGTCCATCTAATTAATATTTATAAAATAATGGTTCGGTAATTTATAATTTTCTTGTTCAAACGAGTGACGAATTCGTTTCATCAAGATTATTATAAATTCGGCTACCTAAGCATCGTTTTCATAAAGCACGAGATCAAGACCAAATCAGATGTTTCATAGAAAAGAAACTAATCTCCTCTACGACATGATTCTTTTGAATCATTCAAAGTGATAAGAAAATCAAGGAGAACAAGAAACCATGTTTCAAAGAAATAGGTTCCCAAAATGAAATAACACGAGGTGACACGTCAAAGTCGTACTCCAATCAACTAAAATACTTCACCACGGTTGTCTATGAAAGAACGTATATGATCCCAAAGCACGATACGATTCAAAAACGAAATCAGAAGGTAAATAACCAGTAGAATCGGTGCTTGGCGGTGAGTTCACATTTATATAAAATAGTTATCATAAAAGTTATGGAAAAAAAAAATCAAGACCAATGCTTCACCCGCAGTGTCTTGAAAGAGCACAATGTTTATATAAATAATTCCATCATAAACATACTAACGAGAAACAAATATATATATATATATATATATATATGTTTCAATATACATATTTTATAAGCTTTCGGGCAGCACGAGCGCATCGATGATGTTCAAGGCAATAAAATAGTTTATCAAAAGAGCTATTATAGTCCAGGTTTCATAAAAATGACCTAGTTCTCTATAACAAGTGCTCTGATACCAATCTGTAACACTCCCAAATTTCGGATAGCAGCGGAAGGGTCATTGGGAGTATTACTTCATAGCACAACACACAAGTTATAGAAAATGACTCAAAAAGAGGCGTTTGAACAGTTTAATTCATTTGATAATTTAAAATCAGAGTTTACAAGTAGAAACAGGTCCCAATAATATTGTAATAATAAAGTGTTTCAAACAGTTTATCGAATGGTAATCATTATTTTATTGCCTTTAAAATATCCAGTGCGACTCCATGCTCCAACTGCTATTAAACCTGAGTACCTGAGAAATACATGCTAAAACATCAACAAAACGGTTGAGTGAATTCATAGGTTTGCAAGTAAAAGCAGTGGACCATAAGATTTCAGTATTCAGATTACAAAAGTCAGATAGCATCAGTTATCGCATTTAGCTCATGAAACCGAACATTAACATCCGTTATTCCGTTCAAGTTTCAAATACAGTGCGTCCAGTCGGTTTTCCGTTAAACACGGACGGAGAGGTCAATCCCAATAGATCTATTCACAGCATTCACGTTTACTCGACCAGTACAGTCGGTCCAAGTAATTAACGGTTCATGACTAAAAGGGATAAAATAAGCATACAGTTTAAGCACTTGCGTCCATTCGTAAAAAGTAGCATGTATCCCCCTCGCGGGTTTTATAAAAATTTATAAAGCAGTAAAAGCGAGGCTATGAACTCACCTTGTGGTCCTAAAAGAACTTCCCGGTCTATCAGCTATGAGAAACGCTCGAATACCAAATCGAAAATATACTAATAAGATGAGCTCCATATTACACTATAATCAAATCCAAACTTACAAGCTCATATATCCACCTTTTTCTTTCTTAGTTTCTCATAACCCCTCTTAAATCACCAACAACTATTAGTTAAATACAAGTAATTTTAGATTTCAAAGCAAGATTTAAAGGTTTGATGACAAGATACTAAAATTCCATAAAAAAACAAGACAAACGTCTATTGTTAATAAAGCATTGAATGCAAAACTTGAAATCTTTTACTAATATCATAAATAATCAAAACATATGAGATATAAATAAGTAATGGTACATTAAATGAAAATTAATAGTATAGACATTAAAATAACAAAAGGATGCTTTTGTTTTGTTCATCATCAACGAGCAAAAATAAATTACACAGTGAAAGTATTAATGACTCAATGATTAGTACCATTAATGATAATAATAGATAAAAGTCTAGAAAGAAACAATTTAAATAGTTGTTGGTGATAGTGGCATGGTCTAAAGGATATGATATATGACGAATTATGTTCTTTCAGTAGTATTTCTTTTTCTTTCAATGTTTGAACAATGAAGTATAAGATGTAGTGTTTGGTGTGTGGTGGTTTACGAAAGAAAAGCAAATAAACAAAGGAAGTTGTCGGTTTATTTTATCTTTTTTCTAGATAAGCGTGATGATGTTAGTATTACTTTGAAGGTGTAGCATTTGACATCTGTCATGACATTTGACTAATCTCACTAGTAGATATATATGTGGCGTTAGATATATAGAAGTGGAGATGAAATTCTATATAAATTTTGCCTCGCAATATATTAGAGCGGGTATTATCGAAGTTTGATATTTTAATAACTACACGATTTGAAAAATACTCGTAAAACACGAAAAATAAACGCTCCATAATAGGTAAAAACATCGACATTCGGAGTACGTTGACATTTTGATATAAAGATAAGTACTTATAATTTAATAACTGGTAACGCGTTATATAAACATACGAGACTTAAAGGTTTATCACCAATTACGAAAAGACGAAAAATAAAAGCGACGGAAATAAAAATATTTCTACGTCATAACGATAATATTTTAGGTCGATGACGGGCATAGACTCTGCCGATAAATAATAAATGACAATATTTGATACATTAAGCCATAACCTTGTCGATTAACCGAGAATTCAATATTTATTTATTTTCTTATAAAAATAAATCTGATAAATAAAAGTCGGGTAATAAATATTGATCCGAAAGTTAAGAATTGCTACATTAAGGCATTAGAGGAAGAGATTATGAGATTAAAGAGAGATGTGTCATCGAATGAAACACTAAAATGGGAACTAGAGGCTGCAGAGTCTAAAAACCAGGACTTAGAAATTAGACTTTCGTCTATTCTAGGGGAGATGGATCGGGCAAGACAGGGACTATCCGCTCTTTATGGTTCAATAGAAGAACGCTTAGCTTTTAATGCAGCACAGCAACAATCTTATGTTGAACAACTGAACCAAAAGTGTGAGGAAATCTTTGACTTAAATATCCAGCTCATTGACAAAAACATGGTTTTGGCCAAGTTAAAGGAGACACTTCTTCTCATCCGACAAGAAGTTGTTAATAACTTAGCTACCAACTCTGCACCGTCCTCTAGTGCTCCATCAACCAATTCAGTAGTGATCTATAAGAACCCGCGCCATAAGCAAAATCCGGATACTTACGATGTTTATATGATGAATTCAACGTGGACCTTGTTAGGGATATTTTAGATGATTTGTATGCGTTAGATCCCTCAAGCAGTTACTATTATTCAGCTCATGCATATATTCAGCGAGTTCAATATTGCTTAGCATATTTGCAATATATAGGTAGAACGGGTTCTATACTACTCACTAATCGACCCATTGCTGTAACTCCATTCAATAAGACCCCAGGAGCAAAACCGTCATTGGCACCATCAACTAAGGCACCATTAAAATTTGTTGCTAATGTTCCCACTTTGCCTTCTACAGGATTAAAAGAGTCTACTAAAACTAAAGGATCGCCACTCAAGAAAGATAAGATCAAGCTCTCCACTAGTAGTACCATCAATAAGAAAGTAGAAGCTCACCCTAGGAATGTTATGTCAGATTTAAATAAAAAGAATCATGTTGCTAATACTAAAAGCTCTACGCCTGTTCAGAAGCCTAAACCATTTGTGAATTCTAATTTGAAATGTTGGAATTGTAATGAATGCATGTTTTCCCAACGTCATGATTTGTGTCTTATTGATCATGTGAATGAAATGAATGCCATAAGGAATGATCTTGAAGGGAAGCCAACTGGGAGAACTCGTACCCAAGTTGGATGGCAATGGCGTCCCACTGGTAGGACCAATGCGAACCGAAAGTGTGAGCGGTAAGAAATTCATTCTTGTTATTGTGGATGATTTCTCCAGTTTTACATGGGTTAGATTTCTACGTACAAAGGATGAAGCACCAAAGTCTATCATCACTTTCCTGAAATTCATTCAGGTACGTATAAATACTACTGTCCGCCGTATTCGTACTGATAATGGAACCGAGTTCGTCAACCAGACTCTTCGTGATTACTACGAAGAAGTTGGTATCTCACATTAAACATCCGCTGCACGTACTCCACAACAAAACGTTGTCGTTGAAAGACGGAATCGTACGCTTTTGGAAGCTGCTCTGACTATGCTGATTTATGCGAACACTCCATTATTCTTATGGGCAGAAGCTGTATCTACTGCATGTTACACCCAAAACCGTTCTATCATTCGGAAACGCCATGGAAAAACACCTTACGAGCTTCTACATGATCGTAAACCCGATGTCTCATTCTTTCATGTGTTTGGTGCTCTTTGTTATCCAAACATTAATAGTGAGAACTTGGGTAAACTTCAACCGAAAACCGATATAGGTATTTTCATTGGTTACTCACCCTCCAAGAAAGCATACCGAATTTACAACCGTCGTCTTGGTAAGATAGTAGAAACTATAGACGCAGATTTTGATGAGCTGACAGCGATGGCTTCTGAGCAACGCAGCTCTGAACCCGCGCTTCACGAGATGGGAACCGGTGCTATTAGTTCCGGATTAGTTCCCAATAATCCTACTTCTACATCATTTAAACCACGTACAAGGCCTGAGTGGGATAAACTATTTCAACCGTTGTTTGATGAATTCTTTGATCCCCCAAGTGACGAAGTTCCAACACCTGTAGTGATAGCTCCAGTCCCTGAAGTTGTTGCTCAAGCTAATGAAGCTTTATCAAATGCATCTTCAATTAACATTGAACCGGATGCACCTCTACCAAGTAATTCTCAAACTACACCTGAATCTTCACCCTTACTTGTGCCAAATGATGTTGAAGAGGATTCTATTGATCACGATTTGGAATATGCTCATCTACAAGAGCTTTCATTATTTGGTATACCGATACCTGAAAATCTTTCAACCGCGTCTACCTCAGAAGAAGCTCCTCCAATTGTTCACTCCAGACCACCACGGATTGAAAATCACAATACCAAATGGACAAAAGATCACCCAATTAGGAATCCTATTGGAGGTCTCGACCGACCAGTCTCTATACGCCATCAATTACAAGAGAGTGCACTCTATTTCTATTTTGATGCATTTCTCTCCGAATTTGAACCTAAAAACTGGCAACATGCTATGACTCAATCATCTTGGATTGAAGCCATGCAAGAGGAACTAAATGAATTCCAAAGACTTGAAGTATGGGAATTAGTTCCTCTCCCTAAGAAGGTAAACATCCTTACTTTGTTGTGGGTTTATAAGGTTAAACTCGATGAGATGGGTGGAGTCTTGAAGAATAAGGCTAGATTGGTTGCTAGAGGATACAAACAAGCCTTGGGTATCGACTTTGAAGAATCTTTTGCTCCTGTTGCAAGATTGGAGGCTATTAGACTATTCCTTGCGTATGCTGCTCATATGAACATGATCGTCTATCAAATGGATGTGAAGACGACATTTTTGAATGGTGAACTAAGGGAAGAAGTCTATGTTAGTCAGCCGGATGGGTTCATTAGCACGGAGTTTCCTAACCATGTGTACAAGCTTAAGAAGGCTCTCTATGGGTTGAAACAGGCTCTACGCGCGTGGTATGATCTCCTTTCAACATATCTCATTTCGGAAGGCTTCTCCAAAGGCAAGGTAGACCCCACTCTATTCACTCTCAAGGAGGACAACGACATGATACTGGTACAAATTTATGTTGATGATATAATATTCGCTGCCTCTAACATAGAATTGTCAAACCGCTTTGAGAAGATAATGTCCACACGCTTTCAGATGTCAATGATGGGAAAATTTTCATTTTTCTTAGGATTACAAATTTCTTAGAATCCCAGAGGCATCTTTATTAATCAATCCAAATATGCTCTAGAGTCATTAAAGAAATATAACTTTGAAAATTGTGACCCCGTGGACACTCCAATGGTGGGGAAATCCAAGTTAGATGAAGATAGGAATGGGATTATTGTCGATCCGAAACTCTACCGTGGAATGATCGGCACCCTTCTCTATTTGACTGCTAGCAGGCGTGATCTGCAATTTGCTGTATGCATGTGTGCCTGGTATCAGGCTCGGCCTACTGAAAAGCACCTACATGCTGTTAAAAGGATCTTTCGGTATCTCAAAGGAACACTTCTTCGTGGTCTATGGTATCTGAAAGATTCCTCTATTGCTTTAATATCATATGCAGATACCGATCATGCTGGGTGTCAAGACACGAGGCGTAGCATTTCTGGGTCTGTGCAACTCCTTGGAGACAGATTGATTAGTTGGTCTTTAAAAAGGCAGAAAAGCGCTGCAATTTCTAGCACAGAGGCTGAATACATTGCCATGTCCGGTTGTTGTGCTCAAGTCCTTTGGATGAGATCACAACTAACTGACTACGGTTTGGGATTCAACAAAATCCCGATGTATTGTGACAACAAGAGCGCCATTGCCCTTTGCTGCAACTACGTTCAACACTCCCGGGCAAAGCACATCAACATTCGCTACCATTTCATTAAAGAGCAAGTGGAAAACGGAGTGATCGAGCTGTATTTTGTCACTACTGAGTATCAGCTGGCAGATATGTTCACAAAAGCCTTAGATCGAGGACGAATCGAGTTTTTGATCGACAAGCTTGGCATGAAATCCTTCTCTCCAGCGACTCTCAAAGAGTTGGCAGAAGAATTAGCAGAATAGTGGTGGTAAACTATTCATGCGTATCCTTTGTTCGTGATCATGTATATTATCGTATATATATAAACCACAAAAAGAAAAATACAAAAATATAAAACCTACAAAAACCATAAAAAATATAAAACCAAGAAAAACCATAAAAACTATAAAACCAAGAAAACCCAAAAATATTTTCGTCTTTTTAAATCGGGCATGTCTTTTAGTACGGTAATATTTACGGCCTTAGAAATGTCGATCAATATTGACACGGCGCCATAAATAGAGTCCGTATAAAAGTTGTAAAATTTTAAAACATGCCCATTATGGCTTGTAGTTATTTCAGACTGCAACCCGCTTTGCACATTAAAGTCACGTATTTCCTTGGAAAACGTTGGCTCACAACGGGAATTAATTTTCTCGGGCATGATTTACAAGCCAAATCACGCAAAGGGATCAAGTTTACTTTATAACTTGGTCTAACACGAATTAGTGTACGTCTCAGTGCATTAATTTGTCAAAATAAGAGAAATCTTATTTCCACCACGAATCAATCTTTTCAACACATTAATTGGAAAATTTTTTCATCAACATGTGCCTCGTTAAACAATGACTACAACTCTTTAAATAGAAAACGGGTCATCGTTTAAGGGGGAGAAAATGTTAAATCGTCTTCGTCATCAAAAAGGTTTACAAAAGTGTTCAAGGAAAATTAATTGGCTAAATGGTTAATGGTTGGACTTGCTTTTGGATACGACTTGTGCTTGTTCAATGAGATAGGACTTGCTTTAGGTCTCAGTTATTTGCTAATAGGATGAGATGTTTAAGTTGTGTGAGGGCTAGAACAGTTAATACAATGAGATAGGACTAACGAGTGTTAATTAAGTTAACGGTTGTTAACCTAAGAGTATTTAACTAAAAGAGAAAACAAAAAGAAAAGTTAAGGAACTTTAAGTGTCAAAGAATGAAAAATGAAAGGGTTAAAAATGGCAATTGTTGAAACTTGTAAAAAGTTTGACTAAGTCAACCCCCCCCCCCCCCCCCCCCCGTCTTCTCTTTCACTATTTCTCCTTTCTGTTTTCCTTGGCCGCCATTAACACACACACAAAGCTTTAAACTCGCGTGTTTCTTGTTCTCCAATTCCTTTCATTCGATTAATAAGGTACATACGTGGTATTAATTCATCTAATTCATTGTTAATTCCCTTAATTAACTCGATTTAATCAAATTGCTCTAATTAGGGTTTCTGCCTAATTTAGGCCTTAATTGATTAGGGTTTTAGGTGGGTTTGGCTCGAATTAGCATTAGAACGATGTTTGTTGCCTTTAGAATACCTTAAAACACACGAATGCTAGATTAATCCATTTTAGAATGCGTTTAAGATCATTCCGAATGAGCATGTTTTTTAAGGGTATTCCAGATGAACGACCTATTCCGAATGAGCAAGTGTTTGGCAAAAATATTCCGGATAAACCACTTATTCCGGATAGACCACTTATTCCGGTTAGACCACTTATTCCGGATAGACCACTTATTCTGGATAGACCACCTATTCCGGATAGACCACTTATTCCGGATAGACCACTTATTCCGGATAGACCACTTATTCCGGATAGACCACTTATTCCGGATAGACCTGTTTATTCCAGATAGACCTGTTTATTCCGGATAGACCTGTTTATTCCGGATAGACCTGTTTATTCCGGATAGACCTGTTTATTCCGGATAGACCTGTTTATTCCGGATAGACCTGTTTATTCCGGATAGACCAGTTTATTACGGATAGACCAGTTTATTCCGGATAGACCAGTTTATTCCGGATAGACCAGTTTATTCCGGATAGACCAGTTTATTCCGGATAGACCAGTTTATTCCGGATAGACATGTTTATTCCGGATAGACCTGTTTATTCCGAATTAAATGTTTATTCCGAATGAAGGATGTTTGAGTGTTTAAAAGCTTAAGGGATTATGTCATATGTATAAGGCTTAGGTATAAATTCATAATGATATTCATATCTGTATGTATCAACTTTTATGTTTTATCTTAAGCAAAAACAATGACTAACCCAACCGTGCAACAAATACAAGACTCTAGAGCAGCAGCCATTGCCGAGGCCAAAACCCTCAAGTTCATTCCAAACAACTACCGGTTGAAGGAGGTCTCTCATTCCACTCACAATGGATTCAAGGTAGGTTCAGCCATTCTTGACAATTCTCACTTCATGAATGCGCTAAGGGATAGTGCTTCGGTGCCCTTCGACTACATGTACGAATTCTGGGCAACCAAAGAGAAGACGTCGAACAAGATCACATTCTTCTTGGACAACAAGCAACAGACTCTAACCGTGTCAGACTTCCGCAAGATCTTTGGTTTTAGGGAGTCACCCAAAGGAACAACATTCTCAGCGAACCCGACCAAGAACGAGCTCATGGAGATGTTCTCTGCTATTGGATGTGTGGACTTACGCATAGTGTCCGATTTTACCACAGCCAAAGTGGGTCAACCTTGGAGAGCGATTTTTGGTATTCTCAGCCGCTGTCTCACACCCAAAACGACTGGGTATGATGTTGTGCGTCCGCCAATCATCAAGATGTTCTATGGTATGTTCAAAGGTATGGGTACTGATTATGCATCATTGTTGTGGGAAGAGTTTATTTTTCAACTCTTCACAAACACGAAGACTAAGGCTAAAGGTTACTAGTACCCTAGGTTCATAAAGCTAATCATACATTATTTTATGGAAAACGATGCGTCTATTGATAAGCGTGCAGGTAGCCGTCACCACACAATGGATGCTGATGATCTGGTGGACTTAAGGCAAGAAACTCACTCCAATGTTGTTATCCCTGGTCCTATTCCCAGTCATCTCCTGACAGATAAGATTATCGCTTCTGCTGATTACAAGAACATGCTAAGAGAAATCGAGAATCAATAAGCAAGCATTCAAGCAGGAGAAGACTCGTCTACAACGGTTAAGAGTAAAGGTAAACGCAAGCAAACAGCTTTACCTGAACCCAAAACCAAGTAGAAAAAGACTGTGGCTAAGAAGGGTAAGAGCACGACTGACGAGCTTGTTCTTCACGATGAAGAAGATGTTGATGACGATCCTACTCTCGAGCTAACTCAAAAGACTGAGAAAAAGTTAATGAAGATGGCTATTGAAAAGAGTAGGAGAGACACAGGCGGTAGTGGTTCGGGTGCACAGATGGATGTTGAAGAAGAATACGAGGAGCCACATGATATTAATGAGTTTGGATCACCCGAACGTTACTCAACATCGAAGGAGACATCCATTGCTGATACAGCAAGTGTTGAGAAGGAGTCTGGTGCTACAACAATCATTGTGACTACACAGCCTCTCGTAACTCAACCTCCACCAATCCAGCCCTTACCAACACGACCGGTGTCAACACCACTACCTTTCCTTCCACCTCCAACAACTTCCATCCTCAGTACTGTAATCACAACCGAGCCTCTTCAACCATCCCAGAGTAGCTCTGTACCATCTTCAATGGCTGCATTCGTAATGGCAGAAATGTTGGATAAACACACGGACAGACAAAGAAAAGAGAAGGATAAACTTCGAGAAGAGCTATTTCGACGAGTGCAAAGTGAAGAGGCATCCAAGAAAGCCCAAGAAGAGATGATAGCTAAGTTCACTGCAGAGATGGAATTGACACGTAAAGCTCATGCAGAAGAACTTGCTTAGGTCAAATAGGCTGAAGCTGAAAAGAGTGAAGCACGACTTACGAGACTTCGAGCTATAAAGGATAAATATAAGGAGCAGAAAGAATTACTTGAAGCTTCTATTTTAGAGAGAGTGAATGAATCTATTGAGGCCCTTATGCCAAAGCTGCGTGATGAGATGAGGAAACTTGTGGCTGATAACTTGATGATCAAGTCGTCCAAGCCTTCCGAATCCGCCTACAAAATTGCATATGACTTAACGGATTTTTAATTAAAGAAGATCGTCAAAGCTCGCATGAAGGAAGTTGGATCTTTTGACAAGTCTAAAATTCAGACACTCTACAAAGCACTCAATGAAGCTATCTTGGAGGATGATCGGTTGTTTAAGACGTTTGGAAGTGTGGTACCTTACCACGTCTTGGATGAGGAGGAAAAGGCAGATAGTGATCAGGAGGACAGTGATGGTGAAGAAGAGGGTGATGGTGAAGATGATGATGATGATGGTGATGATGATGATGGTGATGATGATGATGATGGTAATGGTGGTGATCAAAATGATGAGAGTGATAAGGGTAGCAACGGGGATGATGATGAGGATGATGGTGGTAAACATGATCAGCCTGAAACGGGGGACAAGGTTGCCAGAAAAAAGAAACCATCCAAGTCTGGTACCAAGTCTCAGAAAGATGCTGCCCGAAAGGAAAAGTCCACCTCTAAAGAGTCAGGACGAACCAAGTGGCGCCATGATGTGAATGATGCTACTGCGTCATCGATTCCCGGTACATCTGTTTCTGTTTCTATACCTGTTATCACTAATCCTGTTAGTTCTTTTGTTGCTCCTGTGATTGCAGAATCAGTAACTGAACCTGAATCTGCACAACACTCGCCTGTTCATGATACCACCGAAATGCCTGAATCAGAACCAGCAAGTGTTCATGTTTCTACTCCTCTGTAACAAGAACCACAATCTACTGTTCCCGAGTCAAGCACACGGGACTGGGCGGATACATTGGAGATTGATGAAACTGCACCGCCACAAGCTTGGATCACGGCAGCTGCTAAATATGATCCAATCACAGACGCTGATAGAGATGTTCTATATCTCCGTATCCGTAGTCCGATAGACTTGTGTGCATTTTTGGCTCATGAGTTCAAATCTTCGGTCACTCCATCTTTTGTGAAGATAGCACTAAAGGACAAGAGAATTCATGCCAAAACCATGTTAAGCCGCATGGAGTACGAGTATTATGCTGACGAGGTCCTGAAAGCTCTCAATACCGTTCAAAGGCCAGGCCTTCATGAGTCAGAAAGAGCTCCACCTCCACTTGATCCCTCTCAAGATAATCAAATTGCTCTTGACTTCTTTGTCACCTATGATCTTGATTATCTCCTCAAGGGATCATCCAAGTACGCAACCTCCCTGACCTTGTTGAAAGCCGCTAATTGGGGGACAATACCCTGGATCGAGGAAAAGGTAAACCGACTCTGGGTTCCAAAGGTAAACCGTAAATATGATATGTATGCTGCTATAGGAGCATCACATTGGGATGAGCGAGTCCGAAGGGCGTACAGAGGTTGTTGCTTAGCCAACTCAGGTAATATTGTCAAATCCGATATTCGCATCTCAAGTATTTTGGGACTAAAAACTGAAGACAAGAATGGCTATCATCATGTGACAGAGATTCGTCTAAAAAGGGAGGATGACAGAGAATACACAATACACCAGGGAGATTTTTCTATCATTCGCCTTGAAGATATCGAAGACATGTTGCTTATGATGACCCGTGATCAACTTACCCATCTTAATCGTGAAGAAATCATTGCCTTGAATACAACACTTCGTACACGAAGCGTTGTTATCAAGAAACGAGTTGAAGATCTTCAATTGGGAGTTGAAAGCTACCAAAGGAAGCTTAACATGACCCGTCCAATGAATCAAGTTCCACCTCAACATGTCAAAAGATGTCCCTATATCGGCATTACCGTTCCGATGTACGGGATTTTCTACATGAACAGTCGTGGGATCATGAAGTTTATGAGGGTAGGTGAGCTTCATAAATACAGTGATGGGACTCTCATATACGTCAGAGGAAAATTGGAGCATCTTAATTCTGGTGGGTCATTACCAGAAATGATTGAGGATTGGCATCCGGGTTATCGAAAAATGGCGACATATGTGATCAAGAAGATTGATGAAAAGCTCCGGGAACGTAGATTGATGAGGAGCTTAGAAAGATTCGTTGGTGGTAGACCATATGGAGTGCACCACAAGTTACTGCAACGATCCATCTAATGGATTGTACATCTCAGGTCTACTCTATATTGGTTTTAATTGTGAATATGTAAATTTTGTGAATATTGTGCTTTTATGGCTTGATGTAGTGTTAAGGTATGATAAATTTTCAAGAATTTTTCAAGAGATTCTAAATCTTTCAAAATTTATCATACTAAAGCACTATAATTAACTTTTATTAATTTAAGGGGGAGCATTAATATGTTCTATGGCCAAACATTGATTTCATTTTTACCCAAAGACCGGTTAATCCATTCAATATCCCAAATATTAATGGTTAACATTTTGGATAAGGGGAGAAAATGGGATTAAGGAGACTTAAATGATACTTGGCTAAAAGATGAAAAAGACTTAACGATAATCCAACATAATATGTGTAAAGCACGTGTTAAGGGGGAGCGTTTTTGATGAACAAAACACTTAAGGTACAAAACTCTTGATTTCAATATCACAAGTACCTTAAGTGATTTTCAAGGATTTTTCATGGTGACTATACTTTCCCAAAACACGCTTTATTCACGACGGATGTGGTGACAAAAGGGTGGTAGGAATAGGTATTAGTCCAATGATTCATCAGAGCCGATGGAATCTTCCCAAGGACAATTCCCTAGATAGAATTAGAAGTCCTAGGAAAGATGGAGAAAGTTTATGAACGTAGCAGAGTACCGACTAATTACTGATGCTAGCACTGGAACAATCACAACAAGGTGCTAGTAATGATGTATTGGTAAGTACTGAAGGGGTTGAAGAATGAAAAAGAAATGTAAAGATAAAGGGTGTAAAGAAAGAAGCCCTCCTTACAACTTTAGGCAGAAACCGGGTCAATACATATGCTATTGAGATCATTTGTTAATGATTCTCGATATTGAAGAAAGACATCATGGACCCAGTGATGCAATGCACAACCCTTCCTAGCTAACTCAAATATCTCTAAAGGTATTTGTTTTAATCACACGGAGATCAACACGTTATCTATTGGTTTATTCACTCCGAATAGACTGATATTGAAAAGGTGGCACTCCTCTCCAGCCATCGCTCACTAAATCAAAACGCACTATCCAGTCTAGAGCCACGAGATCATCAAAAGTCTCATTAGGACACTTTCCATTTATTCCTTGCTTTCTCACACACTGTGAAAAGTAAGAGATTTTTATGAGTCCTACGTAGTATTCTTGTAATATTGCCAGAACATCCGAGTAATACGCAAGTATTACAATGAACATGGAAATCCTGCTTGAGCCAACATCAAACAAGCTCATGGTAGGTTACACGTGCGGTTCTTTAAGAACCAATCATGTGAAAAACTGGAAAGAAACAGTAGTTTAATTCTTAATTGAACTTAAACTCGTTCCAGGCCTCTACGCATTATATATGATCTTGCCAGAACACTCAGAGTGACACTCTTTAGTGTTCACAGTGACGAGTGGAAATCCTTCTAGTGTTAACATCAAACAGCACTTGGTAGGTGACGTGCAAGATTCTTTATGAATTAAGCTCGTGATAACTGGAAAGCAACGATGGTGAAAATCTTAATTGAAATTCACTTGTTCCAGGTTTCATGAATTGACGGCTTCAATCACAAGGATAATTTATCCAAGTGATTCACTCTTTATGTTCGCAGTCAAGCTTAGTGATCGTCGAATAAAGAGAACGGGTTTACCCGCGAAATCCTGTCAGGAAGTTACTTAATTGAAACTATCCGTCACAGGTACGATATCTAATATCGTCCAACGTTCTTCACCGACCGGAGGTAAAACGCTACCGATTTAGAATGAAATGTTCTAAGCCATTTCATTCGTGTCTTATCATGTTGCTGCGAAGACGGTGGCGTTGCGGTGTACCAGCTGAAGTCGTTCCCACATGCTTATGTTTTTCTGCATCAAAGTTCAGCAAAATTTAAGAAAGTACAAAATGAAGTCTTCCGCTGTACCAAACTCTGAAGCTTTCAAGAATTCAACAAAAGACATAAGTGTGTGGAACATGGAGTCACGAGGAGGCAAGATTCACAAGAAGGCAAAGATCGCACGTGATTGGTCAAAAGAACAATGCTCTCAAGCCAAAGCCTAAAAGATCAAATCAACATATTCACAACAAAAAGAAAAGAAGAAAAGACTACGAGCTGAAGAACGAAGACTTAGTATAGTATGCTAGGTTTAGAACTGTGTAACGTGGAGTAACCTCCCTTAGGGGGAGATTGTTAGAAATACGTTTTTAACGTATATTTAGAAGTATCGGTCACTCCATAATACTATTAATGTTGTATAGCTCGTAGTTAATGTTTGCTTATTTAGTTAAGTAAAATCCAGCCCATGGGCTTGTCATGGGTCGGCCCAAGCCCATTAGTGGCTTGGATATAAATACCCCTTTCCACCATGGAAAGGAGTTGGTTGTTGGTTTTGTTTCACTTTCATTTGAATAAAGAAAACACATATTTCTCTCTCACTTTCTCTCACTACTTTCTCTCTCTAAAACCTTCAACCCACCTTATTGATTCATAAGATTATCACTATTCTTCAGACTAACTTATAAGGAGTACAACCGATAGGTGTCTTATAAGCGGTCCTAAAGGCCCATAAAGCGTCATCGAGTTTGTCGGACCATGAAGCACGGTTTTCTCCTATCGACCTTTCTAAAATCCTCTTCAAAGCTCGGTTTGAAACCTCGACTTGCCCACTCGTTTGTGGGTGATAAGCCGTAGAAAGACGATGAGTAACTCTATATTTCTTTAAGACCTTCTCGAATTGGTCATTCAAAAATAGGTTCCGCGATTGCTTATAATAGCGCGAGGGGTTCCAAACCGATAGAATAGTTTCTTTAAAAGCTTCACTACCACACGAGCATCATTAGTAGGTAAAGCCTTAGCTTCCATCCACTTAGAAAGGTATTCGACGGCGACGAGGATATACTTGTTACCATGAGACGATGGGAACGACCCCATAAAGTCTATGCCCCAAATGTCGAAAATCACACACACTTGAATTATATTTTGCGGCATTTCATCACGTTGAGACGATTTTCCTTGACGTTGGCACGAATCACACGACTTCACAAGTGCGTGTGCATCACGATATATAGTAGGCGAAAAGAAGCCGGCATCGAACACTTTCTTAGCCGTGAGACTAGCACCGTGGTGACCACCCATGGGTCCCCCGTGACAAGCTCTAAGGATGTTAGAAGCTTCAGCACCAAAAACACAACGACGAACGAGTTGATCCGCACAAACCCGAAAGAGATACGGGTCGTCCCAAAAATAGAACTTGACGTCACGAAAGAATTTTCTCTTTTATTTTGTCGTCATACCCTTGATTATGAAATTTCCCGCATGGTAATTTGCAATGTCGGCAAACCATGGGGTGGTGTCTTCAGAATTCACTACACCGAGAGTCTCGAGAGGAAATGTTTCGGTGATTTCCTTGTTCTCGAAAACATCTTTGTGAGGATCTTCTAGACGAGAGAGATGATCGGCCTCTATATTCTCGGCTCCTTTTTTGTCAAGCACGGTGACATCAAATTCTTGGAGGAGGAGCATCCAACGAAGAAATCTCGGCTTAGCATCTTGCTTAGCTAAGAGATACTTGATAGCCGAATGGTCGGTATACACGATGCTTTTAGTTAAGACGAGATAAGGTCAAAATTTCTCAAAAGCATAGACCACGGCAAGGAATTCCTTTTCCGTTGTGGTGTACTTTAATTGAGCCTTGGTCATTGTCTTTCTAGCATAATGGATAGGACGGAAATGCTTTTCATAACGTTGCCATAAAACGACCCACATAGCATAATCACTTGCATCGCACATGATTTCAAAGGGTATTTCCAATTAGGAGCAACAAGAATGGGAGCTTTAGTAAGTTTCCTTTTGAGAGTTTCGAAAGCTCTAACACAATCCTCATTGAAATTAAAAGGAACACCCTTCTCGAGAAGGTGTGTCATAGGTCGAGAGATTTTCGAAAAGTCTTTGATGAAACGACGATAAAATCCCACGTGGCCTAGGAAACTCCTAACTCCCTTAACGGTTTTGGGATGAGGTAACTTGGCGATGACGTCTACCTTAGCTTTATCGACCTCAATCCCCGCTTTCGAGACCTTATGTCCTAATACGATTCCTTGTTTACACATAAAATGACATTTTTCCCATTTAAGCACAAGATTGGTTTCTTCACAACGTTTTAACATTTTCTCAAGATTAGCTAAACACGACATGAACGAATTGCCAAACACCAAAAAGTCATCCATAAACACATCCATCGACTTCTCGATGATATCGTGAAAAATAGCCATCATGCACCGTTGAAACGTACCCGGTGCATTGCAAAGTCCGAAAGGCATCCTACGATAAGCAAACGTTCCATAAGGACACGTAAACGTAGTTTTCTCTTGATCACGAGGGTCGATAGGGATATGAAAGTAACCGGAAAAACCATCTAAAAAGCAATAGTATTCATTTCCCGCGAGGCGCTCCAACATTTGATCCATGAAGGGAAAAGGAAAGTTGTCTTTACGAGTCGCGTCATTTAACTTTCGGTAGTCAATACACACCCTCCAACCGGTCACAACACGAGTGGGAATTAACTCGTTGTTTTCATTGGGCACAACGGTCATTCCTCCCTTTTTAGGGACATAATGGATTGGGCTCACCCATGGGTTATCGAAGATAGGATAAATCATTCCCGCATCAAGGAGTTTTAAAACTTCCTTTTTGATGACATCGTGAATTTTGGGGTTTACCCTTCTTTGACTTTGAATTGCGGGTTTGTAGTCCTCCTCCATTAAAATCTTGTGAGTACAAAATTTTGGGTCAATACCCTTAATGTCGGAAATTTTCCACGCAATTGCCCCTTTATGAGCTTTAAGAACTTTCAAGAGCGTGGTTTTTTCATCATTGGCGAGACCTTTTGCAATAATAACCGGAAACTTGTCATCACCTTCCAAGAATGCGTATTAAAGGTGAGATGGAAGATCTTTCAATTCAAGGATAGGCGGTTCCTCGATTGAAGATTTTTTCTCAACACTCATAACTTCCATCGGCGGAAGAAATGGTGGAATAGAAGTATCATCACTAATAATCACCTTATCTTCATTGTCGATTTCATTTGAAGTAAAATCGTCTCCTTGGAATTGAGTGAGATTTGGTGTAGAATTAGCAAGAATCGAATCCAAAATAGTTGGATTGCCACTTGACGAACTATCGAAAAAACCTAACACTTCTTGTGAAAACTCATCGCAAACCACATCAACTAAGTCAATGTGATTGATGGTAGCGATTTCATAAACATGAGAAGGTGTCGAGTTTTGAGTAGCGTTTATAACAAGTTCCTCTTCGTTGAATCTCAAAGTAATAGTTGTTGCATGAACGTCGATAAGCGATCTCGAGGTGTCTAAAAATGGACGACCTAAAATTATAGGAACTTGAGGATCCGCGGGGATGTCAACTACTATAAAATCAACGGGATAGTAGAACTTCCCCACTTTCACGAAAACATCCTCGGCTGCTCCACATGCTAAAATCATTGAATGATCGGCCATCTCGATAGACATGTTCGAAGGAGTAAGAGCCGGAAGCGAAAGCGATTTCCAAATGGTAAATGGCATCAAATTAATGCTCGCACCAAGATCGGCCAAGGCGAGGCATTCTTTCATATCTTGTATATCACAAGGAATGAGAAACTTTCCGGGGTCACCAACTTTTTCGGGTATGCGGTTAAGATAAACCGAAGAACAATTAGCAAGCTTTGAAAGCTTTTCCTTATCATTCATCATACTTTTAAAAGTGGAAGCGAAACGAGACATATATAACAATGCGTCGGCTAAACTTACATCAAAATGAACTTGTTGAAACATTTTTATAAAAATCTTGATTTGTTTTTTGTTACGTTCTTGCAATTTCTCTTTGTTTCGTCTCGAAGGGTAAGGTAAGGGTGGTGTGGGTTGGACATTAGGCAACAACCTTGGAATCTCGGGTTCCATGATTGGTATTTGTTCAATCGTAGGTGTGGTATGAGCGGTACTTCGTGGGCTTGTGATATGCTCATTTTCGACCATCACCTCGGGCTCTTTCTCGATTTCCTTCTCTGTAGAAGTACTTGGACGAGAGATTGGTTCCTTGAAAGTTTTACCACTACGTGTAGTAATAACCTTCATTTCTCCCGTCGGGTTTGCAATGGTATCACTAGGAAGACCACCTGAGGAAGAGGGTTTACACATGATTGCTTCAAACATTTTTGACATTCAGTCTTCAAATTTTGATTGCCTATCATCCGCTTTTAACAATTCTTGCTTAATCTCATGTTGTCCTTGTTCCATATTTTGTTGATTTTGTAGAAGAAGTTGAACGTTTCCTTCCATTTTATTAGCATGAGTCTTAAGTTTATTAGCAAGTTCATTTTTAAGCTCGTTTTTCAACTCGGATCTTAAGCTAATCATCTCACGTTGCATGTTATCAAATTTAGCATCATTTGCTTTTGCATAATCTAAAAATTCTCCATTAAGATTTTTAGTGTGAGCATTTTGAAAACCTTGTGTAGTGTTTTGAAAATCACGTTTTTGGTTTTGATTTGAAACTTGTCCATTCACACTTTGATAATTCCCTTTGTTGTAGTTACGTGAATTGCCTTGATAACCACCATTTTGATTGTTGTTTCGATAGTTGTTAACATTTTGATTTGGTGGAGTTTGATTTGGGCGGAAACCTTGGCCGTTTTGGTTGTCAGTTCCCGTTTCTACATAAGCACTCGAAGTGTTACCATCGACGGTAATGCACTCGGAAAGATCATGAGATCCACCACAAGATAAACAACTCTTTTCAACCGCTTTAACCGATGCGGAGTTCAAAGCATCTTGTGCTTTCCAATGTGTCATAAGCGTCGAAAACCTATCGAAAAACCGATTTCCTCATTAGCTTCATCATGTAAGGCATTCATGTTACGAGACGATGACGACAATGACGAACCCATATTGGCAACAATCGGTGTGTTACGAGGGTTATAAACCTTAGATCTATTCTCGATAATGTTTAAAGCTTCATCGGTCGTTTTGCACAAAAAATTACACACCCTCCAACCGGTCACAACACGAGTGGGAATTAACTCGTTGTTTTCATTGGGCACAACGGTCATTCCTCCCTTTTTAGGGACATAATGGATTGGGCTCACCCATGGGTTATCGAAGATAGGATAAATCATTCCCGCATCAAGGAGTTTTAAAACTTCCTTTTTGATGACATCGTGAATTTTGGGGTTTACCCTTCTTTGACTTTGAATTGCGGGTTTGTAGTCCTCCTCCATTAAAATCTTGTGAGTACAAAATTTTGGGTCAATACCCTTAATGTCGGAAATTTTCCACGCAATTGCCCCTTTATGAGCTTTAAGAACTTTCAAGAGCGTGGTTTTTTCATCATTGGCGAGACCTTTTGCAATAATAACCGGAAACTTGTCATCACCTTCCAAGAATGCGTATTAAAGGTGAGATGGAAGATCTTTCAATTCAAGGATAGGCGGTTCCTCGATTGAAGATTTTTTCTCAACACTCATAACTTCCATCGGCGGAAGAAATGGTGGAATAGAAGTATCATCACTAATAATCACCTTATCTTCATTGTCGATTTCATTTGAAGTAAAATCGTCTCCTTGGAATTGAGTGAGATTTGGTGTAGAATTAGCAAGAATCGGATCCAAAATAGTTGGATTGCCACTTGACGAACTATCGAAAAAACCTAACACTTCTTGTGAAAACTCATCGCAAACCACATCAACTAAGTCAATGTGATTGATGGTAGCGATTTCATAAACATGAGAAGGTGTCGAGTTTTGAGTAGCGTTTATAACAAGTTCCTCTTCGTTGAATCTCAAAGTAATAGTTGTTGCATGAACGTCGATAAGCGATCTCGAGGTGTCTAAAAATGGACGACCTAAAATTATAGGAACTTGAGGATCCGCGGGGATGTCAACTACTATAAAATCAACGGGATAGTAGAACTTCCCCACTTTCACGAAAACATCCTCGGTTGCTCCACATGCTAAAATCATTGAATGATCGGCCATCTCGATAGACATGTTCGAAGGAGTAAGAGCCGGAAGCGAAAGCGATTTCCAAATGGTAAATGGCATCAAATTAATGCTCGCACCAAGATCGGCCAAGGCGAGGCATTCTTTCATATCTTGTATATCACAAGGAATGAGAAACTTTCCGGGGTCACCAACTTTTTCCGGTATGCGGTTAAGATAAACCGAAGAACAATTAGCAAGCTTTGAAAGCTTTTCCTTATCATTCATCATACTTTTAAAAGTGGAAGCGAAACGAGACATATATAACAATGCGTCGGCTAAACTTACATCAAAATGAACTTGTTGAAACATTTTTATAAAAATCTTGATTTGTTTTTTGTTACGTTCTTGCAATTTCTCTTTGTTTCGTCTCGAAGGGTAAGGTAAGGGTGGTGTGGGTTGGACATTAGGCAACAACCTTGGAATCTCGGGTTCCATGATTGGTATTTGTTCAATCGTAGGTGTGGTATGAGCGGTACTTCGTGGGCTTGTGATATGCTCATTTTCGACCATCACCTCGGGCTCTTTCTCGATTTCCTTCTCTGTAGAAGTACTTGGACGAGAGATTGGTTCCTTGAAAGTTTTACCACTACGTGTAGTAATAACCTTCATTTCTCCCGTCGGGTTTGCAATGGTATCACTAGGAAGACCACCCGAGGAAGAGGGTTTACACATGATTGCTTCAAACATTTTTGCCATTCAGTCTTCAAATTTTGATTGCCTATCATCCGCTTTTAACAATTCTTGCTTAATCTCATGTTGTCCTTGTTCCATATTTTGTTGATTTTGTAGAAGAAGTTGAACGTTTCCTTCCATTTTATTAGCATGAGTCTTAAGTTCATTAGCAAGTTCATTTTAAGCTCGTTTTTCAACTCGGATCTTAAGCTAATCATCTCACATTGCATGTTATCAAATTTAGCATCATTTGCTTTTGCATAATCTAAAAATTCTCCATTAAGATTTTTAGTGTGAGCATTTTGAAAACCTTGTGTAGTGTTTTGAAAATCACGTTTTTGGTTTTGATTTGAAACTTGTCCATTCACACTTTGATAATTCCCTTTGTTGTAGTTACGTGAATTGCCTTGATAACCACCATTTTGATTGTTGTTTCGATAGTTGTTAACATTTTGATTTGGTGGAGTTTGATTTGGGCGGAAACCTTGGCCGTTTTGGTTGTCAGTTCCCGTTTCTACATAAGCACTCGAAGTGTTACCACCGACGGTAATGCACTCGGAAAGATCATGAGATCCACCACAAGATAAACAACTCTTTTCAACCGCTTTAACCGATGCGGAGTTCAAAGCATCTTGTGATTTCCAATGTGTCATAAGCGTCGAAAACCTATCGAAAAACCGATTTCCTCATTAGCTTCATCATGTAAGGCATTCATGTTACGAGACGATGACGACAATGACGAACCCATATTGGCAACACTCGGTGTGTTACGAGGGTTATAAACCTTAGATCTATTCTCGATAATGTTTAAAGCTTCATCGGTCGTTTTGCACAAAAAATTACCACCCGCGGAGGCATTCAATTAATCTCGTTCATGATCATTAAGCCCATTATGGAAAGTATCTATTTGATGCAATTCCGAAAAATCATTGTGTGGACATTCATGTAACATTTCCTTAAATCGTTCCCATGCCATTGAAAAACTTTCATTATTACGTTGTGTAAACCTTGAAATCTCATTTTTCAAATGTGTTGTTTTAGATGGTGGAAAAAATTGGTTCACAAATTTAGAGACGAGATCACCCCATGTCAAAATCGAATTTTGCGGTTCTTTCTCGAGCCAAATTTTAGTGGGTCCATCTAACGAGTATGGAAACAACATCATCTTAATGGCTTCATGTGGAACATCCTTAAACTTGCTTGTTGCAGTGAGACGATTAAAATTCCTTATGTGGTAATACGGGTTGTCTTTTTCATGACCTCTAAACTTATTTGCTTCCAACATCGACATTAAACCCGTCTTAATCTCGAAATTTTCCGCAAGGATGGCGGGAATCACAATAGCTTCTCCAAAACCCTCGGTGGGTGCTTGAAGCAACTCCATCATAGTACGATTAGCCATGGTGACTATTGGTTCTACAACGGGTTCAACAATTGGAGTTTGTTCTTCAATCAAAGGCTCTTGATTTCCTTGACTTTGACGATGTTTACGAGCTTGTTTTGCTTGATTACGAGTTAGCATAAACTTTGACGAAGAATGGGAGGTGAGCAAAGAAGATTCTTTTTGGGTGTTTTGTGAATTTTAAAAAAAAAAAAAATTTGTGTTTTTGATTGTAAAAACCGCATGCTTTTACCATGAATAGTACCCTTAAGATCGTACGTACTAGATTAACACTTCCTTTTTATAGTATGATTACGTTTACGTGTTAGGATTTTTACGTATTAGAACACGATAAGTATGTATTACGCACGAACACGCAATAACTGTTTAATAATAATTAATCACGAACATGCGATCATGAAATCATGAACGTAATTAAATCACGAACTAATATTAATTACGTGTAACACCCCCAAATTTATACAACTCAATAAGGCGGAAGACTAGTTGGTGTTACGGGATAGCACATTACTCACATCATAGACAACGCATAAATATCGCGTCGTTTATTAATAAAGCATTTCCATTCATAAATATCAAAGTTACATAGGTCCCAAGTCATTGTATTTAATACAGGTTTTACAAAGCATTTGAATGGAAATAAGTATTTAGGTGCGGGCCATGAATTCTTGTTGTTTTCCCGAGAATTACCTTCAAGTACCAGAGATAAAACATGTTAAAAGAAAAGGTCAGCGATAACGCCGAGTGAATTCATAGAGTTTAATAAACCATCAATATAATATCAGTATAAAATTATTACCGAAAATCATTTTGTACAAATCATTTTAATAGGCCATAAAATAGCCAAAGTCATTTTATACAAATCCTTATCAAAAATCATAATATAGGCATTTGCCTTAAAAATCATTATACGAGCCAATGTCGTAAAAACATCATACAATACGTTTGATAACGTTGTATAGATTAAATAAAAATCGTTATATGAATATGGTTATATAAAACCAAAACACGAACATAATATCAATAGTATGACCCTGTATTGCTAGTCAGGCAATACATCGTAATTCGGTGCGTCTATTAGTATTTCGTTAATTTGGATTATTATAAGCCGCATGACATTGTTATCTCACTAAACCAAACAACGGGTAGCTAACCCGATACTCAATTTGCCCATCTAAATTAGCGTGTCGTCACAAAGGTCACGTTGTGGAAATCTTCTCATACATAAATTCGCTTACCAATCAATGTGGCACGACGGGGATCAACCGTCAAGGCGCGAACTGGGGTGATCGTCCCCAAATAGTACTATTATATGCATAAGCGTCTACCAATCCCGGTAGTTCACAATTCATGATAATGGGACTTTTAGTGACATAACCTAACTTTAATAATCCATTTTATTTCATCTATCGGGTCCTTTAATAATTTATCGGGTCATACAATCGGGTCATACAATCATTAGGGTCCAAATCAATAAACAAACAATAGGGACAAATGGTGTCCTATTTTATAAAAACTAACATGTTATCTCCCTCACGGGTTTATAAAATATTTATAAAACATTTAAAAGAGTGCGAGGCTATGAACTCACGTTGATGTGGGAAAGCGGGTTATCGGTAATTCGGACGTATGGTACGTGCTTCAATCACGGAAACCTAGACAAATAATACTCTTCTTAGACTCATGTCCAATGACTTTATAAAAATAACAATTATGTATACATATGATGATTATATATATATGATGATCCAGTGGGTTTACATGTTCTCTTTTACTCATTTTAGTGTTTACGTATTGGTATCTTCTTACTAGTTTACTAGTTTTACCTATTTACGTATTTTAGGTCCAATAAACTTATTATAAGTTCTTTAACTTGTATAAATCCATGTTATACTTATATTATCAGTATCTACACTTTACAAGTTGGGCCCAAATGGGTTAAGCCCAATAAGTTCTTTTTATAAGAGTTTAACTTATTTAGTCCAATTATTAGCCCAATAATGTTAACATAGCTCGTTAATGTCCGTATGTTATTTAGTTCGGGTTTTATCGGTTTTTACTTGTTATATATGTTTATATATCAGTATATGAGTTTTATAAAGTTTACATTAGACGGGTCCAACCGTCTAAGTTTTATTTAGCAAAAACGTTAATTTTACGGTAATAGCCGAAAAAGTCGTAAAAATCAAGTTTATAGTTTTTATTACTTATAAGTGTTATTCCACTACCATTTTTATAATTTATACACTTACTTACCCTTTTACATATTTATATCAATAAAATCCATAAGTTAGTGTGTTTTTATTTTACATTTTCTACAATATAATTTTGAGTGCTTATATAATAATAATAAACATTAATTCTCAAAATCTGATTTTTATTTTCAAGTTCACCAAAACTGCCATATCTTGAGTTCTATATGGAGATAGAAGCTCAAATTTTTATCACATAAACTACATGATATTTTCTCCATTTAACTCCGCTATAGCAACTGTTGAATCATCCTCTAAGTAGTTTCTAAAAATCGTCCAAAACAGTGAACTCAGATTTGTACTTTAAACTTGTTTTGATCATATCTCACTCATTACAATGATTCCATTGCATGGCCAATTCTCACATGTGTACAAGACCCATAGCTTACTGTAAATTAATCCTACTTCATCATTTTATCAGTTCATGACATGTTTCTTTACTGTTTTATACAGCCATCATTTTTAAGCAAGATTTTAGCCTTGTTCTTTATAGTTTTTCACCTTTTAAGCATGTTTATCAACACCAAATCCCCACACAATACTTTTATCATCATATAATCATCATATACATATACAATAGGAAATAAAATACATGATTACATAATCAAAATAACAAGAGGATGAGGAGGACAGTCTTTATACCACCAAGTTGTTGTAGATTATGATCAAAACATGGATTTGGATGGAGAAACTTGTGAATAGCCAAGACCATCTTCAAGACCACCAATCTTCATGATCACCTTGTGGAAAATCAGCCCTAATACTCCATGGAAACTCCTCCTTGGATGTTATAACTTGCACCAATCAATAGGGTTTCAAAAGGGCTTCAACATGTGTGTAAATAACATGAGATTTTATGGTAGAATCAAGATCAAGTGAGGGTGTTTTAGGAGGTAAAGTGGACGGCACATTTGAGGTTAGAGAGAGAGATGAGAGTGTTTGCATGAGTGGAAAATGATACTAGTGGTTTGTGTTGGATGGTTTTGAGGTAACTTGGCTTGATTTGTAAGCTTTAGGACATGTGTATAACTTGTTTATAAGGCTTTGACACCTCATGGTGTTAGTAGCTAAGTTAAGGCCGGTTTTGAGTGGGGGTGGGGCAAGTGTCCCACTTGTCTCATCCCCATTTATTTACGGGTACTACTCGATTCTAGTTTCCTCGATTTGCGTGCCCTCGGGTCGTTTTACGAAAAACGTTTTTATAAATTATGAATCAACGGCACAAAACGAATCTAATAGAAATTGTCTCATCAAAAACGGAGTTCGAAAACGTAAATACGTAATCCTAGGGTTTCTGGTTTAGTCGTAAAGGACGTTAAAATAAAATCGTAAGTCCTAATCTCTTCTCGTAAATTTGTGAGTTTATGAACCAACACAAATTTAAAACTCCAAAATAATATTCACGGATAAATTTATTTTCTAAAATGTCGGACTGTCACCAAAGACGGTTTATGTAAACGTAAGCACGTAACGTAGAATCCTCCGGTTTAAACGTAGTCGATGCTACTTCAAGACGTAAATCCAAATTTCTTCCCAAAAATAAGTGAGTTCTTATTGTAACATTAAAATAATGTTTTCAAATAAATATTGAGAATAAAATATCAACCATAAATTGACGGATTGTCACAGCATTTACCCCTAAACAGGATCTTTGTCCTCAAAGATCATCTTACTACTCGCTTCTTATAGAGTTAAAGCCATGTGGGTATTTCCTCCACATTCGGTCTTTTCTCACAAGTGTAATTTGTTACAATACGCGAGTTTCATCAAACATAACTACGGGAATAAGATCAGGCTAAATGTTGACTTACTTTCTCTATCCATGATGTTCACGGGTTTCTGATGAATGCAACTTTTCGCCGATCTAAAAACTAAGAAACAGTCAGATTTTCACTTGATAGATATTTTATCAAGTTCGATTTACGAAACATAATTCACGCATCTCTTGAAGTCCTTGGGTAGATCCAGCTTATATGTCTTTCAAACCAAATCTTTTACATCATCTCAATGGTCCCATACAACGGGGACTTATATCCCATGATTTGTCAGATCATTAATTCATTTCTCCAAGTTTAAATTTTTTGGCATAACTTCGCTACCCATCTGGAAATTCAAGATCTACTTTTCATATTCACATAACCTCTTGCCTACTACCGGCAGTCAATATTTAGATCCTAATTTCAACAATCATTTCAGGTCTCGCGGGTCGGGTATTTTTTAAGGTTAGGTTCGCCATCATAGGAAACCTTAAACCTAAAAGACATGTCCAACTCACAATGGGTGTATGTCGGGTGTCTTTATCTCAACTCTTGCTTACAGATGCTCTAAGATTTAGATCCTAACAAGATTCGATCTCGATCCTAATACGATAATTATCAATGATAATCTCTCCAAAGGAAAACGATTATACGGTCTATTACCAAAGGTCAATCATTCAAACATAGAACATCGCTTATAGTATTTTGTATCGTTACTTTACCTCGTCCCTTCGATTGGGGTGGTACATAGTACTCTCATCAAGGTTCGTTCTCAATGACTTCTGAGAAAACTTCTAGAAATTCGATGCGAAGCGATGATCTTGATATATAGATGATCGATATAGGCACACTATGTTTACATAACTCCTTTAAATAAAAGAGTCTATTTCTTCATCAAGATTCTATCATTAACGAGAATGATAGTAGCCGATTTGGTCAGACTGTCGACGATGACCCAAATCGAATCAAATTCAGATGATGACCTTTGCAATAGTTAAACGTTTACTAATGTATGAGGCGGTGTCTGCCTTCATAATTTGTCATTAGTACAACTTCTTTAGACAAAGATACTTTTAGTCATAAATGACATAAATAGAATACTTATACTTACAAAATGACTACATCTCAAAATCTCCATATTTAGGCAACCACAAGTGGCCTTTTAAAACATTTAACGCTATCGGCTTCTCAATTCTAATGGTTCACATTAGCCGCGAACCACTTTTATTATCTATATTATCCTTTTTATAAGCATCGGCTATATTTTAAATTGTTCGGCAATTTATTTTGCACAATCATATTTAAGGAACACGTCCTAATGGATTCTTTATCTTACATAATGTGTCAGTAATTATATTCCTTTTTCCTGATGTAATAATTATCATGTCCACAATTTACTCATAATTTCATTCTTCATATTTTCTAAGTTTTTGTTTCGTTTCAACTATTTATTTTTATCACTTTTTCTCAATCCGACGTTTTAAAGCGCCGATAATTACTACAAAGAATTAAATAATAATTAGTTAATTTTTATGAAGCGTAAACGTAAAAGTTTTAAGTTTCTTAGTTCGACCAATTATATAAAATGTTCAAAAATAAATTTGAATTTAATTAACAAGATTTTTGTGGATTTATCAAAAATAATTAATAAGATTCGTAATTGTTCGAAAATCTTTTTTTATAATTTGGTCAAAGTTTTCTTAGTTGAAAAGCAAAAATTGTCGTTTCAAATTTCAAGTCATAAATTATATAGTTTCCTCAATTCTTCTTATGATGTCTAGAAGTATACACAAACATTTACCCCTAAACAAAAGTTTAGTTAAATGGTTTGTGTATAAGGGAATAATCCCTTAAAATCCTTTGTTAAAACATTTGTCAAAATATATTTGCAGTTTCTTTTTAGTATAACTCAAAGTCTTAAAAGATTTCTAAATTTTGAAGAGTCAATTTATATTCCATTATCTATTAATCACACGGTTAAATCATATAAAGGATTTAGTCTTAAATCACATGTTAATTGATGAGACTGCTTTTATACATAGTCTCATCGTCCAAATCGGGCTTAAAATGCATAAAATATCATTAAAACTGCCAAATATATGCTCGTGTTTGTTGCTTGTGTATTTTAGGTACGGATATTGAGGAAAAGACAAAAAGCTCACAAGAATCAATCAATAACGAACACGGGAAACGAAGCGGCACAATGAACCGGGCCCAAGAATGGAATTTCCAAAATCGACCTTGAAGTTTGAAGATTGTACAAGTTTGGTCCCTGAAGAATTGAAGACTTGTCAATTTATACCCTTGCAAATCTCAATTATTGCATTTGGGTCCCTAAATTATCAAGAATTTACAAGAGAAGTCCTTGGAGAATGAAGAAATTGCATTTAAAGCCCTTGTTTAAAGTTGTGACAACTCTTGTGCCATATTTGACAAGTGTGGCAAACTTATTTACAAAGGATTTGAAGTTGTTAGCTGTTTATTTCAAAGTGAACAAAACAAAGGAGTGGGGGGACTGTTTTTGCAAGACAATCAAACTCACCACCACCAATCATCCAGCCACCTCACCCTCCACCTCACACGTCAGATCCCACTCACCCACATTATTTATTAAGTCTGATTAACTTAATTTTTGGAGGTAAACACATATTCAAATGGATAATCAGATTAAACCACCACCTGCTTCCCCCTTAATCACAAAGAACCCTAAATCCTAATTACCCAAATTCAAAGGGTTTTCTCCCTATAACTTCCAGAATAGTAATTCATCTCCTCCTAACCAATTCCCACTCCCCAAAAACAAGTCACCCTCACTCCTATGGCCTACCCACATGATCCCTGCTCAAGTTTTTGCTACAGTCCAAGAGTGTACAACAAAATCAACGTCCCACAATGATTTCGTGCTCCCAAAGGACTCCTTTAACAACCAAGATCACTCCAAGCCAGCTTGCACATCACAGTCATCACGTGAAGAACAAATTTGACCAAAATTCAAATTCAGTCCAAGGGTAGTTTAGGACTTTCATGTATTAGGGTTTTAAGAACTAGAATCTTCTATCCAGTTGTATATATAGGGTGTCATGTACCCTATTTTAGTTGTTCCTTGTTTTCTCTTTTGTGTCACAACCTTGTAAATCCGTTTTTATTATGAATGAAAAATGGTTGAGAGTTTGGTGATGAGAAACAAAGTGCCAGTTTACTTACATTGTTTGAAGTTTCATTGATTGTTGTTTTACTTTGCTTCAAAAAGTTTTCAGTTTTTAAGAAGGTTAAGGTTTGTTTAAGTGTTGACGTTTTCTGAAAGATTTTTGAGTTAAATCTGTTTGGAAAGATTGTTATGTTATTCTATTAAGAAGGTTATTAAAAAGTATTAAAATCCTGTTAATCTGTTTAAGCAAGTAGGATTGCTCACAAGTACATATGACCAAATAGGTTTATCATTTGTATTTGGTCATGACCATGCTTCACTGATATAAGTTATATCAAGGAAGTGTGGATGTCCAAGTTTGGGTGAAAAATATTGTGGGCCAATAGCTTGTGAGTTGTGAATCCTGGGAAATTGTTTGTGTAGTTTGGAAGTTAAGCAAGATAAAAAGGAAAGTTAAGTTAAAAGGAAACAAAAATCTTTTTTTTTTCTGCTTCATTTTTTCTAAAGCTATAAGCTATAAGTTGACTTGTCAATAAGTCAATCTTATAGCCTATAAGCTTTTGTACCAGGTTCTTCTTGTTTTTGGTTGTCTGTTTTTGGCAGGTTAAAAACAAGAACTAAGAACATCATCATCATCACCATAACCATTTTGCCTTCAAATTGCCAAGAGGTTCAACTCAGGCCCCAGCCTGAAGGAGATGGCTATGCAGCCATTGTGGGACCTGGATGTGGGTCCCACAAGGTAAATCTCTTGTACTTTGTTCTTAGATTTCAATATTTCAGTTCTATGTGATTTTTCATGAAATTTGTGAGAAATTGTTTATGTGTTTGTTAAAGTTGTTGGATTATGCTCATTTAGGGTTATTATGCATGTTAGAGTTGATTAGGATCAATTTGGTGGATTTGTGATTGAATTTGGTGTGCAAATTTTTAGTTTCAGATTATAAGGGGGTGTTTGGATTTGCATGTTAACTGAACTCCTTGGGGGATTTTTGTGTTTAAATCAGTCTAGAATCACTCTTTAGGTTGTAATAGGTTATATGTTAGTCATAGGTTTTCAGTTTGGGTGAGTTTAAAACAAGTTGCATGATAAAATATTTGGAAAAATAGCATGAATTCAGTAATCCACTTTTCTGCCTATTTTCTTTGAATTTGCTCATCAAATCTTGGTATCTGTTAGATCATAGGTTCATTTAGGGATTGAAATCAGTTTTAGGCTAGTTGGTAGGGGTGTATGCAAGATTTGAGCTCTTGAAATCCAGATTTGTGCACGTTGAACCAGCAAAATACTCACTGACCTACATTAGCTTAATCAGAAACCTTCTTGGCAAATTTGTGTGTGATTTTGTGAAGCAACTTGTGAATTTTCTTGCTCAATTGACTTCCCACAACCAAACTGGTTGTGGGAGTGCCCCCATTGTCCAATCAAACACCAGCAATCTCATTGAACAAGCTCCTCTTGTTCTATCTTCACAAGTGAAGATATTAATTTTTGTTCATCAGTTATTTTGAAATCTGGGCAATTCTTTTGCTCCTATACTTTTGATTCTAGCTTATTTTTGATTAAAAGTTTGTGTTTTAGAGTAAGCTTAGGGTACTGTTTTGAGTTTTATAAGTTTAAAAAAAAAAAGTTTTTGCAAAAAGGACGTGGCCAGGACTCGAACCTGCGCCACTCCTCCCACACTCCAACGTGATAACCAGTTGCCCTAGGGTCTTTGACTGGTTATCACTTGGACTTTCAAATATTTAAGTAGAGTTTGTTTTTAGCTTATTTAACTAATCAGCTTAGAAATAAGCTGATTTCAGCTTATTCCTATTAGTTTTTTCCATTTTAGCATTTTTCTATTGTTATTTAATAGGTTTAGGATTTTTGGTTCAAAAAGTTTATTTTTCACTTGTTTTATTAATTTACTAGGATTATTTTGAGTTTAAATTTTGAAAAGTAAATAAAAAATAGGAAAAGGTATTTTAAAAATCTGGAAAAACAGTTTTTAGGTTTTTAATTATATTTTTGAGGTTTACAGCCAATAAAATTTTCAATTTAACTTATTTTTGATTTTTTATGATTTTAGGGTTTTTAACCAACTTTAGAATTTAATATAAAATTATTAAAAAGGTTTTGGAAACTTTTGATTGCATTCCTGTCTTAGTTACATTATTCTAGATCTTTGGTAATTTTTTAGAATTTTTTTATAAACTTTGAATTTTTTTGAATATTTTAATATTATTTTATTATTAAAAGTTAAAACTCTGATTTTTTAACTTTTTACATTTTTCCTAGATTGTAGACACTTAATTAGGAATTTTGTAACTTTCCAAATATTTTTAGGGCTTTTCAATTATTTTCTAGAATTAATTTAAGTTTTAATTGATTTTAATAGTTTTTAAGCGTTTAAAATTGTTTTAGTTGGTTTTAAAATTTTAAAAAATACTTTTTAGCTTAATTAGAGTATTTTTGAGGTTTACAAACTTAAAAATCTTGTTTAGGACTTTTTAATAATTAATTTTGATTTTTAGGGCTTTAATTAGCATTAAAAAGTCATTATCTAATTAATTAATAGGTTTTCGCAAGTTTGGATTTTTTGTAAACTCTTAGAATATTATTGTGGATTTTTAGTAATTTTTAGGAATTTTTAGGGTAAAATTTTAATTTTGGTTGTTTTTACGGTTTTACGTGTACGCCTTTTTCGTCCTATTGTAATACGTCTTCGTAATCGTCATTCTCTTCTAATCTCATTTCTGTTTCCTTTTCTCTCAATCATATAATCACAAAAAGTTAATCATCTCTTAACACAACACACTTGCCTCCTTGGGAAACGAACTTGTACTTAATTGATCATTAGTGCTTGGTTTTCCTAAACCGACACTTAATACTTGCCACTTTTGCTCTCTTTTCCTAAAGGGTTGCAAAAACACTACATCATTTTGGCGCCGCTGCCGGGAAGGCGTGTTGTGTTTTGATTTGGACATTGTTGTTTTTATATATAGCCATAATAGCTAATTGTATTAGTAGCACTCTACTAATACGTATTATCGGTTTTTCGTTTTTTGTGAATACTATTACTATATTGTATACGTAGAACAATAAATTCACAAGTACTCCAAATACGTGAGAAAAATTGGGAGGTCATTACCCAATCATTGTATTCGAATCTCAAACCAAAGAAAAAAATGCAAAAATAGATAAATACTTTCGTGAAGCTCGATTTTGAAAAATACAAACTATAAGGTGGGTATAAGGCGGTTGTATTTCACGACCTAAAGGAAAAAGGCTCTTAAGTGCTTCGCGCCGCCTCGTTTCCTCCGCTTGCTTGTGCGTATTTTGAGATTGAAAGCTAATCGAGGGTTTTGCCGCCCAAAGTATTACTAAGTATCATATATATTTTCTTGGTTTCAATTGATTAAACCCTCTTGAACGTTTTGGTGTTCCACCAACGTTCTAAAGTCATCGAAGGCGTTCACTTCACGTGATTGTTTTCATCCTTGAGGCTTCTTTAATCGAGAGATTTGATTAAGGAGGAGATTTGTAGATTTTTGTCTACTTAATACATTCCACAAAATCCAAAAAGTAAAAACAATCAAAAACCACAAAAAAATTGAAAAAGTAAAAACACCAAAAAGAATCTTCTTTGCTCACCCTCTCGTTTTACGTGACGTTTATGCAAACTCGCTCCAAAGCAAGACGTGCACGTAAACGAAGAAACAAATCAACCACTCCTTCTAGTGAGGAGTCTCCTATTGACGAACCCATCGTAGTGAAAGAAGGAACCATGGCTAATCGAACTATGATGGAGTTGCTTCAAGCACCCACCGAGGGTTATGGAGAAGCGATTGTGATTCCCGCTATCCTTGTGGAGAATTTTGAGGTTAAGACGGGTTTGTTGTCCATGATTCAAAACAACAAGTTTCAAGGTGACGAAAAGGACAACCCTCATAACCACATTCGCCAATTTAATCGTCTTACCGCCACTTGCAAGTTTAAGGACGTCTCTAACGACTCGATTAAGATGATGCTTTTCCGTATTCCTTAGCGGGGCGGGCAAAATTTTGGTTAGAGAAAGAGCCACCCAATTCTATATTGACGTGGAAGGATCTCGTTTCAAAATTCGTGAACCAATTTTTTCCGCCCTCTAAGACTACGCATTTGAAAAACGAGATTTCAAAGTTTTCGCAAGAGTATAATGAGAGTTTTTCAACGGCTTGGAATAGGTTTAAGGAAATGTTGCACGAATGTCCTCATCATGGTTTTTCCGACTTTCATCAAATTGACACGTTTTACAATGGCTTGAACGATCATGAGCGTGATTATCTTAATGCCGCCGCGGGTGGTAATTTTTTGTGTAAGACGGTCGAGGAAGCATTGTTAATCATTGAGAATAGGTCTAAGGTCTATAGTCCTCGTAGCACGTCGAGTGTTCGTAAGACTTCGTCTTCACCTTCGCCTTCATTGTCACATACCGTTGATGCTTGCCAAATCGAGGCTAATTTGGAGAACAAGATTTTTTATAAGCTTAAAGGATTGTTAATTGAGTTTAAAGTTGGTGAACAACCCACTCCCGCTACGGCTAAAGAGGTTGAGGTTTCTTGTATGTATTGTGGTGGATCTCACGATTACTCCGAGTGCATTACCAATGGTGGTAACACTTCGAGTACCTACGCGGCCGCGGGAACTTATAACCAAAACGGTCAAGTTCCCCGCACTAATCAATTGACTCCACCGGGTTTTCCACCAAATCAAAATGCTAACAATTATCGAAACAATCAAGTTGGTTACCAAAACAATCAAAGAAACAATTACAAGGGTAATAAGAACTATGTGAATCAAGGAAGTAGTAGCCAATTGCAAAATCAAAACCAAAACCGTAATTTTCAAAACACAAGTCAAGGTCTTTAAAATGTTTACACTAAAGAACTTCCAATGGACTTTTTGAATTATGCTACGGCAAATGATAAGATTTTGGAAAACATTCAAGAGCAATTGGCTAGTCAAGCTAGGGACACGGCTAAAAACACCAAGGAGTTAGCTAATTTTGTGAAGGAAAATCTTAACATGAGAAATGAGTTGAAAAATGATTTTGCTAATCAAATTAGAGGTCAAAACAATAAAATTGAACAAAGTCATGCTAGGCTTGAACAAAGAATTGACCAAAAAGCCGCTAGTCAAGATGTTAAGCTTAATGCTATTTTAGAAGCCGTCATGGGGAACAAAGCCTCTACCTCGGGTAGTTTGCCTAGTAACACCGTATCAAACCAGAAGGGAGAGATGAAAGTCATTACCACACGAAGTGGAAAGGCACTTAAAGAACTGACTCCTCAACCAATTACTCCAACGGTGGAGGAAATTAAGGAAGAACCCGAGGTGGTGGTCGAAAAGGAGCATATCTCAAGCCCACAAAGTACCGCTCATGCCACACCTACGGTCGACCCTTTACCAACATTAGAACCCGAGATTCCAAAGGCTATGCCTATGCCCCAACCCACACCACCCTTACCTTACCCATCGAGACTTAGGAAGGAGAAATGACAAGAGCGCGACAATTATCAATTTGAGCTTTTTATGAAAATGTTTCGTGAGTTGCACCTTAATGTGAGTTTCGCCGATGCTTTGGTCATGATGCCTCGATTTGCCGCTAACTTTAAGAGTATGTTGAACAACAAGGAGAAATTGCATCAATTGTCTAGTTGTTCGTCGGTTTATCTTAATCGCATACCTCAAAAAGTCGGTGATCCCGGTAAATTTTTGATCCCTTGTGCAATTCAAGATATGGAAGAATGCTATGCCTTGGCCGATCATGGTGCTAGCATTAATTTGATGCCACTTGCAATCTTTAAGTCGCTCAATCTTCCTAATCTTACTCCTTCACTAATGTCTATCGAGATGGCCGACCATTCCACGATTCGTGCATGTGGATTGGCGGAAGACGTTTTTGTGAAAGTGGGAAAGTTCTACTATCTCGTAGACTTTATCGTTGTCGATATTCCCACGGGTCCTCAAGTTCCTCTCATTTTAGGTCGTTCGTTTTTAGATACGTCTATGGATTTAATTGATGTGCATGCTAGAAAGATCACCTTGCGTTTCAACGACGAGGAACTTGTTATAAACGCAACTCAAAATTCTCAACTTTCTCATGTTTATTCCGTTGCTATCATAAACCTCGTTGATATGATCGACGTGGTTTGCGAGGAATTTTCACAAGAAGTTCTAGGGTTTGGTGATGAAGAAACTAGTGGCAATCCCACTATGTTAGATCCAATTCTTGATAATTCGACACCAACCTTCACTCCATTTGAAGGTGGTGGTTTTACGTTGGAAGAATTCAATGTTCCACGTACTTGTAACGAAGACCTCGACAACGATGAGGACTTCTCGATTATCAAGGATTTTCTTAACGATTTCCCATTTCCTCCACCCGAGGAGGTTATGAGTATCGAGCCCAAATCTTCACTTGAGGAACCACCTATCCTCGAGTTGAAATATTTACCTCCTCACCTCGAATATGTCTATTTGGAGGAGGACGACAAGTTGCCGGTTATTATTGCGAAGGAACTTTCGAATGATGAAAAAACCGCACTTGTCGATTTTCTAAAGGATCACAAAGGGGCAATTGCGTGGAAGTTATCCGACATTAAGGGAATCGATCCCAAGTTTTGTACCCACAAAATCTTAATGGAGGAGGATTACAAGCCCGCAATCCAAAGTCAAAGGAGGGTGAACCCCAAAATTCACGACGTCATCAAAAAGGAAGTCCTTAAACTCCTTGACGCGGGAATGATTTACCCTATTTCCGATAGCCCTTGGGTGAGTCCTATTCATTGTGTCACTAAAAAGGGAGGGATGACCGTTGTGCCAAATGATGCCAACGAGTTGATTCCCACTAGACTAGTGACCGGATGGAGAGTGTGCATTGACTATCGAAAGTTGAATGAAGCCACTCGAAAAGACCATTTTCCCTTGCCCTTCATGGACCAAATGTTGGAGCGTCTTGCGGGAAACGATTTCTATTGCTTTTTAGATGGTTTTTCCGGTTACTTCCAAATTCCCATCGATCCTCGTGATCAAGAAAAAACTACGTTTACGTGTCCATATGGAACGTTTGCCTATCGTAGAATGCCATTCGGACTTTGTAATGAACCGATAACTTTTCAACGGTGTATGATGGCTATTTTTCATGACATGATCGAGAAGACGATGGAAGTCTTCATGGATGACTTTTCCGTGTTTGGTAATTCGTTCACTTCGTGTTTTTCGAACCAAGAGAGAATGTTGAAACATTGTGAGGAAACCAACCTTGTGCTCAATTGGGAAAAGTGTCATTTTATGGTTAAGAGTGGAATCGTCTTAGGGCACAAGGTCTCGAAAGCGGGGATTGAGGTAGATCAAGCTAAGGTAGACGTCATCGCCAAATTACCTCATCCTAAAACCGTTAAGGGAGTTAGGAGTTTCCTAGGCCACGCGGGCTTTTATCGTCGATTCATCAAGGATTTTTCAAAGATCTCTCGACCTATTACACATCTTCTTGAAAAAGAGGCACGTTTTTTCTTTGACGAAGATTGTGTACGAGCCTTTGAAATCCTTAAGAGGAAACTTACCGAAGCTCCCATTCTTGTTGCTCCCAATTGGAACCTCCCCTTTGAGCTCATGTGTGATGCTAGTGATTACGCTATAGGGGCGTTTTGGGGCAACGTCATAATAAGCACTTCTTGCCTATTCACTATGCTAGCAAGACGATGACCGAGGCTCAACTAAAATACACTACAACGGAAAAGGAATTCCTTGCCGTGGTGTATGCATTTGAGAAATTTCGACCTTATCTCATCTTGACAAAATGCATAGTGTATACGGACCATTCGGCTATCAAGTATCTCATGGCAAAGCAAGATGCTAAGCCTAGATTACTTCGTTGGATTCTCCTCCTTCATGAATTTGATCACACCATCGTTGACAAAAAAGGAGCCGAGAATCTAGCGGCCGATCATCTTTCTCGTTTGGAAGATCCTCACCAAAGTGTTTACGAGCCGAAGGAAATCACCGAAACATTTCCGCTCGAGACACTTGGTGTAGTGAATTCTAAGCTTGATCCTTCCACTCCATGGTTTGCGGACTTTGCAAATTACCATGCGGGTAACTTCATCGTTAAGGGTATGACGACTCAAGAAAAACGAAAATTATTTCGTGATGTCAAGTTCTACTTTTGGAACGACCCTTACTTGTTTCGAACTTGTGCGGATCAAATCATCCGACGTTGTGTATTTGGCACCGAAGCTTCTAACATCCTTAGAGCTTGTCATGAGGGACCCACGGGAGGTCACCACGGTGCTAATCTCACGGCTAAAAAGGTGTTTGATGCCGGCTTCTTTTGGCCTACTATTTACCGAGATGCACAAGATCTTGTGAAGTCATGTGATGCATGCCAACGACAAGGAAAAGCCTCACAAAAAGATGAAATGCCACAAAATATCATCTAAGTGTGTGAGATCTTTGACGTTTGGGGTATAGACTTTATGGGGCCGTTCCCATCATCTCGTGGTAATAAGTACATTCTCGTTGCGGTTGACTACCTATCTAAGTGGGTGGAGGCCAAGGCCTTGCCCACCAATGATGCTCGTGTGGTAGTCAAGTTTTTGAAAAGCTTGTTTTCTCGGTTTGGAACCCCTCGTGCTATCATAAGCGATCGTGGGACCCATTTTTGTAACGACCAATTCGAAACGGTCCTAAGAAAATATGGGGTTACACATCGGCTTTCTACGGCTTATCACCCACAAACGAGTGGGCAAGTCGAGGTTTCAAACCGAGCTTTGAAGAGGATCTTGGAGAGATCCGTTGGGGAAAACCGACAAACTTGGTCGGATAAGTTAGACGATGCTTTATGGGCCTTTAGGACTGCTCATAAGACGCCCATTGGGTGCACTCCCTTTAAGCTTGTGTATGGAAAGAATTGTCATTTACCTATCGAGTTAGAACACAAGGCTTATTGGGCCCTAAAGAATTGTAATGATGATATGGAGACCACGGGAAAACACCAGAAAATGCAATTGAATGAATTGGATGAATTGAGAGATATCGCTTATGAGAATTCATTGATTTATAAAGAAAAAACTAAAAAGTTGCATGATTGAAAAATTAAAAACCGGGTTTTTAACATTGGGGATCAAGTTTTGCTTTTTAATTCAAGATTAAAAATCTTTTCAGGTAAGTTGAAATCTCGTTGGTCCGGTCCATTCACCGTGATTCAAGTGTTTCCGTATGGGACCATCGAGCTAGCTCAAGATGATGGTCCTAACTTCAAGGTGAATGGACATAGGTTGAAGCACTACTTTGGCGGGGAAGTTCCATCCTTGAACTACCTCGACCAAGTCACTTTCCCCAATGATAATTAGTATTGAGGGGATCGAGTCGAGCTCATGACTCGGTAATAAAAAACGAGGTGCCTCGTGGGGGAGTCTCATGCTTATCCTATGTACATATTATCGCTTTCTAATGTAGCTTACGTGTGGGGATTTGTGCCCTTCCAACCTTTGTTCCGTGGTTGTTTGTGAATTGTGAACTTTAGATGATCATGATCATCACGATTGGAGCCTCTCGTGTTCGTTTTATGGGAGCACTCGATCGTTTGCTTTGAAGACTTTCTCAATATCCATGATATATCCTTGATTGTTCTAACCTTAGGTTTATATCACACTTCATAAACGGCTTTAAATTTAACGGTTACACCCTTTCCATGCTAGATTAGGCATTCGACTACGTCTCTAGTATGGGGGTGTTTGCACCCCTAGACTCGAAACATTGAGGACAATGTTTAACTTTAGTATGGGGAGTGAATAGATACTTGCCTTGCTAAACCTTCACGCTTTCCAAAGTTTATCTTTTTGTTTATCGTTTTTGTTGCAAAATAAGGCTAAAAATGGCCAAATTTTAAAAGTTTTCTCATGTTTTATAAGTGTTTGAAGACACGAATGTAGATTTTCCGATGGCGAGAATAAGAGTAATTTTTGACTCGACCGTGCGTGTTGAGCACTTAGCTTTGATTCCTTAACTACACATTAGGCTAAGTCTCTTAAATGAGGACGAGAAATGATAGAGTTAATTATAAGTTACTATGCTAAGCGTAGAGTACTCGTATTCTTTCAAAAACTCATGTGTTCTCGTTGTTTGCTTATTCTCCCTTCGCATGTAAATATTTTTTGCTTAATAAATATTGACTTAGCGGTCTAGTTAGGATTGTTGGGTTTCTAGTCTTTTCTAGTAGCTCCCGTGTAATTAAATTGGGAAGACATTAAGGTATCGCCAGTGTCACGGTTTTGAAGTATTGGCACCCTAATAATCAAAAGCTTCACCCAATAATAAGTTTTCAAGTGCTCGCCTAAATCAAGCAAACAATTTGAAGCCCCACAAGGCCGAAAAATCTATGCAAAATTGAAAGTGAATCAACCCTTAATCTTCGAAGCTTTAAAGATCCAAAATTCGCTTTAGCGTGAGGATATACGTCTTTGGCTAATAAAACCACCGATGAGGCGGATAATAAAAGGCAAGGCAAGACCGAAGTCATAATAAAAGCTTCATGGCGAAGTTGAATAAAAGATGGAGGTAAACCAAAGTTAATAAGGCCCTTCCGTTAGGGGGCGTATAAAAGTCTTGGTAATAAGTCTCATGTTCAAAACCGTTATAAAACCGTGTTTATTGATCCTTCTTGTTGACTTAATTTTTTGACATCGTTGTCTATTAGGAGGGATTATTGATTTTATGGTCTTGGTTACACCGTTAGGACTCTATTTTTAGACCTAAATCTATATTATCGCACAAGTCAAACAATGTATCCTCGTGAAACATTCAAGACAAAATAAAATATAAGAGATACAACTTAGGAATAATGGGAGAATAAGTACGTGATTAGGTCATATGAGTAGTGTTAGCATTACTAACTTATAATGACAATGATCTCGTTGCACGCTTAGCATGGAATTGGGGTGAAAATCGAGGACGATGAAATTATTTCTAACGAAGCATTCACGTGTTCTTGTTCTATGAACCTAAACGTCCCATTTTGCGATGAAAATCATACATTATGTCTAAAACGCAAGAAGTAGAAGTAATCGTAGTAGTGTAGCTAGTTTATCGTTTAATAAAAGTGAATAAAAAAGAATTTTGGAGGTGCTACGATACTTTATTCTAGCATTGCGTAAGGGCACGGCAACGGTTTAGTATGGGGGAGTGATGAGACTGCTTTTATACATAGTCTCATCGTCCAAATCAGGCTTAAAATGCATAGAATATCACTAATACTGCCAAATATATGCTCGTCTTTGTTCTTGTGTATTTTAGGTACGGATATTGAGGAAAAGACAAAAAGCTCACAAGAATCAATCAATAACAAACACGGGAAACGAAGCCGCACAATAAACTGGGCCCAAGAATGGAATTTCCAAGAATGACCTTGAAGTTTGAAGATTGTACAAGTTTGGTCCCTGATGAATTGAAGACTTGTTAATTTATACCCTTGCAAATCTCAATTATTACATTTGGGTCCCTAAATTATCAATAATTTACAAGAGAAGTCCTTGGAGAATGAAGAAATTGCATTTAAAGCCCTTGTTTAAAGTTGTGACAACTCTTGTGCCATATTTGACAAGTGTGGCAAACTTATTTACAAAGGATTTGAAGTTGTTAGTTGTTTATTTCAAAGTGAACAAAACAAAGGAGTGGGGGGACTGTTTTTGCCAGACAATCAAACTCACCACCACCAATCATCCAGCCACCTCACCCTCCACCTCACACGTCAGATCCCACTCACCCACATTATTTATTAAGTCTGATTAACTTAACTTTTGGAGGTAAACACATATTCAAATGGATAATCAGATTAAACCACCACCTGCTTCCCCCTTAATCACAAAGAACCCTAAATCCTAATTACCCAAATTCAAAGGGTTTTCTCCCCATAACTTCCAGAATAGTAATTCATCTCCTCCTAACCAATTCCCACTCCCCAAAAACAAGTCACCCTCACTCCTATGGCCTACCCACATGATCCCTGCTCAAGTTTTTGCTACAGTCCAAGAGTGTACAGAAAACTCAACGTCCCATAATGATTTCGTGCTCCCAAAGGACTCCTTTAACAACCAAGATCACTCCAAGCCAGCTTGCACATCACAATCATCACGTGAAGAACAAATTTGACAAAATTCAAATTCAGTCCAAGGGTAGTTTAGGACTTTCATGTATTGGGGTTTTAAGAACTAGAATCTTCTATCCAGTTGTATAAATAGGGTGTCATGTACCCTATTTTAGTTGTTCCTTGTTTTCTCCTTTGTGTCACAACCTTGTAAATCCGTTTTTATTATGAATGAAAAATGGTTGAGAGTTTGGTGATGAGAAACAAAGTGCCAGTTTACTTACATTGTTTGAAGTTTTATTGATTGTTGTTTTACTTTGCTTCAAAAAGTTTTCAGTTTTTAAGAAGGTTAAGGTTTGTTTAAGTGTTGACGTTTTCTGAAAGATTTTTGAGTAAAATCTGTTTGGAAAGATTGTTATGTTATTCTATTAAGAAGGTTATTAAAAAGTATTAAAATCCTGTTAATCTGTTTAAGCAAGTAGGATTGCTCACAAGTACATATGACCAAACAGGTTTATCATTTGTATTTGGTCATGACCATGCTTCACTGATATAAGTTATATCAAGGAAGTGTGGATGTCCAAGTTTGGGTGAAAAATATTGTGGGTCAATAGCTTGTGAGTTGTGAATCCTGGGAAATTGTTTGTGTAGTTTGGAAGTTAAGCAAGATAAAAAGGAAAGTTAAGTTAAAAGAAAACAAAAATCAGTTTTTTTTTCTGCTTCATTTTTTTTAAAGCTATAAGCTATAAGTCAATCTTATAGCCTATAAGCTCTTGTACCAGGTTCTTCTTGTTTTTTGTTGTCTGTTTTTGGCAGGTTAAAAACAAGAACTAAGAACATCATCATCATCATCATAACCATTTTGCCTTTAAATTGCCAAGAGGTTCAGCTCAGGCCCCAACCTGAAGGAGATGGCTATGCAGCCATTGTGGGACCTGGATGTGGGTCCCACAAGGTAAATCTCTTGTACTTTGTTCTTAGATTTCAATATTTCCGTTCTATGTGATTTTTCATGAAATTTGTGAGAAATTGTTTATGTGTTGGTTAAAGCTGTTGGATTATGCTCATTTAGGGTTATTATGCATGTTAGAGTTGATTAGGATCAATTTGGTGGATTTGTGATTGAATTTGGTGTGCAAATTTTTAGTTTCAGATTATAAGGGGGTGTTTGGATTTGCATGTTAACTGAACTCCTTGGGGGATTTTTGTGTTTAAATCAGTCTAGAATCACTCTTTAGGTTGTAATAGGTTATATGTTAGTCATAGGTTTTCAGTTTGGGTGAGTTTAAACAAGTTGCACGATAAAATATTTGGAAAAATAGTATGAATTCAGTAATCCACTTTTCTGCCTGTTTTCTTTGAATTTGCTCATCAAATCTTGGTATCTGTTAGATCATAGGTTCATTTAGGGATTGAAATCAGTTTTAGGCTAGTTGGTAGGGGTGTATGCAAGATTTGAGCTCTTGAAATCCAGATTTGTGCACGTTGAACCAGCAAAATACTCACTGACCTACATTAGCTTAATCAGAAACCTTCTTGGCAAATTTGTGTGTGATTTTGTGAAGCAACTTGTGAATTTTCTTGCTCAATTGACTTCCCACAACCCAACTGGTTGTGGGAGTGCCCCCATTGTCCAATCAAACACCAACAATCTCACTAAACAAGCTCCTCTTGTTCTATCTTCACAAGTGAAGATATTAATTTTTGTTCATCAGTTATTTTGAAATCTAGGTAATTCTTTTGCTCCTATAGTTTTGATTCCAGCTTATTTTTGATTAAAAGTTTGTGTTTTAGAGTAAGCTTAGGGTACTGTTTTGAGTTTTATAAGTTTAAAAAAAAAGTTTTTGCAAAAAGAACGTGGCCACGACTCGAACCTGCGCCACTCCTCCTACACTCCAACGTGATAACCAGTTGCCCCAGGGTCTTTGACTGGTTATCACTTGGACTTTCAAATATTTAAGTAGAGTTTGTTTTTAGCTTATTTAACTAATCAACTTAGAAATAAGCTGATTTCAGCTTATTCCTATTAGTTTTTTCCCTTTTAGCATTTTTCTATTGTTATTTAATAGGTTTAGGACTTTTTGGTTCAAAAAGTTTATTTTTCACTTGTTTTATTAATTTACTAGGATTATTTTGAGTTTAAATTTTAAAAAGTAAATAAAAAATAGGAAAAGGTATTTTAAAAATCTGGAAAAATAGTTTTTAGGGTTTTAATTATATTTTTGAGGTTTATAGTCAATAAAATTTTCAATTTAACTTATTTTTGATTTTTTATGATTTTAGGGTTTTTAACCAACTTTAGACTTTAATATAAAATTATTAAAAAGGTTTTGGAAACTTTTGATTGCATTTCTGTCTTAGTTACATTATTCTAGATTTTTGGTAATTTTTTAGAATTTTTTTATAAACTTTGAATTTTTTTTGAATATTTTAATATTATTTTATTATTAAAAATTAAAAGTATGATTTTTTAAGTTTTTACATTTTTCCTAGATTGTAGACACTTAATTAGGAATTTTGTAACTTTCCAAATATTTTTAGGGCTTTTCAAATATTTTCTAGAACTAATTTAAGTTTTAATTGATTTTAATAGTTTTTAAGTGTTTAAAAATAGTTTTAGTTGGTTTTAAAATTTTAAAAAATACTTTTTAGCTTAATTAGAGTATTTTTGAGGTTTACAAACTTAAAAATCTTGTTTAGGGCTTTTTAATAATTAATTTTGATTTTTAGGGCTTTAATTAGCATTAAAAAGTCATTATCTAATTAATTAAAAGGTTTTAGCAAGTTTGGATTTTTTGTAAACTCTTAGAATATTATTGTGGATTTTTAGTAATTTTTAGGGTAAAATTTTAATTTTGGTAGTTTTTACGGTTTTACGTGTACGCCTTTTTCGTCCTATTGTAATACGTCTTCGTAATCGTCATTCTCTTGTAATCTCATTTCTATTTCGTTTTCTCTCAATCATATAATCACAAAAAGTTAATCATCTCTTAACACAACGCACTTGCCTCCTTGGGAAACGAACTTGTACTTAATTGGTCATTAGTGCTTGGTTTTCCTAAACCGACACTTAATACTTGCCACTTTTGCACTCTTTTCCTAAAGGGTTACAAAAACACTACATCATTAATTATTCAAGGTATAGGTTTTTATTGTTCGGCCAATTCAGGGCAATCTATAAATAATTATTAACTCAAACAAACATATAGTCCTTAATGATCACGAGCATGAATTTATCAAATTACAACCTACACACGTGATTCACCGAATTTATGAATGCTACATGTGTATTAGTCAATCCAAACGTCATCACGTGAAACTCATAATGTTCATTACAAGTACCGGATGTAGTGATTGGAATACATAATCTTTTTCGCAGATGCGAAGTTGATGATAACCATGCTGAGGATCAAAAACCTTGTAAATAATCGAACAAATCTTCCATTTCGAGTTATGGATATCGTTTTTGATTGTCAATTTACTCAGTTCACAGTAATCTATAAATATAAGGAATGATAACACCATAGGTCTTTATGATGACGAGCTTGGTAGAATAAAATCTTTCTCCGACAACTCTCTCAGTTGTACGGTAATTCCTTTAATTCAGATGGTGCTGACGTAAAGTGCACAAGCCACAGGTGCAGCACCGGAAATATAATCAATACCAATTTCAACTTGCCTTAATGGCGAAAGTCTAGGAAATTCATCAACAAATACTAACTAAAGTTTCAAATAACATAAAAATCTTTTAACAAATTCATATTAGGTTCTTTCTAGATTATAATATCTATGATTAATTCACAACCATTCACGGTATAATTTCAAGTCTAAATACAGGATATGGTCATCCATCAAGAATTATTTAGATCACTTTTGATAATCAGCATCTTATCATTTTGGGGAATTCTATTCGAGTTCCCATCAATTAAGACAATGTCGTCATGTCATAGTCAATCAATCCATTCTACTGGCACTATCAACTTTTCAGTTTTATTGTCGTCGATAAGATGTGAACTTCTCAAAAGACTAATAATAACTCATAATCCTTCACAATTTCAAGGATATCAGGAGACATAACTAAGCTTAAAAAGAGTAAGGTCAACGCATAATCTACGCGAGAGAATTTCAAATCAGATACAAACGAAAACATTTAACGAATATGAATATATCCCATGTTTTCATAATTTTAGTACGCATTCGAAAGCTCCTCGGATCGTTACCCAGGTCATTCAAATATGAAATCTAATCAAAAGAAATGATATGAACGTCGATACATCCAGTCGGGTATCAACACTCGATAATCAGATACTTTTCCTAAGAACCTCACTACGGGAGAATTGGAGAAGAAAGAATTGTCAATTGTCAAATAAGACAATTTCCACAGATGAGTAAACTCGGCTCAAAAGAACAGATGCTACAGGCACATATGTAGGTGTCCCTAACACTATGTCCCTATTTTTCACTTCTTGTAGATCTCATAAATTTTGATCTTTCACAATCTTCAAAGAAAATTTAGTGTTTATTAATTAGTTTTATGGTGACTACTAATCAGCCTTGCATGGTCGCTTCCAAATTGTATGTAGGCGCGCAACTATATACAATTTCAAGATTAACGATGCAATACTCAGTTCGTCAAAACATTATCATCATGTTTATAATAAAAACATTTACATGCTTGATTCTTAAATAAGAATCAAGAATAATTTTACAAAGATTTTCTTTGTTATGAAAACAATTAAGTTTTCCAAGGTGTTTTATAAACAACTTCATTTTGATAACGATCATTTAGTAAGTCTCACTTTAAATAATCCATATGGTGATGAAAACCCAATTTTTCTCAAGGGATACTGCTTTAACTTTATAAAAATAATGAGTGACCTGCAAAAGAGTGATGAAGAGTTGTTCACCAAGAACTAACTACAATGTAATAGGAAATGAGCTTAGCCAACTAATCATGAGGTTCATGACCTTGATGGCACTCAAAAGATAATAATCCACAACGTAACTCAAATCGAGATGAGTACTTGTTCAATGGTTGCATCACTAGTGCGAACATTAGGATGAAGCAATAAAATATAGATAACATCGATACATGTAGAATTTAGCAATCAAAGGTAGTCTTTTCATTAATCACAAACAAGTCAAATTGTACCGTAACACATTACGTGTCACTATGTCATACAATTTACAAAACTCATCCTACCAACTGATATCTCAGTTAAGTTAGGGATTTTTAAAAGATACCACAGTGAATACTAATCTACAAGAGTTATGGGGGTTCCACCTGTCCTGGAAGATCCATCGGTCCCATTTCAGAAGAAGATTTCTTCAATTTATTTCCTGGACACTGGGCATCCTCATCATTGGACAATGGCCTAGGAATAATACTTAACACGAATCAACAATCAATTAAAAACTTATAATTCAATCACAGAACTTAATGACTTCCTCTTAACAATCTTATATTCTATACGGGTTAAATTTTTCTCTATTCAAGTTTCAACCAAATCATACTCAATGCGATATCCTAGCTCATTCTCCAATACTTTCAACCCTATTCTTAGACCTTAATAGGGCAATAAAAGCTCGATATGAACAACACTTAATTTCCAATCCTATAGCTCTTACAACAATAGTTATCAAATGAGTCACTAGTATGAAATGACTCGATCATTCAATTAGACTTCTCGGAAAGGTACTAGTGGCATGAGGCTTTTGGGTAATGGTTCCAATGACAACCTCAAGTGCAACATTCACCCTTTCGATTTCAATTTAAGAATTGGATGACAACGAATCAGATGACATCTTTCTAGGTGATAACGTTTTGTCAAACTCCACTCTATAAGGAAAGATCGTCATGACATCGATATCAGATTTAATCTCGCCAATTCTTTTTCAATATAACAATCAACTAATATCCACATTTCTACGAATATCAACCATTTGTTGGGATCATAAATATCCACAACTTGGTTTAGATCAAGCATAGCTAGAATTCCTACGAGAATAGCTTCGATTAATTTACTAGGGGATTTAGGGTTCCTTGTGACAATCTGCGTCGTATAAATACCTCGTATAAATATCAAAATAATCATCAAACAATCATGTAATAAAATTACATCATATATATATAATCCAAGTTATATATATGTATTAAAATAACACTTCTCAGTCTGGCCTTGTCGGTAACTCGGGAATTCTTCGGCGCCGTTATAGTCAAAAGATTTTTAGACATTTTTAGAAAAATGTTTATAGTTAAAAGATTTTGAAATGTTTTATTCAAAACCTTGGTTTTAAAAATCTTTCATTCTCTATAACGAGAGCTCTGATGCCAAACTGTAACACCCCCAAATTTATACAACTCAATACAGCGGAAGACTAGTTGGTGTTACGGGATAGCACATTACTCACATCATAGACAACGCATAAATATCGCATTGTTTATTAATAAAGCATTTCCATTCATAAATATCAAAGTTACATAGGTCCCAAGTCATTGCATTTAATACAGGTTTTACAAAGCATTTGAATGGAAATAAGTATTTAGGTGCGGGCCATGAATTCTTGTTGTCTTCCCGAGAATTACCTTCAAGTACCTGAGATAAAACATGTTAAAAGAAAAGGTCAGCGATAACGCCGAGTGAATTCATAGAGTTTAATAAACCATCAATATAATATCGGTATAAAATTATTACCGAAAATCATTTTGTACAAATCATTTTAATAGGCCATAAAATAGCCAAAGTCATTTTATACAAATCCTTATCGAAAATCATAATATAGGCATTTGCCTTAAAAATCATTATACGAGCCAATGTCGTAAAAACATCATACAATACGTTTGATAACGTTGTATAGATTAAATAAAAATCGTTATATGAATATGGTTATATAAAACCAAAACACGAACATAATATCAATAGTATGACCCTGTATTGCTAGTCAGGCAATACATCGTAATTTGGTGCGTCTATTAGTATTTCGTTAATTTGGATTATTATAAGCCGCATGACATTGTTACCTCACTAAACCAAACAACGGGTAGCTAACCTGATACTCAATTTGCCCATCTAAATTAGCGTGTCGTCACAAAGGTCACGCTGTGGAAATCTTCTCATACATAAATTCGCTTACCAATCAATGTGGCACGACGGGGATCAACCGTCAATGCGCGAACTGGGGTGATCGTCCCCAAATAGTACTATTATATGCATAAGCGTCTACCAATCCCGTTAGTTCACAATTCATGCTAATGGGACTGTTAGTGACATAACCTAACTTTAATAATCCATTTTATTTCATCTATCGGGTCCTTTAATCATTTATCGGGTCATACAATCATTCGGGTCCAAATCAATAAACAAACAATCGGGACAAATGGTGTCCTATTTTATAAAAACTAACATGTTATCTCCCTCACGGGTTTATAAATTATTTATAAAACATTTAAAAGAGTGCGAGGCTATGAACTCACGTTGATGTGGGAAAGCGGGTTATCGACAATTCGGACGTACGGTACGTGCTTCAATCACGGAAACCTAGACAAATAATACTCTTCTTAGACTCATGTCCAATGACTTTATAAAAATAACAATTATGTATACATATGATGATTATATATATATGATGATCCAGTGGGTTTACATGTTCTCTTTTATTCATTTTAGTGTTTACGTATTGGTATCTTCTTACTAGTTTACTAGTTTTACCTATTTACGTATTTTAGGTCCAATAAACTTATTATAAGTTCTTTAACTTGTATAAATCCATGTTATACTTATATTATCAGTATCTACACTTTACAAGTTGGGCCCAAATGGGTTAAGCCCAATAAGTTCTTTTTATAAGAGTTTAACTTATTCAGTCCAATTATTAGCCCAATAATGTTAACATAGCTCGTTAATGTCCGTATGTTATTTAGTTCGGGTTTTATCGGTTTTTACTTGTTATATATGTTTATATATCAGTATATGAGTTTTATAAAGTTTACATTAGACGGGTCCAACTGTCTAATTTTTATTTAGCAAAAACGTTAATTTTACGGTAATAGCCGAAAAAGTCGTAAAAATCAAGTTTATAGTTTTTATTACTTATAAGTGTTATTCCACTACCATTTTTATAATTTATACACTTATTTACCCTTTTACATATTTATATAAATAAAATCCATAAGTTAGTGGGTTTTTATTTTACATTTTATACAATATAATTTTGAGTGCTTATATAATAATAATAAACATTAATTCTCAAAATCTGATTTTTATTTTCAAGTTCACCAAAACTGCCATATCTAGAGTTCTATATGGAGATAGAAGCTCAAATTTTTATCACATAAACTACATGATATGTTCTCCATTTAACTCGCCTATAGCTACTGTTGAATCATCCTCTAAGTAGTTTCTAAAAATCGTCCAAAACAGTGAACTCAGATTTGTACTTTAAACTTGTTTTGATCATATCTCACTCATTACAATGATTCCATTGCATGGCCAACTCTCACATGTGTACAAGACCCATAGCTTACTGTAAATTAATCATACTTCATCATTTTATCAGTTCATGACATGTTTCTTTACTGTTTTATACAGCCATCATTTTTAAGCAAGATTTTAGCCTTGTTCTTTATAGTTTTTCACCTTTTTAAGCATGTTTATCAACACCAAATCCCCACAAAATACTTTTATCATCATATAATCATCATATACATATACAATAGGAAATAAAATACATGATTACATAATCAAAATAACAAGAGGATGAGGAGGACAATCTTTATACCACCAAGTTGTTGTAGATTATGATCAAAACATGGATTTAGATGGAGAAACTTGTGAATAGCCAAGACCATCTTCAAGACCACCAATCTTCATGATCACCTTGTAGAAAATCAGCCCTAATACTCCATGGAAATGCCTCCTTGGATGTTATAACTTGCACCAATCAATAGGGTTTCAAAAGGGCTTCAACATGTGTATAAATAACATGAGATTTTATGGTAGAATCAAGATCAAGTGAGGGTGTTTTAGGAGGTAAAGTGGACGGCACATTTGAGGTTAGAGAGAGAGATGAGAGTGTTTGCATGAGTGGAAAATGATACTAGTGGTTTGTGTTGGATGGTTTTGAGGTAACTTGGCTTGATTTGTAAGCTTTAGGACATGTGTATAACTTGTTTATAAGGCTTTGACACCTCATGGTGTTAGTAGCTAAGTTAAGGCCGGTTTTGAGTGGGGGTGGGGAAAGTGTCTCACTTGTCTCATCCCCATTTATTTACGGGTACTCCTCGATTCTAGTTTCCTCGATTTGCGTGCCCTCGGTTCGTTTTACGAAAAACGTTTTTATAAATTATGAATCAACGGCACAAAACAAATCTAATAAAAATTGTCTCATCAAAAACGGAGTTCGAAAACGTAAATACGTAATCCTAGGGTTTCCGGTTTAGTCGTAAAGGACGTTAAAATAAAATCGTAAGTCCTAATCTCTTCTCGTAAATTTGTGAGTTTATGAACCAACACAAATTTAAAACTCCAAAATAATATTCACGGATAAATTTATTTTCTAAAATGTCGGACTGTCACCAAAGACGGTGTATGTAAACGTAAGCACGTAACGTAGAATCCTCCGGTTTAAACGTAGTTGATGCTACTTCAAGACGTAAATCCAAATTTCTTCCCAAAAATAAGTGAGTTCATATTGTAACATTAAAATAATGTTTTCAAATAAACATTGAGAATAAAATATCAACCATAAATTGACGGATTGTCACATTACGTATATATATTTATTATGAGCGTGAATAAATATATTAGGTCACGGTAAATATTTAACGAGAACACATAAAACACGAACACAAATAAACACGAACGAACACTTAAATAACGAGACACAGAAAACGGTACGGGTACCCCATGTGGGGCCCCTACCCGCGGCAACATCAAGGAGATGGGCCAAGCCCATATCAAAATTTACTAAGAAGGGGTTAAGGTAAATTTTACTACTCATTTTCACATTATAGGAAACCAAAACAAAAACCTAAAAATATTTTTCTCCTTCTCCTTCTTGACTTCTTGTGGCCGCCGCATATAACAAACTAAAGGGGGGTGTTCATTTGATTTTGATCTTGAATCTTGTACGTGTGTTCGTGTGTGTTCATCCTCGTTAGATCCACGCATTCGGTATATTCTTTTAATCCTTTTGTTTTTGATTTGATCTAATAAAATTAATTAAGAACATGATGTTTTTAAAAACCTAATTAAAAACATAAATCAATCATGTAAATGGTTATTGGGTAAATCAAAAAGGATGTTTTAGGGGTGTTTGTTTGGCCAACGCCTAAACCGAACCCCAAGGGGGTCTCGGTTTGGCTAATAGACCACCACCGAGACCATATGGTCGCGGTTTGGTGGTGTGGGTCCCACGGCAGCAGCAAACCAAAGGGACCCCCGAAGTGATGCGGGGTGTGGTGTCGATTTCATGTCCGGTTCACGGTTTCTAGTCAAGATCCGGTTCACGGTTTATGTTAAGATTATTTTTTTTATATAATCATATGTTAAAATTAAATTAATAAATATGACATGATTAATTTAATAAACACGACTTAGGTTATAATTTAATTATTAGAATCATGGAATTATTAACCTAAGTATTTTATATTTTCTAGACTTTATATTTAATTAATTATTAAAAACCATAGTTATAATTAATTAATTAACATGACTTAGGTTATATTATTATTAAATAATATTACATGTTTTAACCTAAGTATTTAACTTTATTTAATTAAAAACATGATATATTTAATTAAATACATTTAACCTATAGTTTATTTAAATTACATGTAATAATTAATAAACTATACATTATATCATTATGACTTAGAAAATAATCAGAAAAACACTTAAGCTTATATACTTAGCTTATTTAACCAGCTTATATCTAATTATGGAAACTTTCTATTTTTAGAAACTTATTTAACTAAGGCAGCTAATCTATTTATGGAAACTTTCTATTTTTAGAAACTTATTTAATTCAGGCAGCTCATCTATTTATGGAAACTTTCTATTTTTAGAAACTTATCTATTTTAAGCAGTAATTCTATTTTTGAAAACTTTCTATTTTTGGAAACTTTCTATTTTTGGAAACATTCTATTTTTGGTAACTTTCTAGTTTTGGAAACTTTCTATTTTTGGAAACTTTCTATTTTAGGAAACCTGCTATTTTTGGAAAGTTACACAGTAAGTATAATAATACATGAAATACCAGAAATACTTAATCAAAATAGACAGAATATAAGATAAACACATTTTAAGGCTTAAAACAGTAAAACATGATATGAACATATAAAATAAGCTAAGATATGACATAAAACCAGTTACGTATTTAGTAAGCAGATACTTGTTCATGTATGTATTTATGTAGCATTAGTGATACCGAAGTAGGATTGTCCTCAGTTCATCTTCTTCGTTCACTGGACATAAGGTACGGATTCCCGTCCTTTCAGTATGGACATTCTTTCCTTATTAGGATTCCCCGTATGCAGCCAAATGTTTTCCCGTAGTATAAGTTATATGTTTGACTTGCTTATGTTTAATTTAGAATACCTATAGCCATATACATGCATGACCAGTTTCACCTAGTTATGGAGGTACCATAACCGTAACACTAGAGGCACTGGTGTTATGACTTCACCACGGCGGAGTGATTGCTCGTGGCGTCCCTTCAGCTTTTGGCCATATTTTTATATTTATCATGTGGGGCGTATGGGTGCATCCTAGTTACATGTTTTTCAGCATATTACTCTGTGTGAATGTGGTGTGTGTCTTGCATCCTTCACAAGGAGCTGATCCCTCCTACCCAAAACCAGTATATTAAATTAGAGGCATCCCCTCTAATTTGCATGATGAGGTCACCCCTCCAAGTATACATGCACGGTGGATTTTCATGACCTATATTGGCTAATGGTAGAACATGTTAAACAGTTTTTATAAGATAAACATAAGGCTTTTCAAACTATAAAACCAGTTTTACCAAGACTTAACTAGGTTATTCGGGACTTAGTTTCTTCCGCTGTTATATGTTATATGCTTATTCTATTCATGCTTTATTGTACATCCGTACACTGAGCGTATTGCTCAGCCGTTTTCCTTTTCTATGTTCCCAAAACGGCAGGTACTCAGGGACGCTCGTAGACTTTAAGCGTACGTGCATATGGACTGGAAGCTTTCATGCCTTTCTTTACTTTATGCATTATCTTTACGTTGATACTCTGCTATGGAGATTGTTTAGTCCTTTCCTTTACGGTACTTATGTTTGTGTGTGATGAGCTTTACTTTTGGACTACCGATGTTTGATTCCGGTATTTTCCTTTTATGGTCATGTAATGTTTAGACATTTTTCCTTGTATGCTTTGATGATACGCCATAATTATGCGTGAAATTCCATTATCAAAATGGGGTGTTATAATTATGGTATCAGAGCCAAGGCTTCGACCTGTAGGCTCTCAAAATATGACCTGTGATTAGTGGGTAGTCACTATGGTCTTCCTAGAACTGATAGTCGTTATCATGCATTCATCATTTTTATGCATACATATATATGTCATTGTCGCAGGTTTATGACTAAGTAATGGTTGGTACAGGACTGGCCTTATTTAGTCGCATGTGTTTTATCGAAACTTTTAAATTTGGGACCGACCCATAGGCGTCCCCTCACCATGTCTTTTATTTTGGGTGAACTGACCATAGGCGTTCACTCTCGAGCATACAAAAGTTTTCATAAAACTGCATCATGCATTCATACACAAAATTTTCTTGCATAAAATTTTTCTCTTGAAATTTTGGTATAAATTTTTTTCATGTATATATATTTTATGTTTTGATCTGTTTAATCATATGTTTTATGTTATACTGTCAGATGGTTCTCACACGCGAATAGGAACAACTTAATGCTGCAATCCAAGCTGCAAAGCAAGATTTGCTTCCTCAACTGAGGAACGACATCAGGGCTGAGGTTCAAGCTGCCAACAATCAGCAGCATAATCAGGCACCTCCTCCTCCTCCAGTGACATTGGCAGTATGGCTGGAGAGATTCAACAAGCTCCGTCCTCGAGCTTTTGAGAAAACAGATAGCCCCAGTGATGCCGAAAGCTGGTTGGCTCACATCAAGAAGATTTTCAATGCTATGGGTTGTGACCCCGCGTACAAGGCGAGGTTGGCATGCTATCGGTTCGAAGGAGATGTGCTAAATTGGTGGTTAGCGTTGATGCAGTCTGAGGGAGGTGACTAGTGGGTTGCTGGTTTGACTTGGGCTCAGTTCAAGGACAGGGTGATGGAGCAGTTCTTTCCCAAGGCTGAGCAAGAAAAGCTCAAGAGGGAGTACCATGGGATCCGACAGAGAGCTAGGGAGAATAGCAACGAGTTTATGCAGCGCTTTCTTCGCTTAGCTGGTTTCCTTGGTGCGGCAGCAGGTACTTCTGAAGAGCAGGCACACCACTTTAGGTGGGCTCTTCGCACATCGGTCGCAAACAATCTGGTGTGTGCTACGTTCAACACTGTAGCACAAGTGGCCGATGCAACACGTAAGCTGGAGATGCTGCAGGAGAGAGATGAGTTCGAGGAAGCTGAGAGACCCGACAAGAGGTAAACATCCGTATTCAAGCGGTGATCAATCCGTATTCTTTCCATATATGTCAATTATTCATTTCTTTAAAATGTATCTTCCAGGCAGAAAACTGGGGACCGGTCTCAGCCGGCTACTCAGCAGCAGCCTCATCAGCCCAAGGGAAACGGTCAGACTAATGATCGTTCTGCTACGGATAGACGTGGCGGTAATGATAATTACCGTCACAATGCTGGACATTCCAATGGCAGCAGGTCCTAGTACTTACGCATTTTCTTATGATTTCATGTTATAACTTATATTCTGACACTCTAGCAAATCTTTTACCAGGAACCATGGAAACGGTAGGGACCAGAACCAGAGAGGTTCACAGCCTAGCCGTCCAGCTATCACTAGTATTCAATCTTATGATTATCCGCATTGTCCTTTGTACCCTATTATCATGTCTTATGTAAAATGTTTTATCAGGTTCCCAGCCAGCCAGAGCACCTACTGGAGGATATACTCATCCTCTTTGCTCTACTTGCCACCATAGGCACCTAGGGCCATGTCGTCGTAACACGGACGCATGCTTCAAGTGTGGTCTTCCTGGCCATATCATGAAGGATTGCCGAAAGGGCGAGATGGAGGGCACATCGAGACATGCTGATTCCAAGCCGCCTCCCACCACTGGGCGTGTCTACACGACATCTCGAGACCACGCCAACAAGTCTACAGGTACCATCACTGGAATCTTGTATATGTATGGTCAAGTTGCGTGTGTTCTTTTCGATACGGGTGCTACTCACTCGGTCATTTCTACTGCTTATGCTAAGAACATTAGTGATGACGTATAGTCCCCAGCCAGGTCATGAACCCGGCCCACGGGTACTACCCGTATTCGACCCATCACAGATGGGTGGGAATAATGTCATTTGAGCTTATGGGCTTGGATGAACAGTAACCGCACACATGTGTGCGGCCCACGGCTCGGCATGACCGGTACAGGGTTAGACAGAATCATATTCTATCTATGAATAGGATTTACCCCAAAGAAGAGGATATTCACTCACCATAATTAGAAGATAACAATCAATCTAATTCTGGTACTTATCCTTTCCTTGGGGCCGAAGCATCAGTGACAGCCCATTAGGGTTTCACTGCCTATAAAAGGAACCCCCAAGGGTTCCACAAAGGTATTACGCTCTATACACTCTCAACCCATCCGATCTCTATAAACCCTAACCGATTACTTACTCTCACGCCGGAGTCTAATCGTGGGAAACATTCCCACGGTAAGCCTAACGCGTGTTGTTTAGTGTGCAGGATCCCAACCATACAGTTCACTTGGTGCAGGAGCCGGAGCCCAGCCAACCCGAATTAAGCCTAATTCGGGTCTAGCAAGGATCACCCAACTTTTGCATCAACAAGTTGGCGCCATCCGTGGGACAATTACACTAAGCTAGAGCGAAATCTCATCTTGAAAGTCTCAATGACGAAGGGGCATCTGCAAGGCAATCCCAGGAACATAAATCCTGGAAATCGGAAGTCCCAGGGAGAAGGGATACTCATTCCCACTTGATCCCCTAGCCATCAAGCAGGGGGACCAAACAACCTGAGTGGCTTTCAGTCCATGGGGGTGACAAGCACCATCTCCACGACTCCACCACCTACTTCGACCTTGGACAACCCTGATCCAAGGAGTGCGCCCAATCCCCCTAAAAAGGAGCCGCGCAGACCATCGACCGAGGAAGAAGTAGAGGTCGAACAACTCAGCGAGGAGGATCTCACTCGAGTCCTCACACAGAACTTTGATAGGATCGTCCTAGGGATTGCATCAAGGTTGAATCTAGGGAGGGACCTCCAATCTAGACTCAACTTTGGCAATGTCGGACCAAGCACCTCTTCTCAAAATCAGAGGAAGAGAAGGACCCGACCTCAGGAGTGGAGCCTCTTCGAGGAAACTCCCCAACCCAAGAATGTGTTCGAACACATAGGTGATCGTCTCATGCAGGAACTAGTGCAATCTCGAGACGAGGGGGACAGGTCCGACGGTTCACCTGAATGACCGGATCAGGAATTGACCAGAGCCAATCGCCGCACGAGTGTGTGGGATAGGATGAACATCGAGAAGAAGGCCCCTGGCTCTTCTCATAAGAGCGGTCCTCTCCCGAGAGATGGGGCACCGCCTCCCTCTTCTGATCCATCAGGAGAGGATTCGGATGACCATCCGCCCAAGCGCCGTCGGCCTAGGCGTACTCCTCCACCGCCACCAAACGATGAGGAGTACTATGGCGGTCCTTATTACCGAGAGACGGAAGCAGAAGATCTTTTCCAACTGTGTTGTGACCCTAGGATCACCCGTCCATGGGCGGATCCCAGGGAAGATCCTTTTACTCTCCGCGTACGGAATTACTCCGAGGACACAAAACGTCGCATGCCGGCGTGTGTCAAGACTTATGATGGAACGGGTGATCCGGACGATCACCTCAATATATTTGATACGCAGGCGAAAATTAAGCGATGGCCCATGCCTATATGGTGCCAGATGTTCAATTCAACCTTGATTGGCAATGCTCACGACTGGTTCGAAGGACTTCCTCCGCGAAGCATTGATAGCTTCACTGAATTACGCATTGCGTTCAAGAATAATTATACTCAGCGGAAGAAGTATAATAGGGACCCTGTCTCATTGGCAACCGTCAAGCAACGGCCGGGAGAGTCTACGGACGCCTTCACTGAGCGCTTTAATGACGAGTGCACACGCACAAAGACAATGTCGGAACTCCTGAAAATTTTCGACTACATGCATGCCATCACAGACAGGGAATTAATCAGGCGTCTCAATGACAAGCGACCGGAGAGGTATGACGACCTCATGGAAAGGGTCAGAAACTTCATAGAGGGAGAAACAGCGGTTGTCGCGGCCTACCCTTCAAAAGGAAATAGCTACTGATCAAACGACCAGTCCAGGAGACAGTCGGGCGGTCAAAGCAACCAGAACAATGGCAGGGGCTCAGATTACAAAAGCCAAAACAAGGGAGGACGGTCGGATGATAAATTTACTCCTTTAAAGATGTCCTACCGGGAGATCTTGCTGACGGAAGGGGCTAATTTTCCGAGGCCTCCCCCAATGACGACTCCGCTGGACCGTCGCCAAGGAAATCTCTTCTGCGAGTTCCATAACGACAAGGGCCATGGCACGGAGGAGTGTATCCAGCTCAAGAAGCACATTGAGTCACTGATCAAGTCAGGTAAACTCAAGCATTTGGTTAAGGATTGGAAGGATGAGAAAGACAACAAGAAGTATGACAAGAAGGATCCCCAAAAGGACAAACCTTCGACCATATACATGATCCAATCCAGACAACGCCGCACGAGGCAGAAAATTGGTCAAAAATTTTCACGCGGCAGGGAAATCTCATTCCCTCCCATCACAGCAGGCGATGTGATTGATGTACCTCTCACTATTGAGATAAGCATTAGAACACAGAACGTCTGTCGCATGTATGTGGATGGGGGATCATCAGCAGAAGTACTATACGAACACTGTTTTGTACAATTACGACCAGAAAGAAGAAGCCAATTGGTATCAGCTACGGCGCCACTCATTGGTTTTAGTGGAGACACAATCTGGCTAATACGGCAACTGCGTCTGCTTGTAACCATCGGGAACGAAGAGCACTCCACCACGGTGTGGATGAACTTTATGATGATACGCTCACACTCCCCATACAATGGGATCATAGGCAGACCGGGTATCCTGGCCATACGAGCAGTGCCTTCTACGGCGCACGGAATGATCAAATTCCCGGTGGAAGGAGGAATCGTTACAAGCTACAACACAATCGTACCAGCATCTGAGTGTCATGCCGTGACAACACCAGCTCCACCTGTTCCCCTCAAGGACGGATCACCACCTCCCAATTGGAAGGTGGCAATCCATCCGGATTACCCGGAACAGGAGGTGTCCATAGGGGGAACGCTCTCGGACAACGGCAAGAGGACCATGTGCTCTCTTTTGAAGGCAAACTTGGACGTATTCGCATGGGAGCCCAAGCATATGACGGGCGTACCACGCGTGATAGCAGAACATAGGCTCCAGATTCGCCAGGGATACCCACCCGTCAAGCAAAAGAAGCACGGTCAGGCACCAGAACGCAGCCAAGTGATCCTGGATGAGGTACGAAAATTAGTGGACGCAGGTATCATGCACGAGGTATACTACCACGAGTGGTTATCCAACCTAGTCATGGTCAAAAAGCATGACGGAAGCTGGCGCATGTGTGTGGATTTCACGGATCTGAACAAAGCCTGCCCACAGGATTGTTACCCGTTACCAGAGAACGATTGGAAGGTGGAATCCCTATGTGGATACCACCAGATCCAGATGGCAGAAGAGGACGCAGAGAAGACGGCGTTCCTTACTAGTCAGGGCGTATACTGTTATACAAAAATGTTGTTTGGACTAAAGAACGTCGGGGCTACATACCAGCGGCTTGTGGACAAAGCCTTTGACTCACAGATAGGCCGCAACCTGGAGGTCTATGTGGATGACTTAGTCATAAAAAGTCATACGGAGGATGCACTTCTCCGGGATGTCCAAGAGACGTTCAACACACTGAGGAGGATTAATATGAAGCTAAATCCAAAGAAATGCACGTTTGGGGCAACAGAAGGAATGTTCCTTCGATATATGATAGATCCAAATGGCATCAAACCTTGCCTAGAAAAAACGGACGCAGTATTACAGCTACCATCCCCTCAGACGCGAAAAGAGGTGCAGTCCTTAAATGGGAAGCTGGCCGGGCTAAATAGGTTCTTATCGGAGTCCGCAGAGAAGTCACTCCCCCTATTCAAAACACTCAAGAAGTGCATGAAGAAGGGAGACTTCCGGTGGACAAAGGAAGCTGAGGAAGCCTTTGGTCAACTCAAGCAACACCTCGCATCTCTCCCCATGCTAGTAGCTCCCCGACCAAAGGAGGAGCTCATTATGTATCTATCAGCCACACATGGAGCAATAAGTGCGGTACTCATGACGGATAGGGACACGGTGCAAACTCCGGTCTACTTTATAAGTAGAATATTACAAGGGCCGGAGTTGAATTACTCTTCTATGGAAAAATTGGTTTTGGCACTAGTGTTTGCTACAAAACGGTTGCGCTGATACTTTTAGGCGCATCCAATTATAGTCATTACTGACCAACCAATAAAACAAGTTATCTCTAGAACGGATGTGGCGGGTAGGCTACAAAAGTGGAGCATCCTATTGGGAGAACACAACATATCTTATAGGCCAAGGGTGGCTGTTAAAGGCCAAATCTTGGCGGATTTCTTGGTAGAAAAGCCGGATGAAGACGGACCAATCGTAAAAAAAGACGAAACTCCAGCAGAACCATGGGTGTTATTCACGGACGGATCTTCGTGTACGGATGGGTAAGGAGCTGGCCTCATCCTTACGAATCCGGAAGGAATGGAGTTTACTTACGCCCTTCGCTTTGAGTTCACAGCCACCAACAATGAGGCGGAATATGAAGCATTAACTGCGGGTTTAAAAATCACCGCTAGAATGGGAGTCCGCAACCTTGAGGCCTACGTAGACTCACGGCTTGTCACGAACCACATTCTAGGTGGATATGTGGCTAAGGAGGATAACATGGTCCGATACTTGGAGAAAGTCAAGTCACTCATCGCGGCTTTCAGCAAGTTTTCTATCAAGCAAGTACCAAGAGGTGAGAACAACAAGGCAGACGCTCTTAGCAAGATCGCATCTACAAGTTTCGCCCACTTTTCCAAGCAAGTCTTGGTGGAAATACTCAAGGAAAAGTTTATAACAGAAGGGGAGGTCGCTACTATAGTTGAGGATGATGGGCCTACATGGATGACCCCGATCGTCAACTATTTGACTAATGAAACCCTTCCGGACGATGAAAAAGCGGCACGGCGCATCAGAAGGAAGTCGCAGCATTTCGAGCTTCGAGAAGGTATCCTTTATAGGCGCTCTTTCTTGCAGCCGTGGTTGCGGTGTGTTCGACCACGTTAGGCCACTTATGTGATCAGTGAGATACATGAAGGGTTATGCGACATGCACGCGGGTCCACGATCTGTGGTAGCTCGAGCCCTACGTATAGGATATTATTGGCCTACCATGCATAGGGACGCACGCGACATGATTCACAAGTGCAATGATTGCCAAGTGCATAGACCAGTGCTGCGACATCCGTAGCAGGAGCTTACACCTATTACATCCCCATGGCCATTCTATAAGTGGGGAATCGACATCGCAGGACCATTTCCTATAGCTACGGGGGGAGTTAAGTTCTTGATTGTCGCAATGGACTACTTTACACGTTGGATAGAGGCCAAGACATTCAAATCCATCACAGGCAAACAAGTCAAAAAGTTTGTTTGGGAGAACATTGTGTGCCGTTTTGGCTTACCAGGACAAATCATCTCGGATAACGGTAAACAGTTCGCGGATAATCCATTCAAGGACTGGTGCGCATAATTGAATATCAAACGGCGCTTCGCGTCTGTTAAGCACTCACAGACAAATGGCCTTGTGGAACGAGCAAATAGAAGCTTGGGAAACGGCATCAAGGCACGCTTGGAGGAACGAAGTGCCAAATGGGTGGATGAACTACCACACGTTCTATGGGCGCATAGGATTATGATCAAAACAGCCAACGGGGACACTCCATTCGCATTGGCATACGACACTGAAGCTGTTATACTAGCAGAAAAAGGAATGCCTACCATCCGCACAGCGGAGGTTAATGTCGTCACGAACGACGAGCAACTACGAATCAACCTAGATTTATTGGCAGAAAAAAGGGAGATAGCAGCCATCAATGAGGCTAAGTCCAAGGCTAAAATGAAGGCTTACTATGACGCCAAGGTTAAAGGTGTTTCTTTTCGACCGGGAGATTATGTCTATCGTGCTAACGAAGCAAGTCGAGCGGAGAATACAAGAAAGTTGGGCCCTAAGTGGGAAGGACCGTATGAGGTCACGGAAGCCTTAGGACGAGGCGCGTACAAGTTACGTGACATGGGTGGCCGCGATCTGGAACGCACATGGAACATCTCCAATCTCAAAAGGTGCTTGAAAGCTACGGGTTCCGCATGGATACTTTGCTATATGTGGCTTTAATGAAGATCCATGCACTCTATTTGTTTTGTTTCTTATGTTTTTTCTAGGTTCCTTTTTGTTCTTTAGGACTTCCCATTCCTGTTAAAACAAAGAATGTAAACGTTCTAATAAAATGTCGTGGTGCCTAGCTAGCTCCATGGCTTGTTTTGTGCAAATTGTTTTTTAGGATTTCGTTATAATCGTATGAACTTAATTATTATTATAATGTGCCACGCTTATTCATATGCATTCATTCAATACCGTACATGTACAATACGCCTCCAGGTAGGGTAAGAGGATTAAGTGAACCTAATAATTCAACTTGTCACATAAGAGGGATGCAACCCCAGTGACGCGGAACATGTATCCTTACTAGACACCTTATTCACAAGACGTTGTGATAAGTTTCCATATGCCGCGCTCACGAAGTGCTTTGCATAGTAAAGACGCACGCCACACGTCTAGTAAAGTATAGACTTTGTTATATTTTGAGTAAGACGTGACATGTCATGCGACACAGATACATGATATCTAAAAATATAAACAAGTTTCCAAAACATCAAAATTACCGTGCCTCTACACGGACTTATGCATAGCAAAATAAATGTCTACAATCATAAGGTACCGTGGACATCCACGGAAAAATGTTTTAAGGTTACAAACCAAATTGTCTGAAATAGATAACAAATTAGGGGCACCCTACATGAGGGGGAGAAACCTACCTATCTCCACTTGTTCTTCAGCCAGGCAAGGCAATCTCTCACCACGTTCCCTTCGCTTCAAAGCTTGAGCCACATTCCTCTCCAGCACCTCGCTTAATGTTTCTTCATCAATTACGAGCCTGGTCACGTCCTCATAAATAGGAAGTGTAAGGTGGTTGGGCGAGGGAGTGAAGGAAGCCCGGGAATGACCCTCATCTTGAGAGAACGCACCAAGACTAAGTTTTTCCATGATCTCTATGTTTGAGGTATCCTTGGTGGCTTCCAGCTCGGCCAAGAATGGGTAATGTAGATCTCGCATTACGGCCATGGAAGCAGTCATCTTGTTAGCAGCTTTGGGGTTAAAGAAGGCATGCCTTGTGAAGTTATCCTTCTTCTTGATTAGCTCTACGACCTTGAACATTCCTTCATGGCGGCCGTGATCAATGCCATCTGACACAAGGCACGCAAACTATTGAACAAATTCAGGGGCTTCCAGTACCTTGGTAACGGCCAGACGTGCCCCGTGACCCACCATCCACCTGCAGCCGGCAATGGCTGCTAGTAGTTGGGGGCATAGCACGTCGTCACGTTCGGTGGTAAGGGCATCTATTATCACATCTTTTTGGGCGGACGCCTCCCTCAGCTCCTCGGTCATAACCCTCTTATGAGCAAGCTCCTCTTGTACCTTTTCCACGCTTTGGATTATCGGCTGGGCATCCTCAAGTTTCCTGGTGAGCATGGATACTTGGTGGGAGGAGGACTTGGCTGACGCTCCTGCTACGGTCACCTATATGAGATACATTACTTGTTAGAATTGTGGTTATTATGGAACAAGTGTGATGCGGCGTGGATACGTACCTTGGTTGTTGCGGCCTCAAGTTTTGCCTCAAGCTCGGCTACCTGCTGGTCATAAGCATTAGCGTGGGCTGATTGTTCCTTCACGGTCGCCTCGGCGCTGGCAAGCTGGGATTGGAGGGCAGCAATTTGAGCTTCATTCTCCTCGATCATCCTTTCCCTTCGCCCAAATTTTCTCTTGAGGGACTCCACATGCCCTAACGCGGCTTCGAATCTCACTCTCATCGAAGTACCCATTGCCATTTGATGCACCAGGGCGCCGTTGTACTCATCCACCAGGTCAGCATGGCTTAGTACATTCACGTCTCGCACCAAACCTGGTGGGATGCAGTTATTGAGGTACTCACGGCACTCCTCGGCTTCCCTAATCCGTGACGCAGTAGTAATATTCCATACAGGATTGAACGATTGAGGTGGGCCGGACGTTGGGAGGTCTTGTGAAGCTGTGGGGGTACCTTCTTCGAAGACAGGGCCGGATCTTGTTGCGGCTGTATGAAGCATAGGCTCTCTCTTCACTTCCTTCTCTTTTCCCTTCTCTTTCTGGGCATCGGGTGGAGGCACGACACCAGCTTGTTCATCTCTACAAAACAAACATTTGAATAAAAATCAAGTATTGATTAAAGGAAAGTCGTGGCTCTTACTTAGCAAGATGAAGCCTTACATGTTATTCCTTGCTAGTTCTGATGCTGTCGGGGGAACCTGAGTAACTGGATCCATATGTGCAGCCCGCACCGTCTCAGAGGCCTGGGTGGTGCTCCCAACAAATTGATATAGGGGGTAGTCGTAGCGAAGTTTTTTGGCGGGGGCATTATGTTCGCCAACCTCTGCCGGAGGGACTCTTCTTACCCGCTTGTTTTTTCTGCGGGTACGCTTAGCGGCGGGCTAAGCTGCTGCTTCTTCAACCTCCTCTTCAACTTCCTTTTCGGCTCCCTCGTCTTCCTCTTCATTGACTTTCTGCATCTCCTCCTCATCGTCGCCCTGCATCTGGCGAAGGATGGAGGTGGTACTCTCAATATTGTCTCCTTGCTCTTCCCCATATGCGGGAGTGGCAGTCTTAGGCGGCGAGGAGGGCACGGCTCCTCCTTCGAGCATCCTATTATCACCGTCCTCGTTGTTAAAGTCCACGGGGGTTCTCAGGAGCGTTGTTTCCTCTTCGTCTGAGTGGGGGTCCGACACAGCCTCCAGAGCAACAGTAACGTCTCGGGTATGCTCAAGGAGAGGTAGCTCGTTCTCACATCTGGGACGGGATCCCTCTGGTACAAGCTTCGGGTCGCCTTGACGTAGGAGTCCAAAGAAGGTCATTTCTGCCACAATAAACGAAATATGTTAGGCATTAACAGATAATTGTATGCGTCTTTGATGTACGGATGCTAACCTACATTCACCAAGCCTTCTCCAAAACACAGGATATCTGTTGAACGATCCAAAATAGTTGTGGCTAATCCCTAGCAAACAGAGGAATGATTCGGGGAGGTTTCTATGGAATCCTGTTCTGTTAAGATCTATTTCTCGGGAGTGTTGGTGATTATATGTACTGACGTGCGGCAAGGGGTCGTGGGATAACCTATGTTTGAAGACATAATCGGCCGGCCACACTATCGAGTCAATGAAAAAGTAATGGTCGTACCAGTTTTTCAATGAGTCCATGGGCTTATTATGGGACTGGGGGCTGTTGGGAGATCGTTTCTTAAAAGATAGCCAACCATTTACTATACTGGGGTGTAAAATAGCCGGAATAGTTCTACGGTACGGCAAAGAATCTCAAATTGACTTATCTTACATGCGCCTATACAGTGAAGCTGGCTAATATGTACATCATAATACCCTAATAGATCTATGAGGAAACGGGTAATTGGAATGCGATAGTTGGGCGCATCAAAAAGGCGAGTATATAGGCCAATTTTTCCCTGAGGAGCCTCAGTTATGAGGTCTCCGGCACCGGGGAGAGAGGGGTGTAGGTTGGTAGGGATAAAGTAATTGGTACAAAAATGATCTCATTGCTCCTGGGTCATCACATTATGCACGGATCCAATCGTGGGGTTGTTTCTTTGGGCCATTACTAAATAAAAATTTAAGGACGTGGTATTCTAACCTATGGAGGAGGGGATCCGTGCGTGATTAAGTGAAGCTAAGAAGAAAAGCTTTAATGGCAGAAATGGAGATAAAGACTGTGTGTTTCACACAGCCGTGGGGGTGGCTTATTTATAGGGTTGCCTCGTGGGTCATAGTCTGTTGGATGCATGACACGTGTTTGCCACTATCCTTAATCGTGTGGTTAGGGTGTAAATGGCAAGTGAAAAGTCGGGTGGGACCCACGGGTCACTTCTGACTCAAATGTTTACGCTGCTCGAGGTTCTGGCTGTTTGCACTTTGTCAGTCAAAGTGGCAGGTGAACAGTCATTTATGTTGGGATATGTGGTCTTACGTAAGACCCAAATTCAATGCTACATTTAATTTGTCTCGGTCGTCACGCGCGGCTGAGATGTTATTGGAATAAATTCCTAAATCAGGTTGCCACCTGCGGCCGAAACGAGTTCTTGGACAATTTATCATTCCCTAAGGATCTTTCTTGGTACGTCCAGGGAGCATCTTGATAGTCTAGAGGTTACGCCTACGGCTGTAACAACTAGACTGGGGGGACATGATGACGTATAGTCCCCAGCCGGGTCATGAACCCGGCCCACGGGTACTACCCGTATCCGACCCATCACAGATGGGTGGGAATAATGTCATTTGAGCTTATGGGCTTGGCTGAACAGTAACGGCACACATGTGTGCGGCCTACGGCCCGTCATGACCTGTACAGGGTTAGACAGAATGGTATTCTATCTATGAATAGGATTTACCCCAAAGAAGAGGATATTCACTCACCATAATTAGAAGATAACAATCAATCTAATTCTGGTACTTATCCTTTCCTTGGGGCCAAAGCATCAGTGACAGCCCATTAGGGTTTCACTGCCTATAAAGGGTTCCACAAAGGTATTACGTTCTATACACTCTCAACCCATCCGATCTCTATAAACCCAAACCGATTACTTACTCTCACGTCGGAGTCTAATCGTGGGAAACATTCCCACGGTAAGCCTAACGCGTGTTGTTTAGTGTGCAGGATCCCAACCATACAGTTCACTTGGTGCAGGAGCCGGAGCCCAGCCAACCCGAATTAAGCCTAATTCGGGTCTAGCAAGGATCACCCAACTTTTGCATCAACAATTAGGATGCTACCCATGCCACTAGAGAATAGGCTTACTATTTCCACGCCTTTGAGGGACTCTGTATTAATCACCCATGTATACAAGAGTCTTCACCTAGAATTTGACGATAAGGTTCGACCTGTTGACGCACTTCCGCTGGACATGAATGATTTCGACATGATTTTGGGCATGGATTGGCTATCCAAGCATCATGCTACCATAGACTGCCATTCATATCGAGTTATCTTTGGTGATGTTAAAGTACCAGAGTACATTCATAACGGGTTCGTACCCGGACGGTCTGTACAAATCATATCTACCCTGCAAGCGCGTGTACAACTGTCACATGGCTGCGAGGGTTATCTAGCTACGGTTCACGACATGGATGCTGAATCTCCATCAATTCAGGATCAACCAATAGTGTCGGAATTCCAAAATGTATTTCCAGAAGAACTTCCGGGCATACTACCTGCACGAGAAGTGGAATCCAATATCGAGCTTATTCAAGGACCTGAACCAATCTTCAAGGCTCCTTATCGCATGGCTCCCATAGAGCTGAAGGAGCTGAAGGATCAACTGCAAGAACTTCTAGAACGAGGTTTCATTCGACCGAGCGCATCTCCATGGGGCGCACCGGTCTTATTTGTTAAGAAGAAGGACGACAGTATGCGTCCTTGCATAGACTATCGCGAGCTCAACAAGATTACTATCCGGAATAGGTATCCACTGCCGCGTATAGACGATCTGTTTGACCAACTCCAGGGGACCAAACACTTCTCCAAGATTGATCTTAGGTCAGGCTACCATCAGCTACGGGTTAAGGAGCAGGACATCGCCAAGACTGCTTTTCTTACCCGCTATGGCCACTACGAGTTTGTAGTTATGCCATTTGGCCTGACAAATGATCCAGCAGTGTTCATGGACTTGATGAACAAAATCTTGCATGAATTTCTGGACAAGTTCATCATTGTCTTCATCGATGACATCCTGATTTTCTCAGAGTCCAAGGAGGAACACGAAGACCATCTTCGTACAATACTACAGATTCTTCGCTAGAAGCAGCTGTGTGCTAAATTCTCTAAGTGTGAGTTCTGGTTAGACAAGGTGGCATTCGTAGGTCACATTGTATCAGCAGAAGGAATCACAATGGATCCAGCGAAGGTTGAGGCCATTACTAAGTGGCCAAGGTCGACATCAGCGACAGAAGTCCGTAGTTTCTTAGGCTTAGATGGCTATTACCGTAGGTTCTTGGATAACTTTTCCCGCTTAGCACTACCATTGACCAAACTGATGCGGAAAGGGGAGAAATTCGTCTGGACTGAAGAACGAGAGAAGAGCTTTGAAGACCTGAAGCAGAAGCTAGTATCTGCACCTATTCTTACTCTCCCATCTGGTACGGGTGGATTTCAAATCTACAGTGATGCATCAGGGAAGGGACTTGGCTGTGTTCTCATGCAACATGGGAAAGTGATCGTGTACGCTTCACGGCAGCTTAAGCCTTATGAAGAAAATTACCCCACGCATGACCTGGAACTTGCTGCAGTCGTATTTGCATTGAAGATATGGAGGCACTATTTATATGGAGAATCATGTGATATTTTCACGGACCATAAGAGCTTGAAGTATATCTTCACTCAACGTGAATTGAACATGAGGCAGAGGAGATGGTTAGAGCTGTTGAAGGATTATGACATTAATCTACAGTATCATCCCGGAAAGGCAAATGTAGTAGCAGATGCTCTTAGCAGGAAGTCCGGAATGATCAACGGCATTAAAATTGAGGAGGAAATCATAAGAGACTTGGAGCGACTAGACATCAAGATTATGGTACGTGGACAACACGGTTACTGGGCTAATCTTAGAGTAGAACCCGAGTTATTCTCTAAGATCAAGGAAGCTCAGAAAGATGATGGAGAGATCTGGGGGTTAGTACAGAATTTGGGGAAACAGACGGAATTCAGAGTAGATGCAGATGGTATCGTATGGCAGGGCACGAGACTTTGTGTTCCTGATGACCAAGAACTCCGGGAAGCCTTGTTAGCTGAAGCTCATAGCTCCCCATTCTCTATACATCCTGGTTCAACTAAGATGTACCATGACATCAAGCAGTACTTTTGGTGGAGTGGTATGAAATAGGATGTGGCCACTTACGTCTCCAAATGTCTTACCTGCCAGCAGGTTAAGATCGAGCATCAGCGATCTGGCGGTCTCCTTCAACCGTTAGATATTCCAGAGTGGAAGTGAGACAAAATCACCATGGATTTTGTTACTGGTCTTCCGCCTACCAAGAGGAAGCACGATGCTATTTGGGTTATCGTTGATCGACTTACCAAATCAGCTCATTTCTTACCGATCCGCAAGGAAGATCCGGTAAGTAAACTCGCCGATACGTATAGAAGAGAGATCATGAGACTCCACGGTGCTCCATCCAGCATCGTCTCAGACAGAGATCCTCGTTTCACTTCACGATTTTGGTAGAGTCTGCAGAAGCTTGGGGTACACAACTTAAGCTTAGCACGACTTTTCATCCTCAAACAGACGGACAGTCGGAGCGAACTATTCAGACATTGGAAGACATGTTGAGGTCATGTGCGTTGGAATGGACGGGTGATTGGTACGATTATATCTGTTTGATGGAGTTTGCATACAACAACAGTTGGCACGCAAGTATCAAGTGTGCTCCTTTCGAGATGTTGTATGGCAGAAAGTATCGCGCCCCAATCTACTGGGATCAGGTTGGCGAGCGAACACTTGAAGGACCAGAAATCATAGAGATGACCAATGAAAGGATCACAGTAGCTAAGCAGAAACTTCAGGAAGCACGGTCACGTCAGAAGAGTTACGCCGATAAGCATCGTAGGGACATACATTTTAACGTAGGAGATCACGTCTTCCTTAAGGTTTCGCCGGCACGTGGTGTTAGACGCTTCGGTATAAAAGGGAAGCTCGGTGCTCGTCTCATCGGACCGTTTGATATCATTGAACGAGTCGGTGAAGTATCTTACCGGTTGGCGATACCTCCGCAGCTTTCGCATGTGCACAATGTGTTTCAGGTGTCCTTACTCAGAGGGTACCAGTATCATCCCCTTCACATGGTTCAGTATCTACTGGAACAAATACATGAAGATCTCACTTTTATAGAAGAACCCAAACGAGTTCTTGACAGACAAGAACGAGTCATGAGAAGGAAGACGATTCCATTCGTCAAAATCCTATGGAGGGATCATACCGAGCGGGAAGCCACTTGGGAAACAGAGGAGTCTATCCGGGCTTCTTACCCTCATTTAATATTTTGAATTCAGGTATGTTCTTCTTTTTCAGTTAAGTTTATCTATAATTCGGGGACGAATTATTCTTTTTAGGGGGGAAGAGTTGTGAAACCCGCATGCTTTTACCATGAATAGTACCCTTAAGATCATACGTACTAGATTAAAACTTTCCTTTTATAGTATGATTACGTTTACGTGTTAGGATTTTACGTATTACGTACGTGTTAGAACACGATAAGTATGTATTATGCACGAACACGCAATAACTATTTAACAATAATTAATCACGAACATGCGATCATGAAATCATGAACGTAATTAAATCACGAACTAATATGAATTACGTATATATATTTATTACGAGCGTGCATAAATATATTAGGTCACGGTAAATATTTAACGAGAATACATAAAACGCGAACACAAATAAACACGAACGAACACTTAAATAACGAGACACGGAAAACGGTACGGGTACCCCATGTGGGGCCCCTACCCGCAGCAACAACAAGGAGATGGGCCAAGCCCATCTCAAAATTTACTAAGCAGGGGTTAAGGTAATTTTTACTACTCATTTTCACTTTACATGAAACCAAAACAAAAACCTGATGAGACTACTTTTATACATAGTCTCATCGTCCAAAAAAGGGCTTAAAATACATCAAATATCATCAAAATACCCATATATATGCTTGTGTTTGTTGCTTGTGTATTTTAGGTACGGATATTGAGAAAATGACAAAAGATCACAAGGATCATGCAAAAACGAACACAAGAAACGAAGCCGCACATTGAACCAAGCCCTAATGAAGACTTTCCCAAGAAAAACCCTTGAAGACTTGAAGCTTTATGAAGAAGGGTCCTCCAATATGGAAGAATTGACACTTTATACCCTTGTATCTTTATAATTACAAGTTTGGTCCCTAAAGTTCGTCAAAATTGCAAAAAGGGCCCTCCACTTTGAACAATTGACAAGTTTAGCCCCTCAACAAAGCTAAATTGTCAACCATTATCCTCCACAAAGTCAAATATATCATGAAGTCCTTCAAAAAATAAGAAATTACAATAATGGTCCTTTGAAAATCCCAAAATTACCAAAAGGACCCTTGACTTTCAACATTTGGCAAGAATGGTCCCTCATAAATGAAGACTTGGCAATTTCAGTCCTCCAAAATGCCAATCATACAAGTTAAGACCATAATCCATCAAGAGAATGCCAAATCAACCCTTAAAGAATCACAAATTGGCAAGAAATACCCCTGAATTTACTTTACAAAACTTTTTGGGGCAAAAGTGTGAAAAATGAAAAGTTGTTATAGCTTAAATGGGTGTTGACAAGGTTTAAAAGTGAAAAGACAAAGGGAAAAGAGATGAGGGACTAAAATTGGCCAGACATGGAAGATACCTAGACCAACCAGAATCTGCCACCTCACCCCACTCACCACTTCAACCAGTCACACCACTCCTTCCCTTCACCTCACCTTTCCACTCACCCCGGATTAAATAAATTAGCAAAACCTTGGCGCCTTAACATTAATTTAAATGTTACTCACCCCTTAATCAGATCAAAACCACCAATATTTACTCCAAGAACACATTTGGGTATTTTTAATTATGTTGTAATTAGAGGTTAATCTGCTCTAGAATGATGATTAACCATCCCATAAACACATCCCAAACCTTAAACATGACACCCCACCAACCCACATGCTACATGGGACCTCCCATGCTACGTCTAAGAGGAAGAAGACAAAGACAAGCCAGTCATCCAACGTCCCACATTGTGGCTTACTTTCTAAGCTCCATACAAACCCTTTGATCACTTTCACTTGCCAGCTCATGCTACATAACAAAATTCAGTCACATGATCTTTAAAAGATGCCAAAGCAACAAGGGCAAAATGGGCACTTCAAGCATTAGGGTTATACGTTTTTCCTTGCATTTCTAGAACCATGTAGCCTATATAAAGCCATTAGGGTGCAACATTTGCAGTTTGCTTTTGGTTTTTCCTTGTTCAAAAACTTGTAAATCCTCTTTTCAGTTTAATAAATGTGTGTTAAGTTTGTTGAAGAAAGACCAAGTGCCACTTACTTTTATGCTTGTTTATGTTATTTGTTAACTGAAATTGAATCTCAAAACCTGTTTTTAAGGAGAGTGCAAAAGTTTGCATTTTTCCTTCAAGATTAATATTTTGCTAAGTTCTTGTTTAAACCTTGGAATTCTTGGGCTATAGGGCTGATCATAGCATCCTGATATTGTGTTATCAAGGTGTGGTGAGGCTTATAACTTGGGGATAATCAAGTGTGGGGTAACAAGGTTGCATCAATCAAGGCTTTTTACTTTTCTAAATTTGATATTGTGCTTCTAACCTTGTTGAATCTTAGCAGGGTTGCTGTTGGAATCTTGTGCTTGTTCTTTCTAGCACATAAGCTCTAACATTCGTGGGTGTGGATGTACATCCATGAGGTTTGTCTTGAAACCTTAAAAATCTGATAAAATTTGGATTTTTTGTGGATTTGTGCTCTATTGGTGTTCTTGTTGATTTCTTGGCTTAAATCTGCTTAGTCTTGCATGATAATGTTGTTTATATGCTAGATTAATCATTTGGTAAACTGAATCACACTTTTTCTTGTTTAAAATTTGATTTGAAAAGATAAAAGGGTGTTTGGGATCACTTGCTTTGAATCATAACTTGGTATTGTGTTTGTGGAAGTTTGTGTTTGTGCTCTATATCTGATATATGCTTGGTTGAGAGTGTTTTGCTACAAGTTTTGGAGTGTGAAACCTTGAATCACATAATCTGCTATAACTTGTTGATTTTAACTGTTTTTGACCTAAGATTTTGGTGAAATCTAGTATTTGTGCATGCTTAGGGTTAAGAGTTGTTAAAACATCATCATTATAACATATGTGATAGATCTTGGGGTTTGAATCTGGCTTGTTGGTCAAATACATCAGCAAAGTATAAAACTGCATGTTCTTGTGTTCATCAGTAACTTAAGGTGCTTGAATCTGGCTTAAATATTTGAATCATTGCATGAAACCTGTTTAGACTTGTTCATTTGAGTTTATAATAGCATGTGTATGCATTTGGTTGAGTTTGGTTGGCTGAATATTGCTCTAAGTGCTTATTGAACCTAAACTGCTTATTGTTCTAAGTCTGTGCTAGATCTGGTGCTTTATTGAATTAACTGTACTAATTGGCTGTTGCTTGTTGTGATTTATTGATTGTTATTGACTCCTTATGATCCAAAGATCATTTGGGCGCCTTTGTGAAATCTGAATCTCCAAAAAAGTCACTAAAGACAAAAAGTCAAACAATTCAAGCAGTGGAAAAATTTTCCACTGCTCAACACACAAAACTAGCCCCTGCTAGTGTTAATTTATACTCAGCTTATCATTAATCTATTTTAGCTTATCCAGACCTGCAACAACTTATTTTTTGTGATAGATCTTCATTATTTGACCCATTTGATTAGACTGGAGCTTATTGGACTTTGACTTTGACTTTTTGCTAGAAAACCAACTTATTTTACTTTTTCATAAGTGCTTATTTGCTTTTTCCAGCTTATTGAGTCATCTTATTCGAAAACTTTTTGTTCAAATAGCTTAGTTAAGTCATTTAAAAGCTTTTGCAATTTGAATCAACTCTTGGGGTGGCCTAGAACTCAAAAACGACTATTTTGTCGTTTTCTGTAGATTGCTTATTGCATTTTCAGACTTTTTCCTTGGGCTTATTTCAAATTTCTTTTTACAGAAGTCTTATTTAGGACAAAAGAAGCTTGTGTGTCTAATTTGAGCTTATGGCATTAGCTTATAGCTTAATGGGCTAAAAAGCCCATTAAGAATAAGCTGTTTGGTATAAGCTAGCTTATTTCACACCTTCAGCTTTTGGGCCTTTGGAAAAAGTTGTTTAAAATCAAATTTTGAGTCAAGTAGTGCTTTTTGGGCTTATTTGGGGCACTTTTTCATTTTGGGCTCAAAGTTGGCCCATTAAGGATCTATTTTGGGTTTAGCCCATTTTCTAGGCCCATTAAGGGTATTTAGGTAATTTCAAGTTCATTTCTGAGTTATTTAGGTTAAATTAAGCTAGTTTGCAAGTTTTTAGAATTTTTTATGATTTTTGGATTTTTAATAATATTTTAATATTATTTCATTGTTAAAAATTAAAAGTATGCTTTCTAAGTTTTTATATTTTTCCTAGATTGTAGACACTTAATTAGGAATTTTGCAACTTTCCAAATATATTTAGAGTCGTTTGATTATTTTCTAGAATTATTTTAAGTTTTAATAGCTTTTAATAGTTTTTAATTGTTTAAAAATAGTTTTTAGTGGTTTTAAAATTTTGAAAAATACTTTTTAGCTTAATTAGGTTATTTTAAAGGTTTACAAACTTTAAGAGCTTGATTTGGACTTTTTATTAGTTAATATTATTTTTAGGGCTTTAATTAGCATTAAAAATTAATATTTAATTAATTAAAAGGTCTTAGCAAGTTTGGATTTTTTTGTAAACCCTTAGAATATTTTAGTGGATTTTTAGTGATTTTTGGTAATTTTTAGAGAAAAATTTTAATTTTGGTGCTTTTTACAGTTTTACGTGTACACCTTTTTCGTCTTAGTTTAATTCGACATCGTAACCGTCATTCTCTTCTTATCCCATTTCTATTTTTTCTTTCTCACAAATATAATCACAAAGATAATCAATTCATTACACACACACTAAGCCTCCTTGAGAACGATCCCCATTTTGGGTCATTAGTGTTTGGTTTTCCTAAACCGACACTTAATACTTGCCACTTTTGCTCTCTTTTCCTAAAGAGTAGTAAAACCACTACATCATTTTGGCGCCGCTACCGGGGAGGCGTGTTGTGTTTTGATTGGAATTGTTGTTTTTATATACTAACCAAAATAGTATTTGTATTAGTAGCACTCTACTAATACGTATTATCGGTTTTCGTTTTTTGTGTGAATACTATTACTATAGTGTATACGTAGAACAATAAATTCACAAGTACTCCAAATACGTGAGAAATCACAACCTTGACTTGGGAGGTCATTACCCAATCATTGTATTCGAATCTCAAACCAAAGAAAAAGGCAAAAATAGATAAATACTTTCGTGAAGCTCAATTTTGAAAAATACAAACTATAAGGTGGGTATAAGGCGGATATTATAAAATATATCTTAAGGAAAAAGGCTCTTAAGTGCTTCGCGCCGCCTCGTTTCCCCGCTTGCTTGTGAGTATTTTATTTTGAGAGCTAATCGAGGGTTTTGCCGCCCAAAGTATTACTAAGTATCATATATATTTTCTTGGTTTCAATTGATTAAACCCTCTTGAACGTTTTGGTGTTCCACCAACGTTCTAAAGTCATCGAAGGCGTTCACTTCACGTGATCGTTTTCATTCCTTGAGGCTTCATTAATCAAGAGATTTGATTAAGGAGGAGATTTGTAGATTTTTGTCTACTTAATACATTCACCAAAATCCAAAAAGGTTAATACAATCAAAAACCACAAAAAAATTGAAAAATACAAAACACCAAAAATAATCTTCTTTGCTTATCCCCTCGTTGTACGTGACGTTTATGCTAACTCGTAATCAAGCAAGACGTGCACGTAAACAAAAGAACAAAACTCCCACTCCTAATCTTTCTAGTGAGGAGTCTCCTATTGACGAACCCATTCTAAGAGAAGCACCAACCATGGCGAATCGAACTATGATGGAGTTACTTCAAGCACCCACAGAGGGTTATGGAGAGGCTATTGTGATTCCCGCTATCCTTGCGGAGAATTTTGAAGTAAAAACTGGTTTGTTGTCGATGATCCAAAACAACAAATTCCATGGTGATGAGAAGGACAATCCACACAACCATATCCGCCAATTCAATCGTCTTACCACCACTTGCAAGTTTAAGGATGTCTCGAATGACTCGATTAAGATGATGCTTTTTCCGTATTTCTTAGCGGGGCCCGCTAAAATATGGTTGGAGAAAGATCCACCCAATTCTATATTGACGTGGAAGGATCTCGTGTCTAAGTTTGTGAACCAATTTTTTCCGCCCTCTAAGACTACGCACTTGAAAAACGAGATTTCAAAATTTTCACAAGAGTTTAATGAAAGTTTTTCAACGGCTTGGGATAGGTTTAAGGAAATGTTACATGAATGTCCTCATCAGGGTTTTTCCGACTTGTATCAAATTGACACGTTTTACAATGGACTTAATGATCATGAAAGGGATTATCTTAATGCCGCCGCGGGTGGTAATTTTTTGTGTAAAACGGTTGAGGAAGCTTTGGTGATAACTGAGAATAGATCTAAGGTGTATAGTCCTCGTAGCACGTCTAGTGTTCGTAAGGCTTCGTCTTCGGCTTCACCTTCTTTGTCTACTACCATCGATGCTTGCTGATAGGTGTGTAAACACCCATCTTTCCTACCACTTAATTACAATAATAACCGGACCTAAACGTGTATTTTATGTCTTTTATGCCGGAATTATGCGTGGTTTGTGTTTTTGTTGTAATTTAGGATGAAATTATGAAAAGTGGAGAAAACACGGGAATTCACGGGCATTCACGACTTTTATTGAAGAAAAAGATGAAAGACGGAGTCGAGAAGTCAAAAGTGGAAAAAGAACGGAAGTCTAAGACCAATTCTGAAGATTTATCGAAGAAAAAGTCAAAAGACGGAAGTTTATCAAAAGCCGAGAAACTCAAGTCTATTTTATTGAAGAATTTAAAGACGAGTTCAAAAGATATCCCGAGCCACAAGTCCTTAAAGTCCAAACTTAAAAGAAAGATGAGAAGAAAAGGACTAATGACGCAATTAATGAAGATTAAATGAAGGAAGGACTTAATCCCGCAATTAACAAGAAATGAAGGAGGGGAGGAAGCTTCCTAATCCTCCCCTATATATAGATTAGGATTGTTAATCATTTCTTTTTGTTGGCTAACTTGACAAATTAGCTCTTCCATTTTTAATTACCTTGCACCTTTTATTACTTGTCCAATTTAATTACCTTGTCTTGCACTTTATTACCATTTAATTCAAGTAAGTTTTCCTTTTTAATTCTTGTCAAGCTTTATCTTTATCTTGTTAATCTCATTCTTCCTTTCTTTACCTTGTGTTGATTTGTTTATGTTCATGTTCTTAATTTTGGTTGATTTATTTAAGTGGGTTTTGATTATTTTGATTAAGTTTTGTGAGTTTGATTGTTTTGGATTGATTGTTTATTCTTTATATTTGTTTATTAATTTGTTTGATTTAATTTTGTGTTTGATTTGGTTAAGTTTTATTTAGATCCGTGTGTTTTAGCTTTTCCTTGTTCTTCGCATACTGTTACTGTTCTTTCCAAGGAATCGTGCCCAGCAGACATTCCGAATAGGGAATATCCAGTTGTGGCTTACGCGGAATATTATTTATTCCGAGTAAGGGTTTGGCAGTTAGGTTTATGCGGAATATTTTATATTCCGAATAAGGGTGTTTATTCCGAATAGAAGGACTTTCCGCATAGTGACAGTATTCCGAATTGACCTTTTATTCCGAGTGGGCATTTTATTCCGAGTAGGGGGATTTTTCCGCATAAGGCTTTCTTTCCGAATAGGCCTTATATTCCGAATAGAACTTTATTCCGAATAGGGACAGATATTCCGAATAGAGATTTTATTCCGCATAAGAGGCACATTCCGCATAGGGTCATTCTTTCCGAGTAGACAATTATTCCGAATAGGGCTATCTTTCCGAATAGGTGACAGTTATTCCGAGTAGCATTTATTCCGAATAGGAGATTTATTCCGGATAGGGAATTTCAGTTTTTAGTTTTCTGCCTTTTTATTTTTCCCGCCTTTTTCCTTTATCGCACTTTAAGTTTATTTGCCTTAGTTTAAGATTTAGTTTTAGTTGCGTTTTAAGTTTGCCTTAGTTAGATTTAAGTTTGCGTTATTTACATTACTGCCCTTTAATTTTAGTCGCGCTTTTAAATACTTGCACTTTATTTTAATTAGACTTAGAATTACTTTTATTGCGCTTTTACTTTAATTGTTTTTGCACCTTTAATTTTCAACACTACAACGACACATCTTTGTTCCACCAAAGTTCAACTGAGTCACACATTAAACAATAAGTTTTTCAATTCGAAGAGAATCACACAACGAACTTAAATTAATTTTTATATAGGGTGTCAAAAGCCTTGTATCAAATGGCGCCGCTGCCGGCTCTTTTCGTAAAGATCAACAGTTTTTTGTGAGAGACACGTTGCTTTTTGGGATCCGTTCACTTGTGAACGTTATTTTTCCTGCATAAAAATTCATAAAAACCATATAAATTAAAATTTTCAAAAATCCAAAAAGATTTTATCTTTATTGTGTATATATATTGTCTTTGTGTTTGTTTTCTTTTGCATTTTCAGGTGTATGCGTACTAGATCTTCTAATTATCAAGAGCCCGAGCCTCAAGAAGATTTAGATATGGCAGGTGTTAACAACAATAATCAACTACCGCACCTCAATAATAATAATAACAACAACAATGCTCTTCCACAGCCCGATCTTCGGACCATGGAGGAACTTTGTCAACCAACAATGTTTGGACGAGGAGGACCGATTGCGCCGATGCAAATCAACGCTCCTGAGTTTTCGTTGAAGCACCACATGATTCAGCAAGTCCAAACAAACGCATTTAGAGGATTGCCTGATGATGATGCCAACAAACACCTCGACAAGTTCATTACAATCACCCAAAGCATGAAGTTACCTGGGGCCACAATGGATGTACTCCGCCTACAACTCTTCCCACATACTTTATCGCATCATGCCGAGAAATGGTTTCATCGTCTCCCGAAGAATTCTATTCACACTTGGGATGACATGACTCAACGCTTTCTTTCGCGCTACTTTCCACCATCCATGGTCACAAGCCTTCGCAATCAGATCAGCGGTTTCATGCAAGATCCCGATGAATCTCTTTTTGACGCTTGGGAGAGATATAATGTCTTGATCGACCGTTGTCCAAACCACAACATGCTTCCAGTCACCTTGATCGATACTTTCTACAACGGATTGACTTTTCGAGATCGTGATACGATTAATGCAGCCGCCGGTGGCACATTCATGAAAAGGAGACCCGAGGAGTGTAGAGAGTTAATAGAGAACATGACTACTCATCATAAGAACTGGGATTCCTCTGCTTCTTCTAGAAACAACACGAGAGTCAATGTTTCTTCTACCTCAGCAAACCCTGAGATGACCGAACTCACCCGCATGATGGCCGAAATGAGCAAAAGTATTACGCTTCTCGCTTCAAATCAACAACAACAAGTTAAAGCGGTTGCTAATCCTTGTGAAACATGTGGCGGTCCTCACTCATACACCGATTGTCCTTCGACACAAGGAAATCCGGAAAATGTGTATGCAGCTTACGGTAATTATTCACCGGAAAATTACCAAGCTAGACAACAAGGGGATAGAAATCTGCTGAGCTACCGTTCCAACAACTACCTTTCACCCGGTTTTTCTCCTCAAAACCAAAATTCCGCCAACAACTACAATAGAAGCCACCAAATCCCACCTCGCGCTTCTAACCCTTATCAACCACCCACCCAACAACACCCACCCATTAATCCCGATGTTGACACAATCATGAGAACTCAAGGTGAGCAAATCAAGAATCTACAGAGCCAAATAATTAATTTGAAAGGAGATATCTTGAAGCATGGTAATGACATCAGAACCGAGGTTCGTGATAATCTTCAATCCTCTTTCATCACTCAAACAACTGAATTGAAGAATCTGTTGGCTAGTTTCTTTCCTGAAGCTCAACCTTCTTCTTCTTCGGGTTCTCTACCTTCAAACACCGTCACCAATCCGCGAGCTAATGTGAGTGCTATAACTACGCGTAGTGGAACTACCATTGTCACTCCATCTACCCCACCACCATCATCTACACCTCCTCCACCACCATGTATCCCTACTCCTCCTACACCTAGTAATAGTGCACCATTACCGTCTCCGCCTCGTCATGACGATGTATCTCGGAAGAACCCGTCAACATCACTACCGTCACCACCTACACCTTCACCTAACCCTTATCAAACTAGAATCCCATACCCTTCTCGTATAGGCAAGACCAATGATCTAACAAAGGAGGACTCGCAAATAACCAAATATATCAATATGATTTCTCAAATGGGATTCAGCATTAGTTTCCTTGAAGCTCTTGTCCACATGCCCAAATTTGTTAGAGCATTTAAGGAATTGCTTAACAAGAAGGAGAAGCTGCTTGAACTCGCCAACACACGAGTAAATGAAAACTGCTCTGCAGTTATTCTTAAAGAACTTCCGGAAAAACTTGGAGATCCCGGTCGTTTTGTGTTGCCTTGCGTGTTCAACAAAACTAAAGAATTTACCGCCCTTGCCGATCTCGGGGCTAGTATTAATCTTATGCCACTGAGTGTTTGGAAAACACTATCTTTACCCGACCTCATTCCAACAAAGATGACTCTTGAACTTGCAAATCGCACTCTCGCTTACCCCGTCGGTATAGCCGAAGACGTGTTTATTAAAGTTGGCGCATTTACTTTCCCGATCGATTTTGTCGTAGTTGATTATGAAATGGACCCTCGTATTCCTTTAATACTTGGTCGACCATTCTTGAGATCCGGACGTGCTTTAGTGGATGTAGCCGAAGGTGAGTTAATCTTAAGAGTCGGGAAAGATTCACAAGTTTTTACAATGGGGCAGCTTACAGGCAAATCCTTTGGAGGCCGAGAATCAGTGAATATGATAAATGTGCTCGATGACTTTACCGTCTATGACAATCCTCTATTCGAGTCTTCTGCTGATAATCCACTCTTTGAAGATAATGTGGATGATTCTCCTCCTTCTTTTGACGCTTCTCCCATTTATGATTCTCAACCGGTCTTTGATGCTTATGATGATGATTCTAGCTCAGATTCGGATGATTTTGATTGTACTTCTGAGTATCCCGAGCTGCCCACTTTCGATGATTTTGATGAGGCTGATACTCTCTCGAGCGATTCTTCACATGATGAAGATCCTCCGCCATCACTCGATCCTACTTTGGACGATTACTCATTCGAGGAAGATTTCTCTGAATTTCTCAACACATACTTCCCTCATGAGAGTGATGCACCTCCTTTGGACTTTGAAGATTATCGTCTTGATCCTACTTTGGATTTGAAGAGCATTTTGTCCAAGGAGAAGAAACCGGTTGACACCGAAATCCGTTGCACGTATGATTTAACACCTCTTTGTCCCACTTCTGAGGACGAGGTTGTGCTTCTTTGCAGATCTTCTTCACACTCGGCTGAGCCTGAGTGCTATTTTCCCCTGAAGGAAAAGGTGTTCGACCCCGGTATTGAAGTCTTTAAGCCATCTCAGTATCCACCTGATGCAATAAAAGGAAAAATCTTTGGAACCATTGAAGACATGCTTGCACCACTTCATCCTTTCTCCTACTGTGTTCCATCACTGCTTAAGGGAACCCTGCCATTTCTCTTTTGGCTTGCCTTGTTCGCCTTAAGCTCTTGCTTATTGATGGATAAAAACTATGTCTTTGATCCTGGTGGATTTGTTTCATGCTTCTTCCATTGATGATCAAGGTCGAGTCAGGCTCACGACTTGGTAAACAAAAACCAAGCGCTTCCTGGGAGGCAACCCATGCATCTATCTTTCCGCTTTCTTTATCATAAGTGTAGGGGGGACCCCTTTGGTTTGCTATTTCCTCTCCTCACTTCTTAATCAGGGATTCGAGCTTCAATGATCCACTCTTGATGATTCTTGACGACCCGTGATTCTGTGTTCTACTTCTTCCCGGTGCTATCCTAAACTCTTTTCGATTCACTATTTTATATTTTCTCAATATTAAAATAGGAATCTCTTTAGTTGTCTTTTCCTTAGCGAGATTTAAACAACGTGCACAATGTCCTAAGTGTAGGGGAGTTTACTCCCACATGCTTAAACATTGAGGACAATGTTTATCTTAAGTGTAGGGTGGACTTCTATCGAAGTTAAGTGGTCTTTTCCTTGTATTTGTCCTCATTTTAACCGGAAACTCAATTTTTCGACATTTTTCAAAATTTTTGATCTATTTTGGCCTATTAGTTGTTATCTTTGTATAGTTATTTTCTTCCTTTGCTAGAATAAATGTTTAATAAGTGGTTTTAATTTTCAAACGTTGTAAATCTTTTGACTCAATCCGAGTTTACTCTAGCTAGTATCCTTAACATGTTTAAGTCAAGTTTTGCTAAGCTTTTATATAGGGAGCTATAAAACGCGAAAGTCTTAACTCCCACGGGTTAAGAACAAGAACTTTTCGCAAGTTCCTATAATTGATCCTAGAGAGTCGTTTATCAAGGGAACTTTAAGATGCGATTTCTAAACTTGAAAGAGTCTAAGAATTTGCAAGATCCTATAGGCGACTCGAAAACCCAAAACTTTGATTTAATAGGCTAAGTATCCACGAGTCTCATTACTTGAGATTTTAAACTGTGGAGAACGAGAGATGATAGAGCCAATTATAAGTTCGGTATTCTTTCGTGAATTTATGTGAGTTAATTATAAGCCTATTCTCCCATCGCTTGCTAATAAATGTATCTGCTAATAAATAAGGTTGTACGATTTGAAAAGTTACTTAGCTTCTAGCCCCAGATCGTTTAAAAGTTGCTCGGTAATGACGAGAGTTCATAGCCAAGGCATAACTTATGAAGCGGGGCGCGAAGATTGGCGAGTCCGAAAAGGCCCTAACAAGGCATGAGGGCTATGTTTTGTTGCTAAAGATCCAAAAGTGATGTGAAGAATCATTTATCGAAAATCAATATGAAGGATCGAGACACACGACGAAAAGCAAAAACTCCCCAAAAGTCATGGAGAAGTGTATCCGAAAAGACCCTAACAAGGTATGAGGATAAATAGATCCAAGTCAATAAAGGAGGCGGATCGTTGTATATCAAAATCCAAAATAAAGATTGGAGAAAAATGAAGAAGTCGTGGTCCATATATGAAGAATCTCTCAAAAATTCTAAGTGAAGAAATTCCAATTATGAAGAGAAGACCATTATTTCATGAACGTCTCTCAAGATTTGAAGTATGAAGTCGCTGCCAAATATCGGCCCGAGAAAGGTCTCAAATCGCGAACCAAGTTATGTCAAGATATGAACTTTTTGATATCCCGAGAAGCAGTTTTAAAAGATTTGGTCCTTTAGCTAACTATTGATTAAATCGTGCACTTTATTTTCAGACTAAATAATTATCGAAATAAGTCAAACAATGCATCTTCGTGATCATTCAAGACAAATAATAAAATATAAGGGATACCCATAGGAATAAGGGAGTCTAAGTGAATAATTGGCCCACATGAGTTCGTGTTAGTTTACTAACTTATAATAACAATGATCTCGTTTTTAAGCTTGGTTTGGAAAAAGTGAAAAGTTGAGGATGATGATTATTCATGACATTTTCAAAACCCAAGGAATGCTTTTAATTTCTTTGCTTTGCATTTTTTATAATTTTCTATCTCTTTAATAAAGGCCAATGTGGATTGATTATGATGAAAAGTGTAAACATGCTTTGTAACTAATGCATTGCATGAGGACATTGCAATGGTCAAGTGTAGGGGATTTGATATGTGTGTAAACACCCATCTTTTCTACCACTTAATTACAATAATAACCGGACCTAAACGTGTATTTTATGTCTTTTATGCCGGAATTATGCGTGGTTTATGTTTTTGTTGTAATTTAGGATGAAATTATGAAAAGTGGAGAAAACACGGGAATTCACGGGCATTCACGACTTTTATTGAAGAAAAAGATGAAAGACGGAGTCGAGAAGTCAAAAGTGGAAAAAGAACGGAAGTCTAAGACCAATTCTGAAGATTTATCGAAGAAAAAGTCAAAAGACGGAAGTTTATCAAAAGCCGAGAAACTCAAGTCTATTTTATTGAAGAAATTAAAGACGAGTTCAAAAGATATCCCGAGCCACAAGTCCTTAAAGTCCAAACTTAAAAGAAAGATGAGAAGAAAAGGACTAACGACGCAATTAATGAAGATTAAATGAAGGAAGGACTTAATCCCGCAATTAACAAGAAATGAAGGAGGGGAGGAAGCTTCCTAATCCTCCCCTATATATAGATTAGGATTGTTAATCATTTCTTTTTGTTGGCTAACTTGAAAAATTAGCTCTTCCATTTTTAATTACCTTGCACCTTTTATTACTTGTCCAATTTAATTACCTTGTCTTGCACTTTATTACCATTTAATTCAAGTAAGTTTTCCTTTTTAATTCTTGTCAAGCTTTATCTTTATCTTGTTAATCTCATTCTTCCTTTCTTTACCTTGTGTTGATTTGTTTATGTTCATGTTCTTAATTTTGGTTGATTTATTTAAGTGGGTTTTGATTATTTTGATTAAGTTTTGTGAGTTTGATTGTTTTGGATTGATTGTTTATGCTTTATATTTGTTTATTAATTTGTTTGATTTAATTTTGTGTTTGATTTGGTTAAGTTTTATTTAGATCCGTGTGTTTTAGCTTTTCCTTGTTCTTCGCATACTGTTACTGTTCTTTCCAAGGAATCGTGCCCAGCAGACATTCCGAATAGGGAATATCCAGTTGTGGCTTACGCGGAATATTATTTATTCCGAGTAAGGGTTTGGCAGTTAGGTTTATGCGGAATATTTTATATTCCGAATAAGGGTGTTTATTCCGAATAGAAGGACTTTCCGCATAGTGACAGTATTCCGAATTGACCTTTTATTCCGAGTGGGCATTTTATTCCGAGTAGGGGGATTTTTCCGCATAAGGCTTTCTTTCCGAATAGGCCTTATATTCCGAATAGAACTTTATTCCGAATAGGGACAGATATTCCGAATAGAGATTTTATTCCGCATAAGAGGCACATTCCGCATAGGGTCATTCTTTCCGAGTAGACAATTATTCCGAATAGGGCTATCTTTCCGAATAGGTGACAGTTATTCCGAGTAGCATTTATTCCGAATAGGAGATTTATTCCGGATAGGGAATTTCAGTTTTTAGTTTTCTGCCTTTTTATTTTTCCCGCCTTTTTCCTTTATCGCACTTTAAGTTTATTTGCCTTAGTTTAAGATTTAGTTTTAGTTGCGTTTTAAGTTTGCCTTAGTTAGATTTAAGTTTGCGTTATTTACATTACTGCCCTTTAATTTTAGTCGCGCTTTTGAATACTTGCACTTTATTTTAATTAGACTTAGAATTACTTTTATTGCGCTTTTACTTTAATTGTTTTTGCACCTTTAATTTTCAACACTACAACGACACATCTTTGTTCCACCAAAGTTCAACTGAGTCACACATTAAACAATAAGTTTTTCAATTCGAAGAGAATCACACAACGAACTTAAATTAATTTTTATATAGGGTGTCAAAAGCCTTGTATCACTTGCCAAATTGAGGCGAACTTGGAAAACAAGATTTTTGATAAGCTTAAAGGACTTTTGATTGAGTTTAAAGTTGGTGAACCAAGTGCTCCCGCTACGGCTAAAGCGGTTGAGGTTTCATGCTGTATTGTGGTGGAGGTCATGATTTCTCCGAGTGCATTACCAACGGTGGTAACACTTCAAGTGCCTACGCGGCCACGGGAACTTACAACCAAAACGGTCAAGTTACCCGCTCTAATCAATTGACTCCCCCGGGTTTTGGATCAAATCAAAATGCTAACAACAACTATCGCAACAATCAAGTTGGTTTCAAAAACAGTTTCAACAAGGGAAACTATGGTAATCAAGGGGCTAATAATCAAGTTTCAAACAAAAATCAAAATGATTTTCAAAACAACAACAAAGGTTTGCAAACGTTGAAAGATCTTCCAAATGAATTTGTTGAATACGCTAATGGGAATGATGCTAGGTTTGATAATATTCAAAGAGAAATCATTAGCCTAAGATCCGAGTTTAAGAACGACTTGAAGAAAGAGTTGAAAAATGAGTTAGCTAATGAACTTAAGATCCATACCAACAAGATTTAAGGAACCGTAACTAGGTTACAACAAAACCAACAAAAAATGGAACAAGGGCAACATGAGATAAAGCAAGAAATGGTTAAAGCCGAGAAGAGGCAATCCAAGTTTGAAGATAAAATCTCATCTATGTTTGAGGCAATTATGTGTAAACTGTCTTCGAGTAGTCTTCCTAGAAACACCGTATCAAACCCTAAGGGTGAGATGAAAGTGATTACCACACGTAGTGGTAAGACACTTAAGGAACCGACTCCTCAACCAATTGCTCCTACGGAGGAAGCAATTGAGGAAGAACCCGAGGTGGTGGTCCGAAAGGAGCATGTCCCAATCCCACGAAGTACCACTCATGCCACACCTACGGTTGACCCATTACCAACATTGGAACCCGAGATTCCAAAGGCTATGCCTATGCCTCAACCTACACCACCTTTGCCCTATCCATCGAGACTTAGAAAGGAGAAACGTCAAGAGCGCGACAATTACCAATTTGAGCTTTTTATGAAAATGTTTCGTGATTTGCACTTTAATGTGAGTTTCGCCGATGCTTTGGTCATGATGCCTCGATTTGCTGCTAACTTTAAGAGTATGTTGAACAACAAGGAGAAATTGCACCAATTGTCTAGTTGTTCGTCGGTTTATCTTAATCGCATACCTCAAAAAGTCGGTGATCCCGGTAAATTTTTGATCCCTTGTGCAATCCAAGATATGAAGGAATGCTTCGCCTTGGCCGATCTTGGTGCTAGCATTAACTTGATGCCACTTGCAATCTTCAAGTCGCTCAATCTTCCTAATCTTACTCCTTCACTAATGTCTATTGAGTTGGCCGACCATTCCACGATTCCCGCATGTGGATTGGCGGAAGACGTTTTTGTGAAAGTGGGGAAGTTCTACTATCCCGTAGACTTTATCGTTGTTGATATACCCACGGATCCTCAAGTTCCTCTCATTCTAGGTCGTTCGTTTTTAGATACGTCTATGGCTTTGATCGATGTTCATGCTAGAAAGATCACCTTACGTTTCAACGACGAGGAACTTGTTATAAACGCAACTCAAAACTATCAAATTTCTCATGTTTATTCCGTTGCAACCATAAAGCTCGTTGATATGATTGACGTGGTTTGCGAGGAATTTTCACAAGAAGTTCTAGGTTTTAGTGATGAAGAAACTAGTGGCAATCCCACTATGTTAGATCCAATTCTTGATAATTCGACACCAACCTTCACCCCATTTGAAGGTGGTGGTTTTACGTTGGAAGAATTCGATGTTCCACGTACTTGTAACGAAGACCTCGACAACGATGAGGACTTCTCGATTATCAAGGATTTTCTTAACGATTTCCCATTTCCTCCACCCGAGGAGGTTATGAGTATCGAGCCCAAATCTTCACTTGAGGAACCACCTATCCTCGAGTTGAAAGATTTACCACCTCATCTCGAATATGTCTATTTGGAGGAGGGCGACAAGTTGCCGGTTATTATTGCGAAGGAACTTTCGAATGATGAAAAAACCGCACTTGTCGATGTTCTAAAGGATCACAAAGGGGCAATTGCGTGGAAGTTATCCGACATTAAGGGGATCGATCCCAAATTTTGTACCCACAAAATCTTAATGGAGGAGGATTACAAGCCCGCAATACAATGTCAAAGGAGGGTGAACCCCAAAATTCACGACGTCATCAAAAAGGAAGTTCTTAAACTCCTTGACGCGGGAATGATTTACCCTATTTCCGATAGCCCTTGGGTGAGTCCTATTCATTGTGTCCCTAAAAAGGGAGGAATGAACGTTGTGCCAAACGATGCCAACGAGTCAATTCCCACTAGACTCGTGACCGGATGGAGAGTGTGCATTGACTATCATAAGTTGAATGAAGCAACTCGAAAAGACCATTTTCCCTTGCCCTTCATGGACCAAATGTTTCTATTGCTTTTTAGATGGTTTTTTCGGTTACTTCCAAATCCCCATCGATCCTCGTGATCTAGAAAAAACTGCGTTTACGTGTCCATATGGAACGTTTGCCTATCATAGAATGCCATTCGGACATTGTAATGCACCGGGAACCTTTCAAAGGTGCATGATGGCTATTTTTCATGATATGATCGAGAAGACGATGGAAGTCTTCATGGATGACTTTTCCGTGTTTGGTAATTCGTTCACTTCGTGTTTGTCGAATCTTGAGAGAATGTTGAAACGTTGTGAGGAAACCAACCTTGTGCTCAATTAGGAAAAGTGTCATTTTATGGTTAATAGTGGAATCGTCTTAGGGCACAAGGTCTCGAAAGCGGGGATTGAGGTAGATCAAGCTAAGGTAGACGTCATCGCCAAATTACCTCATCCCAAAACCGTTAAGGGAGTTAGGAGTTTCCTAGGCCACGCGGGCTTTTATAGTCGATTCATCAAGGATTTTTCAAAGATTTCTCGACCCATTACACATCTTCTTGAAAAAGAGGTACGTTTTGTCTTTGACGAAGATTGTGTACGAGCCTTTGAAATCCTTAAGAGGAAACTTACCGAAGCTCGCATTCTTGTTGCTCCCAATTGGAACCTCCCCTTTGAGCTCATGTGTGATGCTAGTGACTACGCTATTGGGGCCGTATTGAGGCAACGTCATGAAAAGCACTTCTTGCCTATTCACTATGCTAGCAAGACGATGACCGAGGCTCAACTAAAATACACTACAACGGAGAAGGATTTCCTTGCCGTGGTGTATGCATTTGATAAATTTCGACCTTATCTCGTCTTGATGAAATGTATAGTGTATACGGATCATTCGGCTATCAAGTATCTCATGGCTAAACAAGATGCAAAGCCGAGATTACTTCGTTGGATTCTCCTCCTTCAAGAATTTGATCACAAAATTGTTGACAAAAAAGGAGCCGAGAATCTAGCGGCCGATCATCTTTCTCGTTTGGAAGATCCTCACCAAAGTGTTTACGAGCCCAAGGAAATCACCGAAACATTTCCGCTCGAGACACTTGGTGTAGTGAATTCTAAACTTGATTCTTCCACCCCATGGTTTGCGGACTTTGCAAATTACCATGCAGGTAACTTCATCATCAAGGGTATGACGACTCAAGAAAAACGAAAATTCTTTTGTGACGTCAAGTTCTACTTTTGGAACGACCCTTACTTGTTTCGAACTTGTGCAGATCAAATCATCCGACGTTGTGTATTTGGCACCAAAGCTTCTAACATCCTTAGAGCTTGTCATGAGGGACCCACAGGTGGTCACCATGGTGCTAATCTCACGGCTAAGAAGGTGTTTGATGCCGGCTTCTTTTGGCCTACTATTTACCGAGATGCACAAGATCTTGTGAAGTCGTGTGACTCATGCCAACGACAAGGAAAAGCCTCACAAAAATATGAAATGTCACAAAACATCATCCAAGTGTGTGAGATCTATGACTTTTGGGGCATAGACTTTATGCGGCCGTTCCTATTATCTCGTGGTTATAAGTACATCCTTGTTGCGGTTGACTACCTATCTAAGTGGGTGGAAGCTAAGGCTTTGCCCACCAATGATGCTCGTGTAGTAGTCAAATTTTTTGAAAAGCTTGTTTTCTCGGTTTGGAACCCCTCGTGCGATCATAAGCGATCGTGGAACCCATTTTTGTAACGACCAATTCGAAAGGGTCCTAAGGAAATATGCGGTTACACATCGGCTTTCTACGGCTTATCACCCACAAACGAGTGGGCAAGTCGAGGTTTCAAACCGAGCGTTGAAAAGGATCTTGGAGAGATCTGTTGGGGAAAACCGACAATCTTGGTCGGATAAGTTGGATGATGCTTTATGGGCCTTTAGGACCGCTCATAAGACGCCCATTGGGTGCACTCCCTATAAGCTTTTGTATGGGAAGAATTGTCATTTGCCAATCGAATTGGAATACAAGGCTTATTGGGAACTAAAGCATTGTAATAATGATATAGAGACCGCGGGAAAACACCGAAAAATGCAATTAAATGAATTGGATGAATTGAGGGACATTGCTTATGAAAATTCATTGATTTATAAAGAAAAAACTAAAAAGTTGCATGATTCTAAAATTAAAAACCGGGTTTTTAACATTGGGGATCAAGTTTTGCTTTTTAATTCTCATTTGAAATTCTTTTCCGGTAAGTTGAAACCCCGTTGGTCCGGTCCATTCACCGTGACTCAAGTTTTTCCATATGGGACCATCGAGCTAGCTCAAAATGATGGCCCCAATTTCAAGGTGAATGGACATAGGTTGAAGCACTACTTTGGCGGGGAAGTTCCATCCTTGAACTACCTCGACCAAGTCACCTTCCCCAACGATAATTAGTATTGAGGGGATCGAGTCGAGCTCATGACTCGGTAATCAAAAACGAGGTGCCTCGTGTGGGAGTCCCATGCTTATCCTATGTACATATTATCGCTTTCTAATATAGTTAACGTGAGGGGATTTGTGCCCTTCCAACCTTTGTTCCGTGGTTGTTTGTGAATTATGGACTTTAGATGATCATGATCTTCACGATTGGAGTGGATCGTGTTCATTTTATGGGAGCACTCGATCGTTTGCTTTGAAGACTTTCTCAATATCCATGATATATCCTTTGATGTTCTAACCTTAGGTTTATAACAAACTTCATAAACGGCTATTAATTTATTGGTTACACCCTTTCCATGCTAGATTAGGCATTCGACTACATCTCTAGTATGGGGGTGTTTGCACCCCTAGACTCGAAACATTGAGGACAATGTTTAACTTTAGTATGGGGGGGGGGGGGTGAATAGATACTTGCCTTGCCAAACCTTCATGCTTTCCAAAGTTTATCTATTTGTTTATCATTTTGGTGCAAATAAGGCTAAAAATGGCCAAATTTTAAAATTCTTCTCATGTTTTATAAGTGTTTGAAGACACGAATGTAGGTTTTCTGATGGCGAGTATAAGAGTAATTTTTGACTCGACCGTGCGTGTTGAGCATTAGCTTTGATTCCTTAACTTCACATTAGGCTAAGTCTCTTAAATGAGGACGAGAAATGATAGGGTTAATTATAAGTTACTATGCTAAACGTAGATTACTCGTATTCTTTCAAAAACTCATGTGTTCTCGTTGATTGCTTATTCTCCCTTCGCATGTAAATATTTTTTTCTTAATAAATATTGACTTAGCGGTTTAGTTGGGATTGTTGGGTTTCTAGTCTTTTCTAGTAGCTTGCGTATAATTAAATTGGGAAGACATTAAGGTATCGCCAGCGTCACGGTTTTGAAGTATTGGCACCCAAATAATCGAAAGCTTTACCCAATAATAAGATTTCAAGTGCTCATCTAAATCAAGCAAACAATTTGAAGCCCTACAAGGCCAAAAAATCTATGCAAAATTAAAAGTGAATCAAGCCTTAATCTTCGAAGCTTTAAAGATCCAAAATTCGCCTTTGCGTGAGGATATACGTCTTTGGCTAATAAAACCACCGATGAGGCAGATAATAAAAGGCAAGGCAAGACCGAAGTCATAATAAAAGCTTCATGGCGAAGTTGAATAAAAGATGGAGGTAAACCAAAGATAATAAGGCCCTTCCGTTAGGGGGCATATAAAAGTCTTGGTAATAAGTCTCATGTTCAAAACCGTTATAAAACCGTGTTTATCGATTCTTCTTGTTGAATTAATTTTTTAACATCGTTGTCTATTGGGAGGGTTTATTGTTTGATGGTCTTGGTTACACCGTTAGGACTCTATTTTTAGACCTAAATCTCTATTATCACATAAGTCAACAATGTATCCTCGTGAAACATTCAAGACAAAATAAAATATAAGAGATACAACTTAGGAAAATGGGAGGATAAGTACGTGATTAGGGCATATGAGTAGTGTTAGCATTACTAAATTATAATGACAATGATCTCGTTACACGCTTGGCATGGAATTGGGGTGAAAATCGAGGACGATGAAATTATTTCTAACGTAGCATTCACGTGTTCTTATTCTATGAACCTAAACGTCCCATTTTGCGATGAAAATCATACATTATGTCTAAAACGCTAGTAGTAGTAGCAATAGTAGTAGTGTAGCTAGTTTATCGTTTAATAAAGTGAATAAAAATGAATTTTGGAGGTGCTATGATACTTTATTCTAGCATTGCGTGAGGGCACGACAATGGTTTAGTATGGGGGAGTGATGAGACTACTTTTATACATAGTCTCATCGTCCAAAAAAGGGCTTAAAATGCATTAAATATCATCAAAATACCCATATATATGCTTGTGTTTGTTGCTTGTGTATTTTAGGTACGGATATTGAGAAAATGACAAAAGATCACAAGGATCATGCAAAAACGAACACGGGAAACGAAGCCGCACATTGAACCAAGCCCTAATGAAGACTTTCCCAATAAAAACCCTTGAAGACTTGAAGATTTATGAAGAAGGGTCATCCAATAAGGAAGAATTGACACTTTATACCCTTGTATCTTCATAATTACAAGTTTGGTCCCTAAAGTTTGTCAAAATTGCAAAAAGGGCCCTCCACTTTGAAGAATTGACAAGTTTAGCCCCTCAACAAAGCTAAATCGTCAACCATTATCCTCCACAAAGTCAAATATATCATGAAGTCCTTCAAAGAATAAGAAATTACAAGAATGGTCCTTTGAAAATCCCAAAATTACCAAAAGGACCCTTGACTTTCAACATTTGGCAAGAATTGTCACACTCCCAAAATATCAGAGTATAATGGCGACAAGGGAGTGGTGACGTCATGATTATCATACACACATAGTCACAAAGAACGACCTCTAAATGAGACGTTCGGAAAATAGATCACTTGTAATTAATAAAATAAGTTGTTTTAACAAAGTGCGGAAGCATAAACTGAATACGGTTACAAAACATAGTTTTCTTAAATGGTACAAATGATCGTTGTTTCAAAGAAATGACGGCAATGCATGAGACCTCATTTAGCATCTTCCTTCTTAATACCTGAGAAAAACATTGCTAAAGTGTCAACATAAAGTTGGTGAGTTCATAGGTTTAGTTAGTTTGAAATGTTTAATGAACCACAAGATTTTCCCAAATGTGATGACAATATAACAGATACAAAGTCATCCCAAAAGTATTTATTACAGTCTAAGCTCGTGACACCGAAGCGTTAACAACACCGGCAGTATAATCATATAAATGTAGCCCAAACTAGATGCCTAAACCCACGACATCCTATATCAGATTCAAATGAAACTGTGCCCGCTTGTCCCCTTGTTGGACAAGACAGACAGGGACGTCAATCCCGATAGATCTATCCATTACATTCGCGCTTACACAAAGTAATTAACGGTTCACGATTCACGGGCCAAAGCAACTGGGTTTTTAGTGGGACTTAGACTAATATATAAATCAGTAAATGCACTTGTGTTCAAACGTTAAAATCAAGCAATGTCTCACCCCAAAAAGCAGTGAAAATAGTAAAGTATGGGGCTATAAACTCACCTCGTAAATTCAGCAAAGAGAACGAAGATAAAATAGCTCGAGAGTACGGTTACGCTAGCCGCGACCTAATTAATTATGAGAATCGAGTTACGATACGAATAATTGTATTATTAAATGACTCGACACCCTAGTTGTGCTTGACGAAACCATACGTTTATGAAAAATACGATTTTACGGAAAAGTACGATAAAGGAAATCGGTTTATTAAATGGTCGGGTTTTACGGGTCAAAATATAACTTAAATTTACCAAATTTCGTTTGGGCTTTAACCAAACTAACTTAAACATGTGAGGCCCAAATTGGGTCTAACACATTTACACCACAAACCGGCCCAAGGTCAATAGACCCGGCCCGGCCCACCTGGCGGAATAAACAAGGAAACGAAAGGAGTATATGCGTGTGTTTATCACACACAACCCCATATCTGGGAGTTGACTCTCTCTCTCCTCTCTCGATATTACCTCCACCGTCCCAAAACTCTCTCTCTCTCTAAACCTAGATCGGTTCCAATCTCTTCTATGGTTATCATCTAATCAGTTTGAGTTATAGAATCAAATATGGGTGGTCTGAGGTTCTATATCGCGTGAGATGTGGGGTTTAATCCCCACATCAACCGATTTGGTTTTTCTGATGGTGTTCTCCCTTGCGGTTTCGTAAATCAAATACCAAAATCAAAGATAAGTTCATTCTCCTTTATTTCTTTTAAAAGATTTAATTGATTTTCGATTTAATATATATCAGTGGGTTCAATTGATTCGTATATACTTGTTGTAAATCATATGGTACTCGGATTGAAGATAAACAAAATTAGGGTTTTGAAATATTTGGGGGTTTTCATTAATATCGGGTTTAAACATAATTAATTGACGTTTTCATTTATAAAATCAAACTAATTTTAATATAAAATCGATTTATAAAAAATTAGGGTTTCGGTTAATTTGGGGGTTTTTGTATAATTCACTTTCAATTAAATTAATTAAGGGGTTTGGGTTTAGATTAGGTTTAATTAGCATTTTAATTAATAAAAAGTAAATCTAGGGTTTTATAAAAATTGGGGGTTTTTATATATTCGAATGTTACTCGTGTTTATATGATGTTTCTGAAATGTGGCAATGTTAATTAGATGTTTAAAAAGGTTTTAAATAATTAGGGTTTCGATTTGAGTTGGGGGTTTCTATACCCGCGGCATGATTAATGTTTTCTGTAAAAGAAAGCTTGATTAAGATTTTTGGATTGGTTGGTAAGAATGGTTAATAATTTGGTAGAAAATAGAACTTTGGTTGGTTTGTTTTGATGCTCGGTTTGGTCCTTGATTGGGTCTCGGTTTGGTTGAACATGGGTCTCGGTTTGGTTCATGATTGAAGTCTTGATTTGGTTGGACATGGTCTCGGTTTGGTTCTAAGTTGGGTCTCGGTTTGGTTTCAATCGGGTCTCGGTTTGGTCTAAATTGGGTCTCGGTTTGGTTGACAGAAAAGTAATAACGTAAACATGTTTGCATTTAAAAAGTTTAACATTTTTTCAGTTTTTAGTATAAAAGTATAAGTCCATTTCAATGACTAACCACGGTTTCGTTTATTCGTAGGTTCGTACACAACAAGCACATCTAGACTTCGAAAGGAAAGACGAAAAGACAAAAGACTCACAATGGGGATGCTACGTTCGGTTTTGCAGGTTCGGACGGGATGAAGACCCTTGGTTGTGCAGGTTCGGACGAGACGTGTAGGTTGGCTGGACCAAAACTTCTACCCAGGAGTTGTATTGTGAAGACTTGTGCAGATTTTGATGTTTGTATTTTGGACTGAGATAATTTGTATTTGGACATTGGATAATACTTTGGGTTTGTATATAAACTTGTATAGTTAGTCTAGGGTTAGTGTAAATCTGGAAATGTTCACTTGTGATATACCCAAAAGGGGTAAACTAGGCAAATGTGCTGTCCTTTAGTGGGACAAATAAACTATAAAGTTTATGTGTAATGTAGACTTGTGACTGATTTGAGACCCTTGTATGACAAGCTTGGCAATAAAATTGAAGGTTTATATATTCAGTATATGTACACATGCTGCGACAGCTATAAACTTGACTTGGGTTCACAATGTTTAGGTTTAGACGCGACTGAAATAACACGACAGCAAAACCGTTTAGCATACGATCCCAAAACAAGCAATTGTGCGAGACGTCATGAAAACTTAATAACTATAACAATTAAACGTACGGCACAACCTAAAACGCTCACAACTTGCGTATTGCATTCAATTTAATAATCGCGAAACATTGAGATGTTACATATGCTCTCCCTAAAAAGGGCTTTGTCCGCAAAGCAAAACAATTAATACGTTCACGTTGACAACTCGTTGGTAAACAGTTGAAATACTCGTACTACATGAATAATTAAATTATGGAAATTTGACGAATGTCACAGTATTCCCATGTTTTAGAGATTTCGTCACGAAATCAAGACGTTGTCGTAGTAGGTTGGTTAACGAAAAGATGAGGATACTTGCTCTTGAACTGATCTTCACGTTCCCACGTGTATTCTGGACCTCTACGCGCGTTCCATCGGATTTTTACAATCGGTATACGGCTTTGCTTGAGTTGTTTAACTTGACGGTCCATGACTTCTACGGGTTCTTCTATGAAATTGAGTTTGTCGTCGAGTTGAATCTCCTCCAAAGGAATAACGAGTGCTTCGTCGGCTAAGCATTTCTTCAGATTGCAAATGTGGAACACATTATGCACTCGGCTAAGTTCTTGGGGTAATTCCAAACGATAGGCTACGGGGCCAATCCTCTCTATGATCTTGAAGGGTCCAATGTAACGAGGATTTAACTTTCCACGCTTTCCAAAGCGAATCACACCTTTCCAAGGTGAGACCTTCAACATGACTTTGTCACCAACTTCAAACTCAAGAGGTTTGCGTCGCATATCAGCATAACTCTTCTGTCGTTCTCTTGCGGCTTGCATACGGCTCTTAATCTTGAAGATCTTCTCAGTAGTCTCGTGTATGATCTCAGGTCCAGTGAGTTGTGCTTCACCGACCTCTGCCCAACACACGGGTGAACGACACTTCCTACCATACAGTGCCTCGAACGGCGCTGCCTTAATGCTAGTGTGATAACTATTGTTGTATGAGAATTCCACCAGAGGTAGGTGTCTATCCCATTTATTTCCAAAGTCAATCACACAAGCTCTCAGCATATCTTCTAGGGTTTGAATGGTCCGTTCACTTTGACCGTCGGTCTGGGGATGATACGCAGTGCTCATATCCAACTGCGTTCCCAATGCCTTCTGCAGTGACTTCCAAAACTGTGAAGTAAATCGGCTGTCTCGGTCGGAGATTATAGACACAGGCACACCGTGCTTCGTGACTACTTCCTCCAAGTATGTCCTTGCTAACTTATTGATGAGACTGCTTTTATACATGGTCTCATCGTCCAAAACGGCCTTAAATTGCATAAAATATCATAAAACATGCCAAATATATGCTCGTGTTTGTTACTTGTGTATTTTTAGGTACGGATATTGAGGAATTGGAAAAAGATCACAAGAATCATTCAAAAACGAACACGGGAAACGAAGCCGCACAATGAACCGGGCCCAAGTTTGGAAATTTGCAAAAATACCCTTGAAGAATTGAAGATTGGCAAAAATGGCCCCTCATCTTTGAAGAACTTGTCACATTTGACCCTCAAAATATCAAATGTGCAAGTATGGACCTTAATATTTGAAGATATTACAAGATCAGTCCATCAAGTTTGAAGATAATACAAGTTAATACCCTTGGAAAAGTTTTGGAAGACATTGTGCCAAATTTGACAACTTCTCAAAAGTTGACAAGGCTTATTATGGGCGCTGACAGCTTTTGATACAAAGTGGAAGAAAGTGGAAAACCTAGGGACTTGACCTGCCAATCCACCATACTCCCACAACCAACCACAACCTGACACATCAGCCCTACCCACTTTATTTACCCAAACCCATTAACCTACCCGTCCACCCACCCAACAACCCTACCCGGTTTTATTTATTAACTTGGTCAAAGGTCAAACCACTTAACCCCTTCCCTCCTTAACATTTATTTAAAAATGTAATTAACCAAAACGAATAAAAACCCTCTCCTAATCCTGATAAACCCTAGCCTCACCCCAGTTTCAATCTAGCCCAAATCAAGGGGTTATTCCCCCAAACCTTCCAGAACCCTAATCAACGTCCCTCTCATCCAAACCCACAACACCCAACACATTCACATGCTCTGTGGGACCCTCCCCAAGCTTCCCCTGCAACGTCTCTTTCCACCAAAACCCCACACCCGACCAAATCAACACCTCAGATCAACCCCTTGGTCCCAAAGGTTCATCCAACGACTCATATTGAAGATTCCAAGCTGTCAAGTCACATGGGCACAAATTTGACCCGTTTTCAGTCAAAATCCTCAAGGGCCTTTTAGGCATTTCAGAACTAGGGTTTTAAGGATTCTAGTATGTTCTTTTAGTTCTATTTAAGGAGGATGAAACCTGTTCATACCCCTTGTTCCAGTTTTTAGCAAAACCTCTTGTAATCCCTTTTTTAATTAGTAAAGTTTGGTGTTTGTTAAAGTCATTGTAATTCCTTTTATTTAATTAAAAAGTTTGTGTGTTGAGTTTTGTGCTAAAGCTGAGTTCCATTTAAGTGTTAGAGATTGGTTTGAGAATTTTTCAAGAAGTATTTAAAAAGCTTTTAAATCTTATAAATCAAGTTTTTTTTGAAGTGAAAGTGGAAAAGAAAAGTTGATTTGTGATATTTACAAAGGTTTTAAAACGTGTGTTTCAAGTTTGAAAAGATTTGTGTAAGTCTTTAAGAAAGAAAAAGTTAAACAGAATATATATTTTGTTATACTTTTTGCTTTTTGCTTTGATTTTGTTCTTAAACAGGGATTGAAGGTTGTTGATTCAGTTCAGCACCAACCCGTGTTGGTAGGGAGGTGGTATAGCAACCACAAAGGACCCTGGATGTGGGGTCCTTAGGTAAAAATTTCTTGTTCCTTTGAAATTTTCAGAAAAGTTGAGTTTGCATGATTTTTGCATGAAATGTGTTCATATGTGCCTGAATGGTGTTTTCATGTTATGATATGCATGATGGAATAGTTGTAGATCAGTTTGATAGAGTTTTAAAGTGAGTTGCTTTGAAAATCTTGATTTTTAGAATATTAAGTGGTGTTTGGCAATAGGTATTAGCAGGGTTTTAATTTTAATTGTGAAAGTTAAAACGTGTTAAAGTGTTGAAAAAAGGTTAAGACAGTTTGTATGTTAGTTGGTAGCTAGTGTAGGGTAGATTTGAAACAAGTTTATTGAGTTTTAAGAAAACTAGTATAACTATAATCTGCTCATTACCTTGTTGCTTGTTTTTCATGGAAATTGGAATTTGATCTTTGAATTTTGTGAAGTAATAGGGTGATTTGAGGATTGATTAGGCTTGTATGTCATTTGGTAAGCTTCTGTGTTAAATTGTGGCCTTTGAAAGTCATTAGGGAGCTAGAAAATTGCAAGTTTAAACAACCACCAGTCCTCATTTTTTTTTCATCAGAAACTTGTATGAGCCTTGTGTGCATTTGATTTGTGACATGGGTGTGCTAAGTGTTATTACTTGCTTGTCTTGACTCCTTGTGCTTACATAAGCACAAGGGTGCCATTTGGTTCCAAGAAATCATCACCAAACAATCACACAACCAAGCCCTCTTGGTTTTAAGAACAAGTGTGAAAACACACTTGTTCATCAGAAGTTAACCAGACCTGGGCACGTTTTGCATCATTTCCAGACTTAATCTTGGATAATTTCAGTTTGTTTTTGTGATTTTGAGTGTTGGTAAGTTACTGGATCAAGGTTTTAAACTTTAAAAAAAAAATATATAAACACAAAAAGGACGTGGCCAGGACTCGAACCTGCGCCACTCCTCTCACAACCATACGCGTTAACCATCCTGCCCTAGGGTCTTTGACTGCTAGGTTTGGTTTGGTTTAATATATAAGGTGTGTTTGAGTTTGGCTTTTCTAAATAAGTCGTAGCTTATTTGCTTAGTTTCAGCTTATTTATTAAGCTTTTTGGCTTCTTTCCATTTTTCATAGGACATTTATAGGTTGTAGGATTTTTCTGTTCAAAAATTTTATTTTTCCTTTTATTAAATTATTTAATAGGATTATTTTTAGTTTTTAATTTAGAAAGTCTTTAAAAAATAGTCAACAGTAGTTTAAAAATACAAAAAAAAATAGTTTTTAGGTTTTAATTTGTATTTTTGAGGTTTACATATAAAAAAAGTTTTCAAAAACTTTAATTTTTGATTTTATTTGATTTTAGGTTTTTTATTAAACTTTAAAAATTAATATAAAATTAATTAAAAGGTTTCAGAAACTTTTGTTTACATTTTCTTCTTAGTTTGATTATTTAGGATTTTTGAGAATTTTTTAGAATTTATTTAAGGACTTTTAATTTTTTTTGAATATTTTAATATTATTTCATTCATTAAAATAAAAAGTTTTATTTTTATTTCTTTTTCATTTTTCCTAGATTCTAGACATTAAATTAGGACCTTTGTCACTTTCCAAATAATTTTTAGGCTTTTCAATTAATTTTTAGAATTAATTTAAGATTTAATAGATTTTAATAGTTTTTAGGAGTTTAAAAATAGTTTAATTTGGTTTTAAAATTTTTAAAAATAGTTTTTAGTTTAATTAAGTCATTTTTGAGGTTTACAAACTATTAAATCTTGTTTAGGGCTTTTTAATATTTAAAAGTGATTTTTAGGGCTTTAATTAGCATTAAAAAGTCATTATTAAATTAATTAAAAGGTTTTGGCAAGTTTGAATTTTTTGTAAACTCTTAGAATATTATTTGGGAGTTTTTAGTAATTTTTAGGAATTTTTAGATTAAAATTTTAAATTTTGTGTTTTTCACGTTCTTCGTCGTAACTTTCTAATAGTGTTTTTGCCTTATTTTTCTAATTTTTTTTATTTTTCTAATTTTTTTCGTCTTCGTCATTTTCTCTTCTTTTCTTCTCATTAATAATCAAAAACATAATCAATCAATTCAATTCACAACGCACTAGCCTCCTCGAGAGAACGATTCCCATCAAGGGTCATAAGTGTTTACGTTTTCCTAAACGTACGCTTAATACTTACCGCTTTTTGTGTTGCTTTGTTTTTCCTAAAATAAAGTATATACAAAATCACTTACATCATTTTTTGGCGCCGCCGCCGGGGAGGCGTGTTGTGTTTTGATTGAACCATTGTTGTTTTTCATATTAGCCATAATATAATTGTATTAATAGCACTCTATTAATACGTATTATCGTTTTTCGGTTTTTGTGTGAATACTATTACTATATTATATACGTAGAACAATAAATACACAAGTACTCCAAATACGTGAGCAATCACAACCTTGATTCGGGATTTCATCACTCGATCATTGTATTCGAATCTCAAACCAAAGAAAAAGGCAAAAATAGATAAATACTTTCGTGAAGCTTAATCTTGATAATACAAACTATAAGGTGGGTATAAGGCGGTTGTATTTCACAACCTAAAGGAAAAAGGCTCTTAAGTGCTTCGCGCCGCCTCGTTTCCTCCGCTTGCTTGTGCGTATTTGATTTTGAGAGTGAATCGAGGGTTTTGCCGCCCAAAGTATTACTACATATCATATATATTTTCTTGGTTTCATTTGATTAAACCCTCTTGAACGATTTGGTGTTCCACCATCGTTCTAAAGTCATCGAAGGCGTTCACTCCACGTGATCGTTTTCATTCCTTGAGGCCTTTTTAATCAAGAGATTTGATTAGTGAGGAGATTTGTGGACTTGTTGTCTACTTAATACATTCACCATTTCCAAAAAGGTTAATACCATCAAAAACCACAAAAAAATTGAAAAACACAAAATACCAAAAAGAATCTTCTTTGCTCGCCTTCTCGTTGTACGTGACGTTTATGCAAACTCGCTCTAAAGCTAGACGTGCTCGTAAACGAAGAAACAAATCACTCACTCTTTCTAGTGAGGAGTCTCCTATTGACGAACCCATTGTACGAGAAGAACCAACCATGGCGAATCGAACTATGATGGAGTTACTTCAAGCACCCACCGAGGGTTATGGAGAAGCTATTGTGATTCCCGCAATCCTTGCGGAGAATTTTGAGGTGAAAACGGGTTTGTTGTCGATGATCCAAAACAACAAATTCCGTGGTGATGAGAAGGACAATCCTCACAACCATATCCGCCAATTTAATCGTCTTACCGCCACGTGCAAATTCAAGGATGTCTCGAATGACTCGATTAAGATGATGTTATTTCCGTATTCCTTAGCGGGGCCCGCTAAAATTTGGTTAGAGAAAGAGCCACCCAATTCTATATTGACGTGGAAGGATCTCGTTTCGAAGTTCGTGAACCAATTTTTTCCGCCCTCTAAGACTACGCATTTGAAGAATGAGATTTCTAAATTTTCACAAGAATCAAATGAAAGTTTTTCTACGGCTTGGAATAGGTTTAAGGAGATGTTACACGAATGTCCTCATCATGGTTTTTCCGATTTGCACCAAATCGACACGTTTTATAATGGACATAACGATCATGAAAGAGATTATTTAAATGCCGCCGCGGGTGGTAATTTTTTGTGTAAAACGGTTGAAGAAGCTTTGGTCATAATCGAGAATAGGTCTAAGGTTTATAGCCCTCGTCACACACCGAGTGTTGCCAAAAGGGGCTCATCATCGTCTCAAAGTATCAATGCATTACATGATGAAGCAAATGAAGAAAACCGATTTTTCGATAGATTTGCAAACCTTATGTCCCATTGGAAGGCTCAAGAAGCTTCCAACACCGCTTCGGTTAAAGCGGTTTCTAAAAGTTGTTTGTCGTGTGGGGGAGCTCATGATTTATCCGAGTGCATTACCGCGGATGGTAACACTTCGAATGCTTTTGTAGCCACGGGAACTTATAACCAAATCGGTCAAGGTTCACGTTCAAATCAAGCTCAACCCAATCAAAATGCTAATAATTATCGCAACAACAACAATCAAGGTGGAAATTACCAAGGAAATCAAAGGAACTATAACAAAGGTAATTACCAAAGTGGAAATGGGCAAATTTCAAACCAAAACCAAAACCGTGATTTTCAAACTAATGCCCAAGGTTTTCAAAACGATCACACCAAAAATCTTCAAGGAGAATTTTTGAATTATGCTAAGGCTAATGATGCTAAGTTTGACAACATGCAACGTGAAATGGTTAGCTTAAGATCCGAGTTGAAAAACGAGCTTAAAAACGAACTTGCTAATGAACTTAAAACTCATGCTAATAAAATGGAAGGAAATGTCACACGACTCCAACAAAATCAACAAAAAATGGAGCAAGGACAACATGAGATTAAGCAAGAATTGTTGAAAGCGGATGCTAGGCAATCTAAGTTTGAAGACCGTATGGCTAAAATGTTTGAAGCTATCATGTGTAAGCCCTCTTCTTCGGGTGGTCTTCCTAGTGATACCATCGTGAACCCGAAAGGAGAATTGAAGGTTATTGCCACTCGTAGTGGTAAAACTTTCAAAGAACCCATTTCTCGTCCAAGTACTTCTATGGAGAAGGAAAAAGAGAAAGAACCCGAGGTTGTGGTTGAAAAGGAGCACATTACAAGCCCACGAAGTACCGCTCAAACCACACCTACGGTTGAACCAATACCCATAATGGAACCCGAGATTCCAAGGCCGATGCCTATGCCCAATTTGCCCCAACCCACACCACCTTTACCCTACCCATCAAGACGAAACAAGGAAAAGGCACAAGAACGAAATAATTATCAATTTGAACTTTTTATGAAAATGTTTCGTGACTTGCATTTTAATATAAGTTTTGCCGACGCCTTAGTCATGATGCCTCAATTTGCCGCGAACTTCAAAAGTATGTTGAATAACAAAGAAAAATTGCAAAAATCGTCTAGTTGTTCTTCGGTTTTTCTAAGCCGCATACCTCAAAAAGTCGGTGATCCTGGAAAGTTTTTAATCCCATGTGCTATCCAAGACATGGAAGAATGCTACGCCTTGGCCGATCTTGGTGCTAGTATTAATTTGATGCCTCTTGAGATTTTTAAATCGCTCAATCTTCCAAATCTCACTCCTTCAAGAATGTCAATCGAAATGGCCGATCATTCTACGATTCTAGCTTGTGGAGTTGCCGAGGACGTCTTTGTGAAAGTTGGGAAATTCTATTATCCCGTGGACTTCATAGTTGTTGATATTCCCATCGATCCTAAAGTTCCGTTAATTTTAGGTCGATCTTTTTTGGATACCTCGAGAGCACTTATCGATGTGCATGCAAGAAAAATCACTCTTCGTTTCAATGAGGAAGAACTCGTCATTAATGCAACCCAAAACTCCACTCTTTCTCATGTTTATTCGATCACATCTTTGTACAATGTCAATCCAATCAAAAACATTTGTCAAAGGATTTCCAATAGAGTTTTAGGAGTTGATAAAAATGAAGTTCCGTCCCCTCCGCCGATGGAGGTTAAGAGTGTTAAGCCGATAATTCCAATCTCGAGTGATTCTTCGGATGATGAATACGTTGATCCCGATGGGGAGGTTTTCTTTGTTGACAAAAGATTTGAAAACTTGCCACCACCTAAACCAAAACGCTTTCAAAAAGTGAGAATTTTTAGTGTGACTAACATTGTTTTAGATACACCAAATATTTTTGACATAATTAAATCGGGTTTCCACAAGGAGAGTGTTAAAGATGAAAAAGGAAAAGATTTTGAATCTAATTTAAAGGATTTTTCTACTATTCTAACTCCGTCATCACCGCGTGTCTTGAGTACTACAAGCTCGTCTTCTCCTTTTGACGACGCTTTGTGTGGACCTAGTGTGGGGGAAGCCCCTTATGTTCCCTCTCCTTTCTCCACCGAGGACGAGATATTTGATCCTGGAATTGCTTTTATAGGGAAATCTCGGTCTTCCACCGATGCAATAAATGGAAAATCTTTTCATTTGATTGGTGCGAGTCTACCTCGAGTAGCTCAATGTTTTGACTTACCCATTGTCCCACCCTTCTATTTCTTCTCTCCTATTTTCTTCTATCCCATTGGGATTTGTGTTGAAGTTGTTTTGTCTCGTCTTTCATCCGAAAACGAGGACGCTATCTTTGACCCCGGTATACGTTTATCGGATTTTTAAAGTACTCCACGTACTTTTGGGCCTTGTTTATCATGTAAGCCCCACCAAAAATTGACCAAACCATGATTATCCCCAAATGATCACATTTATGGGGATTCGAGTCGAGCTTTTGACTCGGTTATCAAAAACAAGGTGCCTCGTGGGGGAGACCCATGCTTATCCATGTATATATTATTGCTTTCTAATTAGTTTAATGTGAGGGGATTTGTGCCCTTCCAACCTTTGTTCCGTGGTTGTTTGTGAATTGTGTCTTTTAGATCATCATCTTCACGATTGGAGCCTCTCGTTTTCGTTTCATGGGAGCACTCGATCGTTTGCTTTGGAGGCCTTTCCCAATATCCACATATGATATCCTTTTATGTTCTAACCTTAGGTTTTTAGCACACTTCATAAACGGCTTTAAACTTATTGGTTACACCCTTTCCATGCTAGATTAGGCATTCGACTACGTCTCTAGTATGGGGGTGTTTGCACCCCTAGACTCGAAACATTGAGGACAATGTTTAACTTTAGTATGGGGGGGTGAATAGATACTTGCCTTGCCAAACCTTCACGCTTTCCAAAGTTTATCGTTTTGTTATCATTTTTTTTGCAAAATAAGGCTAAAAATGGCCAAATTTTAAAATTTTTCTCATGTTTCATAAGTGTTTGAAGACACGAATGTAGATTTTCCGATGGCGAGAATAAGAGTAATTTTTGACTCGACCGTGCGTGTTGAGCACTTAGCTTTGGTTCCTTAACTACACATTAGGCTAAGTCTCTTAAATGAGGACGAGAAATGATAGAGTTAATTATAAGTTACTATGCTAAACGTTGAGTACTCGTATTCTTTCAAAAACTCATGTGTTCTCGTTGTTTGCTTATTCTCCCTTCGCTTGTAAATATTTTTTGCTTAATAAATATTGACTTAGCGGTTTAGTTTTGATTGTTGGGTTTCTAGTCTTTTCTAGTAGCTTCCGTGTAATTAAATTGGGAAGACATTAAGATATCGCCAGCGTCACGGTTTTGAAGTATTGGCAACCCGAATAATCGAAAGCTTCACCCAATAATAAGATTTCAAGTGCTCACCTAAATCTAGCAAACAATTTGAAGCCCCACAAGGCCTAAAATCTATGCAAAATTGAAAGTGAATCAAGCCTTAATCTTCGAAGCTTTAAAGATCCAAAATTCGCTTTAGCGTGAGGATATACGTCTTTGGCTAATAAAACCACCGATGAGGCGGATAATAAAAGGCAAGGCAAGACCGAAGTCATAATAAAAGCTTCATGGCGAAGTTGAATAAAAGATGGAGGTAAACCAAAGATAATAAGGTCCTTCCGTTAGGGGGCGTATAAAAGTCTTGGTAATAAGTCTCATGTTCAAAACCGTTATAAAACCGTGTTTATCGATTCTTCTTGTCAACTTAATTTTTTAACATCGTTGTCTATTAGGAGGGATTATTGATTTGATGGTCTTAGTTACACCGTTAGGACTCTATTTTTAGACCTAAATCTCTAATATCGCATAAGTCAATGATGCATCCTCGTGATCATTAAGACAAAATAAAATATAAGAGATACAACTTAGGAATAATGGGAGAATAAGTACGTGATTAGGGCATATGAGTAGTGTTAGCATTACTAACTTATAATGACAATGATCTCGTTGCACGCTTGGCATGGAATTAAAGTGAAAATCGAGGACGATGAAATTATTTCTAACGAAGCATTCACGTGTTCTTATTCTATGAACCTAAACGTCCCATTTTGCGATGAAAGTCATACATTATGTCTAAAACACAAGTAGTAGTAATTGTAGTATGTAGCTAGTTATCATTCCAATAAAGTCATAAAATTAAATTTTGGAGATGCTTTGATACTTTATTCTTAGCATTGCGTGAGGGCACGGCAATGGTTTAGTATGGGGGAGTGATGAGACTGCTTTTATACATGGTCTCATCGTCCAAAACGGCCTTAAATTGCATAAAATATCATAAAACATGCCAAATATATGCTCGTGTTTGTTACTTGTGTATTTTTAGGTACGGATATTGAGGAATTGGCAAAAGATCACAAGAATCATTCAAAAACGAACACGGGAAACGAAGCCGCACAATGAACCGGGCCCAAGTTTGGAAATTTGCAAAAATACCCTTGAAGAATTGAAGATTGGCAAAAATGGCCCCTCATCTTTGAAGAACTTGTCACATTTGACCCTCAAAATATCAAATGTGCAAGTATGGACCTTAATATTTGAAGATATTACAAGATCAGTCCATCAAGTTTGAAGATAATACAAGTTAATACCCTTGGAAAAGTTTTGGAAGACATTGTGCCAAATTTGACAACTTCTCAAAAGTTGACAAGGCTTATTATGGGCGCTGACAGCTTTTGATACAAAGTGGAAGAAAGTGGAAAACCTAGGGACTTGACCTGCCAATCCACCATACTCCCACAACCAACCACAACCTGACACATCAGCCCTACCCACTTTATTTACCCAAACCCATTAACCTACCCGTCCACCCACCCAACAACCCTACCCGGTTTTATTTATTAACTTGGTCAAAGGTCAAACCACTTAACCCCTTCCCTCCTTAACATTTATTTAAAAATGTAATTAACCAAAACGAATCAAAACCCTCTCCTAATCCTGATAAACCCTAGCCTCACCCCAGTTTCAATCTAGCCCAAATCAAGGGGTTATTCCCCCAAACCTTCCAGAACCCTAATCAACGTCCCTCTCATCCAAACCCACAACACCCAACACATTCACATGCTCTGTGGGACCCTCCCCAAGCTTCCCCTGCAACGTCTCTTTCCACCAAAACCCCACACCCGACCAAATCAACACCTCAGATCAACCCCTTGGTCCCAAAGGTTCATCCAACGACTCATATTGAAGATTCCAAGCTGTCAAGTCACATGGGCACAAATTTGACCCGTTTTCAGTCAAAATCCTCAAGGGCCTTTTAGGCATTTCAGAACTAGGGTTTTAAGGATTCTAGTATGTTCTTTTAGTTCTATTTAAGGAGGATGAAACCTGTTCATACCCCTTGTTCCAGTTTTTAGCAAAACCTCTTGTAATCCCTTTTTTAATTAGTAAAGTTTGGTGTTTGTTAAAGTCATTGTAATTCCTTTTATTTAATTAAAAAGTTTGTGTGTTGAGTTTTGTGCTAAAGCTGAGTTCCATTTAAGTGTTAGAGATTGGTTTGAGAATTTTTCAAGAAGTATTTAAAAAGCTTTTAAATCTTATAAATCAAGTTTTTTTTGAAGTGAAAGTGGAAAAGAAAAGTTGATTTGTGATATTTACAAAGGTTTTAAAACGTGTGTTTCAAGTTTGAAAAGATTTGTGTAAGTCTTTAAGAAAGAAAAAGTTAAACAGAATATATATTTTGTTATACTTTTTGCTTTTTGCTTTGATTTTGTTCTTAAACAGGGATTGAAGGTTGTTGATTCAGTTCAGCACCAACCCGTGTTGGTAGGGAGGTGGTATAGCAACCACAAAGGACCCTGGATGTGGGGTCCTTAGGTAAAAATTTCTTGTTCCTTTGAAATTTTCAGAAAAGTTGAGTTTGCATGATTTTTGCATGAAATGTGTTCATATGTGCCTGAATGGTGTTTTCATGTTATGATATGCATGATGGAATAGTTGTAGATCAGTTTGATAGAGTTTTAAAGTGAGTTGCTTTGAAAATCTTGATTTTTAGAATATTAAGTGGTGTTTGGCAATAGGTATTAGCAGGGTTTTAATTTTAATTGTGAAAGTTAAAACGTGTTAAAGTGTTGAAAAAAGGTTAAGACAGTTTGTATGTTAGTTGGTAGCTAGTGTAGGGTAGATTTGAAACAAGTTTATTGAGTTTTAAGAAAACTAGTATAACTATAATCTGCTCATTACCTTGTTGCTTGTTTTTCATGGAAATTGGAATTTGATCTTTGAATTTTGTGAAGTAATAGGGTGATTTGAGGATTGATTAGGCTTGTATGTCATTTGGTAAGCTTGTGTGTTAAATTGTGGCCTTTGAAAGTCATTAGGGAGCTAGAAAATTGCAAGTTTAAACAACCACCAGTCCTCATTTTTTTTTCATCAGAAACTTGTATGAGCCTTGTGTGCTTTTGATTTGTGACATGGGTGTGCTAAGTGTTATTACTTGCTTGTCTTGACTCCTTGTGCTTAAATAAGCACAAGGGTGCCATTTGGTTCCAAGAAATCATCACCAAACAATCACACAACCAAGCCCTCTTGGTTTTAAGAACAAGTGTGAAAACACACTTGTTCATCAGAAGTTAACCAGACCTGGGCACGTTTTGCATCATTTCCAGACTTAATCTTGGATAATTTCAGTTTGTTTTTGTGATTTTGAGTGTTGGTAAGTTACTGGATCAAGGTTTTAAACTTTAAAAAAAAAAAATATATAAACACAAAAAGGACGTGGCCAGGACTCGAACCTGCGCCACTCCTCTCACAACCATACGCGTTAACCATCCTGCCCTAGGGTCTTTGACTGCTAGGTTTGGTTTGGTTTAATATATAAGGTGTGTTTGAGTTTGGCTTTTCTAAATAAGCCGTAGCTTATTTGCTTAGTTTCAACTTATTTATTAAGCTTTTTGGCTTCTTTCCATTTTTCATAGGACATTTATAGGTTGTAGGATTTTTCTGTTAAAAAATTTTATTTTTCCTTTTATTAAATTATTTAATAGGATTATTTTTAGTTTTTAATTTAGAAAGTCTTTAAAAAATAGTGAACAGTAGTTTAAAAATACAAAAAAAATAGTTTTTAGGTTTTAATTTGTATTTTTGAGGTTTACATATAAAAAAAGTTTTCAAAAACTTTAATTTTTTATTTTATTTGATTTCAGGTTTTTTATTAAACTTTAAAAATTAATATAAAATTAATTAAAAGGTTTCAGAAACTTTTGTTTACATTTTCTTCTTAGTTTGATTATTTAGGATTTTTGAGAATTTTTTAGAATTTATTTAAGGACTTTTAATTTTTTTTGAATATTTTAATATTATTTCATTCATTAAAAAAAAAGTTTTATTTTTATTTCTTTTTCATTTTTCCTAGATTCTAGACATTAAAATAGGACCTTTGTCACTTTCCAAATAATTTTTAGGCTTTTCAATTAATTTTTAGAATTAATTTAAGATTTAATAGATTTTAATAGTTTTTAGGAGTTTAAAAATAGTTTAATTTGGTTTTAAAATTTTTAAAAATAGTTTTTAGTTTAATTAAGTCATTTTTGAGGTTTACAAACTATTAAATCTTGTTTAGGGCTTTTTAATATTTAAAAGTGATTTTTAGGGCTTTAATTAGCATTAAAAAGTCATTATTAAATTAATTAAAAGGTTTTGGCAAGTTTGAATTTTTTGTAAACTCTTAGAATATTATTTGGGAGTTTTTAGTAATTTTTAGGAATTTTTAGATTAAAATTTTAAATTTTGTGTTTTTCACGTTCTTCGTCGTAACTTTCTAATAGTGTTTTTGCCTTATTTTTCTAATTTTTTTTATTTTTCTAATTTTTTTCGTCTTCGTCATTTTCTCTTCTTTTCTTCTCATTAATAATCAAAAACATAATCAATCAATTCAATTCACAACGCACTAGCCTCCTCGAGAGAACGATTCCCATCAAGGGTCATAAGTGTTTACGTTTTCCTAAACGTACGCTTAATACTTACCGCTTTTTGTGTTGCTTTGTTTTTCCTAAAATAAAGTATATACAAAATCACTACATCACTTATCCATTCCATCAGTCTCCTTGATGGGTAGGAAATGAGGCGATTTGGTGAGTCGGTCGACGATTACCCAAATCGTGTCGAATCCGGCTGCTGTCTTTGGTAGCTTTGTAATGAAATCCATAGTGATCCTTTCCCACTTCCATTCTGGCAGTTCGGGTTGGACCAATAATCCTGATGGTTTCATATGTTCGGCTTTGACTTTGGCACAAGTCAAACACTTGCTAACGTATGTAGCAATGTCCGCCTTCATGTTTGGCCACCAATACAACATCTTCAGATCATGATACATTTTATCAGATCCCGGATGTATGGAGTACTTTGACTTATGCGACTCATGCATAATCAAGGATCGTAGGTCACCATGGCATGGTAACCAACTCCTATTATCAAGGCATAACGTTCCATCCGAACGTGCTTCCAACTTCTTTATCATTCCTCCAACATTTTCAGTCTTAAGAATTTCTTCCTCGACTGCTTCTTTCTGAGCCTTGAGAATTAAGGATGGAAGGTCTAAGTCAATGGTCATCATCAAAGCCTTCACCCTAAGAACTCTCTCCTTTCGACTCAAAGCGTCGGCCACGACATTTGCCTTGCCTGGGTGATAACGGATCTCGCAATCGTAATCACTGAGCAACTCTAGCCAACGTCGTTGTCTCATGTTGAGTTCCTTTTGGTTCAAAATATGTTGTAGACTCTTATGGTCAGTGAATACAACACACTTAGTACCATAAAGGTAGTGTCTCCAAATCTTCAAGGCAAACACCACTGCTCCCAACTCTAGGTCATGAGTTGTGTAGTTCTTCTCGTGCACTTTTAGTTGTCTTGATGCGTAAGCTATGACCTTAGTCCTTTGCATCAGTACTGCACCTAACCCTTTTATGGATGCATCACAATACACCACAAAGTCTTCATTACCCTCGGGTAGGGCTAGTATCGGTGCTTCACACAACATCTGCTTCAACGTCTGGAATGCCAAATCTTGCTCCTCCTTCCACTCAAACTTCTTATCCTTTTGAGTCAATTCCGTCATTGGTTTAGCTATCTTGGAGAAACCTTCAATGAATCTCCTATAGTAACCAGCAAGACCTAAAAATTGACGGATCTCCGTGGGTGTTGTTGGAGTCGCCCAATCCTTTACAGCCTCGATCTTAGCAGGATCAACGTGAATACCACTGCTGTCGATCACATGCCCAAGGAATTGCACTGAGTTTATCCAAAACTCACATTTGGAAAACTTTGCATATAACTTCTCCTTCCTTAGCAGCTCTAATATGGCCTTCAAATGTTCCTTGTGCTCTTCTTCATTACGAGAATAGATAAGGATGTCATCGATAAATACAATCACAAACTTGTCCAAGTATGGTTTGCAAACTCGGTTCATGAGATCCATGAATACCGCAGGTGCGTTTGTCAAACCAAAAGGCATAACTTGGAACTCGTAGTGCCCGTACCGGGTTCTAAAAGCCATTTTATGAACGTCTTCCTCTCTAACCCTTAGTTGATGATATCCTGACCTTAAGTCGATCTTCGAGTATATGCTAGATCCTTGCAATTGGTCGAAAAGATCGTCAATCCTCGGCAATGGGTAGCGGTTCTTTATCGTCAGCTTATTCAATTCTCGGTTATCGATACACATTCTAAAGGATCCATCTTTCTTTTTGACAAATAAGACCGGCGCTCCCCAGGGTGAGGAACTTGGTCTAATGAAACCTTTGTCAGAAAGTTCCTTTATCTGTTCAGCTAACTCTGTCATCTCGGCCGGTGCTAGACGGTATGGGGCTCTAGCAACAGGCGCGGCTCCTGGTGTAAGCTCGATGTGAAATTCCACTTGCCGTGCTGGTGGTAGTCCGGGTAAATCCTCTGGAAATACGTCCGGAAAGTCTCTAACGATCGGTACATCTTCCACCTTCTTCTCGTGATCTTCTTCTCCTTCCTTTTGTGTTACTTGAACCAAGAATACAGGACATCCCTTCTCAATGTATCTTTGGGTCCTGATACATGAGATGACTTCCAATCTTGATCCATTCTTCACTCCACTTCTTTCGCCTTGTATGATGAGTACGTCGTTTCCATAAGGAACACGGACACACTTCTCATGACATACAATCTCCGCGTGATGCTTCGACATCCAATCCATTCCAATGATGACGTCGAAACTTCCCAATTCTATAGGGAGTAGGTCGATACTAAACGAACGACCTTGTAGCCTTACACTACATCCTTTCAGAATAACGTCGGTGGTTACTGACTTCCCATCGGCTAATTCTACATTATACTTAACGTCTAACGCAGTAGGGGTAACATTTAGGCGTTCACTAAATATAGACGACACAAAACTCCTATCCGCACCAGAATCAAATAGTACTGAAGCATAGTTGTTATTGACTAGAAACGTACCAGTCACAACATTGTTGTCTTGCACAGCAGCTTCAGCACAGAGATGATACACTTTGCTAGGTGCCGTGAATCCTCCAGGAGTACTAGTTGTGGCTCGGTTATTCCCTCCTCGGTTCCCTTGATTCTGCTTCTGGTTCCCTTGGTTCTGATTTTGATTCCCTCGAATCTGGTTACTACGGCCTTGGTTCCCACCGCTCGGACATTTGTTCTTGTAGTGACCTTTCTCTCCACATCCAAAGCAAGTGACATTTGCTCCTTGACCACCTTGCGTTCCAGGTCCTCTTTGATTGGTAGCACGAGGTGGTGCTCGGCATTCCTTTGCCTTATGTCCCGCCTTCCCATAATTGTAGCACGTAGGGGGACATGCTCCTTCGTGGTGTCGACCACATTTTCCGCAGAAAGGTAGTCTCCCAGCGTAGTTCCCAGTATTTCCTTGTCCAGCAGTGAACACTCTTGCTACTTCTTGTCGCTTGTTCTGGTTGTAGTTGCTTGGGTTGTTGTTGTTGTTGGTATTGTTGTTGTAGTGGTTGCCAGACCATTTTCTTTTATCCCCAGTATTTTCTCCCAACTCCTGTACCACTTGGTACATCAGACTCTGAGCCATGTCGATTGCCTCGTGCAAATCAGTCGGCTTGGATGAAGTCACATTTCCTTTGATGCTCAAAGGTAGTCCTTCAATGTAGCGCTCCAACAATCGGTCATCGTTGGGCACCATTTCAGGACATAACAAAATCAGCTCTTGAAAGCGCTGATTGTAAGCAGTAAGAACAGTACCCTTGACCTTCAGGTTCCACAACTCAACTTCCATCTGCTTGACTTCATTTCGGGGACAGTATTTCCTCACAAACATGGCTTTAAATTCACTCCAGGGCGTCGCTTGGGCAACGTCAATGGTCACTGCACGAGCATAGACGTTCCACCAAGTCAAAGCACCATCCACTAACGTGCTTGACGCAAACTTCACCTTGTCGGCTTCAGCGACATTACTAATCCCAAATTGGGATTCTAGCTTCTCAAACCATCTGGTTAATCCTACTTCTCCTTCAGTACCTCGGAAACTTACTTGCGTAACTGCACGAAATTCCTTGTAGGTACAAGTACGTGCAATAGCATTAGTAGCTCCTTGGTTGGTCTCCTCCTGTGTGCTAGCTGTACGGTTTGCTTCAGCGGTCGCGAGTGCCTCGGCCACTCGTTCGGCTATCATTTGGCTTAACAGGGCAGTGTCAATTCCACCGGTAGCGGCTGGCGGATTCTGCGTTTCGGATCTTCTAACTGGCGCCATAATCTAACAAGGTAATAGGATAATAAGTTTTTGCCAGACATAACATGCATGGCACACACAACACAATTTTGAAATGCTCCAGAATATAATACACAGTATAAAATGATCTCACAATTTTTGCAACTCATAATATCATTCATGGAATCGTTTGATAATACATCATAGTTTGTCATAACATAATAAGAGAAAATAAAATACCAACTAGCTAAGACAAACTTCAAAGCTTAGTGGTCATACAGGGATAGGTCGATGGTACAAGATAAATCAAACTAGTGCCCTCACGGCGCTGATGAAGCTCCTTCTCCAACTCTGCTAACCTCCTCTCAACCACTAGCTCACGAGCCTGGGAATCTCTCAATCTAACATTGGTGTCATGACAAGCGGCTCTAAACCTCTTATCCAAGTCTGCAACAGGGTCATCCACTGGTGCCTCTAGTCCGCCTGTCTCCACCAATGGCTCTACTCCCCAACGGGTCATCAGGCTCTCAATCTCCTCAAGACGAGTGTTTGGCATGGATTCCATCTGATCAAGAACAGTAAGAAGCTGTCCTCGTAGACGGGTCACACATACTGTCAACACTGTCTCATCCCTGACTGGACTCTTCTTCGCCAGTGCCTCCAACTTATCCTGCACTTCATTGTACTCTTCACCTAAAGCCTCTACAGCATCCTCCAATCTGTTCAACCGCGTCGTCACACATCCATCTGCCGCCCCAAGCATCACCACCGTCGACGTAGCTCTCCTAGGAAGAGGAGTCGTAGCTCTCGGTCCTGTAGAGATACCAGCGTCAGTAAGCATCTCCTGGTATACTGCAGGTACAGTCTCTGGTGGTGGTAGCAGTAATGGTGTCTCTGGGACAGAACTGGCAGGTGTGCGGGCTGCATGCCTGTCAGTGGCAGTGAAAGGTATGAGGGGCCTGTAAGGTGAAAGTGGTGGTCGAGCAGCTCTCCCCCGAAGACGTCGTCTCACATAGTAGAAAGGTAGAGTACCAGGTGCTGGAGCAGGAATAGCAGTCCTTTCTCCTTCGTCTTCAGATGAAGATGAGGAGATGTGTGCTAGGGAAACCTCAGGAGTAGCGGCATATGCAGTAGGAGGGTCCTCAGTGTCTGTGACCTCCATAGGCTCTCCTTTCCCGTCTGTAAACTCCATCCCATCATCCTCTGTCTCCTCTACCGTCTCATCTCCAGTCACTGATGTCTGACCTGGTGACTGCACCACGTCAGTGTCTAAGTCATCCTCTCCCCCGCCTTCTAGGCTAAGCACATCGTCAGCTGATGCGTCAGGAATACGGATCGGTGAATGACGAACCTCCTCAGCCTCTCTCTCTATATCGTCATCTGAAACCATCCGGTACCACGGATATCCTGACGGCGATCCTCTAGGTAGTCCTACTGATGAACTGATGGTCGACTGTGAACTACGGTTGTAGTACGCTCCTGTAGACGTGGAATCATCGGATGAAGACATCGCTGTAATCATAAACAAAATAAAGGTGTGTAAATATCTCATAAAATTAGTCCGTAAAAAGGACATTAACATAACATAGCAATCATTGTTTAATCCACATGTATCCCATATAACATAATTCAGATTTTGTTGTTGCACATGTAACCCATGTAAATATACCTCGAAATTGTTAATTCACATGTATCCCATTTATTACTTATGTATCTACATATACTTAGTACTTACAATCTGTATGATAATCGATTAAACATAGAGCAGTTATAGTCTAGAATTACTAAATGCAACCTAGTTCTCTATAACTAGTGCTCTGATACCAATCTGTCACACTCCCAAAATATCAGAGTATAATGGCGACAAGGGAGTGGTGACGTCATGATTATCATACACACATAGTCACAAAGAACGACCTCTAAATGAGACGTTCGGAAAATAGATCACTTGTAATTAATAAAATAAGTTGTTTTAACAAAGTGCGGAAGCATAAACTGAATACGGTTACAAAACATAGTTTTCTTAAATGGTACAAATGATCGTTGTTTCAAAGAAATGACGGCAACGCATGAGACCTCATTTAGCATCTTCCTTCTTAATACCTGAGAAAAACATTGCTAAAGTGTCAACATAAAGTTGGTGAGTTCATAGGTTTAGTTAGTTTGAAATGTTTAATGAACCACAAGATTTTCCCAAATGTGATGACAATATAACAGATACAAAGTCATCCCAAAAGTATTTATTACAGTCTAAGCTCGTGACACCAAAGCGTTAACAACACCGGCAGTATAATCATATAAATGTAGCCCAAACTAGATGCCTAAACCCACGACATCCTATATCAGATTCAAATGAAACTGTGCCCGCTTGTCCCCTTGTTGGACAAGACAGACAGGGACGTCAATCCCGATAGATCTATCCATTACATTCGCGCTTACACAAAGTAATTAACGGTTCACGATTCACGGGCCAAAGCAACTGGGTTTTTAGTGGGACTTAGACTAATATATAAATCAGTAAATGCACTTATGTTCAAACGTTAAAATCAAGCAATGTCTCACCCCAAAAAGCAGTGAAAATAGTAAAGTATGGGGCTATAAACTCACCTCGTAAATTCAGCAAAGAGAACGAAGATAAAATAGCTCGAGAGTACGGTTACGCTAGCCGCGACCTAATTAATTATGAGAATCGAGTTACGATACGAATAATTGTATTATTAAATGACTCGACACCCTAGTTGTGCTTGACGAAACCATACGTTTATGAAAAATACGATTTTACGGAAAAGTACGATAAAGGAAATCGGTTTATTAAATGGTCGGGTTTTACGGGTCAAAATATAACTTAAATTTACCAAATTTCGTTTGGACTTTAACCAAACTAACTTAAACATGTGAGGCCCAAATTGGGTCCAACACATTTACACCACAAACCGGCCCAAGGTCAATAGACCCGGCCCGGCCCACCTGGCGGAATAAACAAGGAAACGAAAGGAGTATATGCGTGTGTTTATCACACACAACCCCATATCTGGGAGTTGACTCTCTCTCTCCTCTCTCGATATTACCTCCACCGTCACAAAACTCTCTCTCTCTCTAAACCTAGATCGGTTCCAATCTCTTCTATGGTTATCATCTAATCAGTTTGAGTTATAGAATCAAATATGGGTGGTCTGAGGTTCTATATCGCGTGAGATGTGGGGTTTAATCCCCACATCAACCGATTTGGTTTTTCTGATGGTGTTCTCCCTTGCGGTTTCGTAAATCAAATACCAAAATCAAAGATAAGTTCATTCTCCTTTATTTCTTTTAAAAGCTTTAATTGATTTTCGATTTAATATATATCAGTGGGTTCAATTGATTCGTATATACTTGTTGTAAATCATATGGTACTCGGATTGAAGATAAACAAAATTAGGGTTTTGAAATATTTGGGGGTTTTCATTAATATCGGGTTTAAACATAATTAATTGACGTTTTCATTTATAAAATCAAACTAATTTTAATATAAAATCGATTTATAAAAAATTAGGGTTTCGGTTAATTTGGGGGTTTTTGTATAATTCACTTTCAATTAAATTAATTAAGGGGTTTGGGTTTAGATTAGGTTTAATTAGCATTTTAATTAATAAAAAGTAAATCTAGGGTTTTATAAAAATTGGGGGTTTTTATATATTCGAATGTTACTCGTGTTTATATGATGTTTCTGAAATGTGGCAATGTTAATTAGATGTTTAAAAAGGTTTTAAATAATTAGGGTTTCGATTTGAGTTGGGGGTTTCTATACCCGCGGCATGATTAATGTTTTCTGTAAAAGAAAGCTTGATTAAGATTTTTGGATTGGTTGGTAAGAATGGTTAATAATTTGGCAGAAAATAGAACTTTGGTTGGTTTGTTTTGATGCTCGGTTTGGTCCTTGATTGGGTCTCGGTTTGGTTGAACATGGGTCTCGGTTTGGTTCATGATTGAAGTCTTGATTTGGTTGGACATGGTCTCGGTTTGGTTCTAAGTTGGGTCTCGGTTTGGTTTCAATCGGGTCTCGGTTTGGTCTAAATTGGGTCTCGGTTTGGTTGACAGAAAAGTAATAACGTAAACATGTTTGCATTTAAAAAGTTTAACAATTTTTCAGTTTTTAGTATAAAAGTATAAGTCCATTTCAATGACTAACCACGGTTTCGTTTATTCGTAGGTTCGTACACAACAAGCACATCTAGACTTCGAAAGGAAAGACGAAAAGACAAAAGACTCACAATGGGGATGCTACGTTCGGTTTTGCAGGTTCGGACGGGATGAAGACCCTTGGTTGTGCAGGTTCGGACGAGACGTGTAGGTTGGCTGGACCAAAACTTCTACCCAGGAGTTGTATTGTGAAGACTTGTGCAGATTTTGATGTTTGTATTTTGGACTGAGATAATTTGTATTTGGACATTGGATAATACTTTGGGTTTGTATATAAACTTGTATAGTTAGTCTAGGGTTAGTGTAAATCTGGAAATGTTCACTTGTGATATACCCAAAAGGGATAAACTAGGCAAATGTGCTGTCCTTTAGTGGGACAAATAAACTATAAAGTTTATGTGTAATGTAGACTTGTGACTGATTTGAGACCCTTGTATGACAAGCTTGGCAATAAAATTGAAGGTTTATATATTCAGTATATGTACACATGCTGCGACAGCTATAAACTTGACTCGGGTTCACAATGTTTAGGTTTAGACGCGACTGAAATAACACGACAGCAAAACCGTTTAGCGTACGATCCCAAAACAAGCAATTGTGCGAGACGTCATGAAAACTTAATAACTATAACAATTAAACGTACGGCACAACCTAAAACGCTCACAACTTGCGTATTGCATTCAATTTAATAATCGCGAAACATTGAGATGTTACATATGCTCTCCCTAAAAAGGGCTTTGTCCGCAAAGCAAAACAATTAATACGTTCACGTTGACAACTCGTTGGTAAACAGTTGAAATACTCGTACTACATGAATAATTAAATGATGGAAATTTGACGAATGTCACAAGAATGGTCCCTCATAAATGAAGACTTGGCAATTTCAGTCCTCCAAAATGCCAATCATACAAGTTAAGACCATAATCCATCAAGAGAATGCCAAATCAACCCTTCAAGAATCACAAATTGGCAAGAAATACCCTTGAATTTACTTTACAAAACTTTTTGGGGCAAAAGTGTGAAAAATGAAAAGTTGTTATAGCTTAAATGGGCGTTGACAAGGTTTAAAAGTGAAAAGACAAAGGGAAAAGAGATGAGGGACTGAAATTGGCCAGACATGGAAGATACCTAGACCAACCAGAATCTGCCACCTCACCCCACTCACCACTTCAACCAATCACACCACTCATTCCCTTCACCTCACCTTTCCACTCACCCCGGATTAAATAAATTAGCAAAACCTTGGCGACTTAACATTTATTTAAATGTTACTCACCCCTTAATCAGATCAAAACCACCACTATTTACTCCAAGAACACATTTGGGTATTTTTAATTGTGTTGTAATTAGAGGTTAATCTGCTCCAGAATGATGATTAACCATCCCATAAACACATCCCAAACTTTAAACATGACACCCCACCAACCCACATGCTACATGGGACCTCCCCTGCTACGTCTAAGAGGAAGAAGACAAAGACAAGCCAGTCATCCAACGTCCCACATTGTGGCTTACTTTCTAAGCTTCATACAAACCCTTTGATCACTTTTCACTTGCCAGCTCATGCTACATAACAAAATTCAGTCACATGATCTTCAAAAGATGCCAAAGCTGCAAGGGCAAAATGGGGACTTCAAGCATTAGGGTTATACATTTTTCCTTGCATTTCTAGATCCATGTAGCCTATATAAAGGCATTAGGGTGCAACATTTGTAGTTTGCTTTTGGTTTTTACTTGTTCAAAAACTTGTAAATCCTCTTTTCAGTTTAATGAAAGTGTGTTAATTTTGTTGAAGAAAGACAAAGTGCCACTTACTTTTATGCTGGTTTATGTTATTTGTTATCTGAAATTGAATCTCAAAACCTATTTTTAAGGAGAGTGCAAAATTTTTCATTTTTCCTTCAAGCTTGATATTTTGCTTAGTTCTTGTTCAAACCTTGGAATTCTTAGGCTATAGGGCTGATCATAGCATCCTGATATTGTGTTATCAAGGTGTGGTGAGGCTTATAACTTGGGGATAATCAAGTGTGGGGTAACAAGGTTGCATCAATCAAGGCTTTTTACTTTTCTGAATTTGATATTGTGCTTCTAACCTTGTTGAATCTTAGCAGGGTTGCTGTTGGAAGCTTGTGCTTGTTCTTGCTAGCACATAAGCTCTAACATTCGTGGGTGTGGATGTACATCCATGAGTTTTGTCTTGAAACCTTAAAAATCTGATAAAATTTGGATTTTTTGTGGATTTGTGCTCTATTGGTGTTCTTGTTGATTTCTTGGCTTAAATCTGCTTAGTCTTGCATGATAATGTTGTTTATATGCTAGATTAATCATTTGGTAAACTGAATCACACTTTTTCTTGTTTAAAATATGATTTGAAAAGATAAAATGGTGTTTGGGATTACTTGCTTTGAATCATAACTTGGTATTGTGTTTATGGAAGTTTGTGTTTGTGCTCTATATCTGATATATGCTTGGTTGAGAGTGTTTTGCTGCATGTTTTGGAGTGTGAAACCTTGAATCACATAATCTGCTATAACTTGTTGATTTTAACTGTTTTTGAACTAAGATTTTGGTGAAATCTAGTATTTGTGCATGCTTAGGGTTAAGAGTTGTTAAAACATCATCATTATAACATATGTGATAGATCTTGGGGTTTGAATCTGGCTTGTTGGTCAAATACATCAGCAAAGTATAAAACTGCATGTTCTTGTGTTCATCAGTAACTTAAGGTGCTTGAATCTAGCTTAAATCTTTGAATCATTGCATGAAACCTGTTTAGACTTGTTCATTTGAGTTTATAATAGCTTGTGTATGCATTTGGTTGAGTTTGGCTGGCTGAATATTGCTCTAAGGGCTTATTGAACCTAAACTGCTTATTGTTCTAAGTCTGTGCTAGATCTGGTGCTTTATTGAATTAATTGTACTAATTGGTTGTTTCTTGTTGTGATTTATTGATTGTTATTGACTCCTTATGATCCAAAGATCATTTGGGTGCCTTTGTGAAATCTGAATCTCCAAAAAAGTCACTAAAGACAAAAAGTCAAACAAGTCAAGCAGTGGAAAAAGTTTCCACTGCTTAACACACAAAACTAGCCCCTGCTAGTGTTAATTTGTACTCAGCTTATCATTAAGCTATTTTAGCTTATCCTGACCTGCAACAACTTATTTTTTGTGATAGATCTTCATTATTTGACCCATTTGATTAGACTAGAGCTTATTGGACTTTGACTTTGACTTTTTGCTAGAAAACCAACTTATTTGACTTTTTCATAAGTGCTTATTTGCTTATTCCAGCTTATTGAGTCAGCTTATTTGAAACTTTTTGTTGAAATAACTTAATTAAGTCATTTAAAAGCTTTTTCAATTTGAATCAGCTCTTGGGGTGGCCTAGAACTCAAAAACGACTATTTTGTCGTTTTCTGTAGATTGCTTATTGCATTTTCAGGCTTATTCCTTGGGCTTATTTCAAATTTCTTTTTACAGAAGTCTTATTTAGGACAAAATAAGCTTGTGTGTCTAATTTGAGCTTATGGCATTAGCTTATAGCTTAATGGGCCAAAAAGCACATTAAGAATAAGCTGTTTGGTATAAGCTAGCTTATTTCACACTTTCAGCTTTTGGGCCTTTGGAAAAACTTGTCTAAAATCAAATTTTGAGTCAAGTAGTGCTTTTTGGGCTTATTTGGGGCACTTTTTCATTTTGGGCTCAAAGTTGGCCCATTAGGGATATGTTTTGGGTTTAGCCCATTTTCTAGGCTCATTAAGGGTATTAGGTAATTTCAAGTTCATTTCTGAGTTATTTAGGTTAAATTAAGCTAGTTTGCAAGTTTTTAGAATTTTTTATGATTTTTGGATTTTTAATAATATTTTAATATTATTTTATTGTTAAAAATTAAATGTCTGATTTTCTAAGTTTTTATATTTTTCCTAGATTGTAGACACTTAATTAGGAATTTTGCAACTTTCCAAATATTTTTAGAGTCTTTTAATTATTTTCTAGAATTATTTTAAGTTTTAATAGCTTTTAATAGTTTTTAATTGTTTAAAAATAGTTTTTAGTGGTTTTAAAATTTTGAAAAATACTTTTTAGCTTAATTAGGTTATTTTAACGGTTTACAAACTTTAAGATCTTGATTTGGACTTTTTATTAGTTAATATTGATTTTTAGGGCTTTAATTAGCATTAAAAAAATTAATATTTAATTAATTAAAAGGTTTTAGCAAGTTTAGATTTTTTTGTAAACCCTTAGAATATTTTAGTGGATTTTTAGTGATTTTTTGTAATTTTTAGAGAAAAATTTTAATTTTGGTGCTTTTTACGGTTTTACGTGTACACCTTTTTCGTCTTAGTTTAATTCGACATCGTAACCGTCATTCTCTTCTTATCAAAAAAGATGTTTTTAGGGGTGTTTGTTTGGCCAGCGCCTAAACCGAACCCCAAGGGGGGGTCTCAGTTTGGCTCTTAGACCACCAACGAGATCCCGGTTTGGTGGTGTGGGTCCCACGGCAGCAGCAAACCAAAGGGAACCCCGAAGTGGTTCGGGGTGTGGTGTCGATTTCATGTCCGGTTCACGGTTTCTAGTCAAGATCCGGTTCACGGTTTATGTTAAGATTATTTTTTTTATATAATCATATGTTAAAATTAAATTAATAATTATGACATGATTAATTTAATAAACAAGACAGGTTATAATTTAATTATTAGAATCATGGAATTATTAACCTAAGTATTTTATATATTCTAGACTTTACAATTAATTAATTATTAAAAAGCATAGTTATAATTAATTAATTAACATGACTTAGGTTATATTATTAATAAATAATTATACATGTTTTAACCTGAGTATTTAAGTTTATTTAATTAAAAACATGATATATTTAATTAATTACATTTAACCTATAGTTTATTTAAATTACATGTAATAATTAATAAACTATACATTATATCATTATGACTTAGAAAATAATCAGAAAAACACTTAAGCTTATATACTTAGCTTATTTAACCAGCTTATATCTAATTATGGAAACTTTCTATTTTTAGAAACTTATTTAACTAAGGCAGCTAATCTATTTATGGAAACTTTCTATTTTTAGAAACTTATTTAATTCAGGCAGCTCATCTATTTATGGAAACTTTCTATTTTTAGAAACTTATCTATTTTAAGCAGTAATTCTATTTTTGGAAACTTTCTATTTTTGGAAACTTTCTATTTTTGGAAACTTTCTATTTTTCGAAACTTTCTATTTTTGGAAACTTTCTATTTTTGGTAACTTTCTATTTTTGGAAACTTTCTATTTTTGGAAACTTTCTATTTTAGGAAACCTGCTATTTTTGGAAAGTTACACAATAAGTATAATAATACATGAAATACCAGAAATACTTAATCAGAATAGACAGAATATAAGATAAACATAGTTTAAGGCTTAAAACAGTAAAACATGATATGAACATATAAAATAAGCTAAGACATGACATAAAACCAATTACGTATTTAGTAAGCAGATACTTATTCATGTATGTATTTATGTAGCATTAGTGATACCGAAGTATGATTCTCCTCAGTTCATCTTCTTCGTTCACTGGACATAAGGTACGGATTCCCGTCCTTTCAGTATGGACATTCTTTCCTTATTAGGATTCCCCGTATGCAGCCAAATGTTTTCCCGTAGTATAAGTTTATATGTTTAACTTGCTTATGTTTAATTTAGAATACCTATAGCCATATACATGCATGACCAGTTTCACCTAGTTATGGAGGTACCATAACCATAACACTAGAGGCACTGGTGTTATGACTTCACCATGGCGGAGTGATTGCTCGTGGCATCCCTTCAGCTTTTGGCCATATTTTTATATTTATCATGTGGGGCGTATGGGTGCATCCTAGTTACATGTTTTTCAGCAGATTACTCAGTGTGAATGTGGTGTGTGCCTTGTATCCTTCACAAGGAGCTGATCCCTCCTACCCAAAACCAGTATATTAAATTAGAGGCAGCCCCTCTAATTTGCATGATGAGGTCACCGCTCCAAGTATTCATGCACGGTGGATTTTCATGACCTATATTGGCTAATGGTAGAACATGTTAAACAGTTTTTATAAGATAAACATAAGGCTTTTCAAACTATAAAACCAGTTTTACCAAGACTTAACTAGGTTATTCGGGACTTAGTTTCTTCCGCTGTTATATGTTATATGCTTATTCTATTCATGCTTTATTGTACATCCGTGCACTGAGCGTATTGCTCAGCCGTTTTTCTTTTCTATGTTCTCAAAACGGCAGGTACTTAGGGACGCGCGTAGACTTTAAGCGTACGTGCATATGGACTGGAAGCTTTCTAGCCTTTCTTTACTTTATGCATTATCTTTACTTTGATACTCTGCTATGGACATTGTTTAGTCCTTTCCTTTACAGTACTTATGTTTGTGTGTGATGAGCTTTACTTTTGGACTACCGATGTTTGATTCCGGTATTTTCCTTTTATGGTCATGTAATGTTTAGACATTTTTCCTTGTATGCTTTGATGACACGCCATAATTACGCGTGACATTCCATTATCAAAATGGGGTGTTTCATTGATTGCTTTTAATTTTTTTTGGATTTTGTGTATCTTTGTAGACAACAATCTACCAAATCTCTCATCGAATAAAACTCTTGATTAAAGAAGCCTCAAAAGAATGAAAACGATCACGTGGAGTGAACGCCTTCGAATGACTTTAGAACTTTGGTGAAAACCAAATTGTTTAAGAGGGTTTAATCACAAAGAAAACCAAGAAAATATATATGATACGTAATAATACTTTGGGCGGCAAAACCCTCGATTAGCTTTCAATCTCAAAATACTCACAAGCAAGCGGGGAAACCAGGCGGCGCGAAGCACTTAAGAGCCTTTTTCCTGAGGGTATATATCATAATACCCGCCTTATACCCACCTTATAGTTTGTATTTTTCAAAATCGAGCTTCACGAAAGTATTTATCTAGTTTTGCCTTTTTCTTTTTGTTTGAGATTCGAATACAATAATTAGGAGATCAAATCCCAATTAAGATTGTGTTTGCACACTTTTGGAGATATTTTGAATTTGTTGTGATACTTAATACAATACAGTAATAATAATTTCACTAGAAAAACCAAAAAACCGATAATACGTATTAGTAGAGTTCTACTAATACAAATACTATTTATGGTTAATATTAAAAACAAAATGACAAATTAGTCACGACACACCTCCCCGGTAGAGGCGCCAAAATGATTGTGGTAAAATACGACCTTATAGGAATAAGGCGTAAAAGCGGAAAGTATTAAGTGATGATTTAGGAAAATCAACCACTAATGACCTAAATAAGTTCGTTTCCCAAGGAGGTATATGTGTGTGAATAATTCGTAATTGGTTTGAGATTATTATTTTAAAGAAGGGGATGAGAAAATAGATTGACGGAGACGTGAAAATTATTAATACAACGACTAAAATATTAAAACCGTAAAAAGAGCTAAAATAAAAATAAATTCTAAAATTCCCAAAAAATTACCAAAAATCAAATTAAATAAACAAAGAGTTTACAAATTATCAAAACTTTTTCAAACCTTTTAATTTATTAAATATTAATTTTTAAATGTTAATTAAAGCCCTAAAAATCAAAATAATTATTAAAAAGCCCAAATAAAGATTTTTGACTTTTTAAACCTCTAAAATGACCAAATAAGACTAAAAACTATTTTTATAAATTTTTAAACTAATTAAAACTATTTAAAATGATTAAAAACTATTAAAAACTTAAAATAATTCTAGAAATTTGAAAAATGATGACAAAATTAATCTAAGAGTTGCAAAAATCCTATTTTAATGTAATTAACCTAAGAAAAATATAAAAAGTGCAAAAATGTGAAATTTGATAATAAGATAATATTAAAATAATATTAAAAATTCAAAAATTATAAAAAATTCTAAAAACTTGCAAAATAGTTTATATTAACCCAAATAATCAGAAAATGAAAGTGAAATTACCAAAATACCCCTAATGGGCCCCCAAATGGGTTAAAATAGAAAACAGTCCAAACTAATGGGCTTTTTGGCCCAAAAACTTCAACTAAGACCAAATGACCTGAAAAATCCCTATCTGACTCAAAATTTAATTCTAAACACAAAGGACTGAAGGCCCAAAAGCTGGTTTTGAGCTTATCACAACTTAAAAGGTCAACAATTTATCCTTATTGGGCCAATAAGTCCATTAAGTAATAATCCAATGCCATAAGCTCTGATTAAACACACAACCTTCTTTTGAGATGCCTAAGAGATCTGTGAAAAGAACTTTGAAAAAGCAAACCCAATAAGCTAGAAATAAGCAAAGTAGAATTTCACTAAACGACAAAATAGTCGGGTTAGAGTTCTAGGACATTTCAGAAGCTCTGGTTTGTTGCAAAATCTCACAAATAGCTTAACTAAGAAGAATCAACAAAGAAAACCCCAATAAGCCAAGTACAATAAGCTGTGTGAACAAATAAGCACTCTCTTAAAATAAGCAAAGTTGATTTCCTAGTGAAAAGCTCTTTTTAAGATCTGGTTTCTTCTAATTAAGCTTACGAGGTGAGATAATTGATGAAAAGTACAAAAATAAAGTTGTGGCACGTTTTAATAAGCTGGTCTAACTGATAAGCACTTTTTGCCTTTGTCAACGAAAGTCAACGCGTCCAAAAAGTTACCAAACTTGCAGGATTAGGTAATGAGATGGAAATAAGCTTGTTTGAAGTTGTTTTGGAGCAAGTCTAGAGGTCTAGACCAATTAACTTAGCAAGATAGTGGTCTTACTATGCTTAATTTTGGCAAGAAAAGCACTATAAGCCAGTTAGCTTAATAGGCTTCAAATAAGCACACGACCAGTTTTAACAAGCAAAATAGCAGCTAATGAAGAGATAACAAGCAACACAATCCAAAATCTTATGGGTGCAAGCAAATGTGGAGGTCAATTAGAGGTGGTCATTTGCTGGTGCATTTGACCACTTTAGTGAACTTTATAAGCTCTTAGATTATCCAATAAGCTACCAATCAAAGAAACCAGATAATGCAGAGATGCACACCACTAAAAACTACTCCCAAACCAAAATTCAACCCTTGAATCAAAGTTTTAAACAAATGGAAGCTTCTGATGTGTTTAACCACAAACCAAATCCCTTTTTGACAAATTTTTGATTAATTTTGCAAAACTTAGTTATAGGTTTAGAAACTTTCCCAAATAGCTAAGACAACTTAAAAACAACTATTACAGACCTACAAACCTTAAAAACCAAGAAGAAAAGGCCTTAAGGCCTTGCTCAACCAAACACTCCTTAAATCCCTTGTTTGACTGATTTTAACTTGATTTCTAGTTTTTCCAAGTAACCTACCCTTTTTATGATTCCTACAAGTCTACTAGGTGACTACTAATAGAAATGAACTGAAAACTTGATCCAACAAACATAAATACACAAAATTACATAGCAACTTCCACTTAACAGATTTTAAGACAAATTTGTTGAGAGGAATTTTAAAGAGAACACAAACCTATCCCCCACAACTTCCTAGGGGGATTCAGCTATGCTCCTTAGACCTTGTTCAACAGCTAGAACAAGACCAAGGTACTTGGACAATAAAACACCCTAAAGGAGGATCAAAGGTTGATCTTAAGGGCCTTCAATGGTAAATCTCCTTCCACAATGAACAAAAAACCAAACCAATTCTCCAATGCTTTCCTAAAGCCTGCTGGTAACAATCTTTGATCAATCCTTGAAGCAGGGTTGGGGTTAGTAACAGATGTAATCAAAAATTAAGGAACAAGCTATAATAGTGGCCTAATAAGCACCTTTTGAATGCTTATAAAAGCTTTGTTATGTAAGACCAGTCCAAGCCCTTCAAGAATGGACAACTTGAGAGGCAAGACAACAGATCTACAACCTTATTATCCACAAACTTCAATAATTGAAGCTATGAACAACAGATCAATATGCTACCTCAGACCACTTTTGAAAACAAAATTTCAAAAGTGCTCACTATCCTGGATTTGAAACCAAGCCTTACACCTTAGATATGATGAACCTAAGATGGAAAGGAGTGTTTACAAACCCTAAGATCCAAAGTTACTTGAAGAATCAAGAACTTAGAACCCTAAACGTTTATGACAGAAACTTGAATATATTTTTGTGAAAATTTTCAAATCCTAACCAAACAATATCCGAATTCTAAACAAACCACACACAAACATCAACAATTAATATGGAACTCAAATTCTAGCACCTAAACAACAACTTAAATTTTATAAAAAGGAATTACACTTGAACTTTTCAAAAACCAACTTTTATTAAAACTTGAAAGAAAATACAATTTAGAATGATAGAAAATGGAACAAAGGGGTACTCCACATCTTGGGCCTACTTTTATAGGCAAAAGCTTACAACACTGTTCATAAACCCTAACGAACTAAATTTCCTAAACTAGCCTTGAAGAAGCTTTTAGGCTTGTTTCCAGCTTGCTTGGATGAATTAGGGACGTCCATTGAGTGATTGGTGACCAAGGAATAGCTCAAGTTCATTGATTTTGCCATGTCATGATTCCTTGCCAGGTGTCGACTTGTAAGAGGTACTTGTGGGGTCTCTTCTGGTAGTGGAAGTTGAGGTTTTTGTTGTGGATGTGATTGAGGTGAGGTGAATCACACGTGAGTCTAGCCAATTTCCTTTTCCCCTTTGTTTTTATCAACTTTGATCCTGGGTAAAAAGGGTGTTCATGCGTGGTAAAATATCTACAGTAATTGTTACCCGCTTAATCAGGAATTTGAACTTTAGACTTGGCAGTTTTTGTCCTTGGTTTTTGGAAAAAGGTGTATAACAAGTTATTTCAGCCATAAAAACGTGTTTCTTTGTTAAATAACTTTCAAACTTCACACATTGGCCACCAAACTTTGTGATAAGGGTTTCAAGGGTTGTTTTTGCCATTTTTACATAGTTTGAGGACTGATCTTGGACATTCTTGATCTTCAAATGTCTTCAATGTATCTTTGACTTCATGAGGGACTAATATCGACAATTTAGAATTGTTGAGGGACTAAACTTGCCAATACTTCAAAGTTGAAGGACCTTTTTGTAATTTTGACAAACTTAAGGGACCAAACTTGTAATTATGAATATACAAGGGTATTAAGTGTCATATCTTCATAAATGAGGGATCAATCTTGTACATCTTAAAATATTAAAGGGTTTTTCTTTGAGAAATCCATAACTAGGGCCCGGTTCTTTGTACGGCTTCGTTTCTTGTGTTCGTTTTTCTTTGTTTCTTGTGATCTTTTGCCTTTTTCACGATATCCGTACCTAAAACAAACAAGTAAACAAATACAAGCATATATGGTATATTTATGACATTTTATGCATTTAAAGCCCGAAAAGAACGATGAGATCATGTATAAATGCCATCTCATCAGTGCCAAAGAATTCCCGAGTTACCGACAAGGCCAGATTGAGAAGTGTTTTTTTAATATATATATATATATAGCTTGGATTATATATATATATATATATATATATATATATATATATATATATATATATATATATATATATATATATATATATATATATATATATATATATATATATATATATATATATATATATATATATATATATATATATATATATATATATATATATATATATATATATATATATATATATATATATATATATATATATATATATATATATAGAGAGAGAGAGAGAGAGAGAGAGAGAGATATGTTGTAATTTGATTACAAGATTGTTTGATGATTATTTTAATACGTATACGAGATATTTATACGACGTAGATTGTCACAAGAAACCCTAACATCCCTAGCCAATTAATCGAAGCTATCTTTGTAGGAATTCTAGCTATTCGAGATCTAAACCAAGTTGTGGATATTTATGATCCCAACAAATGGTTGATATTCATTGAAATATTGATATTAGTTGATTGTGATATTAAAGAAGAAATGGCGAGATTAAATCTTATATCGATGTCATGACGATCTTTCCTTATAGAGTGGAGTTTGACAAAACGTTACCACCTAGAAAGGTGTCATCTGATTCGGTATCACCCAATCTTAAATATGAAATCGAAAAGGTGAATGTTGAATTTGAGGCTGTCATTGGAACAATTACCCAAAAGCCTCATGCCACTAGTATCTTTCCGAGAAGTCTAATTGAACGTGTGAATCATTTCATACTAGTGACTCATTTGATAACTATTGTTGTAAGAGCTATAGGATTGGAAATTAAGTGTTGTTCATATCGAGGTTTTATTGCCCTTTCAAGGTATAAGAATAAGGTTGAAAGTATTAGAGAATGAGGTAGGATGTCACGTTGAGTATAGGTCGATTGAAACTTGAATAAAGTCAAATTTAACTCGTATGGAATACGAGATTGTTAAGAGGAAGTCGTTAAGTACTACGGTTGAATTATAAGGTTTTAAATGATTGTTGGTTCGTGTTAAGGGTTGTTCCTAGGCCATTGTCCAATGACGAGGATGCCCAGTGTCCAAGAAATTAATCGAAGAAATCTTCTTTTGAAAATTTGGGAACGATGGATCTTTCGGGACATGTGGAACACCTAATGACTATTGTAGATTAGTATTCATTGTGGTATCTTTTAAAACCCCTAACTTAACTGAGATATCAGTTGGTAGGATGAGTCCTTGGAATTGTATGACATGGCGACACGTAATGTGTTACGGTATAATTTTTGACTTGTTTGTGATTAATGAAAAGACTACATCTGATTGCTAAATTCTACATGTATCGATGTTTCTATCTTTTCTTGCTTCTTCCTAATGTTCGCATTAGTGATGCAACCATTGAACAAGTACTCATTTCGGATAGAGTTGTGTTGTAGATTCTTCTCTTTGTATTCCTGAGTACCATCGAGGTCATGAACCTCATGATTAATTAGCTAAGCTCATTTCCTATAATATTGTAGTTAGTTCTTGGTGAACAACTCTTCATCACTCTTTTGCAGATCATTCATTGTTTTTATAAGTTAAAATAGTGTCCCTTGAAAAAAATTGAACTTTCATCACCGTAAGTATTATTCAAAGTGAGACTTATAGGTAATCGTTATCGAAATAAAGTTGTTTATGAAACACCTTGGAAAAATTAATTGCTTCCATAACGAAGAACATCTCTGTAAATTCATTTTGATTCTTATTCCAGAATTAAGCATGAAAATATTTTTATTCTAAAAATGATGACAAAATTTTGGCGAACTGAGTATTGCATCGTTAAACCTAAATTGTATATAGTTGCGCGCCTACATACAATTTGGAAGGAACCATGCGAGACTGATTAGTAGTAACCATGAAATTGTTAATAAGCATTACATATTTTTTTGTAATTGTGAAAGATTAAATTTTTATGAGATCTGCAAGAAGTGCAAAATAGGGACATAATGTTAGGAACACCTACATATGTGCCCGTACCATTTATTTTTGCAAATCGGATTTAATCATCTGTGTAAATTGTCTTATTTGACAATTGACATCCCTTTCTTGTTCAATTCTATCATGATAAGATTCTTTGGAAAATTATCTAATTATCGAGTGTTGATACCCGACTGGGTGTATCGACTTTCCTATCATTTCTTTTGACTAGACTCCATTTGAATGACATGCGTAACGATCCGAGGTGCTTTCAAATGCGTACTCAAATCATGAAAACATGGGATATATTCATATTCGTTAATGCTTTTGTCTTTATCTGATTTGAAATTCTCTCGCGTAAATTATGCGTTGACCTTACTCTTTTAATGTTAGCTATGTCTCCAAATATCCTTGAATTTGTGAAGGGTTATGAGTTATTATTAGTCTTTTGAGAAGTTCACATCTTATCAATGGTAATGAAAATGGAAAGTTGGTAGTGCCATTAGAATGGATTGGTTGATTATGACATGATGTCATGTCTTAATTGATGGGAACCCGAGTAGAAATCCCCTAAAAGATAAGATGTTAATTTTCAAAAGTGATCTAAATAATTCCCGATGGGTGACCGTATCCTGCATTTAGGCTTGAAATTATACCATAAATGGTTATGAACTAGTCATAGATTTTGTAATCTAGAAAGAACCTAAGGCGGATTTATTAAAAGATGTTTCTATTATCTGAAACATTCGGAGGTATTTGCTGGTGAATTAGTTAGAATTTTTCCATTAAGGCAAGTTGAATTTGGTATTGATTATATTCCCGGTGCTGCACCTGTGGCATGTGCACTGTTCATCAGCACCATCTGAATCGAAAGAGTTACCGTACAACTGAGAGAGTTGTCGAAGAAAGCTTTTATTCTGCTGAGCTCGTCATCATGAAGAGCTATGGTGTTATCATTCCTTATATTTATTGATTACCGTGAACTAGGTAAATTGACGATCAAAATTTATATCCATTACCCAAGATGGAAGATTTGTTCGATCATTTACAAGGTTCTAGCGTATATTCAAAAATTTGGTCCATGGCATGGTTATCATCAACTTCGCGTCCGCAAAGAAGATTATCTATTCCAATCACTACATCCAGAAATTTTAATGAACATTATGAGTTTCATGTGATGTCGTTTGGATTGACCAATGAAATGTAGCATTCATAAATTTGGTGAATCACGTGTGTAGGCGGTAATTTGATAAATTCATGCTTGTGACCTTTAAAGACCATCTGTTTGTTTCTAAGAATAAGAAGGAGTTAGTAATCATTTGTAGACTACCCTGCGTTGGTCGAGCAGTGAAAACCTGTACCTTGAGTATTCATCATGTGATTTAAGGCTTGATCCTTTACATTATTTGACCGTGTTATTGATAGAAATGGATCTATATTGACTCTTCAAAGATTAAGAGACATTAAGGATTTGGGTTATACCAAAAAGAAAGTGAAAAAAAATGTTTTGAAAAATATTTATCAAAGGATTTTTAAGGAATTATTTCCTTATACCCAGATCATTTAACTAAACTCCCTTAGGAGTAAATGGTTGTGTATACTTCTAGACAACCTAAGAGAAATTGAGAAAATCATTTAAACCATGATATGGAATTTGGACGACAATTTTTGCTCTTCAACAAAGAAAATTTTGACAAAAGTTTAAACAAAGATTTTTCGAACATTTACGGATCTTATTAATTATTTTTGATAAGTCAACAAAAATCGTGTCAACCAAATTCAAGTTTATTTTGAACATTTTCTATAATTGGACGAACTGAGAAATTTAAAATTTTTACGTTTACGTTTCATAAAAATTAAATTTTTATTATTTAATTACTTGTAATATTTATCGACGCTAGACGTCGGATTGAGCAAAACTAACAAAGATAATACTTGAGAAAAAAAACTAAAACTAAAACTTAGAAAATATGAAGAAAGAATTTCTGAGTGATTATGGGCATGATATTTGTTTCATCAGGGAAGGTGAATGTAGATACTGACACATTATGTAAAAAGGATAAAGAACCAATTAGGATGTGCTCCTTAGTAATGACCGTACAAAATAATTTGCCCGAACAATTTAGAAATAATTGATGCTTGTAAAAAGGATAATATAAATAATAAAGAGTTTCGTAGTGAATGAAAACCATTAGAAATGAGAGCCGATGGCGTTAAATATTTAAAAGGCCGCTTGTGGTTGCCTAAATATGGAGGATTTCGAGATTTAGTCATGTTGGAATCTCATAAGTTTAATATGCTATTCATTCCATTTCTGATAAATGTATCTTTATCAGAAGAAGTTGTACTGATGGCCAATTATGAAGGCAGACATCGCCTCATACATTAGTAAACATCTAACTCTTGCAAAGGTCAAGGCTGAACACCAAAATCCATAAGGATTGCTTCTACAGCTTATGATTCTTGTTTGGATAAGAGATAGAACCACCATGGACTCTTATCGTAAATCTTCCAAGGTCATCATCTGGATTTGATTCGATTTGGGTCATCATCGACAGACTGACCAAATCTGCTAATATCATTCCCGTTAATGATAGATTTTCGGTGGAGAAGTTGACTCTTTCGTATTTAAAGGAGTTGTGTAAGCATGGTGTGCCTGTATCGACCATCTCTATCAAGATCCTCGCTTCGCATAGAATTTCTGGAGATTCCTTCAGAAGTCATTGGGGACGAATCTTTACATGAGTACTTCTTACCACCCCAATCGAAGGGACAAGGTAAAGTAGCGATACAAACACTAGAAGTCTTGTTTTAGGTTTGAATAATTGACCTTTGGTAATGAATAGGATAATCGCTTTCTTTTGGAGAGATTATCATTGATAATTATCGCATTAGGATCAAGAACGAATCTTGCGAGGATCTATATAAAGTAAAGTTTAAGAGCATCTGTCGGCAGGAGTTGGGATGGAAATACCCGACCCGCGAGACCTGAAATGATTGTGGAAATTAGGATCTGATTATTGACTGCCAGTAGTGGGCAGGAGGTTATGTAAATATGAAATGTAGATCTTGAAGTGCAGGATGGGTAGCAACGGTATGCCAAGAATTTTTCATAATGAAAAGATAAATGTATGATCTCAAAGATCGTGGGAATCTAAGTCCATGTTGCATGGGACCATTGAGATAATGTAAAGATTTGGTCTGAAAGGCATATAAGCTAGATCTACCCTAGGACTTCAAGGGATGTATGAATTATGTTTCGTATATCGGACTTGATGAAATGTCTATCAAGTGAAATCTGATTATTTTTTAATGAAGTTTGGTCGGCGAAAAGTTGCATTCATCAAAAACCCGTGAACATCATGGATAGAGAAAGTAATTCAACTTAAGCCTGATCGTATTTTCGTAGTTATGTTTGACGAAACTCGCGTATTGTAATGAATTACACTTGAGAGAAAAGACTGAATGTGGAGGAAATGCCCACGAGTATTGATTCTATAAGAAGCAAGTAGTAAGATAAATTGATCTTTAAGGACAAATATCCTCTTTAGGGGTAACTGCTGTGACAATCCGTCAATTTGAGGTTGTTATTTTATTCTCAAGTATTATTTAAAATCATTATTTTAAGATTATATTATGAACTTACTCATTTTTGGGAAGAAATTTGGGTTTACATCTTAAAGTAGCATCAACTACGTCTAAACCGGAGAACTCTACGTTACATGCTTACGTTTACATACAACATTTTTGGTGACAGTCTGACATTTCAGAAATAAATTTGTTCTCGAATATTAGTTTAGAATTTTAATTGGTGTTGGTTCATAAACTCACAAATTTACGAGAAGAAATTAGGACTTGCGTGCATAATTTAACGTCCTCTACGACTAAACCGGAAACCCTAGGTTTACGTATTTATGTTTTAGAAATCCGTTTTTAATAAGACAATTTTTATTAGATTAGTTTTGTGCTGTAGGTTCATAATTTATAAAAAGGTTTTTTGTAAAACGACCCGAGGGCACGCAAATCGAGGAAACTAGAATCGAGGAGTACCCGTAAATTATTGGGGATGAAACAAGTATACACTTGTCTCACCCCCACTATCGGCGACAAGACTAAGCAACAAAACCACCTTGGTGTCACTCCTCATAAACCAAGAGGACACTTGTCCTCAAGGGTTATCAAAACCACTTAACCAAGCCAAAACCATTAACCCTTTCATTTACAACATGCAAACTAGAAAAGTTTTTCTCCCACTCTCTCCCTCTTGCCTTTGCCGTCCCATATACACCCTCAATCATCATCATACACCAAAAATCTAGCCACAAATCTTATGTATAATTTACATATGATGAAAACCCATTGAAAAGATGAAGATTGGAGGTAATCTTAAAAAGTAAAAAGGAGTTTTCAAGGAGTTCCTAGGCTGATTTCTCAAGAGGAATACATATATTTGAAGATCACAAAGAGATGTTTTGAGAAGATAAAGATTTGGTTACAAAAACCAAGTCTTGTTCATCCAAAAATCTCAATCTTTCATCTATTTGATTGGTATAGAGATTTTTTCTTCCTATCATCTTGTTATTTTGTAAAAGATTTGGTTAAAATATTATGTGGGGATTTGGTGTTAATAGATTTGGTTAAAATGACTAAAATCAACAAGTAAAGATGTTAAAATCTTGATTAAATTTATAGGCTGTATAAAACAGAAATTATCAATATGAACACTTGGTTAAATGGCTTGGATTATTGAATATACAGATAGATATATGATTTTTACATATGTGGAGAGTTGGCCACTCAATGAAATCATTAAAACGAGCAAGATATGATCAAAATACTATTAAGGTACAAATATATATCGTCTGTTTTGGACGAATTATTAGAAATACGTAGAGGGTGATTGAGTAGTAGCTAAAGTAGAGTTATTTGTAGCACATATCATGTAGTTTGTGCTGCCCAAATTTGAGCTTCTATCTCCTTGTAGAACTCAAGATATGGCACAAATGGTGGAATGTACTTTGATAATCAGATTTATAAATAAAACTATATAATATAAAATGAGCACTCAAGTAATATTATTATAAAATAACTACATAAAACCCACTAACTAAAAATAATACTTATAAAATGAGTTGTATACTATGATAAATAAGTATGGAATTTTTATAAAAGTAAAGACTCAAATGTTTTCTAAAGTTATGAAACTATATACAAGTTTTACGTCTTTTCGGCTAAAACCGAAAGATTAACGTTTTCGCCAAATAAAACTTAGACGGTCGGGCCTGTCTAATGTAACATTTTTATAAATAATATACTGATATGAAGACCTATTTGACAATTAAAAACCGATAAACCCGAGCTTTATAACTTATGGACCTTAACGGGCCAAAGTAGCCTTATTGGACCATTAGTCCAACTAGTTTAACTAAACACTAATGGACTTACTCATGGGCTTAACCCACTTGGGCCCAACTTATGAGTATGGGCCTGGTCTTAAAAAGATAAATGGGCTAATATAATGAATTGAACTCTTAATGGGCTTATTCGGCCTTAATATGTAATTGGATTGTAACTAGCATAACTAGTCTAAAATTTACTAACACATAACAACTATAATGTTGTATGAGGAGATAAAATCCCACCTGATCATCATCATACTTATGATATCATCATATATACATAACCATTATTTTTATAAGTTCATTGGACAAGAGTCTAAGACGAGTATTATTTGTCTAGGTTTCCGTGATTGAAGCACGTACCGTACATCCGAATCGCCGATAACCCGCCTTCCCACACTAATGTAAGTTCATAGCCTCACACTCTTTTAAATGTTTTATGAAATGTGTTATAAACCCGCGAGGGAGATAACATGTTAGTTTTAATAGGACACCAGTTGTCCCGATTGTATGCTTACTGATATGGACCCGAATGATTATATGACCCGATGAATGAATGAAATGGATTATTATTAGTTAGGTTATGTCACTAAAAATCCCATTAGCATGAATTCTGAACTATCGGGATTTGGTAGACGCTTATGCATATAATAGTACTATTTGGGGAAGATCACCCCAGTTCGCGCCTTGACGGTTGATCCCGTCGTGCCACATTAAGTGGTAAGCGATTTTATGTATGAGAAGATTTATACAAGCGTGATTATTGTGACGACACGCTGTTTTAGATGGGAAATGGAATTACGGGTTAGCTACCCGATATATGTTATAGAAAGGTAACAATGTCATGCGGCTTATAATAATCCAATAATAAAAATACTGATATACCCATTGAATTATAATATATTACCTGACTAGTAATACGGGTTCTTATTACTGATATTATGTTCGGGTTTTGGTTTTACATAACCATTTTCATATAACGATTTTTATTTAACTCTATACAATGTTATAAAACGTACTGTATGATGTTTTTTGCGAAAATGGTTCGTATAATGGTTTTGAAGGCAAAAGCCTATATTATGATTTACGACAAAGATTTGTATAAAATGTCTTTGGCCTATTTTTTTGCCTACGACAAAGAATTGTACAAAATGATTTTCGGTAATAAATATATACCGTTGATATATTAATTGTTTTTATTAAACTCTATGAATTCACTCGGCGTTTCACTGACTTTTAACATGTTTTATCTCAGGTAGTTGAAGGTAATTCTCGGGAAGACGACAAGAATTTATGGCCCGCATTCAAATAAAATTTTGATTCAAATGTTTCGTAAATTTGTATGACATACTATGACCTGAGGACCTATGTAATTTGATATTCATGAATGCTTTATTATTAAACGACGCGATTTTTAAGCGTTGTCTATGATTTGAGTAATGTGCTATCCCGTAACACCAACGACTCTTCCGCTGAACTAAATTATGAATATTTGTGGGTGTTACATGAAATGTGGCGGAAGTACCGCATTAACCTCAAGCACATAACACTTAATAAAAACCTAAAATAGTGTATATGACAAGCCATATACACTAACAAACTATAAAAATATAACCTCACTTTTCCAGAAAACAAAAAACTTATGATTTTTTTGGTATAAGGGACATTTTCCCCGGTAAAATATATTACACAAAAAAATCGTTATGTACATATGGAATGTGACTAAAGTATCTCATTAACCTCAAGCAATGCTTGAACCACCACTAAATCAAATGACATGCCATTTGATCATTACCTAACACTTACATACCCAAAAACACCAATAGGAAAGAACCACCTAATGGTGCATAAACAACTTGGAATAAACATGAATACCTAAACAAATAAACCCTTAGGAAGGTCCTACAACTTGGCCATTTGAATCCCAGCCTTACATCTCTTCAATCTGCTAGACAATAGCTTGAGCCGAACCGCAGTAGAGATACCAAATGTAGTAAGCCTCCAGTTTTACAGACCTCATGGACCTTTTAAACAGTCTCCAATTTTGTTCCTATCAAATGTAGTAAGCCAATGCCGCCACTACAAGCTTAGCTATAATACTAGAAAAAAGATATTATACCTACAATCAGAATAATGCGAGCAATGATCTGTCCAAAAATAGGAGGAACATTGTCAAGACCAGCCATATGCCGAAAAAAATCGGTTAGTAGTTTCATCATAAATATTCTCAACTTCTTCCTCGTCTGATTCGTTCAAAACATCATAAGCATTAGATTTAGTAACACCTCTAATATTCCAAGGGTCATTCGAATCATTAGGAACAGATGTTGACGACTAAGGGATATCCGCATCCATAGAAGACTTCTTAGGAACCACTTTAGGTGGAATATTAACCTTAGGAACAAAGAAAGTGTTAGTTCCTACATGAATACCGCCATTCTTCTTGTTACCTCTATTTTTCTTTCGAGTCACACTCTTAAAACCATGATTGCTTTGATCACCAACATTATTTTCACCTACGGTAAAAGTAATAGTATGACTAGCCTTTACCGACTTTAGGCATAAATCATGATCATGACCAAACTTTTGCAGCGGTTACAATGCGGAGGCTTCCATTCGTACTCAATAGTAACCATCTCTTTTGTATATATAGAACCATCAGACAAAGGAACTCCAAATGCTAGTTGTTCCTTGAGGTAATCATCCGCCTTGATTTATATCAAACACCGTGCAAAACTACTCCTACCCCATGAATAAATACACATAGTGCTAGTGAATGAATCAAGCATAAGAGGCTTACTAATATGAGATGCAATGATTCTCAGAACATCCTCCGAGAAAACCTGAATAGGGACATCGTGAATCTTAACCCACATCGAGATACGGGTAAGCTCCTCCTTTTGCAACCTCGTATCTAAATCCCATTGCTTAAGAGCAATAGGAATTTTTCGAATCATCCACGGCCCATTCTCATGCACATCCTCCGTTCCCTTCTTAGTTTTAAACTTAAAAAAAAAACCGTTTCGAGTTCTACATAATCCAAATAATCCCATATTTTCCCTAATTTTGATGGGCAAAATATTCAACCACGGGAAATGCAAGACGTTTGCCAAGAAAATAACCATATAACATATGCTCAAATCAAGATTTAACCTTATAAATGACGTTAGATGGCATGTTAAAGGCCACACTCATTCCCGAACCAGGTTATACAGATTCAACATATCGGAAATTCACCTTAGGAGCACGGGCAGCCATAGATGCTACACCTTTCAACCTAGCAACCATACTACTTGTTGGAACAGTAACATTCTGTTCACGAAAAGAGTTTGTGACACCAAAAACACTCCTCGACATATCAGAAACGTCATCAACATGAAGCCCATCATCACGGATAAACTAGCATAATTTGTTGGTAACTCAGGCCCAACCTCAACCTGTTGTGACATGGTTTGATCAGCAAGAAACCCCATACTATTAACAGCCCCAAACTCAACAGTTTCGTGCCTTAAACCATTTTGCCCATCTACATCACAACTAGGGTTTTACACCACCATAGTGTCATTTTCAAACTGACTCGATACACCACCAGGTCTTAAGCTATCTTGGTTGATAGCAACAGATCCATTACTATTAGTAGCCAAATCAACTCTAATCTTAGGGTATACATAGAAACCCTATATGTATCACCTAACAGTTGGAAAACCCTAGAGGCCTCACCTAACGGCTGACCAACACTTCTCACATGACCCTCCTTTTAACGTTGCATTCGAGCAGCCAACTCCCCCACATCAATATTCATGTAACCCTTTATATCTTACGCAGAAACCACCAAACAAGAAGATGAATACAAGAAACCCTAATTAACCTATCTAAGAAAACCTAAAAACCCTAAATAAAACGTGATTATCCTAAAATTAACAACCATCCTCAAAAGTTAATGTTAAGCACCATTATATGTGACAAAACATAAACATAATATTGTAAAAGAATTCGAATCAAGACTATTAACGAATTAGAAAAAGGATTAGGAATAGTGACGACTAGAGAAGGGATTAGGGTTTTATGCCATTGTATGTGCTTGAATATATTTGTGATGTGTTATAATATGACTTATGATGGTTAGGAAGTGTTTTGGTGACCATAGGCATGTGTTATCCTAATATAACTTGTAATCCAAACACGAATTATAGAAGAAAAAAGCATCTACATTTCATCTTTTAAAGAAGAGAAAACCCTAGAAACTCTCTCTACAATGGGCGATCATGTTGCCGCCATACTTTTAAGATTTTAAACATAATCTCTCCTTCATCTACTGTTTCTAATCCTTTATAATGGTTTATGATTAATCCTAATTGCTAATTTTGTGATTTCTAACAATCCCTTATTTAGGCGCGAAGTCTGGTATTTTAGGGTTTCGATTATTTGTTTTTTCTCTTTCTTTTGGTACCTGTATCGTTTGTAGCTTTAGGGTTTTCATTTGCACATTTATTACTGGTGTTTGTTTGATCAAAATCATGAGGGAAGTAGGTTAGGGTTCGTGCGCGCATTGAGTAAACCCTTTTTTAGGGTTTCTTTTGCTGGTGCCCTAAGTCTGTTTGTGTTTTATTCTTCTTTTTTGTTTATGTTCGTGGGATTTAGAGAGATGGAAGCCAATAATAATAATAAGTCGAGTGGTGTTGGTAACGAGACTGCTACTGGTGGTGGTCGAAGTTATTGCAATTGATTCTTGGAGCGAGAAAGCCACTTCGTGGTAGTCATTCAGAAACGGTGTGAGATAAACCTAATGCTTCTGTTAATGTTTGTCAATTATCTGCTAATAAAACTGAGAATAGGAAGGTAAATTATGAGGGTTCCAGTCGTACATTTGCTTTGATACTTCAGAACAAGGAGTCTAAGAAACTTGGAGTTATGTAGTTACGTAACGAGGAAACGGTGGCTGGTGAAGTGGTGGCACTTCCTTTAGAGGTTGTAAAGGATATTACGACTCATTTTGATAATACGTTGTGTGGATATTTTATTGGGAAACGTTTATCGTTTCCTCTTGTGGAAAGCTATGAAAAGAATACATGGACAAAATATGGGCTAGAGCATATTATGCTTAAACATGGTTTCTTCTTTTTCTAGTTTTCTTCAAAGGATGGAAAGGAAAGGGTTATGGAAGATGGACCTTGGTTGATTCGGTCTATGTCGCATATTCTTAATATCTGGACCCAAACAGTTAAGATTATGAAGAATGATATCAAGATTGCTCCAGTTTGGCTGAAATTACATAACGTTCCAATTGTGGCTTACTCTGAAATTAGGCTCAGCCTTATAGCCATTCAGTTGGGGTGGCCTATCATGTTAGATTCCTATACGAGTAGCATGTGTTTGGATCCTTGGGGTAAAAGTACATATGCTAGAGTTCTTGTGGAGTTGTCAACTGAGAAGGAGTTATTAGATTTGGTGGTTGTTGTCATTTCATAATTGGACGGGTCTGGCCATTCCCTTGAAACGATAAAAGTTGAATTAGAAAGGAAACCGCCTCGTTGTAAGGAATGTTTAATGCGGAACGATGCCCTAATAAACCCAAGGTACATGCTTCTATTCCAAAAGATTCAAATGATGTGTTTACTTAAGTTACATGTAAGCATGGGAAGGAGAAGTGTATCATCAGCCAACCAGAATTGAGGGTATTCGACTCAATAAACCTTCACCAAATTACTATTATCGACGTGCTGAAAAGGAGGACCATCTAAGGTACATACGAAGGAGGTGGGACAGAAGGTTCCTCCTAAGCCGAAGGCTCCACCTCAATCAGCAGGGGTTGCTACTACGAACTCGTTTGAGTCCTTGTCAGATGATCCAACCGAAGTATGGGGCGATGCTGAAACTTGGACCAATGCAAAAAAGCACTTGAGGTGGTAAACGAGAGTGATAGTGAGGAAGAGGATCAAGAACTAATTATGGAAGAGAAGCGTACGTTGTACCACCCCCATTTTTAACCATATAGCAGCGGAAGCTAATATGAGGTATCACTTTCAAGGTACCATAGTCACAATAATATAAATGCTCAAAGAGTCATTTTATAAATAATTACGTTATCATTCATTTATTAAATCAAAGTTTAACAAAACAACTGTACATACACTTTACATCATAGGTTTCCCAAAGATCTAGTTTTATTCTTTTGAATGATAACTTTTCAAGACACCACCATCTGCAGCCCGCCAGTCTTGATTCTCCGGAAATATATGGTGACAAATCAACACAACGGTTGAGTGAATTCATAGGTTTAAACAATATTTGAATACAAGTACGACTCCATGGCTATAGTGTTATACACCCAATTTTTAAATTCATCAATTCTCATTCATTATTGCACTAGCTCATGCACCACTACTTGACATAACATAGAACCAACAAAATGCCCTTATGCAGGTAGTTTGCCGAACTCCTATGTACAACAAAATAAAGTGTATCCGTTTAGCCTAGGTAGGAACGTAATGTCACTCCAGCAAGTGCGACTTGACCAGATAGGGAATTTCAGTCCCCAAATAGTACCATTCACAATATTAGCACTCATTTCTACTTAACGGTCACGATTAAAAAGGGACTTACTGGCCATAAGTAAACGTAGTGTCAATCATCATATCAGGCAACATACAAAAACACTTGTATTCCAGTTTTAGCATATATCCCCCTTAGGGGTTTTCAAATCACTTATAAACTTTCAAAAGTGAGGCTGTGAACTCACCCTAGGCTATAGAGTCTTGACTTATTCTGAAATAACCAATCACAACTGTCTCACAGAATCTGAGTTGACACAGAAATATGTATATATATCAAGTCATAACCTCGAAGTTCAATTTCTTTATATAGTAATTTTTATTTTTATTTGATTCATAAATTTTAGGTTTATAATATCATTGTTCGGACCATTATACTCATAAGCCATTCTATAAACGTTTGAGGAGCGAGGGCACTTTAAATCATAAACCCAACCACTCAGTCATAACGTAATATCGAGATGGAACATATTTGTATAAAGTTCCCTACTAATATGATACATAGTATATTATTACATTTTATGTCTTTAGTTTCAATATTGTCAAAAATAGTCCTTTTAGTTACATTTTGGCATAATTACACTTTTAACTCCTAAAGTACAGTGTTTTAATATTTACAATTTCAACCCTCAGTATTTAACCTTAGGGTCTCAAACTTTCGAATATTTATTATTACTTTCACAATAGGAAACTTTTGGCCCAAAATGTTATATAGTTTCAAACATGACAGTTTTGGTCCCTATACTTGTAAAAATCACATAACAACCTCAAAATGTACCAAATGGTCTAGGATTTTAAAACAAAGTTTCATAACACATTTTTAATCATAATAACAATGTTTATCTAGAATTATAGCTTTTGAAACAAATTTGAAGTCATTATTTCATGTAAATTACAAAACTAGGGTTTTAAGACATCTTTAGCTTATAACTTTCCTTTAAAATGATCAAATGCTCTAATTTCTTTTAGATTAGTTTTCTAACATCATTTTGGCATTATAACAAGTATAAGAATTGATTATAACATGATCAAATCTTGGTTAACATAGAGATTACCTAGGTAGCTCCAATTGGCTCCTTTTGGCTTCCTATGAACATAACTTGCTATCAAAGCTTCAAGAGCTTCAATGGCTTCTTTCTAGACCTGGTTTATGGTATTCTAAGAGTCCTAGATTTTATATATAAGTGGACTTGAAGAATGGGTAGGAGATACAAAGGAAATAGGGTGCAAGTTTCTACAATGAGAAGTTCGCCCCTATTTATAGTGTTTCCAACCCTTAGGCTCCAAATCTTGGCCTATAACATGTAACAAGGATATATTAGTGACTAAGAAAAGCTAGAAGGTCTATGCATGTTTTTAACATCTAGGATGAAAATATGTATGTCTAATGGCTAGAAATTCTACACGACACATATGGATGAGAATGAGGATGTAGAATCCACAAGGAGGTGATGCACCTAACTTTTGTCACATGGAAAATATCCTACAACATCCTAAATATCTTAATAAAGGTTTGAATTTGGGAGGGAAAGTGTTTAAATAGGTTTTTGGAGGGAAAATGTAAAACCGAGTCTAAAATTAGGGCTTGTAACTTATACTTTGTAATTTTTGTGATTAGGGACTTAGGGATGTGATTAGTGATGGATTAGGGTTTCCACATTGTAATCAAGAATTTTGGGTCTTTGGTTTGAAACCTAACAAAGGTTTAATGTGAATTTGGGAAGAAAACTTATGTAGATTATGGTTACTAATGATCTATGGTTAAGTCTTAATAAATGTCATTATCCTCCATTTATCTACTGATGTAAACTCAATTTAGGTTCTATACATTGTGTTTTAGGTGTCCAGTGAGTTCCCACACTTGTAAAAATAGGTTATTCTAAGTAAACATGTCTAAAGATTGAAAATACCTATTTTGACCTAATTTACAAGTCATGCATTTAAATCTTGTACCTTGTGCTTTAGGATACTTTTACCTTGTCTTAACATAATCATATAACCTTAATGAAATGATATAAGTGTTTGTAGACTTGTTCGAAAAGACTAGGTAGTGATTCTATGTAGATTTATTAATATAAGGGTTTCTAGGTCACTAATCCTATTGTAAGATTATTCAAGGTATTATATAGTATGTTTATGATTTCTAGGGTTTCTACATTCGTAGTTTAAGGGTTTGTACCAGGGACAGTCCCCTTTACCCAAAAAAAAATAAGTGAGCTTAAGATCCTATGCTTTGATAACTTGTACTTTATGCTTTATTAATTTGTAACTTAGCTTGAGATAAATGTATTAACTTATTATTATACTTAGTTTTTTTCTATAACTAAATTATGATACTTAGTTGAGTTTTATAATTAGTTTCAAAAGATTGGTCTTTAATTCATTATGAAATGGATTTTATATGCCAATCTTGGTTACTAGGTCATATACTTGTAATTAGATTTTAATTAGTGAATATTAGTGTTTTGTGATTGATTACCTTTCCATTATATGATAGATTATAACTAGTATATTGTATTTGATAATAGTACATAGATATTATGTAGTTATATTGATTAAAACATTGGTTTACAAAGGATTTCTAGGGTTCTTTAGTAATTTAGGGTATCTTTGTTATACTTGAGTTGTTCTTATTCATCATGTATACATATTGTTACTTTTAGAAATAAGACCTGATACATACATATTATTCACAACGTATAAAAATATGTTGATATGGCAATTGAGATATTCAGAATCCATATATTTAACAATCAGTCATATATCATAGCAAAAATGAAAAAATTTATTGCATTATCTCCTCTTTATTTATTTATCAAATGGGCAATTACATATTTATTGATATTACATTAGCCAAAACTACTGGATGTTATAGTCTCTTCCCTTTATTTTAAATCTCATCCTGAGATTTAGCTAGAACTAGGATTACTAAGAAGAAAATAGTTGCGGGTATTTAGCTCGAATTTGATCTTCACGTTCCCAAGTAAACTCAGGTCCTCTTTTCGAGTTCCATCGTACCTTAACTATTAGGATACGGATCTTCTTCCATCGTTTGATCTCTCTATCCATGATTTCCACAGGTTCTTCTACGAATATTAACTTATCATCGAGTTGAAGTTCTTTCATCGGTATGATGAGAGATTCATCGGATAAGCATTTCTTCAGATTTGAAACATGAAAAGTATTGTGAACATTACGAAGCTCTTCAGGTAGCTCTAGTTTATATGCCATAGGGCCAATTCTTTTGATTATTTTGAATGGTTTTCTTTTTTTCCGAATCGAATAACTCCTTGACGAGGTGAAACTTTCAACATCACACCATCTCCAACTGCAAATTCCAAAAGTTTACGTATAGTATTAGCGTAACTCCTTTGTCTATCTTGTGCAGCATGTAATCGCTGTTAGATTTGGAAAATCTTTTCAGTAGTTTCATGTAATATTTCTGGTCTTGCTAGTTGAATATATCCAACTTAGTCCCAGCAGACATGCGACCGTTACTTTCTTCGATAAAGTATTTTGAAAGGCGCTGCTTTATTACTAGCATGATAACTATTGTTATATGAGAATTCTACTAGAGGTAGATGTTTCTCCCATCCTTTTTCAAAATCTATTACATAAGCTCTAAGCATATCTTCGAGAGTATGAATTGTTCTTTCACATTGTCTATCTGTTTGAGGATGATATGCCGTACTCATGTCTATTTGAGTTCCTAAGGCATTTTGCATCGATCTCCAAAATACAGATGTAAAGCGACTATCACGATCTGAGATGATAGATACAGGCACTCCATGTTGAGAGATTTTTTTTGATCTACAATCTCATAAGAGTTTCCATACTATCGATATCTTTAATAGGAAGAAATCGCACAGATTTTGTAAGACGATCGACCATAACCTAGATGGTTTTATTTCCATTTGATGTCTTAGGTAACTTAGTTACAAAATCCATCATAATTCTTTCCCATTTCCATATCGGAATCTCCGGTTGTATCAACAGGCCGGATGGATTTTGACTCTCTGCTTTAACTCTTGCACATGTTAAACACTTACTAACGTATTATGCTATGATTACCTTCATGTTAGGCCACCAATAGAGTTTCTTCAAATCTTGATACATCTTGTTGGAACTAGGATGTATAGAATATTTCGATTTATGAGACTCGTGCATAATTAAATCTCGTAAATTACCATGGGCCGGTAACCAACTACGATTCTTAATACAACGAATTCCATCTTGACGAACTTCAAATTCTTTATCCATTCCTTTCAACTTCTCAGCTTCCACATTTTCTACCTTAATTGCTTCTTCTTGAGCTTCGAGAATTTAGGTAGGTAACTTCAGGAAAAGCGTTATCATTAAGGATTTAACTCGTACCGGCTTAACAAGCTCTTTTCGACTCAAAGCATCAACTACTACATTGGCTTTACCTGGGTGATAACGAATTTCATAGTCGTAATCAGCAAGTAATTCTAAACAATGTCGTTGTCTTATATTCAGTTCCTTCTGATGAAGAATATATTAAAGACTCTTATGATTAGTAAATACTACACACTTCGTACCATAGAGGTAATGTCTCCATATTTTAAGAGCAAATATCACCGCTCCTAATTCTAGATTATTGGTAGTATAACTTGTGATAACTCGAACCCGAGGTCATTATTTAATCTTATTTTACGAATATTTTTGAATTTTTTGATGATCTTGAATGCTATGACGTTTGGTGGTTTAATTTAAAACCAATGTTGGAGGCCTTATTTATACCTTTTTAATAATAGCGAGGATTATTAGTGATGACGATATTGACGGATGCCCGAATTTTTTTCGTTTTATTAATCGTTGTTTCGATGTTTATATTTTTGACGATTTTATTTTTAATTGCGTATTAAGTCATACCGAGACTATATTAGTATCATATTTGAGTACGTTTTAACTTTTGAAAAGTATTTTTACGAAACCCGAATCCCGTAAATATTTTCAAAATTGACTAATATACATTTTCTACCCTTTAAACTACTAAATTTAATTTTGGTCCAAAACTATGCTAAATTGACAAAAGGGGTCCCTCCACCACCATATATAAGGATTTTTCTACCTAAAAAACACATAGTAATCTTCACCCCAAAAATTTTTCTTTTCTTGACGTGACATCAACACAAACAAACACCCTTTGATCTTCAAAATTAAACTTGATTTTGAATAAACTAATCCTAGACCACATCTTAGATTTTCAAGGGGATTCTTATGGTACTAAAATCTTCAACATACAATATTTTTTATTTTTTTATTAAGAATTAGGATTGGTAGGTTAGATGGATGATCATGCATGTGTTATTTGATGATGATCAAGAGATGATCATGTTGTTTTTACTAAAAAATGTTTTTGATTTTTGGGTTTTTTATTTTTGGGTTTTTGATTTGAAGATTGATACAAGTGTTAGGATTAGGATATGTTATTATTAGAGGCTTAGAATGATGATAAAAATGGTTGAATTGGATCAAAAAGGTGATTTTTTTGTAAGATAAAAAGGGTGATTTAGATTAGTGGGTAAAATGCTATTTTTGGATGCCTTATGTTTTGATAATGGCTTAACTAATAGGATAGGGCTGTAGAGAATTCGATTAGCTTCGATTTGATATAAAGTAGAGCTTGTAGCTCCTAATGAGCGAGAAGTTATGATATTTTGATTATTCGTGTACCGGGAGACGAGTATCGACACAATATGTAGTTGTTGTCAATATTTGGATCGAATCTCGGGGACTATAGAATGAGTTTTGAAATGCGTCAAGGACTGATGTAAAAGTGTAAATCCTAGGTTGTGAGTCTATTTTCAAACCAAGGAGTCGTTTTTGTAAATTGAGTCGTTTATAGAAGTTAAAATGGTTATATGAGTCGATAACATAAAACTGTCCGGTTTTTGTAGTTCAATGATGTGTCGGGCAGGGAACTTTAAAGGTAAAATGTTTTGACAAATTTTTGAGAGGACTTTCTATGGATAGTAAGTGAGTTCTCTGATTAGTATCATAATTTTTTGACATGTTTAAGTAGGGTAAATGGGCTTGTACATTTGGTATGTACCGGCAGATTTTTATGGAGTGTATTGTCTAATAAAGTAAACATATAGAAGGAAGTAATAGGTCACTTGTATTGTTTTTCTTTTGGGTTTGTTGTGATTTTATTATTTTGATTGGGATATTATTAAGTATGGATTTTAATCGAGTTATTATTAATGAACGCGCCTTATTTGATAGGTTGCGGTTTTCGTGTTTATCGGGCATCAACTATCGTCGAAGATCGTCTTGCTACTTCTATTACTCAAGGTGAGTCTATAGCCTCGCTTTTGTAATTGTTTTGAATGATTTTAAAACCCGTGAGGGGAATACATACTATTTGAAAATAAATGGAACACACGTCATGAATAATTGTTTGGACCCGTATGTTGCCTTTGGACCCGAATGTTGCCTGAATTATGTAGAGTACCTAGTTGTAGAAGGCCCTAAATTCATGAACCGTTAACTATTGTCTTGCCCTTGTGTGGGTTGGAAATAGCCGCTTAAATAATTGATAGTACTATCATGGTTGACACCCCTATCTGAGACGAGAGTTAGTACGATGAGTGCGCTGCTCGGACGGATAACTTGAATAAGAGACAAGGTAAAATTTACAACGATTACCTTAAGAGGGGTAATGGTTTCACTTTTATCATGCCGGACTTTTGGTGGATGATTGGTCATAACGGGTCGGTGTCATGAGCTTAAACACAATTGTATAGCTTATGCTATAAGATGAAATGCTTGAATAATATATTATATACGTAGCAATTCTATTCAACATTTATGATTAATTTTTCTCTTGTGTTTAAATGATGATTTGGAAAACCTTTAGACTTGCTCAACCGTTGCGTTAATGATTTTAAGCATGTATTTCAGGTTATTGAAGTTGACTGATGATGGAGCTTGCTGGAGAAGGCTGCGGGTTGCTTTTGTGGTAGTTGAGTCTAAAACTGATTTCTTTCCCTTGTCATAAAAATAGATATGTTTTGTCATGTACTTTTGTAAAAATGTTTGTTGTTTGGTTGAGATCTTTGGGGGACCGTAACGCTACTCTGATTGTTAAACTCTTGTTTTAATTGGGATCGACAGTTTTAGACAAATGGTTAAATTACTTTCTTTTATATTTGAAATGTCTCATTTTGAGATCGTTAAAAGTGTGTTGTGTAATGATGTTTGAGTATAGCACCCAAATGTGTATTTCCACTGCGCAATGTAATTTGGGGGTGTTAAAGATTGATAATCAGAGCTTTTTAGTTATAGAGAATTAGGTCGATTTTGAAAATGTCCTAAATTATAACTTTGGTGTCGAAAATATTTTACAAAAGCACACAACTTCTCAGCAAGGCTCCGGTAAGATTAATTGTTTTGTATTGTCTATTAGTTAGATGTATCCCTTAAATCTGAAATAATTTATTGAGTATTTATTAAGTAAATATTATGTTGATGTTGTTGAAAGTACGTCGAGTACTTGTATCGTAATTTTCTTTATGCAATGCATATGTATATAATTTTGAATAATGACCTTATATACCGCCGAGGGTCTAGGACAGTAGACCAGATGAAAAATAATTTTACAACTGATTTCTTGCGACTTGTATCGGGTATGAGGAAGTTTGATCGATTGATGTATGATAGATATGTGGTTGAAACTTGTGTGATTAGGAGGTTTATGTGAATGAAAAGTTGTTTCAAAGGTTATATCTAGTATGTGGAGATTAGGGTTTGTTAGGACTCGGAAGGTGGACGAGATTGCTAGTCTCAGGTCGATGGTGATGAATTTGTGTGCTTGAATTGAAAGGTTTAAAGAGGAGTAGGTAAGGTTTGAAAGGATGAGTGAATGGGAGTCTCATGTGAGATCAATTATGAATCAAGCTTGGAAGTTTAGGAATGATGAAAGTCGTACTGAGATTTGTTTTATGATTAGTCTGCAGTGTAGGAGTGAGTATTTGAACTTTGGGAGGGAGCTGCCATTATGTTATGGATTTGACTTTGAGGTGCGAAAGGGAAATAGACGAGTGTGATGACGCTGATAGCAACCTTAAAGAGGATGAGGAGCCGGTGTCTAAGAAACTAATCGCGTGATGCATTTCTTTATATTTTATTTTCTTTCTATTATCGAACTTATTTAGACTTTGTGTCGTAGAATTTTGATGAAACTTATTATCTTTTAAGTTTGTTCCCTAGATGATTGTAGTGACAGACATTGCCACTATGTTGTTGAATCCTCAAGTCAATCTGAATTACCCTCATGATCTATAATGTGTCCTTATTAACTCTTTTGAGTTTTGTTTGATGAATCATTGTAGTATGTGTTGTTCGTATATGTAGTATCCATGATATGTCCTGATAAAGAAATCCTTCTTTTATCTTGATATGTATACTTACCATGTTTCTTTTTCTGTGATGATAGAAGAAGGATTGGAGGAAGCATATTTCTGTCATTAGCGGATCGTTGTGTGACTAAGTTTCTTGAACTATGCCGCCAAAGCTAACAACCGCTACTGTGAACACTATGATTGAACGATTTATTGCTAGAGCACTTGAAGCTGTCTGTGCTGCAAGGAATCAGAATGCTGGAGTTGATGGTGCTGAAGTTAATGATGTTGAATATAATGGTGCTGGGAATAATGATGATGATGCTGATCCAGTTGGTAGTGTTGTGGTTGTTCCACAGGTTCCAAGAAGATGTACGTACGCTAGCTTTATGAAGTGTGGTCCTAGTCAGTTTCCTGGTACTGGTGGTTCTTTGGAATTGTGTAGATGGATTGAGAAGATAGAAAGTACTTTTGAGATTAGTGGGTGTTCCGAAGCCAATAAGGTGAAATTTGTTGCTGCTACATTTTAAGATGATGCACTGAGTTGGTGGAATAGTCAAGTGGCTAGTGTAGGAATTGTTGTGGCTAATGGTAGGACATAGACCGTGACTAAAGAATTATTGACTGCTAAGTTTTGTCCTAAGGACGAACTAGGACAGTTGGAAGACGAATTGAGGCACTTAGTGTTAAGAAATGATAATATTACTACTTATACTAGGAGGTTTTCTGAGCCGTGTTTATTATGTCCTGATGCTTTTCCGAATGACCGTAAGAAGATGAAGTAGTACATCAAAGGATTGTCTAGTAACATCAAGGGTGAGACTACTTCTTCAAGACTTAAATCTTTCGATGAAGCTATTCAGATTGGGCATGCTTTAATGGACGTGAAATTGCAAGATAAGAAGGATAGCATTGCTGAAAGCAATAAGAGAAAGTGGGAATCTGCTCAGTCCAGCAAGAATCAAGATCAGAATCGTGGGAATTATCGTAATAACAATAAGCAAAGACAGAACCGAAATTAGTATTTAAACTATGGAAGGAATGATGGGATTCATGCTGCCACTGTGTCTGGAAATAACAAGATAAATCCCAAGTGTCTTTGTTGTACTTTATACTATGTAGGTAATTGTCCTCCTGCTTGTCGTAAGTGTGGACAACCTGGTCATAAAGCTGCTAAGTGTAGGACAAGAGGATTATTTACTGGAATTAGTACCCCTGGAGTAGTGATATGTTTTCGATGTGGTAAGAAAGGACACAAGCAAGGGAATTTTCAAAGGAAAGGAAATCGATAAGGTGAGAATGTTGCCGTTCCGGCTTACGTTTTAGGTGATGCTGACAAACATTAAGGTCTGAACATTGTAAATGGTACATTCTTACTTCACATTATTTATGTTAGTGTGTTGTTTGATTTTAGATTAGATAGAAGCTTTGGAAATGTAAAGATTCAATCGTTTTATCAATGAAGAATTAGTGAAATTGACAATTAACTATGATGTAGAGTTAACCGATGGAAAAGTTGTTAGTGTTAGTTCTATACTAAGAGAGTGTTCCTTAAATTTAGGGAAGTAGGTGTTTAATATCGACTTGATGATCATAAAGTTTGGATTTTTAGATGTAGACTATTGATTTGAACTGGTTAGTTGTGCGTGGTGCTAATGTTTGAGATTGAACCAATCCCCACAATAAATAGATAACTACTAGTTTAGATTTTGTTGAGAAGCTAAGCATTGACTATGAAAGATGATGAGTGAACTTTTCTGTTTGAGAAGTGTCTTGTTTAGAGATGAGGGAGTACGTAGAACAGGGATATGATGTATTTTTAGCTCAGGTAACTAGTGATAGCGTAGGTGAGAAGAAGTTGGGATATGTGTTAATGATTCGAGAATATTTTGAAGTTTTCCTGATATTTTGCCGAGTTTACTGCCATTTCGTGATGTGGAGTTCATGTCGATTGAGTATTGTAAGTGATAGGTGTAGTGCTCATGCGTTTCATTGTGTAGTGCTTCTGCGTTAAATAAAGTAGTATTCGTACGCCTTATCATTTGGCACCGTTAGAGTGGAAAGAGTTACTTGATCAATTACTGGAATTGATGAATAAGAAATATATTAGGTTAAGTTTCGTTGTAGTATTGATCGCCTGTGTTGTTTGTCAAGAAGGACGGATTGTTCAGATGTGTACTGACTATCGTGAGCTTACCAAATTAACTGCCAAGAGTCGGTATCCACTACCGAAGTTTGACGTTATTTGACCAATTGTAAGAATCCAGTGTGTACTCGAAGATCGCTTGGAGGTCTGGTTATCATTAACTGGGAGTTAGGGAGGAAGGTATTCCTATAACTGTTTTTCGTACTTGATGTGGGTATCTTAGGTTTTAAGTTATGTCTTTTTGAATTGAAAAATGCGTCTGTCGTATTCGTGGACTTGGTGAATCGTGTGTGTAAGTCATATTTGGATAAGTTAGTCATTGCATCTATCGACGATATTCTATTTTATTCCAAGAGGAAAGGAGGAGCATAAGTAACATATGAGGATAATTTTAAGATGGCTGGAGAGAGAAAAGTTGTATACAAAGTTCTCTAAGTGTGAGTGTTGGTTGAAAGTAGTGTATTTTCTGGGGCATGTGATTGACAACAAAGGTATTCGTGAAAATCTTACCAAGATTGTGATAATCCGTCAATTTATGGTTGATATTTTATTCTCAAGTATTATTTAAAAATATTATTTTAATGTTATACTATGAACTCACTCATTTTTGGGAAGAAATTTGGGTTTACATCTTGAAGTAGCATCGACTACGTTTAAACAGGAGAATTCCACTTACGTGCTTATGTTTACATTCACCGTTTTGGTGACAGTCCGACACTTCGGAAAATAAATTTATCTGTGAATATTATTTTGGAATTTTAAATTTGTGTTCGATCATAAACTCACAAATTTACGAGAAGAGATTAGGACTTACGAGCATAATTTAACGTCCTTTACGACTAAACCGGAAACCTTAGGATTAGGTATTTACGTTTTTGAACTCCGTTTTTTATGAGACAATTTTTATTAGATTCGTTTTGTTTCGTTGATTCATAATTTATAAAAACGTTTTTCGTAAAACGACCCGAGGGCACGCAAATCAAGGAAACTAGAATCGAGGAGTACCCGTAATTAAATGGGGATGAGACTAGAATAAACTTGCCCCACCCCCACATGGGACGGCCAAGTATAAGCCACAACACAGCTCATGTGTCAACTTAATAAGCTAACTAAGGACACTTGTCCTTAGTTTGCTCCAAAAACCACTTAAGGCATAAAACAAGCTAACTACAAACCACCATCTTCAATTGCAACATGCAAACCACACATAACTCTCTCCCTCACTCCTCCTTGTGCCGTCCACTATGCTACCACAACACCACCACCATCAAAAATCTAGCCATAACCCAAGGCTATAATCAACATATGTTGAAGCCTAGTTGAAGTTATGAAGATTGGAGGTGATTTTAACAATTAGCAAGGAGTTTACATGGAGTTCATAGGCTGATTTTCATGAATATATTCATCCATTTGAAGGACCCAAGAAGTTCATTTGCCAAGTTGAAGGATTGGTAACAAGGAACCAAGCCTTGTTCATCAAAATCCCATCTTTTCGTCACATTGGTGGTATAAAGATTATTTCTTCCTATCATCTTGTTATTTTGAATATGTAATCTTATATTTTTTTCATTTATATATATTTATATAATGATGAATGATGACCAAATACTATGTGGGGATCATGTGTTGATAAACTTAGTTAAAAAGATTGAAAACTACATGTAAAAATGTTAAAATCATGCTTAAAATAGTAGGCTGTATAAAACAGTAAAGAACCTTATGATAAACTGTTAAACTGGCTTGGATAAATTAATATACAGTAAGCTATGAGACTTGTACATATGTGAGAGTTGGTCACTCAATGGAATCAATAAAATGAGTGAGATATAATCAAAACAATATTGAAGTCCAAATCTGTATAGTCTGTTTTGGACGAACTGTTAGAGACATTTAGAGGTTGATTGAGCAGTAGCTAAAGCTGAGTTAATTGTAGCACATATCATGTAGGTTGTGGTGTCCAAAAATGAGCTTCTATCTCCTTGTAGAACTCAAGATATGGTAAAAATGATGAAAGTGAAAATCATAATCAGATTTGTAAAATAAATGTATATATTATAAAATTAGCACTCAAGTAAATATAATAGGGAGAATTTCATATATAACCTTCTTTTAACACAAAATTTCATATATATCCAATCTCATTTAAAAATTTCATATATATCCAATTCTAAACATAAAATTTCATATATGTCCAATTTTTTACTTGAAATTTCATATATGTCCAAATACTCAATTTATATATAATTAAAAACATAAAACACATATTAAATATTATTTAAACTTAAAATAACCATTATACACTTATTCGTTTTCTTATACTTACATATATATTCATATATTTTTATATAAACAATATCTCAAATTATTATATACATACATATTGATGCAAATCATATTTTATCAAATTATTTCAGAATAGAAAAAGAAAATATCTAATTACAATAACCAAACAAACATAAAAGTTATATCATTCGATTAGTAGCAAAATAAAGCTTACTACCATATAGTTAAAATGATAAATAATCATAATAATACTTAAATTATTGGATAATAAATAGAAATATAAGAAAGTGATCAAGATACTAATGAAACTAATAAGTTGTGTTTGTAAAATTGAAAACGGAAGTAGTGTTACAACATGATAAGAATACTGATTGTGGCTTATTATCTATTGCAAGGTTAGTTAGATATATTTTTTATGGAATTTTAATGATTTGTCGTTATTTTGGTAATTAGATGTGCATATTATTAGGTAGGAAAACATAGATATAATGGTTATTTTGTGTTTAAATAATAAATATTATGTTTTTTAAGGTTTTAGTTATATATAAATTAGGTATTTGGACATATATGAAATTTCAAGTTTTAAATTGGATATATATGAAATTTTTAAGTGAAATTAGATATATATGAAATTTTGCATTAAAGGGAGGGATATATATGAAATTTGTAAGTAAGATTGGATATATATGAAATTTAGTATGAAAAGAGGGATATATATGAAATTTTCCCAATATAATATAAAATATATACCTAAAACCCACTAACTTATATATTACATATAAATAAGTATGTACTTTAATAAATAAAAGAGACATTTTATAAAAATGACAATTTGATAAGTTTTATAAGTTATAAAACTATAAACATAAGTTTTACGTCTTTTCGGCTAAAACCGAAAGATTAACGTTTTCGTCAATTAAAACTTAGACGGTCGGACCCGTCTAATGTAAAATTTTTATAGCTCATATACTGATGTATTAGTATATTTGACAAGTAAAAACCGATAAAACACGAGCTTTATAACTTATGGACATTACCGAGCCAAATTATCCTTATTGGACTATTAACCCAACAAGTTTGGCTAAATACTAATGGACTTACTCATTGGGCTTAACACACTTGGGTCCAACATATTAGTGTATGCCTGATATTAAAAGTATAAATGGACTAATATAATGTATTGGGCTTTTTATGGGCTTATTGGGCCTTAATATGAAATTAGATTGAAACTAGTGTAACTAGTCAAAAGTTTGACTAACACATAACACTATAATGTGTATAAAGAGATAAAAATCCCACTTGATCATCATCATATTTATAATATCATCATATATATACATAGTCATTGTTTTTACAAAGTCATTGGACAATAGTCTAAGACAAGTATTATTTGTCTAGGTTTCCGTGATTGAAGCACGTACCGTACATCCAAATCGCCGATAATCACCTTTCCCATCAATGTGAGTTCATAGCCTCGCACTCTTTTAAATGTTTTTATGAAATGTTTTATAAACCCGCGAGGGAGATAGCATGTTAGTTTTAACAAAATAGGACACCAGTTTTCCCGATTGTTTGTTTATTGATTTGGACCCGAATGATTGTAAAACCCGATGAATGATTATATGACCCGATGAATAAAATGAGATGGATTATTATTAGTTAGGTTATGTCACTAAAAGTACCCTTAGCATGAATTGTTAACTACCAGGATTTGGTAGACGCTTATGCATATAATAGTACTATTTAGGGAAGATCACCTTAGTTCGTGCCTTGACGGTTGATCCCCGTCGTGCCACATTGATTGGTAAGAGAATTTACGTACGAGAAGATTTATATAAGCGTGATTATTGTGAAGACACGCTGTTTTAGATGGGAAAATGAGTTTCGGGTTAGCTACCCGTTGTTTGTTATAGTAAGGTAGCAATGTCATGCGACTTATAATAATCCAATAAAGAAAATATTGATATACGCACTGAATTACGATATATTGCCTGACTAGCAATACGAGGTCTTATTATTGATATTATGTTCGTGTTTTGGTTTTACATAACCATATTCATATAACGGTTTTTATTTAACTCTATACAACGTTATAAAACGTATTGTATGATGTATTTACGACATTGGTTCGTATAATGGTTTTGAAGGCAAAAGCTTATTGTATGAATTACAACAAAGATTTGTATAAAATGTTTTTGGCTTATTTTATGGCCTAATACAAAAATTTGTACAAAATGATTTTCGGTAATAAATATATACCGATGATATATTAATGGTTTTTCATTAAACTCTATGAATTCACTCGGCTTTTTCGCTGACCTTTTCTTTTAACATGTTTTATCTCAGGTACTTGAAGGTAATTCTCGGGAAGACAACAAGAATTTATGGCCCGCACTTAAATAAAAAATTTCATTCAAATGATTTGTAAAATTGTATGAAATACTATGACTTGGCACCTATGTAAATTTGATATTCATGAATGGAAAATGCTTTATTATTAAACGAAGCGATTTTTAAGCGTTGTCTATGATTTGAGTAATGTGCTATCCCGTAACACCAACGACTCTTCCGCTGAACTAAAGTATGAATATTTGGGGGTGTTACAGTTTGGTACCAGAGCTCTCGTTATAGAGAATGAAAGATTTTTAAAACCAAGTTTTTGAATAAAATATTTCAAAATCTTTTAACTATAAACATTTTTCTCAAAATGTCAAAATCTTTTGACTATAACGGTGCCGAAGAATTCTCGAGTTACCGACAAGGCCAGACTGAGAAGTGTTATTTTAATATATATTTATATATATATATATATAACTTGGATTATATATATATGTTGTAATTTGATTACATAATTGTTTGATGATTATTTTGATATTTATACGAGGTATTTATACGACGTAGATTGTCACAAGAAATCCTAACTCCTCTAGCAAATCAATCGAAGCTATTCCCGTAGGAATTCTAGCTATTCTAGATCTAAACCAAGTTGTGGATATTTATGACCCCAACAAAATGGTTGATATTTTTAGGAATGTTGATAGTAGTTGATTATGATCTTGAAGAAGAACTGGTGAGATTAAATCTGATATCGATGTCATGACGATCTTTCCATATAGATTCGAGTTTGAAAAAACGTTACCACCTGGAAAGGTGTCATCTGATTTGGTGTCACCCAATTATTAAATTTGAAATCGAAAGGGTGAATGTTGCACTTGAGGCTGTCATTGGAGCCTTTACCCAAAAGCCTCATGCCACTAGTACCTTTCCGAGAAGTCTAATTGAATGTGTGAGTCATTTAATACTAGTGACTCATTTGATAACTATTGATGAAGGAGCTATTGGATTAGAAATTAAGTGTTGTTCATATTGAACTTTTATTGCCCTTTCAAGGTCTAAGAATAAAATTGAAAGTATTGGAGAATGAGGTAGGATATCGCATTGAGTATGATTTGGTTGAAACTTGAATGAAATAAAATTTAGCCTGTATGGAATATAAGATAGTTAAGAGGAAGTCGTTAAGTTCTGTGATTGGATTATAAGGTTTTAAATGATTGTTGGTTTGTGTTAAGGCTTGTTCCTAGGCCATTGTCCAATGACGAGGATGCCTAGTGTCCAAGAAATAAATTGAATAAATCTTCTTCTGAATTGGGACCGATGGATCTTCCGGGACAAGTGGAACCCCTATGACTCTTGTAGATTAGTATTCATTGTAGTATCTTATAAAAATCCCTAACTTAACTGAGATATCAGTTGGTAGGATGAGTTCTTGGAATTGTATGACATAGTGACACGTAATGTGTTACGGTACAATTTTGACTTGTTTGTGATTAATGAAAAGGCTACCTTTGATTGCTAAATCCTACATGTATCGATGTTATCTATATTTTATTGCTTCATCCTAATGTTCGCATTAGTGATGCAACCATTGAACAAGCGCTCATTTCGGATAGAGTTGCGTTGTGGATTATTCTCTTTATATTCTTGAGTGTCATCGAGGTCATGACCCTCATGATTGATTGGCTAAACTCATTTCCTATCATATTGTAGCTAGTTCTTGGTAAACAACTTTTCGTCACTCTTTTGCAGATCACTCATTGTTTTTATAAGTTAAAACAGTATTCCTTGAGAAAAAATAAATTTTCATCACCATATGGATTATTTAAAGTGAGACTTATAAATAATCGTTATCGAAATAAAGTTGTTTATGAAACACTTTGGAAAACTTAACTTTTTTCATAACGAAGAACATCTCTGTAAATTCTTTTGATTTTTATTTCATGATTAAGCATGAATATATATATTTTAAACATGATGAAAAAGTTTTGACGAACTAAGTATTGCATCGTTAATCCTAAAACTGTATATAGTTGTGCGCCTACGTACAATTTGGAATGGACCATGCAAGGCTTATTAGTAGTCACCATGAAATTGTTACTAAACATTACATTTTCTTTGTAATTGTGAAAGATTAAATTTTATGAGATTTGCAAGAAGTGCAAAATAGGGACATATTGTTAGAGACACCTACATATGTGCCCATACCGTTTATTCTTCTGAATTGAATTTACTCATCTATGGAAATTGTCTTATTTGACAATTGACCTCCCCTTCCTGTTCAATTCTCTCGTGGTGAGATTCTTTGGAAAAGTATCTAATTATCGAGTATTAATACCCGACTGGGTGTATCGACGTTCCTATCATTTCTTTTGATTAGATTTCATTTGAATGACCTGGGTAACGATCTGAGGAGCTTTCGAATGCGTACTCAAATTATGAAAACATGGGATATATTCATATTCGTAAAATGTTTTCGTTTGTATCTGACTTGAAATTCTCTCGCGTAAATTATGCGTTGAACTTACTATTTTAATGGTAGTTATGTCTACATATACCCTTGAATCTATGAAGGATTACGAGTTATTATTAGTCTTTTGAGAAGTTCACATCTTATCAACGATAATGAAACTGGAAAGTTGGTAGTGCCAGTAAAATGGATTGATTGATTATGACATGACGACATTGTCTTAATTGATGGGAACTTGAGTAGAAATCCTCTAAAAGATAAGATGTTGATTATAAAAAGTGATCTAAATAATTCTTGATGGATGACCATATCCTGCATTTAGAACTTGAAATTATACCATGAATGGTTATGAACTAAGTCATAGATCTTGTAATCTAGAAGAACTTAAAGTAAATTTATTAAAAGATGTTTCTGTTATCTGAAATTTTAGGAGGTATTTGCTGGTGACTTACCTAGACTTTTGCCATTAAGGCAGGTTGAATTTGGTATTGGTTATATTCCTAGTGCTGCACCTGTGGCGTGTGCACTGTACGTCAGCACCATCTGAATTAAAAGAATTACCGTACAACTGAGAGAGTTGTCGGAGAAAGCTTTTATTCTACCGAGCTCGTCATCATGAAGAGCTATGATGTTATCATTCCTTATATTTGTTGAATTACCGTGAACTAGGTAAATTGACGATCAAAATCTATATCCACTACCCAAGATGATAGATTTGTTTGATCATTTACAAGGTTCTAGCGTATATTCAGGAATTTGATCTACGGCATGGTTATCGTCAACTTCGCGTCAGCGAAAAAGATTATCTCTTCCAATCACTACATCTAGAACTCGTAATGAACTTTATGAGTTTCATGTTATGTCGTTTGGATTAACCAATGCACATGTAGCATTGAAATTATGTATAATTGAAGTTCGTTTTCTCGATTCTTAACCAATTGAAAGTCCTAACAAAATCGGGTTTATGATCGTTTTTGGTTGGTAGGGTTATTTGGCTTTTCTATGTCTAATTGAACAATCAAGTAAAAATGTGCAAAATATTAACTATGTATCCGTAAAACAATTAGTCAAATACCAAATTTTTATTCAAATAAGGACAAAAATGTAAAACTATGGAATTAAAGTGCTGAAAATATAAATTCTTGAAACTAATATGCTTGAAATGTAAAATCAGAAACTATGAGGACTAACTATGCAAATTTACCAAACTACTAACTAATTTGTAACAAACTTGAAAACTAATTAACTGATTTTGACAAGTTTTGAAAATGTAAGGATTGATTAAATGAAAACCTTAAAATCAAGTAATTACAGCCAACAATACTAACAGTAACAAAATAGGAGGACTAAAGTGCAATAAAAGTGTAACTTTTGTTAAAAACAGGCTAGGAAGACAATTAAGCTCGTATAAGCACTACACTTGACCAAATAAGCTCTAACAACTTGCAAACAGCTTAAAACTCAATTTTACTTAGCCTTGTAAAAGGAATAAGCTGGAAACTCAGTCAAACTCAAATAAGCCAAACCTAATAAGCCACAAATAAGATTTCTAATAATCCAGACTTGCACAAGCTGATTTTATTGCCAAATCTTGATTGTCAGTTCATTAAGAGTCTGGAATGTGCTTTGCAATTGAAAATGATCAAGTAATGAAGTTGTAAAATGAAAATAAGCTGAAACTAGCTTATTTGACCAAAGTTTGACCAAATTATGGAAAAGCTGAAAATTTCCGGATCTACTCAAGAACAACTTCTAAACACGAATATGAAAGAAAGTGGGGAAGTTTATGAAGTACAATTGCTGTTTTGAGAAATCAGTAAGGCCTTTTATCACAGAAACTTCACTTTGCTATTCAGCTTAATAAAATGCTTATTTCTCACTGGAAACTTAAAACTGTGCAATTTCCTCTAGAGAACTTAATATTCAGATGTTAATAAGCAAGTGAGAGCTGGTTTGAAGTAATTTCATTAAGGAATGAGAAAATGCCAAGCAATTGAAATCATGAACTTTTATGAACTATTTAAGCTGAAAATTGGCCCATACTTTTTATTTAAACAATTGCCTTTTTGACTTAGTTTTTGACTTCAAAACTACCAAAACTTGTTTAATATGACTAAAGGAATGTGAATGAACAAAAATCAACCATTTAACAACACTAGAAGACAACTTGACAACTAATACCAAACACTGGTTAATTAAATTTATCAAGTTTTTGTGAATGAAAACCAGGCAATTGATTATGCTGAACTAAAAGTGATATCTACTCAAGCAGTTCAAGCATTTAAAACAACTAACACTCAAAATGCACAAGTGTTCTAATATGACTGATAAATGGAACCAGAAACAAGTAATAGGCTAGAAACAAGTATCAAACTAACAATAAGCTACTCAAACATCAAAATCAGTTCAAAATCAAACTAAACACATTTGATCATGTCAGCAAACAAGATTAAGCTAGGAATTGAGCATGCACAACTGTTTAGTGGAACCAAAATTCAGAAACTTGAAAACCTTTTAGCTAAGGCCTCCACTGAAGGAGTAGGTAGGCGATGAGCCTCCTAGATAGTGTTAACCACCAACTTAATACTATTTATCACCTAATCAACCAGCTAACATCATCATCATCATCATTGTTGAACAATTCTGCTTCAAAATCAACTCAAAATGCTACTGGATGAATAGAACTAGATTCAAACAGCTACAAGTCTTCAACACTAGCTAATCATGATCAATAGTGATCACAAATAGCTAATAACAGCACAATGATAACAGGATTGTAATAGATGAACAGTAGATTGAAGGAGATGAAAGGAGATTTTATTGATTGAAGGAGAAAATTTGTTACAAAAGTTGTTAAAGTTGTTACATCTAAGATAACTAACTCAAGAGCTTGTCAGACTCTTGAGTTTGTTATGCTAACTAACTAGAAGCTAGGATTGAAGGAGAGAAAAACGAGATGTGTGTGAAAATTTCACACATAGACTACTATCACAAATGAGGGGTCCTATCTCTATTTATAGACAAAATGGTTGAGTGTGTTTTGGAGTTGATGACGTGTTCCCACCACTTAATTGCTGCCACGTGTCCTCAAACTGCTAATTGCTCATCCTTGTGTTCTTCATGAATTGGGGGTTTTTAATCCCTTGAGTTTGAGCTTGATTAGTTGTTACCAATGTGTTCCTCTCTTGAAAACGAGCATGTTTTATGTAGAAATCATCTTCTGAAATTAAGTGTAGCTAGAAATCGTTCCTGGGCTTGTTGGAGAAGAAGGCACCACGTGTAAGGTTCTGGTTGGGTGAAATAGGAGCACACGGATTGTTATCTGTTTTGGATAATTGTGTTTATTGCATGTCTTGCTCTGATTGGGTGAAATTAAGATAGTGGGGTGTAATGTTGCTTTGCGGCGCATTAATGAAATGGGTGACTGGTCAACATTAGTTGGCAATCCATGTGCCATGTTTCTTGCATTTCCATTGGATGAGAGCCAAGTCACATGGATTAAGTTCTTTTTATCTTTGAAAAATGCCAACTTCAGCCCTTGAACTTAGGCATATTATCCAAATGAGCTAGGGACTTCATTTCTTTGGCATTTTTGGTCCTTCCACTTGCATTCTTGATAAGTTTGACCCTTTGACTTAATTGACTGAAGAGTTGACCATGTTTGACTTTTATCTTGACTTTGGCAAACTTACACTTTGAGTCCTTCAACTTTGGAGTGTTGTCAAGATAGGTCCCTTATCTTCAAAGTTTAGTCATCTTTGATCCTTCTTTGTCTTTTTCATCCAAATAAGCTTGATTTTCTTCTTGTTTGCTTGAAAATGTATCCTTCTTACCTATTTATACACAAACACAAAACATACCACATAATTCCGCTTTATAGCACAAAAGTTAGGTATTTTCCTTGTGTTTTAGGGTGATTTGTTGATTAATTGATATGAGTTTTTGCTCATATCAAATCCCCTACACTTGAACATTGCCATGACCTCATGCAATGCTATATTTTAAAGCACAAATTTACATTCTCGTCATAATTAACCCACCTTGTCCAATATGGAATGCTATTACACTATGCTACTCTACATGATGCATGATTTTTGATTTTGAACAATGCAATGCAAAAGAAACAATTCTATTTATATCTTTTTTTATTTTTCTTAAATATGGCTTTGATGGAAATAACTCATAAAGAAATCAATGACTTAGATTAGGGCTTTGGTACCATGGACACTTATCACCCTCAAGTTTCACTTTCCCCATACGAAGCTTAAAAATGGGATCATTGCATTCACAAGTAAAAAGGCGCATCAACTTATTCATGACAATTAAATATGGAGCCAGTTATTATTTGAGCAAATTGCTTTTGGGAAAATTTGTCATTATTTAAAGCGTGAAATATAAGAAATGTAAAATCCAAAAATAAGGAAGCACGGTTTTAGTCCTAAGTAATCCTCTCATCCATTACTTGAAAAACCGCTCATAATTAATATAAGTCCGTTTCAAGAGTAATAAGTCATTCGCCTTATGTGTAAAATCCTTATGTCATGCATTAATAAGTAGCTACACACTCGCTAAGGAAATAAAAATAAAACTCACGCAATAATTTACATCCGCCATCTTTTTGAGACTTTGGATCTTCAATCTCGCAACCCGTCGAGGTAATATTGGATTGGAGCAACTATTAAATCCCTGCAACCCGTCAAGGTAATATTGGAATCTAATAGTCACTATAATTAACACTTCACTGCCCCTCTTAGGAGTCTTGTATAATTATTTTTTTTCTTTTCTTTTTTTTTCTTTTTCTCTTTTTTTCTAGCCACTCATGTTTTTTCATAAGCCGCTCTTATTTTTCTTTATTCCTCACAAAGAAAGTTGAAAAGAATAAAAGGAAAAACACCCGCTAAGTATTAAGCATGACATAAGTCTAGTACACATAAAACGTTCTAACTTAGAATCTTAAGAAGTACTTATACCAACCATGAATGATTAGTCAAAAATGCATAAGAGACTACAAACCGATTAAAACCGTTCTTGATTATTTATTAACATATATACATGCGAAGAAAATAGAGGTAAAGAAGAGAAGGGTTTAGCCACAAGTAATTATCATGAAGTTTATCTAGCCCTTTTATACTTGCTTCAACTCTATCATTTCCCATTCTCCACAAATTTAAAATCTCAAATAATGAGATTGGTGGATGCTTAGCCTAATAGACCAATGTAGGACTACATGGTTTAGGATACTAGCTAGAGAGTGCTAAGATAAGCAAACTCGGGTTGAGTCAAAATATCCATGGCGGGCCTAATATGTCAAAGAAATCTAAATTTGTTAAACCATGTCCTTATTATATATTTTTTTCCTTTTTATATATTTTTGATGAAAAATAAAAGAAGAAATATTTACAATGAAATGTGTTATGCAAATGAAAAATGATTGATGCAAAAATTATGAATGCATATTTTTGGTGGCCAAAATAGATAAAAAATTTGAAAAATGTTTGAAAAATTAATTTTCCAAGTTATCATGAAAGTCAATGACAAGTTCTAGGTAAGGTCACTTCAATAGAAGACCCCCCTACACTTAAGCTAAACATTGTCCTCAATGTTTAAGAGCATGGAAGTATAAAAACTTCCTATACACTTATGATAATGAATAGAATTTGCTTAACCAAAGTTAAGGAAAGATCAACTATAGTGAATTCATTTCTAAAGCACAAGGTGTCTATGAAAGATCACAATAGTAACAAAGTGAACCGGATAGAAGGGCCTCCTCCATAAGCTCCAAAGCACGTGATGAGTGAGCAACCCTACAAACATTATAAAGACAAAAGAAGGTCTACCCCAACACTTCTCAACAATTTGCTATCCTTATTTCTAAACTACAACACTCTAGATTTAACAACTCTAAACCTAGTTATTCAAGCTTGATTTAAAGGAGTCTCTAGCTCGACTCATCCAACACTTAAAAGTTCCTAATACCTATCATGGAGAAGAAAAGTGTGGCCCTTTTTTAGAAAAATCTCCATGATAAGGTAAAACAAGTTTTCAGTTATCAAAACTCCATTTATATCCCCCCGGATCAAATACATAATTACCATCCCACTTATAACACAATACAACAACTAACTTCCCAAGCAATGGTGAAAAAGGTGAGGTGGTGGTGTTCAAAATGGTTTCCCATATGTTCTCCACATGGTAATAAGGTGATGCTCTCAAATCTTTCACAAGTTTTCCTTTTGTTGCATCAGGCGGATACTGAGATGGTTTAGCAAGCTCTATGCCAGGATCAAAAATCCGTTCCTTGATGGGAAAACAAAAAGTGTTGGTTGCCTTATAAGATTCTCCCTTGTAGGTCACATGATAAGAGAAAGGTTGTGGAGTAATGGGAATAGCAAGTTCTTAGAAGGAAGCATCATAGCTTGTTTTCCTTTATCACATGGAAGGGTTGAGGTGGACAAAGAAGAAGGTAAAGGATCCTCATGCAATAAAGATTCTAGATAAAGTATGTCCCCCTCTTGATCAAGATATCCAAGAGTGTACTCATAAGATATATCCATCTCTAAAATTCATCACTCTCACCCTTGATAGAATCCCCCTCATCACCATAAACATCATAGATAGGTCTATCAAAGATTGGTGATTCCTCAAAACCCAAGGAAGTATGATCATCAACAAATGGAGAGTCACAAGTTAAAATCTCATCATCACTATAGTCATCATATGTTGGTGTATCACAAAGAAGAGATTCTTCATCACTAAAGTCCTCATGAATATCGTCATCATTGTGGAAAAGTGGATTGTCATATGAGGTTTCACCAAAGTTTAGCTCTTGAGGTTCATGAAAATCAAAAGATGAAGTAATGGAAACAATAGTCTCAACATGAGGTAAATCATAATCTCTACTTGAGCAAGCTTCATAAAAATATTCATCACAAACTTCATCAAGGATATCATCATGAGTTTCCTCCTCATTCACAACATCAATATGTTTTACCGCTTCGGGCTCATTAGACTTCCTTGACAACTTTCCCATGTTAAACACAACTCTCTCATCTCCTACCCTCATTGTAAGTTCACCTTCCGCCACATCTATTAGAGTTCGACCCGTTCTCAAAAATGGCCTACCAACAATCAAAGGCACTCTCGGATCCATATCATTATCAACCACCACAAAATCCGTAGGAAAGGTAAATCTATCAACCGCAACAAAAACATCCTCCGCAATTCCCACCGGATAAGCTATAGTACGGTTGGCCAACTCAAGAGTCATCTTAGTAGGAGTGAGCTCGGGAAGTGAAAGTTTATTCCAAACCGATAATGGCATGATATTTATGCTTGCTCCTAAATCCGCTAAAGCCATACAATTTTCCACCCCCGGGAAATTGCAAGGAATCAAAAACCTCCCCGGATCTCCAAGCTTAGTAGCCAACTTCTTAAGCAAAACCGCGGAGCAATTTTCATTCAAGGAAGCATTAGGCAAATCCACCAATCTCTCCTTATTAGAAAGTAAGTCCTTGAACATCTTAGCAAACTTATGCATATTGGCTAAAGCTTCCGTAAAAGAGATATTTATGTTAAGTTGCTTGAACATCCTCAAAAAGTTTGAGACTTGGATATCATCCTGATTCTTAAGATTTTCCTTTCTCAATATTGATGGATAAGGGAGACTTAGTTTTGGTTGTGGTTGAGTGGTTGATGAAGGATTTTCCTTGTTGGTTTCTTCATGAGTAAGTGGAAAAGTAGGAGAAATGGGAGAACTTGAGGATGGTGAACTAGATGTAGAAGGCTTATCACAAGAAGGAATCATAGTAGGCTCTAAGAAAGTAGGTTTGGGTGGTGAAGGATCATGAGTTTTATTTCCACTTCTTGTTGTGATAGCATTGACATTATCCCTCGGGTTTGTTTGTGTGTTAGATGGTAAAGCCCCTTGTTGTCTTTGATTAAATGCTATCAAAAGCCTCTTAGTTTGCTCATCTATTGAAAGTTTCATTTGGTCATTCATTCTTTTCTCACTTTTACGAATTCTCCTCTCAACATACTCATGAGTCTCTTGTAGCACATATCCTTGATTTTGAAGTTGAGGGTAACCTTGATTTGGGAAAGGTGGGAGTGGTGGATTAAATCCTTGATGTGGTGGATAAAAGTTATTTCCTTGATTTTGAAAATTGTTAGGTGCCTTGTAGTTATTCCCTTGGTATTGTGGTCTTGGACCTTGGTTTCTTTGTAACAATTGAGGTGGATTTTGTTGAGGTTGGGTGGGTGGTTGGGGTGGGAATCCCGGTGGAGTAAGGTAATTTTGAGAGTTGTAAGAAAGGTTGTTTGGATTGATGTTTGGCTTGAAATGTTCACGATGTTCCTCTTGGTAAGCATAACATTCCCCTTGATATCCTTTCACCTTATCACATTATTGATAGGAATGAGGACCGCCACAAGTCTCACATGAAAGAGTAATAGCATGCACATCATTTGTGGAATGATTCCCATAGAAAGTTTCGTAAAGTCATTCATCATTGTTTCTTGCATCTTTTGAGTGTTTTGCATGATTGTTTGATTTTACTTTTGAGCTTGAGTCAATGCTTGAATGCATGAAATGAGTTGAGTCTCCAATGGTTTAGAACCTCCTTCTTGAATGACATGTACTCTTTCATCAAATTGTGTGTTAGTTTGCACCATTGCTTTGGTCTCAATAATATCCCAAGCCTCTTGAATGGATTTAAGAAGAATATTTCCTCCCGCGGAAGCATTGAGTTAGTCTTGGTGATGAGGTTTAAGGCCATTGTAGAAAGTATTGATTTGGTGAACTTCATCCAATCCATGGTTAGGGCATCTCCTCAATAACTCTCTATACTCCTCCCAAGCATCACTAAATGTTTGACTAGATTTTGGTTGAAAGCCTATAATTAAGTTCCTCAAAGCCGTGGTCTTAGATGGAGGAAAGAACTTGTTCAAAAAACTCTTAGTGAAACCATCCCATGTGGTAATGCTCTCGGGTGGTTGTGTATCAAACCAATGCTTAGCCGGACCCTCTAGTGAAAATTGCACCAATATCAACTTAATGGCATCATGGGGAACTCCATTGTACTTAATGGTGTTACAAAGATCAAGAAATTTCTTAAGGTGATCATGTGGATTATCATTCTTGTTCCCATAAAAAGGTGTGTTTGAAACCAAGTTAATCATGGATGTTTTTAGCTCAAATGTGTTTGCGGGAATATCAGGTATCTTGATAGCATCGGCATATCCTTGCACATTAGATTGCAAGTGCTCCATCAAAGGTCGAGTATCAACTCCGGCCATGGCTTCTTGTTGTGGATGGATCAAAGCACGATTCTCGGGATCGGCTTGATGGACGGTGGTGTTCCTACTCTTTCTCTTTTTCTTCCTTTTCGGAGGAAGGGGTTGTACAACAATCGGTATTTGTGCACGTCCGCGAGTGAGCATGCAACTCAATACGAGGAATGAGAGAGAAGCTCTCGTGTGACTTTGAAGAGAAAAGGATTATCCTCTTCCAATTTCAATATGAAATATCCACAAGAAAATAATAATTTACGTATGTACTACTTGGGTGCAAGACCCCATTGAAGCCTTCCTTCTTAGAATACTCACTAGTGAACGGGGGGTTAGGTGGTGCGAAGCACTTAAGTACCTATTGACCCTTAGATGGAATTTTATAGCACATCGCCTTTCTATTCACTTTATTGTTTGTATTCTTCGAATTATTGCTTATTGGAAGTATTTATCTATTCTTGGTTTATTGAGTTTGATCGATACGCGTGTCAAGGACCGGAACACCCCTCAACACGGTGTATTGCCTTGGCAATACTTATGAAGAATATGTGAATTGGTTGTTCTTATACGTATACGTATTTACTTATAATAAGATATGGAAAATATTTTTGTATTTATGAGTTTTTTAGAGAAAATACTATATGTACATAAAAACCGAGAGAATCAAATAATATATATTTTTGGGTGCAATCTCTTAGGAAAAAGATTGCTTTTTGGATTTTTAATTTGTTTGGTCAATTCTTCAGGAAAAGAATTGTTTTTGTTATTTTTTAGTTTTTATATTTTTATATTTGTGATTTTTTATTGTTTTTGATTTATGATACGTAAAAATAACGTTCACTAGATGAACGGATCCCAAAAGCCAATGAAAACCGTCAATCGATAGTCTCTCGTAAAGTCAAAGAACCGGCAGCGGCGCCATTTGGTATTGTGTATAATTGAAGTTTGTTTTCTCGATTCTTAACCAATTGAAAGTCCTAACAAAATCGGGTTTATGATCGTTTTTGGTTGGTAGGGTTATTTGGCTTTTCTATGTCTAATTGAACAATCAAGTAAAAATGTGCAAAATATTAACTACGTATCCGTAAAAAAATTAGTCAAATACCAAATTTTTATTCAAATAAGGACAAAAATGTAAAACTATGGAATTAAAGTGCTGAAAATGTAAATTCTTGAAACTAATATGCTTGAAATGTAAAATCAGAAACTATGAGGACTAACTATGCAAATTTACCAAACTACTAACTAATTTGTAACAAACTTGAAAACTAATTAAATGATTTTGACAAGTTTTGAAAATGTAAGGATTGATTAAATGCAAACCCTAAAATCAAGTAATTACAGCCAACAATACTAACAGTAACAAAATAGGAGGACTAAAGTGCAATAAAAGTGTAACTTTTGTTAAAAACGGGCAAGGAAGACAATTAAGCTCGTATAAGCACTACACTTGACCAAATAAACTCTAATAACTTGCAAATAGCTTAAAACTCAATTTTACTTAGCCTTGTAAAAGGAATAAGCTGGAAACTCAGTCAAACTCAAATAAGCCAAACCTAATAAGCCACAAATAAGCTTTCTAATAATCCAGACTTGCACAAGCTGATTTTATTGCTAAATCTTGATTGTCAGTTCATTAGGAGTCTGGAATGTCCTTCGGAATTGAAAATGATCAAGTAATGAAATTGGAAAATGAAAATAAGTTGAAACTAGCTTATTTGACCAAAGTTTGACCAAATTTTGGAAAAGCTGAAAATTTCCAGATCTACACAAGAACAACTTCTAAACACGAATATGAAAGAAAATGGGGAAGTTTATGAAGTAGAATTGTTGTTTTGAGAAATCAGTAAGGCATTTTATCACAGAAACTTCACTTTGCTATTCAGCTTAATAAAATGCTTATTTCTCACTGGAAACTTAAAACTGTGCAATTTCCTCTAGAGAACTTAATATTTAGATGTTAATAAGCAAGTGAGAGCTGGTTTTAAGTAATTTCATTAAGGAATGAGAAAATACCAAGCAATTGAAATCAGGAACTTTTATGAACTATTTAAGCTGAAAACTAACCCAACTTTTTATTTAACCAATTGCCTTTTTGACTTAGTTTTTGACTTGAAAATTACCAAAGCTTGTTTAATATGACTAAAGGAATGTGAATGAACAAAAATCAACCATTTAACAACACTAGATGACAACTTGACAACTAATACCAAACACTGGTTAACTGAATTTATCAAGTTTTTGTGAATGAAAACCAGGCAATTGATTATGCTGAACTAAAAGTGATATCTACTCAAGTTTATTAACCAAACTGTAGTGAAATGGAACCAAGTTCAAGCAGTTAAAACAGCTAACACTCAAAATACACAAGTGATCTAATATGACTGATAAATGGAATCAAAAACAAGTAATAGGCTAGAAACAAGTATCAAACTAACAATAAGCTAATCAAACATCAAAATCAGTTCAAAATCAAGCTAAACACATTTGATCATGTCAGCAAACAAGATTAAGCTAGGAATTGAGCAAGCATAACTATTTAGTGGAACCAAAATTCAGAAACTTGAAAACCTTTTAGCTAAGGCCTCCACTGATGGAGTAGGTAGGCGCTGAGCCTCCTAGATAGTGTTAACCACCACCTTAACACTATTTATCACCTAATCAACCAGCTAACATCATCATCATCACCATTGTTGAACAATTCTTCTTCAAAATCAACTCAAAATGCTACTGGATGAATAAAACTAGATCAAACAGCTACAAGTCTTCAACACTAGCTAATCATGATCAATAGTGATCACAAATAGCTAATAACAGCACAAGGATAACAGGATTGTAATAGATGAACAGTAGATTGAAGGAGATGAAAGGAGATTTTATTGATTGAAGGAGAAAATTTGTTACAAAAGTTGTTAAAGTTGTTACATCTAAGATAACTAACTCAAGAGCTTGTCAGACTCTTGAGTTTGTTACGCTAACTAACTAGAAGCTAGGATTGAAGGAGACAAAAAGTAGATGTGTGTGAAAATTTCACACATAGACTACTATCACAAATGAGGGATCCTATCTCTATTTATAGACAAAATGTTGAGTGTGTTTTGGAGTTGATGACGTGTTCCCACCACTTAATTGCTGCCACGTGTCCTCAAACTGCTAATTTCTCATCCTTGTGTTCTTCATGAATTGGGGGTTTTTAATCCCTTGAGTTTGAGCTTGATTAGTTGTTACCAATGTGTTCCTCTCTTGAAAACGAGCAGGTTTCATGTAGAAATCATCTTCTAAAATTGAGTGTAGCTAGAAATCGTTCCTAGGCTTGTTGGAGAAGAAGGCGCCACGTGTAAGGTTCTGGTTGGGTAAAATATGAGCACACGGATTTTTATCCGTTTTGGATAAATGGGTTTATTGCGTGTCTTGCTCTGATTGGGTGAAATTAAGATAGTGGGATGTAATGTTGCTTTGCGGCGCATTAATGAAATGGGTGACTAGTCAACATTAGCTGGCAATCCATGTGCCATGTTTCTTGAATTTCCATTGGATGAGAGGAAAGTCACACGGATTAAGTTCTTTTTATCTTTGAAAAATGGCAACTTCAGCCCTTAAACTTAGGCAGATTATCCAAATGAGCTAGGGACTTCATTTCTTTGGCATTTTTTGTCCTTCTACTTGCATTCTTGATAAGTTTGACCCTTTGACTTAATTGACTGAAGAGTTGACCATGTTTGACTTTTATTTTGACTTTGGAAAATTTACACTTTGAGTCCTTTAACTTTTGAGTGTTGTCAAGATAGGTCCCTTATCTTCAAAGTATTGTCATCTTTGATCCTTCTTTGTCTTTTTCATCCAAATAAGCTTGATTTTCTTCTTGTTTGCTTAAAAATGTATCCTTCTTACCTATTTATACACAAACACAAAACATACCACATAATTCCGCTTTATAGCACAAAAGTTAGGTATTTTCCTTGTGTTTTAGGGTGATTTGTTGATTAATTGATATGAGTTTTTTCTCATATCAAGCATCCATAAATTGGTGAATCACGTGTGTAGGCTGTAATTTGATACATTCATGCTTGTGATGATTAAGGATCATTTGTTTGTTTATAAGAATAAGAAGGAGTAAATAATCATTTATAGACTTCCCTGAATTGGCCGAGCAATGAAAACTACCTTGAATATTTAACATGTGATTAAAGGCTTAATCCTTTACATTATTTGACCGTGTGATTAATAGATAATGAAATCTATATTGACTCTTCAAAGATTAGAGCCATTAAGGATTTGGGTTATACCAAAAAGAAAGTGCAAATATATTTTGACAAATGTTTTATCCAAGGAATTTTTAAGGGATTATTCCCTCACAATCAAATTATTTAACTAAACTCCTTTAGGGGTAAATGTTTGTGTATACCTCAAGACAACCTAAGAGGGATTGAGGAAACCATTTAAACCATGACTTGGAATTTGAAACCACAATTTTTGCTTTTCAAACTAAGAAAATTTTGACCAAAGTATAAACAAAGATTTTTCAAACATTACGGATCTTATTAATTATTTTCGATAAATCAACAAAAATCGTGTTAACTAAATTCAAATTCATTTTGAACATTTTTCTATAATTCGATGAACTAAGAAAATTAAAAACTTTTTACGTTTACGTTTCATAAAATTAAATATTTACTATTTAATTACTTGTAATATTTATCGACGCATTAAACGTCAGATTGAGTGAAACTAATAAAGATAATAGTTGAGACAAAACTAAAACTTAGAAAATATGAAGAAAGAATTTCTAAGTGAATTGTGGTCATGATAATTACTTCATCAGGAAAGGTGAATGTAGATACTGACACATTATGTAGAAAGGATAAAGAATCAATTAGGATGTGTTTCTTAATAATGACTGTGCAAAATAAATTGCCGAGCAATTTAAAATATAGCTGATGCTTGTAAAAAGGATAATATAGATAATAAGAGGGGTTCGCGGCTAATGTGAACAATTAGAATTAAGAAGCCGATGGCGTTAAATGTTTTAATGGCCACTTGTGGTTGCCTAAATATGGAAATTTGTGAGATTTAGTCATGTTGGAACCTCGTAACTTTAATTATTCTATTCATGAGATTTCTTATTAAATGTATCTTTATCTGAAGAAGTTGTACTGATGGCAAATTATGAAGGCAGACATCGCCTCATACATACTAAACGTCTAACTATTGCCAAAGTCATCATCTGAATTTGATTCGATTTGGGTCATCGTCGACAGACTGACCAAATCTGCTAATATCATTCCTGTTAATGATAGATTCTCGATGAAGAAATTGACTCTTTTGTATTTAAAGGAGTTGTGTAAACATAGTGTGCCTGCATCGATCATCTCTATCAAGATCCTCGCTTCGCATCGAATTTCTAGAGATTTGCTCAGAAGTCATTGGGAACGAACCATGATGAGAGTACTGTTTACCACCCCAATCGAAGGGACGAGGTAAAGTAGCGATAAAAAACACTAGAAGTGTTGTTTTATGCTTGAATATTTGACCTTTAGTAATGAACCGTATAATCGTTTTTCCTTTGGAGAGATTATCATTGATAATTATCGTATTAGGATCGAGATCGAATCTTGTAAGGATCTATATAAAGAGCATCTGTAGGCAGGAGTTGGGATGAAGACATCCGACATACAACCATTGTGAGTTGGACATGTCTTTTAGTTTTAAGGTTGCCTATGATCACAAACCTAACCTTACAAAATGCCCGACCCGCGAGACCTGAAATGATTGTTTAAATTAGGATCTGATTATTAACTGCCGATAGTGGGCAAGAGGTTATGTGAATATGAAGTGTAGATATTGAAGTGCAGGATGGGTAGCGAAGTTATGCCAAAAATTTTCACCTTGGAAAAATGAATTGATGATCTGAATGATCATGGGAAATAAGTCCCTATTGTATGGGACCATTGAGATGATGTAATAACTTGGTTTGAAAGGCATATAAGCTGGATCTACCCTAGGACTTCAAGGGCTGCGTGAATTATGTTTCGTATATCGAACTTGATAAGACACCTATCAAGTGAGAATCTGATTACTTCTTGATGAAGTTTAGATCGACTAAAAGTTGCATTCATCAAAACCCGTGAACATCATGGATAGAGAAAGTAAGTCAACATTAAGCCTGATCATATTCCCGTAGTTATGTTTGATGAAACTCGCGTATTGTAATGAATTACACTTGTGAGAAAAGACCGAATGTGGAGGAAATACCCACATGGCTTTAACTCTATAAGAAGCGAGTAGTAAGATAAATTGATCTTTGGGGACAAAGATCCTGTTTAGGGGTAAATGCTGTGACAATCCGTCAATTTATGGTTGATATTTTATTCTCAAGTATTATTTAAAAATATTATTTTAATGTTATATTATGAACTCACTCATTTTTGGGAAGAAATTTGGGTTTACATCTTGAAGTAGCATCGACTACGTTTAAACCGGAGAATTCCACGTTACGTGCTTACGTTTACCTACACCGTTTTGGTGACAGTCCGACACTTCAGGAAATAAATTTATCCGTGAATATTATTTTGGAATTTTAAATTTGTGTAGGATCATAAACTCACAAATTTACGAGAAGAGATTAGGACTTACGAGCATAATTTAACGTCCTTTACGACTAAACCGGAAACCTTAGGATTACGTATTTACGTTTTTGAACTCCGTTTTTGATGAGACAATTTTTATTAGATTCGTTTTGTGTCGTTGATTCATAATTTATAAAAACGTTTTTCGTAAAATGACCCGAGGGCACGCAAATCAAGGAAACTAGAATCGAGGAGTACCCGTAATTAGATAAGGATGAGACAAGAATAAACTTACCCAACCCCCACATGGGACGGCCAAGTATAAGCCACAACACACCTCATGTGTCAACTTAATAAGCTAACTAAGGACACTTGTCCTTAGTTTGCTCCAAAACTACTTAAGGCATAAAACAAGCTAACTACAAACCACCATCTTCGATTGCAACATGCAAACCACACATGACTCTCTCCCTCACTCCTCCTTGTGCCATCCACTATGCTACCACAACACCACCACCATAAAAAATCTAGCCATAACCCAAGGCTAAAATCAACATATGTTGAAGCCTAGTTGAAGTTATGAAGATTGGAGGTGATTTTAACCACTAGCAAGGAGTTTCCATGGAGTTCCTAGACTGATTTTCATGAAGATATTCATCCATTTAAAGGACCCAAGATGTTCATTTGCCAAGTTGAAGGTTTGGTGACAAGGAACTAAGCCTTGTTCATCAAAATCCCATCTTTTCATCACATTCGTGGTATAAAGATTATTTCTTCCTATCATCTTGTTATTTTGAATATGTAATCTTGTATTTTCTTCATTTATGTATATGTATATGATGATGAATTATGATCAAAATATTATGTGGGGATCATGTGTTGATAAACTTGGTTAAAAAGATTGAAAACTACATAAAAATGTTAAAATCATGCTTAAAATAGTAGGCTATATAAAACAGTAAAGAACCTTATGATAAACTGTTAAAATGGCTTTGATAAATTAATATACAGTAAGCTATGAGAATTTTACATATGTGAGAGTTGGCCACTCAATGGAATCCATAAAATGAGTGAGATATGATCAAAACAATATTGAAGTCCAAATCTGTATAGTCTGTTTTGGACGAACTGTTAGAGACATTTAAAAGCTGATTGAGTAGTAGCTAAAGCTGAGCTAATTGTAGCACATATCATGTTCTTTGTGGTGTCCAAAAATGAGCTTCTATCTCCTTGTAGAACTCAAGATATGGTAAAAATGGTGAAAGTGAAAATCATAATCAGATTTGTAAAATAAATGTATATATTATAAAATTAGTAATCAAGTAAATATAATATAAAATGTATACCTAAAACCCACTAACTTATATATTACATATAAATAAGTATGTACTTTAATAAATAAAAGGGATATTTTATAAAAATGACAATTTGATAAGTTTGATAAGTTATAAAATTATAAACATAAGTTTTACGTCATTTCGGCTAAAACTGAAAGATTAACGTTTTCGTCAATTAAAACTTAAACGGTCGGACCCGTCTAATGTAAAATTTTTATAACTCATATACTGATGTATAAGTATATTTGACAAGTAAAAACTGATAAAACCCGAGCTTTATGACTTATGAACATTAACGAGCCAAATTAGCCTTATTGGACAATTAACCCAACAAGTTTGGCTAAACACTAATGAACTTACTCATTGGGCTTAACCCACTAATAAGTGTGAAAACACTTATCCTTTTACCACTTATTTCCAATAATAACAAGGCCAAGACGTATATTTTATGTCGTAAAAGTCGGAATTATGCGTGGTTTGTGTTTTTATTGTGTTTCAGGATAAAAATATGAAAAAGGAAGAAAACACGGGCTATCACGGGCTTTTATCGAAGAAAATGAGAAAAGACGAAGTCAAAAGACCAAGAGTGCAAAAGATTTGAAGTCAATGGGCCTAATTGAAGATTTATCGAAGAAAAGGACCAAAGACGGAAGATTTATATATGTCGAAAAACTCAAGTCTATTAAATGAAGAAATTAAAAGACGAGTTGAATTTATTCATCGACAAATCCCGAATCAAAGTCGAGAATTAAAGAGACGAGAAGACAAAAAGAATGGAGAAAAGCTCACTCACCAAACCTTCACCACGCATATAAATAGCCTCCACCCTTCAATTTTTTAGACAAGTTTTTAGTTTTATTTTTCTTTCTTTGTTCTTGGTTCGTAGAGACCAACACCATTAGGGTATTTGGCATTTTTCTTCATCCTTTGATCCATGTTGATTTAAGTCCAATCTCTACTTTTAAATGTTTTAATCTTAATCCTTAATATAAGCTTTCCTTTAATCCTGTTCTTCTTTTCTTTTTGATTCTAAGTTTTTATGTTTTGATTTGGTTGATTTTGGTTTCCTAAAATCAAGTGGGTTTTGATTTATTTGGTTTTTATTGTTAGTTTTATTGATTTGGTTTGATGGTTTATTATTAGTAGATGATTAGTGGTTAGTTTGGTTGAATCTTTAGATTTAACTTGGTTGATTTTAGTTTAATTTCGTGGTTTTGGTTTTCCCCTGTTCTTCGCCTTTCTTGTTTTCCCAGTTTTTCCCGAACCAACCAAATATTCTGAACGAAGAAATTTATTCCGAATGAGCATAATTTTACCGAGCAAGTGATTTTACCGAACCAACTTCATTTTCCTGAACCAAGCTTTATTTTACCGAACAAGTCATTTATTCCGAACGAGTCAATTTTACCGAACCAACTTAATTTTCCGAACGAGTCCAAGTTTCCCGAACCAATTAATTATTCCGAACGAAGCATTTTTTCGAACAAAGCAATTTTCCCGAGTCAGCTATTTGTTCCGAACCAGTCATATTTTTTCGAACGAGTTGTATTATTCCGAACCAGTCATATTATTCCGAACCAAGTTGTTTTACCGAACGAAGGTAAATTTTACCGAACCAAGCTAATTATTAAGAACCAAGCCTTTTTCCCGAACGAAGGCATTATTCCGAATGAGTAATTTTTACTTTGATTTCTAATTTTTATTTTTCCGAAAAATAGCACGTTTCCCAAGTAGTTTTTCTAGTAATTTTAGTTTAATTTTTAAAGTTTTTATTTTACTCAACGACATTTTCATATTTACTTTTTAAAATAGATAACCAAACCATTTAAATTTCCACCAAGAACGACTGAGTCGCACTGTTAACCAATAATCAATTCGAAAAGATCGGAACAACGAAATTATTTCATACTTGGCTAAAAACCTAGTTATTAAATGGCGCCGCTGCCGGCTGTTTTCGTTAATATTAACGGTTTTAAGTGAGAGACGCGTTTGATTTTGGGATCCGTTCATTTTTTAACGTTATTTTTCTTGCTTTTAAATTTTCAAAAATCCTAAAAAAATATAAAATTTTCAAAAAATACAAAAAAAATAGAAAAACATAAAAAACCAAAAATATTTCTTGTCTATTTTTCTCTTCCTTTTGTAGGTGTGTATGCGTACTCCGTAAGAAGAAAGCAGCTCAAGCCGAAGTCATTACTCCACCTATTGTCACCATGGACAATCAACCAATGATCGAGCTTTTGCAATCGCACGTAGAGGGCAACACTGATGCTATTGTCATACCCGAGATTGGAGCCAACAATTTTGAACTCAAATCCGGCTTCATTCAAATGGTCTCTGCTCAACCTTTCTTGGGGCGTTCGCTTGATGATCCTCATGACCATATAAAAAGGTTTCTTCAACTTACTAATACGGTTAAGTAAAATGGGGTTTCACAAGAAGTGATTCGCTTGCAACTTTTTCCTTTCTCCTTAGAGGGACAAGCCCGAAATTGTCTTGATAAGGAACCGCCACAAAGTATTCTTACGTGGACGGATTTAGAGACTAAATTCATCAACTACTTGTTCCCACCCTCACGTACTACTGCTTTGCGGAATGAAATCATTACATTTGAACAAAATTACGCTGAGACATTTAGTGAATCTTGGGACCGTTTTAAGGAAATTTTAAGAAAGTATCCACAACATGGTTTCACAAAAGTACATCAAATTAATACTTTTTACAATGGGTTAAGCATGAATGACCAAGATTCACTAAATAGTGTCGTGGGGGGTAATATTTTGGTTAAGTCTTCTAATGTCGCTTGGGATATTATTGAAAATAAGTCTAGAGTGCAAACCAAGAGTGTTCGGACTAATGTGGCTAGTGCTAGCACTAGTGAGAGCGACAAGAGAATTGATAAGCTTACGTCGCTTGTTGAATCACTTGCTCTCCAAACCGCTAACAACACCAAACTATCAATGCACAAGTTAATGCTATGAGTCAGTCATGTGAAATATGCGGGGGATCTCATTCATACACCGATTGTCCTTCGACTCATGACAATCCGGAAAATGTGTATTCTGCCAACGATAACTTTTCTACAGGAGGCTATCAAGCACGTCCTCAAGTTGACCACAATTTGCTCAGTTATCGTTCAAACAACTTTCTTTCACCACCCAGTTTTCCACCTCAAAACCCAAACAATCTCAATCGCAACAATCAAAATCAACCTCGATCTCCAAATCAATATCAAACCCAAAGAAACTCATATCCACCTCAAAGAAACAATCAAGTTCACCAACCACCCGCTTATCAACCATTGGCCTACCATGCTCTTCCTCCCACCCAACCCACCACATTTAATCAAGAGGTTGACACTTACATGAGGACTAATGATGTGATAGTGCAACATCTTCAGCGGGAAATGATCAACTTGAAAGCAGATATGGTGAAACAAGGGAATGATCTTCGAGCCGATATGCGAAACTCTTTGGCAAGTCAAACGAATGACTTAGGGAACATGATGGCTAGTTTCTTCCCAAGTAATCAAGCCTCTGGTTCGGGTTCTCTTCCGAGTAACACCGTTGCTAATCCAAGAGGGGAGATGAAAGCAATCACCACTCGCAGTGGAAAAGGTTTAAAGGAACCCGAGCTTCCTACACCTACACCGGTGCTTGTGACAAAGGAAAACGAGTCCCGTTCTCCAATTCCTCCACCTTCTACTTCTCCAATTCCCCCAACTTCTACTTCTCCAATTCCTCCATCTTCTACTTCCACCCCTCCACCACCCAAGGATGTGAGTGAGAATTCTATTCCAAAGCCTTCATCTCAACCCAATATACCTTATCCCTCAAGGTTGAGGAAAGAGAAATTGAAGAACAAGGATGATACTCAGGTTTCTAACTTTCTTAAAATGTTTAAACAACTGAATTTCAATATCTCCTTTGCTGAGGCTCTCGCTCACATGCCAAAATATGCTAAAATGTTTGAAGATCTTCTCAGTGATAAGGAGAAACTTCTTGACATCGCTCAGACCCAACTTAATGAGAATTGCTCTGCAGTGCTCTTAAGGAAATTACCCACCAAACTTGGTGATCCAAGTCGTTTTCTCATTCCTTGCAACTTCCTCGGGGTAGAGAATTGTATGGCCCTAGCCGATCTAGGTGCTAGTATAAACTTAATGTCATTAAGTGTTTGGAAACAATTATCTCTACCCGAGCTAGTCCCCACACGAATGACTTTGGAATTAGCTAACCGTACGATTTCTTATCCGGTGGGGATAGCCGAAGATGTCTTCGTCGGTGTCGACAAATTCACCTTTCCGACGGATTTTGTTGTTGTTGACTACGAGATGGACCCCCGCGTTCCATTAATCGTTGGACGTCCATTCTTGAGGACCGGTCGCACTCTCATTGATGTAGCCGCTAGCGAATTAATCATGAGAGTTGGTGACGATAAAATCGTCTTCAACATGGGTAAACTTTCTAAGCAACCTTCTGACAACGAGAGTGTTAATTTCATTGACGTTCTTGATGAGGCTTGTGAAGAACATTTCAAAGACGCTTGTAAAAGTGGCTCTTCTTCTCTACCCATTGTTGAGACCGTTGCCTCTATTGCTCCATCACTAACTCCATTTGGAGAAAGTTATCTCCTTTTGAAAAAAATTGAAGCAACTTTGGGAGATGTGGACTTGCAATATGACGATTCTCCCTCCAATTGGGATGAAGACACTCGTACCATTAATAAAATTCTCAATGAGGACCATATTTCTCCACCATCTCCTAAGGATATCTCTATCGATGATCCGAATTTGATTACGCCTGCCATCGAAAATCCTCCGGATTTAGAGCTTAAGGATCTACCGTCTCATCTTGAATATGTGTTCCTTGAAGACAATAAGAAGTTACCCGTCATCATCGCAAAGGATTTGAAAGAAGACGAAAATTCCCGACTTATCGCCGTGCTAAAGAATCATAAGAAAGCGATTGCTTGGAAAATCTCTGATATTCGTGTAATTGATCCTCACTTTTGTACACATAAAATTCTCATGGAGTACGACTTTAAACCCACTATTCAAAGCCAAAGAAGGGTGAATCCCAAGATCCATGACGGTATCAAAAAAGAGGTTATCAAACTTCTTGATGCGAGAATGATCTACCCTATCTCGGATTCACCATGGGTTAGTCCCGTCCATTGTGTGCCTAAGAAAGGCGGAATCACCGTTGTGCCCAATGAAAACAACGAGTAGATTCCTACTCGTCTCGTTATAGGGTGGAGAGTCTGTATAGACTATCAAAAACTCAATGATGCTACGAGAAAGGATCATTTTCCCCTTCCTTTCATGGACCAAATGCTTGAACGTCTAGCGGGTAATGACTATTACTGCTTCTTAGACGGTTTCTTCGGGTATTTTCAAATTCCCATCGATCCCAACGACCAAGAGAAAACCACATTCACTTGTCCTTATGGAACATTTGCTTATAAAATAATGCCTTTCGGCTTATGCAATGCTCCTGGGACATTCCAAAGGTGTATGATGGCTATCTTCCATGACATGGTTGAAGAAACTATGGAAGTCTTCATGGATGATTTCTCGGTCTATTGTGATTCTTTCTCTCATTGCCTTGCCAATTTGGAACGCATACTTAAGAGATGTGAAGACACTCGCCTTGTTCTAAATTGGGAAAATTCCATTTCATGGTAAAAGAAGGCATTGTGCTTGGACATAAAATCTTAAAATCCGGTCTCGAACTGGACCGTGCTAAAGTGGATGTCATAGCCAAATTACCTCCACCTTCAACCGTGAAGGGTGTGAGAAGTTTCCTTGGTTATGCGGGCTTCAATCGTCGATTCATTCAAGATTTTTCTAAAATCGCTCACCCGATGACCCAACTCTTGGAAAAAGATACTCCTTTTATCTTTTCTAAAGAGTGTCTTGAATCCTTCAATCTTCTTAAGGACAAGCTAACTAAGGCAACGGTTTTGGTTACCCCTAATTGGGAGCTACCTTTTGAATTGATGTGTGATGCTAGCGACTTTGCTATTGGAGCGGTTTTGGGCCAAAGAGTGAACAAACACTTCCAAACAATCCATTATGCTAGCAAGACAATGACGAGGGCTCAATTGCATTATACCACTACCGACAAAGAGCTTTTAGCTGTAGTGTATGCTTTTGAGAAGTTCCGCCCCTATCTTGTTCTTTCCACCACAATCGTGTACACTGATCATTTCGCGTTGAAGTACTTGTTGACTAAGCAAGATTCTAAACCAAGACTTCTTCGTTGGGTTTTTCTCCTTCAAGAATTTAAAATTGAAATTCGTGACAAGAAGGGAGCCAACAACGTAGCCGTGGATCATCTAAGTAGACTTGAGGATCCTTATCAAGGGGATCATCTGAATCAAAAGATCAATGAATCTTTTCCCCTTGAAGCCTTAATGTCTATCAACTCCAATCTTGATGACACCCCGTGGTTTGCGGACATTGCAAACTACTTAGAGGGTGGTATTCTCATCGAAGGGTTAACATCCCAACAAAAGAAGAAGTTCTTTAAAGATGTTAAGACTTACTTTTGGGATGAACCTTATCTCTTCAAACAATGTGTTGATCTGATTATTCGTCGGTGTGTTGATGGACCCACAGCTTTAGACATTCTCGAAGCTTGCCATTAAGGACCCACCGGTGGTCACTTTAGTCCCAACTACACCACGAAGAAAGTGTTTGACTCGGGATTCTATTGGCCCACCATTTATCCTGACGCTCACGAGATGGTTAAAAATTGTGATGCTTGCCAAAGACAAGGCAAGATCACACAAAAGATGAGATGCCTCAAAATTTCATACAAGAATGTGAAATCTTTGATGTATGGGGCATCGACTTTATGGGGCCATTTCCATCATCTAAAGGGAACAAGTATATCCTCGTAGCCGTTGACTACGTTTCTAAATGGGTTGAAGCCAAGGCTCTCCCTACGAACGATGCGAGGGTGGTTGTGAACTTTCTGAAGCAACTTTTTGCTCGATTCGGCGTTCCTCGTGCTATAATCAGTGACCGCGGGACTCATTTTTGCAATGATCAATTTGCTCGAGTCATGGCTAAGTACGGTGTCAATCACCGTCTTTCCACCGCTTATCATCCTCAAACAAAGGGTCAAGCCAAGATATATAACCGTGTATTGAAGAGAATTCTTGAACGTACTGTGGGAGAGCATCGTGCCTCGTGGGCCGATAAATTAGATGATGCTTTGTGGTCTTTCCGTACCGCATATTAGACCACGATTGGTTGTACACCTTATCGTCTTGTGTACGGGAAAGCATGCCACCTCTCTATCGAGCTGGAACATAAGGCATATTGGGCCTTGAAGTGGGCCAATTTCGATATCAACAAAGCCGGCGATCTTCGGAAGATTCAACTCAATGAGCTCAACGAACTAAGGAATGAAGCTTATGAGAACTCATTGATCTACAAGGAGAAGACCAAGATCATCCATGATTCAAGGATTAAGAACCGAGAGTTCCACGTTGGTGATCAAGTTTTACTCTTTAACTCTCGATTGAAGATCTTCTCGGGAAAGCTGAAGAGCTGCTGGTCTGGTCCATTCACCGTAGCCAAAGTCTTCCTATATGGCACCATTGAGCTTTCTCAGCAAAATGGGCCCAATTTTAAGGTGAATGGCCAGCGCGTGAAGTTGTACTTTGGTGAGGACATCTCTCATGAGATGATCCCATCCCTCTCCACGTTTCCCTTGAATTAAGTTCTGGGTCGAGTCAGGCTCGTGACTCGGTTAACAAAAACAAGCGCTTCTCGATAGGCAACCCGTGATCTATCCTTTACTGTTTTCATAATAAGTGTAGGGGGAGCCCCGTATGTGTTTGTTGTCTTGTTTCTTTTGATGTGCATGGATTAAAAGCTTCAAAGATCCATTCTCGATGACTTTTGAAGAACCGTGATCTCGTGTACCCGTCTTCCCGGTTTTATCCTAAACTGTCGTGATTCAATATTTCATATCTTATATGTTCACATTGAAATCACTATAGTTGTCCTTTCCTTAGCAAGATTTAAACAAAGTGCAAAATGTCCTAAGTGTAGGGGAGTTTACTCCCACATGCTTAAACATTGAGGACAATGTTTATATCAAGTGTAGGGGGACTTATATCGAAGTAAGTGGGATTTTCTATGAATTTGTCCTCATTCTAACCGGAAAATTTGATTTTTCGACATTTTTCAAAAATTTTAATCTATTTTGGCCTAGTAGTATAGTAGTATTTTCCTTTGTTATCATTATTTACTTTCCTTGATAAAAATTAAGTTTAATAAAGTGGTTTTAAATTTGTCAAAGTCATGAATATTTTGACTCAACCCGAGTTTACTTATCTAAGTTTACTCTAGCTAGTATCCTTAACGTGTTTAAGTCAAGTTTTGCTAGGATTTTATATAGGGAACTTTAAAACGCGAAAGTCTTACCTCTTACGGGTGAAGAACAAGAACTTTTCGCAAGTTCCTATAATTGATCCTAGAGAGTTGTTTATCAAGGGAACTTTAAAATGCGATTTCTAAACTTGAAAAAGTCTAAGAATTTGCAAGATCCTATAGATAACTCGAAAATCCAAAACTTTGATTTAATTGACTAAGCATCCACGAGTCTCATTCCTTGAGATTTTAATCTGTGGAGAACGAGAGATGATAGAGTCAATTATAAGTTTGGTATTCTTTCGTGAATTTATGTGAGTTGATTATAAGCTTTTTCTCCCATCGCTTGTTAATAAGTATAATTGCAATAAATAAGGTTGTACGATTTGAAAAGTTACTTAGCTTCTAGCCCAAGATCGTTTAAAAGTTGCTCGGTATTAATTAGAGTTCATAGCCAAGGCATAACTTATTGTAGCTTCTAGCCGAAAAGGTCCTAACAAGACAGGAGGGCTACATTTTGTTGCTAAAGATCCAAAAGTGATGTGAAGAATCATTTATCAAAAATCAATATGAAGGATCGAGACACACGGCGAAAAGCAAAAACTCCCCTAAAGATCATGGAGAAGTCTATCCAAAAAGGCCCTAACAAGGTATGAGGATAAATAGATCCAAGTCCTAAAAGGAGGCGGATCGTTGTATATCAAAGCCAAAATAAAGATTGGAGAAAAATAAAGAAGTCGTGGTCCAAGTATGAAGAATCTCTTAAAACTTCAAGTGAAGAAATTCCTATTATGAAGAGAAGACCATTATTTCATGAACGTCTCTCAAGATTTGAAGTATAAAGTCACTTCCAAATATCGGTCCGATAAAGGTCTCAAATCGTGAAGCGAGTTATGCCAAGAGATGAACTTTATGAGGTCCCGAGAAGCAGTTTTAAAAGATTTTGTCCTTTAGCTAACTATTGATTAAATCGTCCCACTTTATTTCAGCCTAAATAACAATCGAAATAAGTCAAAAAATGCATCATCGTGATCATTCAAGACAAAATTAAAATATAAGAGATACACCTAGGAATAAGGGAGTCTAAGTGAATAATTGGGCCACATGAGTTCGTGTTAGTTTGCTAACTTATAATAACAATGATCTCGTTTTTAAGCTTGGTATGGGGAACGTGAAACTTGAGGATGATAAACATTCATGACAACAAAAACCCCAATGTAAGTCTTTGATTTCTTTACTTGTTTCTATCTTTTTATTTTTCTTAATGTTTAGTATTTAATAAAGGCCAAGGTGGGTTATTTATGATGGAAAATGTAAACCGTGCTTTAAAATTAATGCATTGCATGAGGGCATTGCAATGGTCCAGTGTAGGGGATTTAATAAGTGTGAAAACACTTATCCTTTTACCACTTATTTCCAATAATAACAAGGCCAAAACGTATATTTTATGTCGTAAAAGTCGGAATTATGCGTGGTTTGTGTTTTTATTGTGTTTCGGGATAAAAATAAGAAAAAGGAAGAAAACACGGGCTATCACGGGCTTTTATCGAAGAAAACAAGAAAAGACGAAGTCAAAAGACCAAGAGTGCAAAAGATTTGAAGTCAATGGGCCTAATTGAAGATTTATCGAAGAAAAGGACCAAAGACGGAAGATTTATATATGTCGAAGAACTCAAGTCTATTAAATGAAGAAATTAAAAGACGAGTTGAATTTATTCATTGACAAATCCCGAATCGAAGTCGAGAACGTCAACTTTATTAAAGAGACGAGAAGACAAAAAGAATGGAGAAAAGCACACTCACCAAACCTTCACCACACATGTAAATAGCCTCCACCCTTCAATTTTTTAGACAAGTTTTTAGTTTTATTTTTCTTTCTTTGTTCTTGGTTCGTAGAGACCAACACCATTAGGGTGTTTGGTATTTTTCTTCATCCTTTGATCCATGTTCATGTAAGTCCAATCTCTACTTTTATTTGGTTTGAATCTTAATCCTTAATATAAGCTTTCCTTTAATCTTGTTCTTCTTTTTTTTTATTCTAAGTTTTTAAGTTTTGATTTGGTTGATTTTGGTTTCCTAAAATCAAGTGGGTTTTGATTTATTTGGTTTTTATTGTTAGTTTTATTGATTTGGTTTGATGGTTTATTATTAGTAGATGATTATTGGTTAGTTTGGTTGAATCTTTAGATTTAACTTGGTAGATTTTAGTTTAATTTCGTGGTTTTGGTTTTCCACTGTTCTTCGCCTTTCTTGTTTTCCCAGTTTTTCCCGAACCAACCAAATATTTCGAACGAAGAAATTCATTCCGAATGAGCATAATTTTACCGAGCAAGTGATTTTACCGAACCAACTTCATTTTCCCGAACCAAGCTTTATTTTACCGAACAAGTCATTTATTTCGAACGAGTCAATTTTACCGAACCAACTTAATTTCCCGAACGAGTCCATGTTTCCCGAACCAATTAATTATTCCGAGCGAAGCATTTTTCCGAACAAAGCAATTTTCCCGAGTCAGCTATTTATTCTGAACCAGTCATATTTTTCCGAATGAGCCGTATTATTCCGAACCAGTCATATTATTCTGAACCAAGTTGTCTTACCGAATGAAGGTAAATTTTACCGAACCAACACCTTTTACCGAACCAAGCTAATTATTACGAACCAAGCCTTTTTCCCGAACGAATGCATTATTCCGAATGAGTAATTTTTACTTTGATTTCTAATTTTTATTTTTCCGAAAAATAGCATTTTTCCCGAAGTAGTTTTTCTAGTAATTTAAGTTTAATTTTTAAAGCTTTTATCTTACTCAACGACATTTTCATATTTACTTTTTAAAATAGACAACCAAACCATTTAATTTTCCACCAAGAACGACTGAGTCGCACTGTTAACCAATAATCAATTCGAAAAGATCGGAACAACGAAATTATTTCATACTTGGCTAAAAACCTAGTTATTACCCACTTGGGCCCAACATATAAGTGTAGGCCTGATATTAAAAGTATAAATGGACTAATATAATGTATTGGGCTTTTTATGGGCTTATTGGGCCTTAATATGAAATTGGATTGAAACTAGTGTAACTAGTCAAAAATTTGACTAACACATAACACTATAATGTGTATGAAGAGATAAAAATCCCACTTGATCATCATCATATTTATAATCTCATCATATATATACATAGTCATTGTTTTTACAAAGTCATTGGACAAGAGTCTAAGACAAGTATTATTTGTCTAGGTTTCCGTGATTGAAGCACGTACCGTACATCCAAATCGTCGATAACCGCCTTTCCCAGTCAACGTGAGTTCATAGCCTCGCACTCTTTTAAATGTTCTTATGAAATGTTTTATAAACCCGCGAGGGAGATAACATGTTAGTTTTAACAAAATAGGACACCAGTTGTCCCGATTGTTTGTTTATTGATTTGGACCCGAATGATTGTATGACCCGATGAATGATTATATGACCCGATGAATGAAATGAGATGGATTATTATTAGTTAGGTTATATCACTAAAAGTCCCATTAGCATGAATTGTGAACTACCGGGATTTGGTAGACGCTTGTGCATATAATAGTACTATTTGGGGAAGATCACCCCAGTTCGCGCCTTGACGGTTGATCCCCGTCGTGCCACATTGATTGGTAAGCAAATTTATGTATGAGAAGATTTATATAAGCGTGATTATTGTGATGACACGCTGTTTTAGATGGGCAAATGAGTTTCGGGTTAGCTACCCGTTGTTTGTTATAGTAAGGTAGCAATGTCATGCGGCTTATAATAATCCAATAACGAAAATACTGATATACGCACTGAATTATGATATATTGCCTGACTAGTAATACGGGGTCTTATTATTGATATTATGTTCGTGTTTTGGTTTTACATAACCATATTCATATAACAATTTTTATTTAACTCTATACAACGTTATAAAACGTATTGTATGATGTATTTACGACATTGGTTCGTATAATGGTTTTGAAGGCAAAAGCCTATCGCATGATTTACAACAAAGATTTGTATTAAATGTTTTTGGCTTATTTTATGGCCTACTACAAAGATTTGTACAAAATGATTTTTGGTAATAAATATATACCGATGAAATATTAATGGTTTTCATTAAACTCTATGAATTCACTCGACGTGATAGCTGACCTTTTCTTTTAACATGTTTTATCACAGGTACTTTAAGGTAATTCTCGGGAAGACAATAAGAATTTATGGCCCGCACTTAAATAACAATTTCCACTCAAATGATTTGTAAAATTGTATGAAATACTATGACTTGGGACCTATGTAAATTTGATATTCATGAATGGAAAATGCTTTATTATTAAACGACACGCTTTTTTAAGCGTTGTCTATGATTTGAGTAATGTGCTATCCAGTAACACTAACGACTCTTCCGCTGAACTAAAGTATGAATATTTGGGTGTGTTACAAAGATTGAAGCGATTAAGGATTGTTCGGTACCAACGACGCCGACATAAATCTGTTAGTTCCTTGGTCTAAGCTGAGAATTATCGAAGGTTTATCGAAAGTTTTTCACTGATTGTTAAACCATTGATTAAGTTGACTAAGAAGAATTGGATGTGTAAGTCCCATTTATACATTTAAATTTGTAAGTTTCAAGATATGATCCTTATCAGATGAGGAAGCTATATTCTTAACACTGAAGGGTAAGTTGTGTTCTGCACCGATGTTGTCATTGCTGGAAGGGCCCGGAGCATTTGTAGTTTGTAGTTTACTTTGATGCGTCTCATAAGGGTTATGTAGTTGTGGTGATTTCTTTGAGATTGTAAGAATATTACATGTATGGAAATAACTGTGTATCTTCATCTCTCAAGACAAGTGTGTCGAAGAAATTTTGAAAAAATTTGGATTTTCCCCACATGAAAAACGAGCCAACACCCCCATGGAAAGGGAACATCCCTGGGGAAAGATTGGAGATGGAAAGGATGTAGATGTCAGGCATTATAGGTCAATGATTGGTTAATTGATGTATCTTACTGCCTCTAGACCTGACATCATGTTTGTCGTGTGTGCATGTGCACGTTAACAAGTGACTCCCAAAGAGTGTCATCTTCATGCTATCAAAAGGATCTTTAGGTATCTTAGGTGCTATCCTACTCTAGGATTATGGTATCCTAAAGATTCTCTATTGGAGCTTGTGAGATATTCAGACAATGATTATAGAGGTGACAACAATGATAGGAAATCCACAACTGGTGGATGTCAATTTCTTGGGAGCAGGCTTATTTCTTGGCAATGCAAGAAACAAACAGTGGTGGCCAATTCAACAACTAAGGCTGAATATGTAACTGTTGCTGCATGTTGTGGGCACGTACTATGGATTCAAAATCAGCTTTTGGATTATGGGTACAATTTTATGTACACCAAGATTTTTGTAGATAATAACAGTACACTTTGCATTATTAAAAATCGTGTGCATCATTCTAAAACTAAACACATAGAAATTAGGCATCATTTTATAAAGGATTGTTTTGAAAAAGGTTTAATACATCCAGATAGAGTAGACACAAAAGATAATGTGACAGATCTTTAAAATAAACCTTTTGATGTTGGGAGATTCCAGTACTTAGTAACAAGTATTGGAATGATCAATCCATAAAATATGTGTTTTTGCATTTAATGTATAGTATGTACAGGATGTGCACTGTTATTATTACTTGTAAAAGTGTTAGATTTTCCACTATATTTTCTAACTGTTGACAAAGGCATTCTATCCGTTGACAAGTGGAAAGAAGACACTGACAACCTATGTTAGTTTTTGTGGTTTTTCATCTAATCATGTAGGCATATTGAGAATTGTGCAATAGGATACAGAGTTGCTTATGGACTTCAAAGATATGAAGAATATTTATCTATGATGGTTGGCATGTTTACATTCCTATCTTGAAATAAATATTTACCATATTTATTTATTTTGAAAACTGTGTAAGTTTAAGGGGAGGTTTAGGAAACCTTTAGGTCTTTGGGTACTTTTAGAGTGCTCTTATCCCAATTATAGATTGTGTCCATTGGTGAGTAGGGGTTAGGAATAATGAAGACCTTTCTTATTTAAGAATTGTTGGAATTTCTAAACCTTGAGGCACTATAGCATGCAAAGTTGATATAACTGTGCATGTTGCCAAGACTGTTTTACCTAGAATTGGGATTGGTCGGTTGGGAGACTTGGTGTAAATAAAAATGGGCTTACCTGGGAGTTACAAAGTGTTTATATAAGATAACTTCACTCTAAAGGACTTACTTTAACAAGGTTCACTTGAGGACAGTTATGTCAATCTTGCTTATGCAAGTGTGTATGATTGGACAGAAAATGCTAATTTCAGTCTGTGTCAGAGGAAGAGTTATCTCCATTAGGGTAAACCTCTTTGTTAAGGTCTTTTTATTTTGTTACTTTTTATTTTTAGCCGTTGACACATAAGTGGTTTAGACACTCACAAACATGTTCTTAGACGCTGATATGGCAAAATTTACACGCTGACAAATATAGCCGTTACCCGCTGATAAATTATTTGACCGTTGAAGGACACTGGGTCCCACCTAGTTGTTACTTTTACGATATTTTGGGCCGTAATTTTATGTTATTTGGTAATTTCTTTTAAAGATAAGAGATAAGTTATTATTTTTCAAGATTATAATCATTACTTTTTCAATAACTTACCTCTTTTTCAACAACTAGTAACTTAGCTTACCTCCTATATATACGGCTCACTTTGTTTAAACATGGTAACTTGCTTGTTTGTCTAATTTTCTCTATAACCAAAGTTCTCCATTTTTCTTCATCTTAAAGCTTTCCTCAATAGTTTTCATGGCTCCATTGTTTAAACCTGCTGGTGCTACATTGGGATTCAGGGATCAACACAATATGATTGCCTATCTTGAGGCTGATCCTGATCATCATCCCCAATATACTCGAATGATTGACTATCTCTTGGCTTCCAACTTAAGTTATGCTTTGACTCATGCTTCTCTCATTTATATCACACACATCAAGCAGTTTTGGAACTTTTCCAGTTCAGAAACCATTGATGGAGTGATTACATTATCTGGGACTGTTCATGGGACAAAATGGGTGGTCACTGAAGCACTTATTCGTCACGATTTACAGCTTGATGATGTTGATGGTGTGACTACCCTTCCTATTGATCATCTAGAAGAAGGACTTCGAGGCTTGGGGTATGATTTTACCCCTGAAGGGAAAATAAACAAGTATTCAAAACAACAATTTCCTCCAGTCTGGAAGTTCTTAATACATGTACTCTTACAATGTCTTAGTCCCAAGTGTACATCTTTCAATAAAATCAATCGTTCATTCGGTTGTGTTCTTTTTTATGGCCATTAGGCAAAAATATAATTTTTCTCATATTATTTTTGAGGGCATGTTGCACAATAAGGGTAGCAAGATGACTCTTGCTTACTCTAGGTTTTTACAAATGGTTTTTGAGCAACAAGGGTATTGTTGTGGGGATCATGACAACTTTTATAAGATCCCTACTCAAAAGTCAAAGATTTTTCTATGCATGAACACTCAACCTTTTAGACCCCTCCCTTTGACCCCTCCTATGTTGGCTGTCATTGAAGCAACCCAAAACCCTCAGCCACAGCCTGAACCTAAACAAGAACAACCACCACCTTCATCCCCACCATGTTGAACAAATGAACATTAACCCCCAGCCGTCAGCCGCTGACACTCATGTTTTAGTCGCTAACACAGCCACTACACCCACTGTCACATCACCACCTCACCCTTCACAAATACCACATTCCACCTCATCTTCTGAACCCTTTGATTTTAGACTAGAGAAAAGACAAAGGACTACTGGCGTGTTCTCCTCTAGTGGTCCTAGCCATAAAGTTGAGAGAACTTTGCTTGACGAGTCCACATTGATGAGCTTGTGGAGGAGGGCAGTCTGCAACCACTAACCATTTTGGAATTGACGGCTATCTGCATTGGCTTACAAAAGTCTAATGCACAACTTGTACATAGAGTCATAGAGCAAGGCCTTGAACTCAATCAGTTGAGGGAGAGGATAGTAGTATTGGAGCATGCTGGTTCTAAAAAAGGAAGGTTATGGTGATGTCCCCAGAAGATTATTCTTACAAAAGGGAGGATGCACCTACTGAAACTACAAATGTAAGTGATAAAGGGTCCCAAGAAGGTTCTTATGGGACAAAGGAGGTAGCTGAGGCGCTTGCATGGTTGAAAGAACAACAATCTTTTGTTACTCCTATCAAATAGCCTTTTATAGAAATGATGCTACAAGTGAGTGGGATTGCAGCCGTTGGCAAAGGTACTTCACACACTGACACACGTATTTCAGCCGTTGACAGATCTGTGATTGGTTTATCCCAACAACCTTTCATGATCAAGGAGATCTCCACTCAGGTAACAACTACTTTGCCCTTACTAGATCCATTAGATAAGGGTAAAGCAATTTTGGTAGTAGAACAGGTTCCAAAGGATAAAGCCTAGATTGAGTATGATACTATGGTTGCTCATCAGTTACATGAGCAAGAAAAGAAAGGGCTTGAAAAGGGAAGTATTGAAGCTCAGATTCAATCCTCTGAATCTGAGAATGATGAGATTGGTGATGAAAGTTCACACAGCTCAAATGCAGATATGAGAAATTTGGTGGACTTGGAGAAATTGGAGTAGGGGAGGATGAGCTAGCAAGGGAAAAGCTCGATATTTGAAGAAACAAGTTGATTTTCATATTCCCCATGTTTCTGCAATGTATTTCAGATGGGAACAGGTCTTCACATAAAATCCAAACATGTCATTAACTGAGCAAATTTGGGGTTTGGAGGTTCTGTTAAGCGTTTAAAGTTATTGCAAAATCATTTTGAAACATAGGGCAAATTGGGTACTATTTGAAAACAAGACATCCAGAAGGGAGTTCTACAATATGCTTCTTAGATGCCATCAAACAGGGTGGACTTATGCTAAATTGAGTAAGCTTTCTTTTGTCCAACTGGAGTACTATGCTTATCCTATTTGGGAGTTTGTATGTGAGGCAAACACATTTAGGTTGTTGTCTATAGAGAGACAAGAAGAGATTGAAGAAGAGCTAAAGATCAAGAAGGCTTTAGTTGTGCTCAAGCCAGTGAAGAAAGGGTTCAAGTTTGGATTTCTAAAACTTGACCAATTGCATCCAACTGAAGCAGTTTTAAAGAAGAATACGGTGCTTTCTCCATTAATGGCTTCTGATCTAGTTGTTGTTGTACCCTTGGACTTCAAGAATCCAATAATCAAGTATGAATTAGATTCTGTGGGATTCTGGAAGATCACCAGGGCTGGTGTTAAGGTACATACATTTACTTCTTTGGTGTCTTTGTTTGCCAGTATGGACAGGGAAGATGTAGAAATTCTTTGGAGTTTGATGAAGGAGGTATATGAGGTTGAAGCTCCTTCATCTCTGAATGGAATAAAGATCTGGACAACATTTAGAAGGATGTTTGTTCATGATGTTGCGGATCCAGTATGGTTGGATCTAGTTGATTTAAGTGAGTTGTAGTGGCACTTGTATTCAGCTGCTGGTGTTTATCATCTAAGTACTACAAAGTTTGCGGAATACTTGTTGATAGATCATGTATATCCTCTATCAGAAGAATTGTTGAAGAAGTTGGTCTGAACCAGGCTTGAAGTTGACTACACCAGTGATGTTAGCATGGACTTTTTAAGCTTTATATATGCTCATATTAAGGAGTAGGTTTTATTTGTAAGAATCCTCTCTTGTATTTTTTTTATTCAGAAACTTGAATATTAGTATAATATCAAGTTTAGGGGAGGATTCTTGGAAATAAAATTAGCCAAGTCACTATGCCGATGACAAAGGGAATTTGGACGCTGACAAGAGTAGGTGAGGCGCTGACAGAATGAGCACTGACAAGGAAAATCAAGGCGTTGGCAAGATAAATCCCAATTCCAAGACAACTACTTAGTCAACACGTTTTGAATATTTAGGAAAGATATGTACAACATTATATTTTCTATGTTTATCTTTTCCTAGAATAGTTGATAGGTTGATTATTGTTCAAGACTCCTTATGTTATAAAAGGAGGTTTTAGGTTTCATTATTGATATACGTTCTTAACACTTTATTTGTTCCTCATCGACTATCAATACAAGTGAAAGTTTGGTATACATTGTGTTTTGCTTTGTTCTTTGTTCTAAGTGTTAATTCCGCATAACACTTAGATTGTCATAAACACAAAGTTTCTCTACGTGTTATACTTGATTCAATCTCGATAACATAAAGCTAAATCGATCTAAGTTTAGGGATCAACATTATGTGTCATTGTACTTGTTGTTTCATAATGAGTAACTTTCTAAAAATAGCAGGTTTCTATATATAGTAACTTCCTAAAAATAGCAGGTTTCCATATATAATAACTTTTCAAACATAGAAAGTTTTTATAAATAGTATGTTTCCAAAAATAGAAATTTTCCATAATTAGTATGTTTCCAAAAATAGAAAGTTCCCATAAATAGAATGTTTTCATAATTAGTATGTTTCTATAAATAACATGTTTCCATAAATAGTAATAAGCTTATTAAATAAGTATATGACATAAGCTAAAGTTTAATAAGCATATATTATAAGCCATGATTATTAAATATAATATAGTAATGTTTATTAATAATAAATATTTTAGTCTTAACATAAAGATTATTAATTAATAATATAATACATGGTTTATAAGTAATTATTAATTAAATAATATAACATGATTATATTAATAAAACTTTACCTTAACGGATAATTGTATAATTAAATTAAAGCATAGTATTAATTTAATTAAACCTTAATTAAAATGTAATTAATTTATTAAGCTAAGTTCTTAATTAAATTAATTAAATGTAACCTGTAACATATAACATGAATAATTATATTAATATTTATTATAAGCCTAGCATTAATTTACTTAAGGGTACCATGTAAATTTCATGTAAAATTCTATAACATAATTCTTATATCCTAAATCTTGATTTAATTTAATTACTATAACATGATTTATTAAATAAATAACTAACTTAACCAAATTAGTTTTGATTAGCCAAATATATTAGCCAAACATACCCTTGTGTTTATTCACGTGTAACCGAGCCCCCTATACCCGAGCCTACCGAGACCACAAGTCTCGGTCGCACAAAAATCAAACCAAACACCTTACCACAGCCTAAGCGGTTGTGGCTTTGCTTCTGCCAGCTGAAGCTAGCCACTACACGAGTGGAGTACCCACCGGCTGTAGCCGGGTACCCACTTCCTGTCGCATCTTCCCACAAAGAGCCATAGGGCTCTCGTTTTCCACTCATAGACCAACCACACCCCTGCTGTGGGGTTGTTGGTTGTAGCTGACAAAGCCAAACAGCCACCGACTGTTGATAATACCCACCGATACCCCTTGTGGTCTCGGTTCCCGTAACAAATCCAACCAAAACCCGATTTCCTTGTTTATAAATTAATTAATCATGTTTATATGATTTTTAATCATTGAAAACATAAAAATATAATCAAAAGAAATGGAAAATGATATACCAAATGTGATTGACTAAGGATTGATGAACACGAACTAAAACCCGTAACCAAATACCAAAAATCAAACGTTTTCTTCGCCTTTTTTTTTGCTTAAAGCCGGCGGCCAAGGAGAGAACCCAAACTAGGGTTTTTTGTTTTAATCTTTGTAAAATGTGAAATGAGTGAAAAGTGTTTTCCTGACTTGATAAATTATTAAATGGGCCGGGCCTTAAGCCCTTTTCTTTTGTTTTCCTTTTTAGCCGGCCAAACACCACCTTAATATATATAATTTCAGTTTTCGTGTTTTATAAATTCCCGTGTACGAATATTCATGATATGTGTTCGTGTTTTACATTCTTGTTTTAATTCTTGTCATGTTTTATCTCTTATACCTAAATACTTATCATAAATAAATACATAACATACGTAATACTTGCATTAAATGTTCATGATACCTGTCATATATGAATTAAATATAAAGCTTAATTTATCCGTGTTTTCATGTAATTAATGTTATTAGGTATTTTAGGTGGGTTTTACAACTCTTCCCCTCTACAAGAATAATTTGTCCGCGAATTAGAGATACGATAAGCTGAAAAGGACATGGACGTGACGTGGCTGAAGAGAACCTGGAACGTGACGTGACTGAAAAGAATATACTTGGATCTTAGAAAAGAATGAGGATAAGAAATCCAGATGGACTCCTTTGTTTCCCAAATGGATTCCCGCTCGGGATGGTTCCTCCAAATGATCTTGACGGAAGGGATAATCTTTGTCTTTATGACCCTGTCTTGACGATCCGGAGAAGTTTCTGATTTATTACGTAAGATAGACCCTCATTAATCTGATCGAGTGGATAAGACATAACATGTAAAGATACATGAAACGATAAGATACGAAATAACCAGAAAATAATGGTATTAGCAATCTCTGAGCAATGATGCGCGAAACATATTGAAATGTAGTACGTGAACAATTATGAACGTGATACATTAACAATTGTGAACGTGATACGTGGAGATATGGTGAATGTAATATGTGAATCATATGATGAACGTGATACGTGCAACATATCGTGAACGTGATATGAGAAATGTAGGGTGAACATGATATGTGAAACATATCATGAACGTGCGATAACTAAGTAGGTAACGTCACCTGATACGAGATGAGACGTAAAGTGTGACGTGAAATGTGTGTCTGAGGATGGAAAGTTGTGTTAAACTTTAGTCTGGTCTCCCAAACTTTTTGCAACTCTTTTCAGAACGAAATGTGAAACGTAAATCGTAAGATAGAATATGATCACGAACGTGAACAATGACATGAACGCATGTGTGAAAAGCAAATCGTGAAATTGAACAACGACGTGATCGCGTACAAGGTCGTGATTACGAACGTTAGACGTAATTGCGAGCGTCAACAAAAACGTGAACGTAAATTTCTAGCTGATATGATTGTTGACGAAATACCGTGAAATCGTACTATCTCTTGCTGAATTTCCCGCAGATCTGTTAACTGCATAATCTTTTCGGATGAAAGAAACATGTAGGCTAGGTTAAATGGTCGAACGACGACCCAGATAGCATTATCTTTCTTCTTAGCCTGCGGTAGTCTGGTAACAAAATCCATGGAGATCTTGTCCACTTCCATTCAGAAATTTCCAAAGGTTGAAATAGCTACCTTGCGTGTTGGCGTTCTATCTTAACCTGATGGTATGTCAGGCATTTAGATATAAAAGTAACTGCATCTTGTTTCACACCGTTTCACCAAAACGTGGTTTGAGATCATGGTACATTTTGTAGAAAATAGATACATAGAAGTTTTGGAAGACTATGAGTCTCGGTAAATTAGACCTCTCTTAGCGTAGGATCCCTTGGAACACGTAGTTTAGTGTAGGCTTCTCTCCTTTACACGTAAGCTTAGTCATGAGAAGACTAACCGTGAGAAACAATGCGATTTAGAGTGTCACTGTAATCAACCAAAATTCGTACTGGAAAAATTTTAGTATGAAATTTCTTTTATCATAGAATTTGTAACATAACGCGAAGATGGTCTTCGTGCTCTTCTATAGACTTAGAGAAGGTCAGAATGTTAGCAATGAACAAAATGACGAACTTGTCCAGAATTCATGAAAACTCGATTTCTCAAGTCCATAATTACTTCTAGGCATTCGTGAGACCAAAAAGGCACAAACATAAATTCATAATAACCATAGCGTGTGCGAAGAGACATCACGGAAATGTCCTGCTCTTTCACTCGCAACTGATGGTAGCCTGATCGTAAACCAATCTTGGAAAGCGTTTAGAGTCTGGTAGTTGGTCGGATAGATTATTAATACTTGGAAGAGGGTGAAAATTATGAATGGTGATCATGTTCACTTTACGGTAATCGATGCATAACTTCATGCTACCGTCGTTCTTCTTTGATAAACAGAATTGGCGTACCCCTAGGGTGATGCACTCGGCGAAATAAAACTCCGTTCCAGCAACTCTTACGGTTGTTCCTCCAACTCCTTGAGCTCAATGTCAAACTTCACTTCACTACTGGGTGGTATACCTGGTAGTTCTTCTGAAATTGCATTTGGGAATTCTGACACAATCGGCTGGTTATGGGTTTAATAACTTCCGAAAATCGCGTCATAAATGGTAGCTAAAAGTCTTCGTAGCCATAGGATAATAAGGCACGTGCTTGTAAAGTAGAAACAATTTGTACAGACTTTCCTAGTAGTAAAACCATGATGAATGTATTCAGGAGCATGAACATCGCTGAATATGATCTAATATGAATGGCGATTAATCGTAGCGTGATATGCTGCTTACCAGTCCAAACTCAGAATCATATCGAACTCGTACATGCCCAAGGGAAGTGCGTTAGCAGAATGGATCTTGTCGTCAACTGAAAGGAAAGAGTTTGTACACATGGGATATACGAACAGCGTCTTTTATGGGCGTGGATATATGTAATATATGATCAAGAAATAAAGGTGCCATGTCGATACATGAAGTAAACGTGACAGATCTCATTGAATGTGTTTCGCCCGCCTCACACATAACGAACACTGCGTGTCCAAACATGAACAATTTGTTAGTGATGGTACCTGAAATTCTAGTGGTTTGATTCACACATGACACCATACAATGGATGTACCCGTCGGAGGGTATCCTGAATTACTGAGGCCTAGTTTAGAAGTTATGCGTGAGTCGTGTGTCTTGACTCAAGTTTTGAGAAAATATATGTATGACATGTGTCTTGACTGGTGTCTTGACATGTGTCTTCAGAAAATATAAGTGAGACATGTGTCTTGACGGATGTCATGACATGTGTCTCGATATGTGAAAGCGAATAAAGTTGAAAAGCTTTTAGGTTGAAATGCCAGAATTGGCGTATCGGTTAAACTGCTGACCCTTTGTATTTCTAGTCACGTCCGTTACCAGAGTTTCTGTCGTTATTGCAAAATATTTTTTGTCACGGTAGTTGTCACTACCTCCTTGTCTGTCAGTTCCATGACGGTCATTATCATGACTGTGATTCATATAACTATGCTCTTATGCCTGAAAAGACAACTGAGTGACCTGAGTAATTTATCTGGGAAGTCAGGACATGGAATTTGATGGTAATCGTCTTGTGGTGAAGCATCTTTCTCCTCCAGTCGTTTCGATCTAACGCCTTTGTCTTCGCCTTGTAGGATCTCAAAATATGAGACCAGCATCAGCATCTTGTAGAGTCTCCAAATTATGAGCAGCATCAATATTTTGTAAAATCTCCAAATTATGAGCAGCATCAGCATCTTGTAGAATATCGGCAAGTGGAATACGCCTGGGATGATTGAAAATCGACTAGCGAATACTCATGGAGTATTGTAGGTGAAATACACATGGATTACGGTACGTGTAATACACATGGGATATGGTACATGGAGTACACGTGTATTACGGTACATGGAGTACACGTGGAATATGGTACATGGAGTACACGTGGAATATGGTACATAGAGTACACATGGAATGCACATGAGATGATTGGTATGAGTGTCAATCATCTAACATGATTTTAAAGGGAAATAAATAATTAAACAGTTTAGAAAACCGAACTAAAGCGAGCAACATGATAGCCTAGCAATCTCGGCGTAGACAAAATTTTTGTTGCATAGAGGAACAAAAAAGTATGATTAAAAGAAATTCAACGATGATCAACATGAAAGCATGATTAATGAAAACCAACCATGACTATCATGAAAGAAGGATTAAATGAAATCCATCAATGTCTAGCATGAAAGAATAATCAACGTGATGAAAACATAATCAACATATAGAGGAATGAAACATAATCAGCATGAAAATGTAATTAACATGAGAGTATGAAAACATCCTTGTCAGAAAGAACATAAAATCATAATCAACATAGATTTAACATAGACTGGTGTGGATGGCTATGGTTCAATCTACAAAATTCGAAGAAAAGACATGTGACTAAGTATGGGTGATTGATGAGACTGCTTTTATACATAGTCTCATCATCCAAAATGGGCTTAAAATGGTTAAAATATCATCAAGAGTGCCATATATATGCTTGTGTTTGTTCAATGTGTATTTTAGGTACGGATATTGAGAAAATGACAAACGATCACAAGAATCAATCAAAAAAGAACACGGGAAACGAAGCCGTACAATGAACTGGACCCTATAGTTAATTTTCCAAGAGAAGTCCCAGAAGAATTGAAGAATGTACAAGAAGGGTCCTTCATCATTTAAGAATTGACAATTTATACCCTTTTATATTCATAATTATAAGTTTGGTCCCTAAAGTTTGTCAAAAGTTACAAAAAGGACCCTCAACTTTGAAGAATTGGCAAGAATGGTCCCTACAAATTAAAGACTTGTCACTTTTAGTCCTCCACAAACTCAATCATACAAGAAAATACCTTCAAAGTTGAAGACATGTCAAGACTAGTCCTTGAAGATTAATGAAATTACAAGAAGGGTTGTTCAAACTACAAATAAAACAAAGAAGAGAAATGAGGGGCCAAAGATGGAAGACATGGAAAGATACCTAGACCAACCAGTGTGTGACACCTCACCCCACTATCTCTCTCAACCAATAATAACTCTCCCTTTTGCCACCTCACCAAACTACTAATCCGGTTTAATATTTGATTGTGGTAAAATTACACCTCTTGTTTAGGAAAACAAAAGAACGTAAATGAATAGAAAGTATTAAACAAATGACTTAGGAAAATCAAGTGTTAATGACCCAATTAAGTTCGTTTCCCAAGGAGGTATATGTGTGTGATTAAGATGTAAATATTTCGGATTAATATTTGAGAAAGAAGGGGATGAGAAAATAGAATGATGGATACGTGAAAATTATTATTATGACGACTAAATTAAAAACCGTAATAAGTGCCAAAATAAAAATTAATTCTAAAAATTCTCAAAAACTTACCAAAAATCAAAGTAAATAAACTAAGAGTTTACTAATGATCAAAACTTTTTCAAAACTTTTAATTAATTAATTAATAATTTTTAAATGCTAATTAAAGCCCTAAAAATCCAATTAATTATCAAAAAGCCCAAATAAAGATTTTTCACTTTGTAAACCTCAAAAATGCCTTAAAAAGACTAAAAACTAGTTTTACGAATTTTAAAACTAATTAAAGCTATTTCAAATGATTAAAAATTATTAAAACCTTAAAATAATTCTAAAAATTAAGAAAATGATGCTAAAATTAATCTAAGAGTTTTAAAAATCCTATTTTAATTTATTAGACCTAAGAAAAATATAAAAAGTTCAAAAATGTGAAAATTGAAATTTAATAATAAAATAATATTAAAATAATATTAAAAATCCAAAACTTATAAAAGATTCTAAAAACTTGCAAACTAGTTTATTTTAACCTAAATACACAGAAAATGAATGTGAATTTACCAAAATACCCCTAATGGGCTTAAAACTAAAATAGTCCACTTAAATGGGCGTTTTGGCCCAAAAATTTCAAAATTGTCCAAATAAGCTGAAAAAGTCCTATCTGACTCAAAATTTGATTATGAACACAAAAGTCTGAAGGCCCAAAAGCTGGTTTTGAGCTTATCACAACTTAATGGTATAACAGCTTATGTTTATTGGGTCAATAAGCCCATTAAGCAATAAGCCAATGCCATAAGCTCAGATATGACACACAACCTTCTTTTGAGATGCCTAAGAGATATGTGAAAAGAAATTTTGAAAAAGTAAACCCAATAAGCCAGAAATAAGCAAAGTAGAATTTCACTAAAAGACAAAATAGTCGGGTTGGAGTTCTAGACCACCTCAGACATTCAAATAAGTTGCAAAAGACTCTTAATGACTTAAAGAAAAATAAACAAAGAAAATTTCAATAAGCCAAGCCAAATAAGTTGAATAAGTTGATAAGCACTTATGTAAAAGTCAAAGTTATTGGTTTTCTAGTCAAAGCTCAAAGTCAACCCCTCAAATGCTCCAGAGTGAACAAATGGGTCAAATAAGTGACACCTATTACAAATTCAAACTTGTTGTAGGTTTAAATAAGCTAGAACAGCTTATTGATAAGCACAAGGTGAAATAACACTAGCAGTGGCTAGCAGCAGGGGAAAGGAGTTCCCACTACTTTGACTATTTGACATGCTGTTTTAGAGAGATCCAGTTGGATTCAAATGAAAACAAAGGCACCCTTGTAATCAGTGGATCACAAGGAGTCAATATCAATCAACAAATCACAATTTGGTTCACTCAATAAGCACATAATAAGCAAACAGTCCACAAATATGATATAGACCTTGAAAATAAGTTGTTATGACAAAATAAGCAGATTAAGCATGAATAAGCCAGCCAAATTGAACCATATGCATACACAAGCTATAATAAAATCCAATAAGCACAAATAAACTTGTTTCAAGAACTGGATCAAAGTAAATAAGCAGATTCAAGCATCAAAAGTTACTAATGAACAAATGTGATTATCCAAAATCCTTTTGCTGATCTATTTGACCACCAATCCAATTTCAAGCCCTCAAATCCCTTTCCCTGGTTATGTTAACCAAAATTTAACACTTATTAACCCTACTATACCCTTAGATCTAGGTGTCCCCAAAATTTTAGCCAAACTACCCAAGTAAAACATATTTTATAAACACTTGATTGATTTAGGAGTTTAAACCCTCAAAACTTGCAAATAACAAACCACTTGCACCAGATAAACAAGGACCAACACAAAGGAACAACAAACAACCACAAAGGTTGCCTTGAATCTTGAGATATCAGTTAACCCAAACACCCCTTTGGAATCTGATTTCTCAATTTTCCAAAGGATTGTTGTGATTTAACCCTCAATCCAAGATCAAAACAACCCTAACTACAATAGTCCACCCTCAGAAACACAAATCAACCACCAATTCACCGATTCACAATCAAATATGCAGATTCACCCAAAAATTAAGCAAAATTCAGAGAAAGTAAAAGAGATAAGAGAATCAAACCTCCAAAATGTACATCCACACTTTGGAATGTTTGAGCCGAGGTGCTAGCAAGAACAAGCACCAGCTTTCACAAGCTGCTAAGATGAACAAACACAAAAGTAAGCCAAAATAGATTATCCTTTAATTTTTGAAAACAAGTGTTTTAAACCTTAAAACATTTTCTCAAAATCAACCAAACATGTATATGGAACTCAGATCTTAGCTATTCAAACACCAAACTTTTATAAATCACAAAAGAGAATTCAATATTTTCATAAATTAAAATTTTAATTCATAAAAAGGAATTACAAAGAAAATAGCTAAAATCTGGAACAAAGGCCTCACCACAGGTTGGGGATCCTTTTTTAGGCAACAATAGACTATTCTAGATGCAAAATACATGAAAACCCTAGCTAGAAAATCCCTAGAATGCCCTTGAGTGCTTAAGGCGTGTTTTGATGTTGTGAGCTGTCAAATTTGATCCTGAATGTTCATTATAGCTTTGGGCCAAGTAATGAGTGTGAGTCGTTGATTTGGACACGTGGCTTTGCTTGGAGAGGAGGGTGTCACATTATTAGTGGACGGGTTTGAATGGTGGGGCCCTTTAGTGAGTGGGGATTGGGAATTTTGGTGTGGGATGAGTTCGTGTGTGTGTGAATTAAGCGTGTGCCTGGGTAATTTCATTTTACCCTTTGTTTAAGTGGAGTAAGTTCTGGGGGTGAAGAAGGGTGAATAGTGGTAAGTTTGATCCGAAAAAGTTGGGGAGGAGGTGTTTGGCGCGTATTTGTGGTTTGAATGTTTGAACTTGGCAACTTAAACCCTTAGTCTTTGGCAGAAAGTGTATAACAAGTTTCTTTCCTTAGCAAACTCGTTTCCCTTTGTTAAATAACTTTTTTATTTCACACTTTGGCCACAAAAAGTTTCTAAACAAGGTTTTAGGGCTTTTAACACTTTGGCATATTTACAATTTCAGTCCTTTTGATATTTAATCCATTTTAAAAGGACTAGAAGTGTAATATTCTTGAGCTTCAAGGGCTTCTTTGGGTTTTGGACTTTATGAAGGACTATTCTTGACATTTTGGAATTGTTGAAGGGCTAATCTTGTTAATTCTTCAAACTTAGAGGACCTTTTTGTAATTTTGACAAACTTAAGGGACCAAACTTGTAATAATGAATATACAAGGGTATTAAGTGTCATTTCTTCATAAATGAGGGCTCAATATTGTACATCTTCAAGTCTTCAAGGGTAAATTCTTTGATGATTCACAAACTAGGGCTCGGTTCATTGTACGGCTTCGTTTCTCGTGTTTGTTTTTCCTTGTTTCTTGTGGTCTTTTGTCTTTTTTATGATATCAATACCTAAAATACACAAGTAAACAAACACAAGCATATATATGGTATTTTTATGACATTGTATGTATTCAAAGCCCGAAAAGAACGATGAGATCATGTATAAATGCCATCTCATCACTCCCCCATACTAAGCCATTGTCGTGCCCTCACACAATTCTAGAATAAAGTATCTAAGCATCTCCAAAATTCAAATTTATTAACCTTTATTGGAAAGTGAAAACTTGCAATAATACTACGAAGATGTGAAAAGACATAATGTATGATTTTCATCACGTAAGTGACTTTTAGGGTCAATGAATAGAAACAAGTGAGTGTCCCATAGAGTAAATTTCGTCATCCTTGATTGTCATACATTCCATGCTAAGTGCAAAAACGAGATCATTTTTGGTACAAGTCACAATGCTAACACTACTCATACGTCCAAATTGTGTAATACTTTTTCTCCCAGCAATCCTAGTTATTATAAAAGGAAATGGGTTTCAAGAATTTTTTAACTATTTGTCATGGATCACAGGTGATTCATATTGACTTATTTGAGTATTTATTAGTCCGAAAGTAAAGTAGCACGATTTAATCGATAGTTAGACGAAGGACAAAATCTTTTAAAACGGCTTCTCGTGTATCTCCTTAAGTTCATATCTAGACATAACTCGTTTCACGATTTTAGACCTTTCTCGGACCGATATTTGGCATGTACTTCATACTTCAAATATTGGGAAGACGTTCTTAAAATTATGGTCTTCTCTTCATATTTTGAAATTTCTTCACTTGACGTTTTTGAGAGATTCTTCATACTTGGACCACAACTTCATCATTTTTCTTCAATCTTTACTTTGGATTTTGATATACAACGACCCACCTCCTTTTCGGACTTGGATATTGATAGGTGTGTAAACACCCATCCTTTTTACCACTTAACTACAATAATAACCGGACCAAAACGTGTATTTTATGTCGTAAATGTCGGAATTATGCGTGGTTTGTGTTTTTGTTGTGATTTAGGACGAAAATGTGAAAAGGGGAGAAAACACGGGCATTCACGCGCTTTTATTGAAGAAAAATACAAAAGGCGAAGTCAAGAAATCAAGAGTGCAAAAAGAACGGAAGTCCAAGACCAATTCTGAAGATTTATCGAAGAAAAAGTCAAAAGACGGAAGTTTACTAAAAGCCGAAGAACTCAAGTCTTACTTATGAAGAAATTTCAAGACGAGTTTAAAGAAATCCCGAGACAAAGTCGTTAAAGTCAAAGAATTAAGAAGATTAAGGACTTAATGACAATTAAAGAAAGAAGAAAGAGGGGAGGAAGCTTCCTAAGCACCTCCCTAATTCCCCTATAAATAGTCTTCATTTTCATTTCATTTGTTTTTGTTGGCTAGAGTGACACTAGTTCTTCCACCCTTTTAATTACTTGTTCTTTAAATTCATGTCAATTTAAATACATTGTCTTGCACCTTAAATTCATTTAATTTCAAGTAAGTTTCCTTTTAGTTATTGTCAATCTTTACTTTTATTGTTTATCTCCTATCTTCCTCTCTTGTTTGATTTTAATCTTTATGCTTTATTGTTTATGTTCATGTTCTTGAGTTTTTATTAAATTGATTAAGTGGTTTTGATTATTTTATTTGGATTGTTTGTTTATGATTAGTAGATTTTATTTGGTTAGTTTGATTTAATCTTTTGGTTGATTTGGGTTAGATAGGTTTAGATTCGTGTTTCTTTAGTTCCTTGTTCTTCGCTGACTATTACTGTTCTTCCCCAAGTTAATCTAAATCAAAGCAATTTATTCCGAATCAAGGTGGTGTTGTGATTGTTCCGAACCAAGCTAATATTCCGGATAAGTGAAATATTCCGGATCAGTGGAAGTTCTGAATCAAGCTGACATTCCAAGTGAAGAATTTGTTCCGGATCAAGTCGTTTATTCGGAATTATATTCCGGATCAAGGTTTGATTCGGAACATTCCGAACCAAGAAGATATTCAGGATCAAGGGCTTCATTCGGAATAACTTATATTCCGAATAAGGGTGTTCATTCGGAATATTCCCAATGAAGGTTTTCTGCTGATTGTTCCGAATCAAGGGTTCAGACAAGGTTGTTCATTCGGAACATCAAATATTCCGGATCAAGGGGGTGTTCATTCGGAACATTCCGGATCAAGGTTTTGGTAATTATTCCGAGTGAAGAAGACATCATTACGAACGAAGGTGACATTCCGGATGAGTGATTATTCTGAACGAAGAATTATTCCGAATGAGCTGTTTTCAGGTTCTTTTAAGTTTTTGTTTTTAAGTTTTAATTTTTTAATTTTCAAGCTTTACTTTTCCCGCCTTTTTATTTAGTCGCACTTTAAGTTTACTTGCCTTAGATTTATTTTAAGCCTTGCCTTAGTTTAAGTTTTAGTTGCGTTTTAAGTTTGCCTTAGATAGTTTTAAGTTTGCGTTATTTACTTTTAGTGCCTTTTAATTTCCCGTCACGCTTTTAATTTCCCGTCATTTATTTTAAAGTAGATTTAGATTTAAATTACATCCATTTATTTTAATAGTTTTTGCACTTTTAATTTTCACTACAACGACACAACATTTGTTTCCACCAAAGACAGCTGAGTCGCATAGTTAACCAGTTATCAATTCGATTAGACCTATTTCAACGAACAAATTTTCTTACTGGCCAAAAGCTTTGTATTAAATGGCGCCGCTGCCGGCTCTTTTCGTGAAGATTAACGGTTTTCTGTGAAAGACGCTTTGCTTTTTGGGATCCGTTCATTCGTGAGCGTTATTTTCTTGCTTAAAAATTTTCAAAAACCCATAAAAATTGAAAATTGTTAAAAATCCATAAAAATTAAAAAATTTTCAAAAATCCAAAAAGATTTTATTTTTATCTTTATAGTGTATATATTCTATTTGTGTTTGGTTTCTTTTTCTTTTGCCTTTGCAGGTGTATGCGTACTAGATCTTCTACTTATCCAGAGCCCAAGGCTCGTGAAAATTTAGCTATGGAAGGTGTTAACAACAACAATAATCCACCGCACCTCAATAATAACAACAACAATGTTCTTCCACAGCCCGATCTTCGGACAATGGAGGAGCTTTGTCAACCCACCATGTTTGGACGAGGAGGACCGATTGCGCCGATGCAAATCACGGCTCCGGAGTTTTCGTTGAAGCATCACATGATCCAGCAAGTGCAAACAAATCCATTTCGCGGAATGCCTGATGATGATGCTAACAAACACCTCGACAAATTCATTACTATTACTCAAAGCATGAAGTTTCCCGGTGCCACAATGGATGTTCTACGCCTTCAACTCTTTCCACATACTTTATCACACCACGCCGAGAAATGGTTTGATCGTCTCCTGAAGAATTCAGTTCATACTTGGGATGACATGACTCAACGCTTTTTGTCGCGCTACTTTCCACCATCTATGGTCACGAGCCTTCGCAATCAAATCAGCGGTTTCATGCAAGAACCCGATGAATCTCTCTTTGATGCTTGGGAAAGATATAATGTTTTGATCGATCGTTGTCCAAACCACAACATGCTCCCTGTGACCTTAATTGATACTTTCTATAACGGTTTGAGTTTTCGTGATCGTGATACGATTATTGCAGCCGTCGGTGGCACATTTATGAAAAGAAGACCCGAGGAGTGTAGAGAGCTTATTGAGAACATGACTACTCATCACAAAAACTGGGATTCCTCCGCTTCTTCAAGGAACAACCCAAGAGTCAATGTTTCTTCTACTTCAGTAAACCCCGACATGACCGAATTCATCCGCATGATGGCCGAAATGAACAAAAATATCTTGCTTCTCGCTACAAACCAACAACAAGTTAAAGCGGTAGCCAATCCTTGTGAGACATGCGGCGGTCCTCACTCATACACTGATTGTCCTTTTACACAAGGAAATCCGGAAAACGTGTATGCGGCTTATGGTAATTATTCACCGGAAAATTACCAAGCCCGACCTCAAGGGGATAGAAATTTGCTAAGTTACCGGTCAAACAACTACCTTTCACCCGGTTTTTCTCCTCAAAACCAAAACCCCAACAACAACTACAATAGAAGCAACCAAATCCCACCTCGAGCTTCTAATCCTTATCACCCACCCGGTCAGCAAGCCCCACCCATCAATCAAGATGTTGAAGCCTTAATGAGAACCCAAGGAGAGCAAATTAAGAATCTGCAAAGCCAAATTATCAATTTGAAAGGGGATATCACCAAGCAAGGGAATGACATCAGATCTGAGCTTCGAAATGATATACAATCCTCCTTCAGCAATCAAACGAATGATTTGAAGAATATGCTAGCTAGTTTCTTACCCACCACTCAACCCTCTACTTTGAGTTCTCTACCTTCAAACACCGTCACCAACCTGAGAGCGAATGTGAGTGCTATTACTACCCGTAGTGGAGTTACTGTAGTAGGACCATCTACCCCACTCCCAGTTACTCCATCTACATCTCCTCCACCACCATTTATCCCTACTACTCCCACACCTAGTATTAGTACACCATTACCGTCTCCACCTCGTCATGACGAAGTACCCAAGAAGAACCCTTCAACATCTCAACCTTCACCTATTACACCTCCACCACCCAACCCCAGCATTCCTTACCCTTCTCGACTCAACAAGGCTCGAATTTTGACAAAGAATGACATGCAAGTCGCTAACTTTTTGGAAAAGATTGCCGGCATGAAACTCACCTTTACCCTTGTTGAAGCTCTTGCCCAAATGCCACAATTTGTCAAGATGTTTAAGGAATTGCTTAGCAAGAAGGAGAAGATGGCCGAGTTTGTTAATACTCGATTGAATGAAAATTGTTCTGTCGTCCTTCTTAAAGAACTTCCGGAGAAACTTGGAGATCCCGGTCGTTTTGTGCTTCCTTGTACTTTTAACCAAACCGACAAATTTACTGCCTTAGCCGATCTCGGGGCCAGTATAAATTTGATGCCTTTAAGTGTTTGGAAAAAGTTATCATTGCCCGACCTTACACCCACCAAAATTACTCTTGAGATAGCCAATCGCACTCTCGCTTACCCCGTTGGTATTGCCGAAGATGTGTTCATTAAAGTTGGCACATTCACTTTTCCGGTCGACTTTGTCGTTGTTGATTATGAAATGGACCCTCGTATTCCGTTAATACTTGGACGCCCATTTTTGAGAACCGGTCGAGCTTTAATAGATGTGGATAAATGTGAGCTCATCTTAAGAGTCGGGGATGATGCACAAGTTTTTGAAATGGGGAAGCTTACAAGCAAATCCTTTGGAAGAGAATCCGCGAATATGATTAATGTGCTTGATGATTTTGTCCTCTACAACAACCCTCTATTCGAGTCGTGCAATGATAATCCACTTTTTCAAGATGATGTGGATGATTCTCTCTCCAATCTGGAACCTTCACCCATATATGATTCTCCATCGGTCTATGATGCTTATGATGATGATTCTAGCTTCGATGGAGATGACTATGATGACTTTACTTCCGAGTATCCCGACATGCCCACCTATGATGATTTTGATGAGGCCGATACTCTTTCGAGTGATTCTTCTCATGCTGAAGATCCTCCGCCATCCATGCTTAATCCTACTTTGGATGACTACTCATTTGAGGAAGACTTCTCTACTTTTCTCAATACATACTTCCCTCATGAGAGTGATGCACCTCCTTTAGACTTTGATGATTTTGGTCTTGATCCTACTTCGGATTTGAAGAAAATTATTTCAAAGGAGAAGCAACCGGACGACACCAACATCCGCAACACGTATGTTTTGACACCTCTTTGTCCACCTCCTGAGGATGAGGTTGTGCATTTTCTTCGCGGATCTTCATCAAATTCTGCTGAGCCCGAGTGCTAATTTCCCCTAAAGGAAAAGGTGTTCGACCCCGGTATCGATATTCTTCAGCCATCTCAGTATCCATCTGATGAAATAAAAGGAAAGATTTTTGGAACTACTGAAGATATGCTTGCACCTCACCATACTTGCTCCCACCGTGCTCCATCTTTGCTTAAGGGAACCTTGCCTACTCTTCTTTGGCTTGCCTTGTTCGCCTTAAGCTTGCGCTATTTGATGGACGAAAACTATGTCTTTGATCCCGGTGGATATGTTTTATGCTTCTTCCTATGATAATCAAGGTCGAGTCAGGCTCACGACTCGGTGAACAAAAATCAAGCGCTTCTTGGGAGGCAACGCATGTATCTATCTTTTAGCTATCTAGATCCTAAGTGTAGGGGAGACCCGTTGGTGTTTGCTATCCCCTCTCTTCTCACATTCAGGGATTCAAGCGCTCAATGATTCTTGATGATTTTTGACGACCCGTGATTCCGTGTTCCCTTCTTCCCGGTTCTATCCTAAACTCTTTTCGATTCACTATTTTGTATTTTCTCAGTATTAAAATAGGAATCTCGTTAGTTGTCTTTTCCTTAGCAAGATTTAAACAAAGCGCACAATGTCCTAAGTGTAGGGGAGTTTACTCCCACATGCTTAAACATTGAGGACAATGTTTATCTTAAGTGTAGGGGGCTTCTATCGAAGTTAAGTGGTCTTTTCCTTGTATTTGTCCTCATATTAACCAGATAATCAATTTTTCGACATTTTTCAAACATTTTGATCTATTTTGGCCTATTAGTTTTTCCCTTTGTATAGTTATTTTCTTCCTTTACTAGAATAAATTTTAATAAAGTGGTTTTAATTTTCAACGTTGTGAATCTTTTGACTCAACCCGAGTTTACTTATCTAAGTTTACTCTAGCTAGTATCCTTAACGTGTTTAAGTAAAGTTTTGCTAGGCTTTTATATAGGGAACTTTAAAACGCGAAAGTCTTAACTCTCACGGGTTAAGAACAAGAACTTTTCGCAAGTTCCTATAATTGATCCTAGAGAGTTGTTTATCAAGGGAACTTTAAAATGCGATTTCTAAACATGAAAAAGTCTAAGGATTTACAAGATCCTATAGATGACTCGAAAACCCAAAACTTTGATTTAATAGGCTAAGCATCCACGAGTCTCATTCCTTGAGATTTTAAACTGTGGATAACGAGAGATGATAGAGTCAATTATAAGTTTGGTATTCTTTCGTGAATTTATTTGAGTTAATTATAAGCCTATTCTCCCATCGATTGCTAATAAATTAATCTGCAATAAATAAGGATGTACGATTTGAAAAGTTACTTAGCTTCTAGCCCAAGATCGTTTAAAAGTTGCTCGATATGGATTAGAGTTCATAGCCAAGGCATAACTTATTGAAGCGGGATGCGAAGATTGGCGAGTCCAAAAAGGCCCTAACAAGGTATGAGGATAAATAGATCCAAGTCCAAAAAGGAGGCGGGTCGTTGTATATCAAAATCCCAAATAAAGATTGGAGGAAAAATGAAGAAGTCGTGGTCCAAATATGAAGAATCTCTCAAAACATCAAGTGAAGAAATTCCTATTATGAGGAGAAGACCATTATTTCATGAACGTCTCTCAAGATTTGAAAGTATGAAGTCGCTGCCAAATATCGGTCCGAGAAAGGTCTCAAATCGCGAAGCGAGTTATGCCAAGATATGAACTTTTTGAGGTCCCGAGAAGCAGTTTTAAAAGATTTTGTCCTTTCGCTAACTATTAATTAAATCGTCCCACTTTATTTTCAGCCTAATAAACTATCGAAATAAGTCAACAATGCATCCTCGTGATCATTCAAGACAACAATAAAATATAAGAGATACACCTAAAAATAACGGAGTCTAAGTAAATAATTGGTCCACATGAGTTCGTGTTAGTTTGCTAACTTATAATAACAATGATCTCGTTTTTAAACTTAGTTTGGAGAAAGAGAAAACTTGAGGATGATGATCATTCATGACATTTCCAAAACCCGAAGGTATGTTTTTAATTTCTTTACTTTGAATGTTTATAATTTTCTATCTCTTTAATAAAGGCCAATATGGATTGATTATGATGAAAAGTGTAATCGTGCTTTGTAACTAATGCATTGCATGAGGACATTGCAATGGTCAAGTGTAGGGGATTTGATAGGTGTGTAAACACCCATCCTTTTTACCACTCAACTACAATAATAACCGGACCAAAACGTGTATTTTATTTCGTAAATGTCGGAATTATGCGTGGTTTGTGTTTTTGTTGTGATTTAGGACGAAAATGTGAAAAGGGGAGAAAACACGGGCATTCACGGGCTTTTATCAAAGAAAAAGACAAAAGGCGAAGTCAAGAAATCAAGAGTGCAAAAAGAACGGAAGTCCAAGACCAATTCTGAAGATTTATCGAAGAAAAAGTCAAAAGACGGAAGTTTACTAAAAGCCAAAGAACTAAAGTCTTATTTATGAAGAAATTTCAAGACGAGTTTAAAGAAATCGAGACAAAGTCGTTAAAGTCAAAGAATTAAGAAGATTAAGGAATTAATGACAACTAAAGAAAGAAGAAAGAGGGGAGGAAGCTTCCTAAGCACCTCCCTAATTCCCCTATAAATAGTCTTCATTTTCATTTCATTTGTTTTTGTTGGCTAGAGTGACACTAGTTCTTCCACCCTTTTAATTACTTGTTCTTTAAATTCATGTCAATTTAAATACATTGTCTTGCACCTTAAATTCATTTAATTTCAAGTAAGTTTCCTTTTAATTATTGTCAATCTTTACTTTTATTGTTTATCTCCTATCTTCCTCTCTTGTTTGATTTTAATCTTTATGCTTTATTGTTTATGTTCATGTTCTTGAGTTTTTATTAAATTGATTAAGTGGGTTTTGATTATTTTGATTACTATTGTTAGTTTGATTGATTTAGATTGTTTGTTTATGATTAGTAGATTTTATTTGGTTAGTTTGATTTAATCTTTTGGTTGATTTGGGTTAGATTGGTTTGGATTCGTGTTTCTTTTTGTTCCTTGTTCTTCGCTGTCTGTTACTGTTCTTCCCCAGGTTATTCCGAATCAAAGCAATTTATTCTGAATCAAGGTGGTGTTGTGATTGTTCCGAACCAAGCTAATATTCCGGATAAGTGACATATTTCGGATCAGTGGAAGTTCCGAATCAAGCTGACATTCCAAGTGAAGAATTTGTTCCGGATCAAGTCGTTTATTCGGAATAATATTCCGGATCAAGGTTTCATTCGGAACATTCCGAACCAAGAAGATATTCAGGATCAAGGGCTTCATTCGGAATAACTTATATTCCGAATAAGGGTGTTCATTCGGAATATTCCGAATGAAGGTTTTCTGCTGATTGTTCCGAATCAATGGTTCAGACAAGGTTGTTCATTCGGAACATCAAATATTCCGGATCAAGGGGTGTTCATTCGGAACATTTCGGATCAAGTTTTTGGTAATTATTCCGAGTGAAGAAGACATCATTCCGAACGAAGGTGACATTCCGGATGAGTGATTATTCCGAACGAAGAATTATTCGGAATGAGCTGTTTTCAGGTTCTTTTAAGTTTCTGTTTTTAAGTTTTAATTTTTTAATTTTTAAGCTTTACTTTTCCCGCCTTTTTACTTAGTCGCACTTTAAGTTTACTTGCCTTAGATTTATTTTAAGCCTTGCCTTAGTTTAAGTTTTAGTTACGTTTTAAGTTTTCCTTAGATAGTTTTAAGTTTGTGTTATTTACTTTTAGTGCCTTTTAATTTCCCGTCACGCTTTTAATTTCCCGTCATTTATTTAAAGTAGATTTAGATTTAAATTACAGCCATTTATTTTAATAGTTTTTGCACTTTTAATTTTCACTACAACGACACAACATTTGTTTCCACCAAAGACAGCTGAGTCGCATAGTTAACATGTTATCAATTCTATTACACCGATTTCAACGAACAAAATTTCTTACTGGCCAAAAGCTTTGTATTAGATATATTTATCCTCATACCTTGTTAGGTTCTTTTGGGATAGACTTTCTCCTTGATCTTTAGGGGAGTAATTGCTTTTCGTCGTGTGTCTCGATCACTCATATTGATTTAGGAATAATGATACTTCACATCATCTTGGATCTTTAGCAACAAAATAGAGCTCCTCATGCCTTGTTAGGGCCTTTTTGGATCTTCACCAATATTCGCATCCCGCTTCAATAAGTTATGGCTTGGCTATGAACTCTATTCAACCCCGAGCAACTTTTAAACGTTCTTGTGCTAGAAGCTAAGTAACCTTTCAAATCGTACGACCTTACTTATTGCAATTATTTTTATTCCTAATGCATTGATCTTATGGGAGAAAAACCACAATTAAAAACATATGAGTTTTTGAAAGAACATTTTCATGTTCTACGTTTAGCATGATCACTTGTCTAACTCTATCATTTCTCGTTCTTCACTATTTAAAGACCTCTAATTAAAGAGACTCGTGAATACTTAGCCACGCAAGTCAAAATTAAGCCAAATTTGGATTAGCTTTCATTAAGACTATATCAAATTGAAGTTTTGGGTTTTCAAGCCACATATAGGATCTTGCACTTTCTTGGACTTTTTCAAGTTTAGAGAATGCATTTTATAGTTCACTTGATAAGTGACTTTCTAGGATCAATTATAGGAACTTGCGAAAAGTTCTTGTTCTTAACCCGAATGAGCTAAGACTTTCGTGTTTTAAAGTTCCCTATATAAAAGTCTAGCAAAACTTGATTCGAGCGGGTTAAGGAATGTAAAGGGCTCCAAATTCCCATCAAGTCAAAAATTAACTCTTATTCTACCCATAAGAAAATATACATTCGTGTCTTAAAAACACTTATGAAAACTAAGAAAAATTTTAAAATTTTGCCACTTTTAGCCTTATTAGCAACAAAACAAAACGTTGAAAGTTGGAAAAGGTGAGGGCGCATCAAAGTAAGTATCTATTCACCCCCCCCATACTAAAATTAAACATTGTCCTCAATGTTTCTAGTCTAAAGGTGGAGCACCCCCATACTCGAGATGAAGAGTCGAATGCTTAGGATCTAGCATGGAAAGGGTGATCAACAATATATCTAAAGCCGTTTATTAATTATGCTTAAAGATAATTGTTAGAACAATAAAGGATATGTCATAGATTCGTGAAAAACTCTTCAAGCAAACGATCGAGGCTCACTTAAACAAACACGAGAGTCTTCAATCGTAGTGATAATGTCCTAGATAACACATTCACAAACAACCACGAGACAACGAGTTGGAAGGGAACAAATCCCCTCTCATTATTTATTAGAAAGCATAAAAAGATAAGCATGGGATCTCCCCCACGAGGCACCTCATTTTTTATTACCGAGTCTTGAGCTCGACTCGATCCCCTCAAGGCTAATTATCATTGGGTAAGGTGACTTAGTCGAGGTCGTCCAACGAAGGAACTTCCCCACCAAAGTAGTGTTTAAGCCTATGTCCATTCACCATAAAATTAGGACCATCATTTTGAGCTAGCTCGATGGTCCCATAAGGAAAAACTTGTGTAATGGTGAAAGGACCCGACCAACGAGGTTTCAATTTCCCGGAAAATATCTTTAATCGAGAGTTAAAACGTAACACTTGATCACCAACGTTAAAAACCCGGTTTTTAAGCTTTGCATCATGAAACTTTTTGGTCTTTTCTTTGAAAATCAATGAATTTTCATAAGCATTATCTCTTAATTCATCCAATTCATTCAATTGTATTTTCCGGTGATCTCCTGCGGTCTTTAAATCAAAATTTGCATGCTTAAGGGCCCAATATGCCTTATGCTCCAATTCAATGGGAAATGACAATTCTTTCCATAAACCAACTTATATGGAGTACAACCGATAGGTTTCTTACAAGCGGCCCTAAAGGCCCATAAAGCGTCATCGAGTTTGTCGGACCATGAAGCACGGTTCTCTCTAATCGACCTCTCTAAAATACTCTTCAAAGCTCGGTTTGAAACCTCGACTTGGCCACTCGTTTGCGGGTGATAAGCCGTAGAAAGACGATGAGTAACTCCATATTTCTTTAAGACCTTCTCGAATTGGTCATTACAAAAATGGGTTCCACGATCGCTTATAATAGCACGAGGGATTCCAAACCGAGAGAATAGTTGCTTCAAAAAATTCACTACCACACGAGCATCATTAGTAGGTAAAGCCTTAGCTTCCATCCACTTAGAAAGGTAGTCGACGGCGACGAGGATATACTTGTTTCCATGAGACGATGGGAACGACCCCATAAAGTCTATGCCCCAAATGTCGAAAATCTCACATACTTGAATTATATTTTTCAGCATTTCATCACGTTGAGACAATTTTCCTTGACGTTGGCACGAATCACACGACTTCACAAGTGCGTGTGCATCACGATAGATAGTAGGCCAAAAGAAGCCGACATCGAACTCTTTCTAAGCCGTAAGATTAGCACCATGGTGACCACCCGTGGGTCCCTCGTGACAAGCTCTAAGGATGTTAGAAGTTTCGGCACCAAAAACACAACGTCGAATGAGTTGATCCGCACAAACTCGAAAGAGATAAGGGTCGTCCCAAAAATAGAACTTGACGTCACGGAAGAATTTTCTCTTTTGTTGTGTCGTCATACCCTTGATTATTGTGACAACCCAAACCCGAGGTCATTTATTTAATATTATATAATATTATTTTTACGAATAATTTTGAAATTTTTAATCAGTTGAATGGTATGACGATTGATGGTTTTATTTAAAACCGACGTTGGAGGTCTTAATTTTATCTTTTTACTAATAGCGAGGATTATTAGTGACCGATATCGACGGATGCGCGAGATTTTATGTTTTATCATTTGTTGTCTCGATGTTTATATTTTTGATGTTTTTATTTTAAGTTCGTATTAAGTCGAACCGGGATCATATTATCATCATATTTTGAGTGCGTTTTAACTTTTGAAAAAAAGTATTTTTACGAAACCCGAGCCTCGTAAATATTTTCAAAATTGACAATTTACATTTTCCCCCTTACAACTATTTAATTTCATTTTGGACCAAAACTATCACAAATTGGCAAATTCTACCCCTCCACCCCACTATATATAATTTTTCCACTAACCATTTTAAATATAAAATTCATTTTATATAAAAAATCACAATCTCTATCTCTTTGTTCTTGTTTAGCCGTCCACCACCACAACACAATTCACCATGGTTTTGATTTTTCTACTTTGATTCATAGAAACAAATTAGAATCCCATATTGCAAATTCAAAGAGGAACATTTTGATATAATTTTTACCCACATGCATTAACTTTTTCAAAAATTTATTTTCATGATGAACTAGTAGTGTTTGATCTATTTTTATAGTTGTGTGAATGTGTTATTGTTATTATATTCAAGAATTGTTGGTTGCATGTTCATTATTTTTGAGTGGGTAATTTTTGTATGATGATTTAAATGTGTTATGGGTTAGTTAAGTCGTTGGTAATGATATTAGGGTGATATTAGGCACATGAGAATGATTAAAATGTGGTGAAAAATTAATTTTGAATGACTTTTAAATATATATTTTTAAACAGATTATTAAACTTAATTTTCTGAAAATATGAGTTTGAGTTTGAGATGAACTAACTAGATATTGTTGTAGAGGATGTTTTTAGCTTCGTTTTGGTATAAGGTAGGGCTTCTAGCTCCAAACGAGCGAAAGGTTACGTTAGTTTGATTATTCGTGTACCCGGAGACGGGTATCGTCACAATATAAAATTGTTGTCGATATTTGGATCGAATCTCGGGGACTATAAAATGGATTTTAAAATGAGTCATGGACTGATTTTGAATGATAAGTATGATGATGTTGAGTTATTTTCAAAGTTGAGTGTCGGTTTTGTAACTGGAGAAAAATAAATGTGTTAAAAGACTATATGAGTTGTTGACGTAAAACTGTCCGGTTTTTGTAGTCCAAAGATGTGTCGGGCAGGGAACTTTAAAAGTAAAATCTTTTGATGGGCTTTTAACAGGTCTTTCTATATATAGTAAGTGACATCTCTGATTAGTATCATAAATATTTGATGTGTTTAAGTGGGGTAAACGAGCTCGTACATTTGGTGTGTACCGGCAGATTTTTATCGAAAGAATTAACTAATAGAATAAACATATAGAATGAAGTAAAAGGTCACTTCAATTGTTTTCATTTTGGGTTGGTTGTGATTTTATGATTTTGAGTTTGATGTTAGTAAGTATGGATTTTATTCGGGTTTATTATTGATGAACGCGTCTTATTTGATAAGTTGCGGTTTTTGTGTTTATCGGGCATCAACTATTGTCGAAGATCGTCTTACTACTGCTATTACTCCAAGTGAGTCTATAGCCTCGCTTTTGTAATTGTTTTGAATGATTTTAAAACCCGCGAGGGGGATACATGCTATTTGAAAGTAAAATGAACATAAGTCATGATTGATTGTTTGGACCCAAATGTTGCCTTTTTTGCCTTTGTTGCCTTTGTTGATTTGAATTGTATAAGTACCTAATTTGCAAAAGTCCCTAAATTCATGAGCCGTTATGTAACACCCCAAAATGTGATATGCGGAAGCGGTGAAGCTCGGGGGCTGTTACGTCATTTTATCATAGTTCAAGGTACAAGAGAACGACTCTAAATGAGACGTTTTATAAAAATACCTCGTTGAATTTAAATTTAAAGCATCAAAGTACAAAAGGTCTCAGTTCAAAAGATAGCGTAGCGGAATATAAAAGTTTTAAACATCAACGAGATAATAGTTCAAAAGCATAAGTAAATAAATCTCCGAAGATAGCCAAGAAATGCATGCGGACTCCAAGTACTTCACACAGCAGATACAATTATCATCAATTACCTGAGATAAATGATAAATTGGGTCAACATAAAGTTGGTGAGAATATAGGTTTCAAGTAAAAATTCATAGTAATTCAATTTCAAATTTCATTTCATGTACATGTGCAACTATAGGAGGTATAGTGCCAAGTGTAGGATAAATTGGGTGTTCACAATATTTATGATAGCTAAGCTCGTGACATCGATACTAGTGATCCAGTGCATACAATAGATTGCATACATAAATTGCCCCAATGGAGTACCTAGCCAAGATAACTCCGTTCATACAAATGGAACACACTCGTCCGGCGTCAGAATGCCCGAGTGGAGGTTGTCAACCCTCAATAGATCTATCCGTAAGATAAGAGCTAACTCCAGCAGAGTAACTAACGATTCACGATAGTGGGGACTATGGCTAAAGCAACTTAAGCTATCTCATAAATAGTGTTCACAGAAATCAAGTTTTACTTGCGTCCAGAAGCAAGCATCAAAGCATTTATCACATCCCAAAACATTAAACATAGAAAGCAATTTAATTGGGATCTATAAACTCACCTCAATCAACGATTCAAACCGCACAAGTATGATCAAATAGTAGCGAGCAACTCTAGCAACAACCTAAATATAATACTATAGTTTAGGCGCTAGCAAATAAGTCACAATAGTTCGTCACGTACATTACACATCAATCATATATATATATATATATATATATATATATATATATATATATATATATATATATATATATATATATATATATATATATATATATATATATATATATATATATATATATATATATATATATATATATATATATATATATATATATATATATATATATATATATATATATATATATATATATATATATATATTGTTGTTAAAATCGTGACCTGTAAATGTTACATCGTTATAAACATTCTAGTACATATATACTTAGGCAAAAATATTTATTTTTGACTCGACGAAATTTCGACAGCCTTTCGGCGTAAAATTTAATTTACCCAAATTTATCTTAATAAATTTTCCAACACGGTTTCTAACAAAAATTCGGCAGCCTTTCGGCGTCACATAAAAATTTGTCATTTTTAGTAAGTACTCAAATCTTGTCCTAAAACCCCTATTTTCAACACTTTCTCAATCGCCAATATTTCAACAAGTCATTTTCCGCAATCGTATCAATTTCCACTTTAAAAATCTAGACAGCAAACACATTATAGTATTTTTCACAAAAATTAAGTTTTCCGACAACGAAATTTAAACGACAATATCTTACTCATTTTAGCTCCGTTTTTAGCCCATAATATATCGAAACGAAGGTATTAACTTATATTTTCATAATATCGTAGTAAACTAGTGTCAAAACAATTTTTACGACCCTCTACGCCTCTTATAAAAATCGGACAGATTGTATGTTTTCGTAAAAACTCGTTTTTGACTATTTTCAAGCGTAACCACTAGTAGTAACACTACTAGTTTCCTCCAATTATTCATAAACACCAACAAAATCAAAGATTTTACTTCATGTTCATAGATCTAAAAAAAATACATACTTATATTTTCACAAGTCTTTCAATTAAACCATTTTCATGCATGGATCTAATAGATCCACACATAATTTTCATAGATCTAAAAATATTTCGTGACCAAAAATAGTTTTTATCATTTTATTTCAAGAAAATACTTGATGAGTAACATGCATGCATAGATCTACAAAGATTATGCATGAAAAATGAAAAGATGAAAAAGGTTTAAGAAGTAACCTTGAGTAACGACTCTACGTAATCACAACGACCCGATCTACGCTCTAGCCCACTAATAATCAACAAGAAATCTACTTCTATAACTTCAACCCAAAAACTACTCAAATCAACAAACCAAGAATAACCATTCTTCTTTATGCTTGTACAAACTCTAGGTGTATTTATTTTGTGTTAATTTTTCACTAAATGAAGCTTTAAGAAATCAACAATGGTGAAAAATGGTTTTGTATGTGTGCCGTGAGTTTTGAGAGAGAAAGAGAGAGATGTGTGTTTTTTTTTGTGAAGTGAAGAGTGAATAATGTGTGAATTATTTGAGGTGAAATGGGTTAGTAAGTTAAAAGATGTAAGGAGTGTAAGCTTAAGCTTAAAATGGCAAAGAGTAAAATTTTGATGCATCATGCACATGGTGGTGTTATTTGGCCGGTTATGGGGGTCCCATATGGGGTAAATTATTCAAAAAATTTACTATGGTAACTAGTTAAAAGGTTTAAGGTAAAAAGGTTAGTTAGTTTTAGGTAAATACCAAAAAGTATATAGTTAAGTTTAAAATTACGTAAAACTTAAAAATTTGATGAAATATATTAAATTTACGATTTTTCGACGAAAACTGACATTTTATGATTTATAAAGTATTTTATGCACGCTAACGACGGTTAAACGTAAAAACGACGTAAAATACGAAAACGCGATACGTTAATTAAATATTCACAGTAAATACGATTTATTACTATAAATAGCAAAAATACTAAAATACAGGCATATATAAACATATACAGAAATATTTAAATACGCTGCTTAAGAAAATACGATCACGCTGTTAAAAACTAAACAGTTAAGCACATAATTCACAGATAACGAATAATCTCATGGATTATCGACAATTCATTGACCGTCTCAGCACTTTGGTCAGGTTCACAGAAAATGTTCAGAATAATGACTGAGCACAGTGTCAGGTCATTACTCGTCATCAGACAGTTTTTCAGAAAACGTGGGATAACTTCCCGGTTCCAACACAGTTAAATCACATAGTAGACTAAATAAAAAGTCAAAGGGTAAAATAGTCATTTTACAAAGTAGAGAAAATTACCAGGTGTTACATCATCCCCTTGATAGAGAAGCTTTGTCCTCAAAGCTTAGAAGTGTCACGGTTTCTAGAGTTGTCAAAGAGTTGCGGATATTTCTTGCGAAATTGATCCTTGATGAGATGGCATTTATACATGATCTCATCGTTCTTTTCGGGCTTTAAATGCACAAAAATGTCATAAAATACCATATATATGCTTGTGTTTGTTTACTTGTGTATTTTAGGTATGGATATCGTGAAAAAGACAAAAGATCACAAGTTACAAGGAAAAACGGACACGAGAAATGAAGTCGTACAAAGAACCGGGCCCTAATCATGGAATTCTCAACAAATACCCTTGAAGACTTGAAGACAAACAAGATTGATCCTCATTTATTGAAGAATTGACACTTAAAACCCTTGTAAATTCATAATTACAAGTTTGGTCCCTTAAGTTTGTCAAAATTACACAAAAGGTCCTTCAACTTTGAAGAAATGGCAAGAATAGTCCCTCAACAAATCAAAATTGCCAATAATGGTCCCTCATGAAGTCAAAGTTACAATGAAGACCTTTGAAGATCAACAATGTCCAAAATCAGTCCTTGAAAAATCTCAAAATGGCAAATATAACCCTTGAAACACTTCTTATAAAGTTTTGTGCCAAAGTTGCCAAGAGGTGAAAGTTGTTACAAGTTAAATTGGGCGCTGATAGAAGTTTGCTTACAAATGCAAAAAGAAAAGAAAAGGACGGACTGAAAGTGTGCATTTGAAACATTCAAACAAGTATTTGCGCCAAACACTTCTCCAATCCACCAAAAACGGATCAAAAAGAGTACTATTCACTTTTACCAGCCCAGATTTTACACCACTTAAATCAAAGGGTAAAATGAAATTACCTTGGCACACGTTTGATTCACCTCACCTTAAACGCATCCCACACAAAAAACCCTCACTCCCACTCACTATGGACCCCACCCCCAATTCCCTTTCCACCAATCAGAATGAAACTTGGTCTCCAAGCTAAGTGACGTGTCCAAATCAACAACTATGATTCATTGCTGCATCACAAAGCTAAAATGAACATCCAGGATCAATTTGGACAGCTCAAATGATTAAAACGTCTAGAAGGACTTAGGGCATTTAGGGAAATTCACTTCTAGGGTTTGTGAATAGTGTTTAGCCAGGCATTTGCCTATAAAAGGAGACCTCAACATGTGAGAGTCCCTTTGTTCCAGATTTTAGCTTTTAATCTTTGTAATTCCTTTTTATGAAATAAAGTTTGAATTTCTTAAAAATTTGAGTTCTAATCTGTTATTTATAAAAGTTTGGTGTTTGAGAAGCTAAAATCTGAGTTCCATTTATATGTTTGAAGGTTTTTGAGGCAAGGTTTTAGTTGATAAAGCTTGGGTTTCAAAAGTCAGAAAGTTGGCATTATATTTGATCTCACTTTGTGTTTGTTCATCTTAGCAGCATTGGAAGCTGGTACTTGTTTTGCTAGTACCTCAGCTCAAACAATCCAGGGCCTGGATGTAGGTCTTGGAGGTTTGCACCTTCTTCCCTTTTCATTTTCTCTTTAATTTTCTGAATATTTGTGATTTTTGTGGATTATTGCTTGAATCTGTGTTATTGTGGTTGATTATTGTTGATTTGGCTTTGTTTGATGTTAATGAGGTGTTACTGATCTGATTTGTGGGTTGAATCTTCATAAGCCTTTGAAAATTTGTGAAAATAAGTTTTAAAAGGGTGTTTGGGATTACTGCATAAGTTGGATTTGAGGTTTGTTAAGTGCTTGTGAGTTGTTTGCAAGTATTGGTATCTGTTATTTGGGAGCATATGTTCATCTGTTTGCAGGTTTTGAGGCTTTGAACACATTGATTCATAGATTGGCTATAAAATCTTCATAACTTGGTAAAATTGGCTAGGATTTTGAGGACACCTAGATCTAAGCATAGGTTAAGGGTAACAAGTGCTAAATCTTAGTTAATCACACCAGGGTAGAAGGATTTGAGGCTTGAAATTAGATCAAGTGTCAAGTATATCAGCAAACTGTTTCTGCAAATTGTTCATTGTTCATCAGTAACTTTTAGTGCCTTGATCTTGTTGATTTCTTTGATTCAGTGTTTGATTCTTGTTGCTTTGTGTTTATTGTTAGTTTATATAGCTTGTGTATGCATCTGGTTAAGTTTGATTGGCTTATTTTGCTGAAATCTGCTTATTAAGTGCTTAACTGCTTATTTGCATATCTGGAGCATATATGTGGACTGTTTGGCTTATTGTGGCTTATTGTGTGGATCATTTTGTGATTTTATTGTTGCTATTGACTCCTTGTGGTTCACTGATCACAAGGGTGCCTTTGTTTCCAATTGAATCAAACCAGAACTCTCAAATAAGCTTGGTCAATTAGTCAAAGCAGTGGGAACTCCTTTCCCCTGCTGGTTGCCACTGCTAGTGCAATTTTGGTGTCAGCTTATCAATAAGCTATAATAGCTTATTTTAACCAGCAACAACTTTGTTTTTGTAATAGGTGCTCATATTTTGACCCATTTGTTCATCCTGGAGCATTTGGGTGGTTGACTTTTAGGTTTGACTAGAAAACCAACTCCTTTGACTTTTACATAAGTTCATTTGTGCTTATTCTGGCTTATTGGTTGTGCTTATTGGATTTTTGTTGATTGATATTGCTTATTGAGTCCATTTGAAAGCTTTTGCAAGTTGAATTAGCTTCTGAGGTTCAGTATTTCTCAAAAACGACTATTTTGTCGTTTTGTGGATTTTTGCTTTTCTATTTTCTGGCTTATTAAGTGAGCTTATTGAAAATTTCTTTTGACAGATCTCTTTGGCATCCTAAAAGAGGGTTGTGTGTCAAATTAGAGCTTATGGCATTAGCTTATGGCTTAATGGGCTGAAAAGCCCAATAAGAATAAGCTTTGTGTTCAATAAGCTGTGATAAGCACATTTTCAGCTTTTGGGCCTTTAGAGTTTTGTTCTTAGAATTAAATTTTAAGTCAGATAGGGCTTTTCCAAGTCAATTGGGCCAAGTTTGACTTTTTGGGCCCAAAAGCCCATTTGTGTTGACTGAATTTGAATTTGGCCCATTTGAGGGCCCATTAGGGGTATTTTGGTAATTTCACTTTCATTTTCTGATTATTTAGGTTAAAATAAACTAGTTTGCAAGTTTTTAGAATTTTTTATAATTTTTGGATTTTTAATATTATTTTATTATTATTTTTAAAATTTCACATTTTCCAACTTTTTACATTTTTCTTAGGTTAAATATATTAAAATAGGAATTTAGCAACTTTTAGAATAATTTTATCACTTATAGATTAATTTTTATAATTATTTTAAGTTTTAATAGTTTTTAAATCATTTTAAATAGTTTTTATTAGTTTTAAAATTTCCAAAAATAGCTTTTAATCTTTTTAGGTCATTTTAGAGGTTTATCAATTGAAAAATCTTTATTTGGGCTTTTTAATAATGTATTTGATTTTTAGGGCTTTAATTAGCATTTAAAAAATGAATATTTAATTATTTAAAAGGTTTGAAAAAGTTTTGATAATTGGTAAACTCTTAGTTTATTATTTTTGATTTTTGGTGAATTTTTGGTAATTTTTAGAATTTATTTTTATTTTTGTGGTTTTTAAGCTTCTACGTTTTAACTTTCTAATAGTGATTTTGTGTTAATTTTTTATTTTTTCGTCTTCGACATTTTCTCTTCTAATCCCCTTCTAAACCAATCATTAATCACAAACATTTGGCAAGTTTTTCACACACATATACCTCCTTGGGAAACGAACTTAATTGGGTCATTAACACTTGATTTTTCCTAAAATCATTTGTTCGATACTTACCGCTTTTACTCCTTTTTCCTAAAGGGTGTAATTTACCACAATCACTTTGGCGCCGCTGCCGGGGAGGTGTGTCGTGATTAATTTGCATTTTTGTTTTTAATATTAACCAAATAGTATTTGTATTAGTAGAACTCTACTAATACGTATTATCGGTTTTCTTGGTTTTTCTTGTACAAATATTATTAATATATTGTATTAAGTATCACAATAAATTCACAATATCTCCAAAAGTGTGAAAACACAACCTTAATTGGGATTTGATCTCCTAATTATTGTATTCGAATCTCAAACAAAAAGAAAAGGCAAAAATAGATAAATACTTTCGTGAAGCTCGATTTTGAAAGATACAAACTATAAGGTGGGTATAAGGCGGGTATTATAAAATATACCCTAAGGATCAAGGCTCTTAAGTGCTTCGCGCCGCCTCGTTTCCCCGCTTGCTTGTGAGTATTTTGAGATTGAAGGCTAATCGAGGGTTTTGCCGCCCAAAGTATTATTACGTATAATATATTTGCTTGGTTTTCTTTGTGATTAAAACCTCTTGAACAATTTGGTTTTCACCAAAGTTCTAAAGTCATTCGAAGGCGTTTACTCCACGTGATCGTTTTCATTCCTTTGAGGCTTCTTTAATCAAGAGTTTTATTCGAGGAGAGATTTTGTAAATTGTTGTCTACGAAGATACACCAAAATCCAAAAAATTAAATATCATCAAAAACACAAAAAAATTGAAAATTCACAAAACACCCAAAAAGAATCTTCTTTACTCACCTCCCATTCTTCGTGAAGTTTATGATCACTCGTAATCAAGCAAAACGAGCTCGTAAACGACTTCAAAAGCAAGCCAATCAAGAGACATTGATTGTTGAAGAACCTCCAATTGTTGAACCTATTGTAGAACAAGAAGTCGTCATGGCTAATCGTACTATGATGGAGTTGCTACAAGCACCCACCGAGGGTTTTGGAGAGGCTATTGTGATTCCCGCCATCCTTGCGGAGAATTTCGAAATTAAGACGGGTTTAATGTCTATGTTGCAAGCAAATAAGTTTAGAGGTCACGAGAAAGACAACCCGCATTACCATATTAGGAATTTCAACCGTCTCACCGCCACTAGCAAATTTAAGGATGTTCCACATGACGCCATTAAGATGATGTTGTTTCCATACTCGTTGGATGGACCCGCAAAAATTTGGCTCGGGAAAGAACCGCAAAATTCGATTTTGACATGGGCCGATCTCGTTTCTAAGTTTGTGAACAAGTTTTTTCCACCATCTAAAACAACACACTTGAAAAATGAGATTTCACGATTTGTGCAAAGAAATAATGAAAGTTTTTCAATGGCATGGGAACGCTTTAAAGAGATGTTACATGAATGTCCACACCATGATTTTACGGAATTGCATCAAGTGGATACTTTTTATAATGGGCTTAATGATCATGAACGAGATTATTTGAATGCCGCCGCGGGTGGTAATTTTTTGTGCAAGACGACAAATGAGGCTTTACAAATCATTGAAAATAGATATAAGGTTTATAACCCTCGTAACACACCGAGTGTTGCCAATATGGGTTCGTCATCTTCGTCACAATCGTCTCGTAGCATTAACGCCTTACATGATGAAGCTAATGAGGAAAATCGGTTTTTTGATAGATTTGCTAATCTTATGTCCCATTGGAAGGCTCAAGAAGCTTCCAATTCCGCTTCGGTTAAAGCGGTTGCTAAGAGTTGTTTATCTTGTGGAGGAGCTCATGATCTTTCCGAGTGCATTACCGCGGATGGTAACACTTCGAGTGCTTATGTAGCAACGGGAACTTACAACCAAAACGGTCAAGGTTCCGTCCAAATCAAGCTCCACCAAACCAAAATGTTAACAATTATCGAAACAACAACCAAGGTAATTACCAAGGCAATACACGCAATTACAACAAGGGGAATTATCAAAGTGGGAATGGACAAATCTCTAATCAAAACCAAAACCGTGATTTTCAAAACACTACACAAGGTTTTCAAAATGCTCACACGAAAAATTTGCAAGGAGAATTTTTGGATTATGCAAAAGCAAATGATGCTAAATTTGATAATATGCAACGTGAGATGATTAGCTTAAGGTCCGAGTTGAAAAACGAGCTTAAAAATGAACTTGCTAATGAACTTAAAACTCATGCAAACAAAATGGAAGGAAATGTCCAACGTCTTCAACAAAATCAACAAAAGATGGAATTAGGACAACATGAGATTAAGCAAGAATTATTAAAAGCGGATGCTAGGCAATCAAAATTTGATGACCGAATGGCTAAGATGTTTGAAGCAATTATGTGTAAGCCCTCTTCTTCGGGTGGTCTTCCTAGTGATACCATTGCAAACCCGAAGGGAGAAATGAAGGTTATTACTACACGAAGTGGTAAAACTTTCAAGGAACCAATCTCTCGTACAAGTACTTCTAAGGAGAAGGAAATCGAGAAAGAACCCGAGGTGATGGTCGAAAAGGAGCACATTACAATCCCACGAAGTACCGCTCATACCACACCTACGGTTGAACCAATACCAATTGTGGAACCCGAGTTTCCAAGGCCGTTGCCTAATGACCAACCCACACCACCTTTACCCTACCCTTCGAGACGAAACAAAGAGAAGTTGCAAGAACGTAACAAACAACAAATCAAGCTTTTTATAAAAATGTTTCAACAAGTGCATTTTGATGTGAGTTTAGCCGACGCGTTGTTATATATGCCTCGTTTCGCTTCCACTTTTAAAAGTATGATGAGCGATAAGGAAAAGCTTTCAAAGCTTGCTAATTGTTCTTCGGTTTATCTTAACCGCATACCGGAAAAAGTTGGTGATCCCGGAAAGTTTCTCATTCCTTGTGACATACAAGATATGAAAGAATGCCTCGCCTTGGCCGATCTTGGTGCGAGCATTAATTTGATGCCATTTTCCATTTGGAAATCGCTTTCGCTTCCGGCTCTCATTCCTTCGAACATGTCCATCGAGATGGCCGATCATTCTACGATTATGGCATGTGGAGTAGCCGAAGATGTTTTCGTGAAAGTGGGGAAGTTCTACTATCCCGTTGATTTTATAGTAGTTGACATCCCTGCGGATCCTCAAGTTCCTCTAGTTTTAGGTCGATCATTTTTAGATACTTCGAGATCGCTTATCGATGTTCATGCGAGAACTATCACTTTGAGATTCAACGAAGAGGAACTTGTTATAAACGCTACTCAAAACTCGAAACCTTCTCATGTTTATGCAATCGCTACATCAATCACATTGACATCGTTGATGTGGTTTGCGATGAGTTTTCACAAGAAGTGTTAGGTTTTTCCGATAGCTCGTCAAGTGGCAATCCCACTATTTTGGATCCAATTCTTGCTAATTCCACTCCAAATCTCACTCCATTCCAAGGAGGCGATTTCACTTCAAATGAAATCGACAATGAAGATGAGGTGTTGATTAATGATGATACTTCTATTCCATCATTTCTTTCGCCAATGGAAGTTATGAGTGTTGAACCAAAATCTTCAATCGAGGAACCACCTATCCTCGAATTGAAAGATCTTCCTTCTCACCTTGAATACGCATTCTTGGAAGGTGATGACAAGTTGCCGGTTATTATTACAAAAGGACTTGCTAATAATGAAAAAACCGAGCTCTTGAAAGTTCTTAAGGCTCATAAAGGGGCAATTGCGTGGAAAATATCCGACATTAAGGGTATTGACCCAAAATTTTGTACCCACAAGATTTTAATGGAGGAGGACTACAAACCCGCAATTCAAAGTCAAAGAAGGGTGAATCTCAAAATTCACGATGTCATTAAAAAGGAGGTTCTTAAACTCCTTGACGCGGGAATGATTTATCCTATATCTGATAGCCCATGGGTGAGCCCAATCCATTGTGTCCCTAAAAAGGGAGGAATGACCGTTGTGCCTAATGAAAACAACGAGTTAATTCCCACTCGTGTTGTGACCGGTTGGAGGGTGTGTATTGACTACCGAAAGTTAAATGACGCCACTCGTAAAGACTACTTTTCTTTGCCCTTCATGGATCAAATGTTGGAGCGACTTGCGGGAAATGAATTCTATTGATTTTTAGATGGTTTTTCCGGTTACTTTCAAATCCCTATCGACCCTCGTGATCAAGAGAAGACTACGTTTACGTGTCCTTATGGAACGTTAGCTTATCGTAGGATGCCTTTCGGACTTTGTAATGCACCCGGTACGTTTCAACGGTGTATGATGGCTATTTTTCACGATATGATCGAGAAGTCGATGGAAGTGTTTATGGATGACTTCTCGGTGTTTGGTAATTCGTTCACGTCATGTTTATCTAATCTCGAGCAAATGTTAAAACGTTGTGAAGAAACCAATCTTGTGCTTAATTGGGAGAAATGTCATTTCATGTGTAAACAAGGAATCGTCTTAGGACATAAGGTGTCGAAGGCGGGGATTGAGGTCGATAAAGCTAAGGTAGACGTCATCGCCAAGTTACCTCATCCCAAAACCATTAAGGGAGTTAGGAGTTTCCTAGGCCACGCGGGATTTTATCGTCGTTTCATCAAGGACTTTTCGAAGATTTCTCGTCCTATGACACACCTTCTCGAGAAGGATGCTCCTTTTAACTTTAATGAGGATTGTGTTAAGGCTTTCGAAACTCTAAAAAGGAAACTTACCGAAGCTCCCATTCTTGTTGCTCCTAATTGGGAATTACCCTTTGAAATCATGTGCGATGCAAGTGATTATGCTATAGGGGCCGTCTTAGGGCAACGTTATGACAAGCATTTTCGTCCTATCCACTATGCTAGTAAGACGATGACCGAGGCTCAATTAAAGTACACCACATCGGAAAAGGAATTCCTTACCGTGGTCTATGCTTTTGAGATATTCCGACCTTATCTCGTCTTGACTAAAAGCATCGTGTATACCGACCATTCGGCTATTAAGTATCTCTTAGCTAAGCAAGATGCTAAGCCGAGATTGCTTCGTTGGATGCTCCTCCTCCAAGAATTTGATGTCACCGTGCTTGACAAAAAAGGAGCCGAGAATCTAGCGGCCGATCATCTCTCTCGTCTAGAAGATCCTCACAAAGATGTTTTCGAGAACAAGGAAATTACCGAAACATTTCCTCTTGAGACTCTCGGTGTAGTGAATTCTAAAGACACCACCCCATGGTTTGCCGACATTGCAAATTACCATGCGGGCAATTTCATAATCAAGGGTATGACGACACAACAAAAATGAAAATTCTTTCGTGACGTCAAGTTCTATTTTTGGGACGACCCTTATCTCTTTCGGATTTGTGCGGATCAACTCGTTCGACGTTGTGTGTTTGGTGCCGACGCTTCCAATATCCTTAGAGCTTGTCACGAGGGACCCACGGGTGGTCACCACGGTGCTAATCTCACGGCTAAGAAAGTGTTCGATGCCGGTTTCTTTTGGCCTTCTATCTATCGTGATGCACACGCACTTGTGAAGTCGTGTGATTCGTGCCAACGTCAAGGAAAATCGTCTCAACGTGATGAAATGCCGCAAAACATAATTCAAGTATGTGAGATTTTCGACATATGGGGAATAGACTTTATGGGGCCGTTCCCATCGTCTCATGGCAACAAATATATCCTCGTCGCGGTGGACTACCTTTCTAAGTGGGTGGAAGCTAAGGCTTTGCCTACTAATGATGCTCGTGTGGTAGTGAAGTTTTTGAAGAAACTATTCTCTCGGTTCGGAACCCCTCGTGCTATTATAGGCGATCGTGGAACCCATTTTTGTAATGACCAATTCGAAAAGGTTCTAAAGAAATATGGAGTTACTCATCGTCTTTCTACGGCTTATCACCCGCAAACGAGTGGGCAAGTCGAGGTTTCGAACCGAGCTTTGAAGAGGATTTTAGAAAGGTCAATTGGAGAAAACCGTGCTTCATGGTCCGACAAACTCGATGACGCTTTATGGGCCTTTAGGACCGCTTATAAGACACCTATCGGTTGCACTCCTTATAAGTTAGTCTATGGGAAGAGTTGTCATTTGCCCATTGAGTTGGAGCATAAGGCATATTGGGCCCTTAAGCATGCAAATTTTGACTTGAAGACCGCGGGAGATCACCGGAAAATACAATTAAATGAATTGATGAATTAAGGGATAATGCTTATGAAAATTCATTAATTTTTAAAGAAAAGACTAAAAAGTTTCATGATTCAAAGATTAAAAACCGGGTTTTTAACGTTGGTGATCAAGTGTTGCTTTTTAACTCTCGTCTTAAGATATTTTCCGGGAAATTGAAATCTCGTTGATCGGGTCCGTTCACCATTACACAAGTGTTTCCATATGGGACCATTGAGCTAGCTCAAGATGATGGTCCTAATTTCAAGGTGAATGGACATAGGCTTAAGCACTACTTTGGTGGGGAAATTCCTTCAATGGTTGCCCCCGACCAAGACACCTTCCCCAATGATAATTAGCATTGAGGGGATCGAGTCGAGCTCATGACTCGGTAATCAAAAACGAGGTGCCTCATGGGGGAGATCCCATGCTTATCCTTTATGCTCACTATTCACTAATAAGGGGACTTGTACCCTTCCAACTCGTTGTCTCGTGGTTGTTTGTGATTGTGTTATCTAGATCATCATCATCATCTACGATTGAAGACTCTCGTGTTCGTTTACGTGAGCCTCCATCGTTTGTTTGAAGAAGTTTTTCACGAATCCATGACATATCCTTTATTGTTCTAACAATTATCTTTTAGCATACTTAATAAACGGCTTTAGATATATTGTTGATCACCCTTTCCATGCTAGATCCTAAGCATTCGACTCTTCGTCTCTAGTATGGGGGTACTCCACCTTTAGACTCGAAACATTGAGGACAATGTTTACTTTTAGTATGGGGGGGTGATTAGATACTTGCTTTGCTACGCCCTCACGCTTTCCAATTTTCAATGTTTTGCAAATAAGGCTAAAAATGGCCAAATTTTAAAAAAATTCTTAGTTTTTCATAAGTGTTTTTAAGACACGAATGTATATTTTCCGATGGGTAGAATAAGAGTTAATTTTTGACTTGATGGGCATTTGGAGCCATTTACATTCCTTAACCCGCTCAATTCAAGTTTTGCTAGACTTTTATATAGGGAGCTTTAAAACGCGAAAGTCTTAATTCATTCGGGTTAAGAACAAGAACTTTTCGCAAGTTCCTATAATTGATTCTAGAAAGTCACTTATCAAGGGAACTATAAAACGCATTCTCTAAACTTGAAAAAGTCCAAGAAAGTGCAAGATCCTATAGGTGGCTTGAAAACCCAAAACTTTGATTTGATATAGTCTTAATGAAAACTAATCCAAATTTGGCTTAATTTTGACTTGCATGGCTAAGTATTCACGAGTCTGTTTAATTAGAGTTCTTTATATAGTGAAGAACGAGAAATGATAGAGTTAGACAAGTGATCATGCTAAACGTAGAACATTAATGTGTTCTTTCAAAAACTCATATGTTTTTAATTGTGGCTTTTTCTTCCCATAAGATCAATGCATTAGGAATAAATCATAATTGCAATAAGGAAGGTCGTACGATTTGAAAGGTTACTTAGCCTCTAGCGCAAGATCGTTTAAAAGTTGCTCGGGGTTGAATAGAGTTCATAACCAAGGCATAACTTATTGAAGCGGGACGCGAAGATTGGCGATTATCCAAAAAGGCCCTAACAAGGCATGAGGAGCTCTATTTTTGCTAAAGATCCAAAGATGATGTGAAGTATCATTATTCCTAAATCAATATGAAGGATCGAGACACACGACGAGAAGCAATTACTCCCCTAAAGAATGGAGAAAGTCTATCCAAAAAGACCCTAACAAGGTATGAGGATAAATATATCCAAATCCGAAAAGGAGGCGGATCGTTGTATATCAAAATCCAAAGTAAAGATTGAAGAAAAATGATGAAGTCGTGGTCCAATATGAAGAATCTCTCAAAAATGTCAAGTGAAGAAATTCCAAATATATGAAGAGAAAACCATAATTTCAATAACGTCTTCCCAAGATTTGAAGTATGAAGTACATGCCAAATATCGGTCCGAGAAAGGTCTCAAATCGTGAAACGAGTTATGTCAAGATATGAACTTAAGGAGATACACGAGAAGCCGTTTTAAAAGATTTTGTCCTTCGGCTATCTATTGATCAAATCGTGCTACTTTACTTTCGGACTAATAACTACTCAAATAAGTCAATATGAATCACTTGTGATCCATGACAAATAGATAAAAAAAATGCTAGTAACCCTTTTCTTTTTATAATAACTAGGATTGCGGGGAGAAAAAGTATTACACAATTTGGACGTATGAGTAGTGTTAGCATTGTGACTTGTACCAACAATGATCTTGTTTTTGCACATTGCATGGAATGTATGACAATCAAGGATGACGAAGTTTACTCTAAGGGACATTAACTTGTTTCTATTCTTTGACCCTAAAAGTCACTTTTTGTGATGAAAATCATACATTATGTCTTTTCACATCATCGTAGTATGTTGCAAGTCTTTTACTCTTCAATAAAGGTTAATAAAATTGAACTTTGGTGATGCTTAGATACTTTATTCTAGCATTGCGTGAGGGCACGTCAATGGCTTAGTATGGGGGAGTGATGAGATGGCATTTATACATGATCTCATCGTTCTTTTCGGGCTTTAAATGCACAAAAATGTCATAAAATACCATATATATGCTTGTGTTTGTTTACTTGTGTATTTTAGGTATGGATATCGTGAAAAAGACAAAAGATCACAAGTTACAAGGAAAAACGGACACGAGAAACGAAGTCGTACAAAGAATCGGGCCCTAATCATGGAATTCTCAACAAATACCCTTGAAGACTTGAAGACAAACAAGATTGATCCTCATTTATTGAAGAATTGACACTTAAAACCCTTGTAAATTCATAATTACAAGTTTGGTCCCTTAAGTTTGTCAAAATTACACAAAAGGTCCTTCAACTTTGAAGAAATGGCAAGAATAGTCCCTCAACAAATCAAAATTGCCAATAATGGTCCCTCATGAAGTCAAAGTTACAATGAAGACCTTTGAAGATCAACAATGTCCAAAATCAGTCCTTGAAAAATCTCAAAATGGCAAATATAACCCTTGAAACACTTTTTATAAAGTTTTGTGCCAAAATTGCCAAGAGGTGAAAGTTGTTACAAGTTAAATTGGGCGCTGATAGAAGTTTGCTTACAAATGCAAAAAGAAAAGAAAAGGAAGGACTGAAAGTGTGCATTTGAAACATTCAAACAAGTATTTGCGCCAAACACTTCTCCAATCAACCAAAAACGGATCAAAAAGAGTACTATTCACTTTTACCAGCCCATATTTTACACCACTTAAATCAAAGGGTAAAATGAAATTACCTTGGCACACGTTTGATGCACCTCACCTTAAACGCATCCCACACAAAAAACCCTCACTCCCACTCACTATGGACCCCACCCCCAATTCCCTTTCCACCAATCAGAATGCAACTTGGTCTCCAAGCTAAGTGACGTGTCCAAATCAACAGCTATGATTCATTGCTTCATCACAAAGCTAAAATGAACATCCAGGATCAATTTGGACAGCTCAAATGAAGAAAACGTCTAGAAGGACTTAGGGCATTTAGGGAAATTCACTTCTAGGGTTTGTGAATAGTGTTTATCCAGGCATTTGCCTATAAAAGGAGACCTCAACATGTGAGAGTCCCTTTGTTCCAGATTTTAGATTTTAATCTTTGTAATTCCTTTTTATGAAATAAAGTTTGAATTTCTTAAAATTTTGAGTTCTAATCTGTTATTTATAAAAGTTTGGTGTTTGAGAAGCTAAAATCTGAGTTCCATTTATATGTTTGAAGGTTTTTGAGGCAAGGTTTTAGTTGATAAAGCTTGGGTTTCAAAAATCAGAAAGTTGGCATTATATTTGATCTCACTTTGTGTTTGTTCATCTTAGCAGCATTGGAAGCTGGTACTTGTTTTGCTAGTACCTCAGCTCAAACAATCCAGGGCCTGGATGTAGGTCTTGGAGGTTTGCACCTTCTTCCCTTTTCATTTTCTCTTTAAGTTTCTGAATATTTGTGATTTTTGTGGATTATTGCTTGAATCTGTGTTATTGTGGTTGATTATTGTTGATTTGGCTTTGTTTGATGTTAATGAGGTGTTACTGATCTGATTTGTGGGTTGAATCTTCATAAGCCTTTGAAAATTTGTGAAAATAAGTTTTAAAAGGGTGTTTGGGATTACTGCATAAGTTGGATTTGAGGTTTGTTAAGTGCTTGTGAGTTGTTTGCAAGTATAGGTATCTGTTATTTGGGAGCATATGTTCATCTGTTTGCAGGTTTTGAGGCTTTGAACACATTGATTCATAGATTGGCTATAAAATCTTCATAACTTGGTAAAATTGGATAGGATTTTGAGGACACCTAGATCTAAGCATAGGTTAAGGGTAACAAGTGCTAAATCTTAGTTAATCACACCAGGGTAGAAGGATTTGAGGCTTGAAATTGGATCAAGTGTCAAGTATATCAGCAAACTGTTTCTGCAAATTGTTCATTGTTCATCAGTAACTTTTAGTGCCTTGATCTTGTTGATTTCTTTGATTCAGTGTTTGATTCTTGTTTCTTTGTGTTTATTGTTAGTTTATATAGCTTGTGTATGCATCTGGTTAAGTTTGGTTGGCTTATTTTGCTGAAATCTGCTTATTAAGTGCTTAACTGCTTATTTGCATATCTGGAGCATATCTGTGGACTGTTTGGCTTATTGTGGCTTATTGTGTGGATCATTTTGTGATTTTATTATTGCTATTGACTCCTTGTGGTTCACTGATCACAAGGGTGCCTTTGTTTCCAATTGAATCAAACCAGAACTCTCAAATAAGCTTGGTCAATTAGTCAAAGCAGTGGGAACTCCTTTCCCCTGCTGGTTGCCACTGCTAGTGCAATTTTGGTGTCAGCTTATCAATAAGCTATAATAGCTTATTTTAACCAGCAACAACTTTGTTTTTGTAATAGGTGCTCATATTTTGACCCATTTGTTCATCCTGGAGCATTTGGGTGGTTGACTTTTAGGTTTGACTAGAAAACCAACTCCTTTGACTTTTACATAAGTTCATTTGTGCTTATTCTGGCTTATTGGTTGTGCTTATTGGATTTTTGTTGATTGATATTGCTTATTGAGTCCATTTGAAAGCTTTTGCAAGTTGAATCAGCTTCTGAGGTTCAGTATTTCTCAAAAACGACTATTTTGTCGTTTTGTGGATTTTTGCTTTTCTATTTTCTGGCTTATTAAGTGAGCTTATTAAAAATTTCTTTTGACAGATCTCTTTGGCATCCTAAAAGAGGGTTGTGTGTCAAATTAGAGCTTATGGCATTAGCTTATGGCTTAATGGGCTGAAAAGCCCAATAAGAATAAGCTTTGTGTTCAATAAGCTGTGATAAGCACATTTTCAGCTTTTGGGCCTTTAGAGTTTTGTTCTTAGAATTAAATTTTAAGTCAGATAGGGCTTTTCCAAGTCAATTGGGCCAAGTTTGACTTTTTGGGCCCAAAAGCCCATTTGTGTTGACTGAATTTGAATTTGGCCCATTTGAGGGCCCATTAGGGGTATTTTGGTAATTTCACTTTCATTTTCTGATTATTTAGGTTATAATAAACTAGTTTGCAAGTTTTTAGAATTTTTTATAATTTTTGGATTTTTAATATTATTTTATTATTATTTTATTATTATTTTTAAAATTTCACATTTTCCAACTTTTTACATTTTTCTTAGGTTAAATATATTAAAATAGGAATTTAGCAACTTTTAGAATAATTTTATCACTTATAGATTAATTTTTATAATTATTTTAAGTTTTAATAGTTTTTAAATCATTTTAAATAGTTTTTATTAGTTTTAAAATTTCCAAAAATAGTTTTTAATCTTTTTAGGTCATTTTAGAGGTTTATCAATTGAAAAATCTTTATTTGGGCTTTTTAATAATTTATTTGATTTTTAGGGCTTTAATTAGCATTTAAAAATTGAATATTTAATTATTTAAAAGGTTTGAAAAAGTTTTGATAATTGGTAAACTCTTAGTTTATTATTTTTATTTTTGGTGAATTTTTGGTAATTTTTAGAATTTATTTTTATTTTTGTGGTTTTTAAGCTTCTACGTTTTAACTTTCTAATAGTGATTTTGTGTTAATTTTTTATTTTTTCGTCTTCGTCATTTTCTCTTCTAATCCCCTTCTAAACCAATCATTAGTCACAAACATTTGGCAAGTTTTTCACACACATATACCTCCTTGGGAAACGAACTTAATTGGGTCATTAACACTTGATTTTTCCTAAAATCATTTGTTCGATACTTACCGCTTTTACGCCTTTTTCCTAAAGGGTGTAATTTACCACAATCAATCATCACGCTCCCAAGTGAATTCAGGTCCACGTTTATAATTCCACCTCACCTTGATGGTCGGAATACGACTCTGTTTCAATCGTTTGACCACACGGTCCATGATTTCAACAGGTTCTTCGACAAATTGCATCTTGTCGTCGATTCGGAGTTCCTCTAATGGTATAAGAGTGTCTCATCAAAAAGGCACTTCTTCAAGTTCGACACATGAAAAGTGTTGTGCACGCGGCTCAACTCTTGCGGTAATTCGAGACGATAGGCTACGGTTCCAACCTTTGCCAGAATTTTGAAAGGTCCAATGTAACGGGGGTTCAGCTTTCCTCGCTTCCCAAAACGTACCACACCTTTCCAAGGCGATACTTTTAGCATCACTTTGTCTCCCACTTGAAATTCGAGAGGCTTACGTCGAACGTCGGCGTAACTCTTTTGACGATCACGGGCTACTTGGATTCGGCTCTTGATTTGAACAATCTTCTCAGTCGTTTCACGGATGAGTTCAGGGCCAGTGAGTTGACTATCCCCAACCTCACTCCAACACACAGGGGAGCGACATTTACGACCATACCCGCTTCAAACGGTGCAGCCTTAATACTGGTATGATAACTATTGTTGTAAGAGAATTCCACTAGAGGCAAATGTCTGTCCCATTGCTTTCCAAAGTCAAGCACACAAGCACGCAACATGTCCTCCAGCGTTTGAATAGTTCTCTCACTCTGTCCGTCAGTCTGCGGATGATAAGCAGTACTCATGTCAAATTGCGTACCCAACGCTTTCTGAAGTGATTTCTAGAATTCCGAAGTAAATCTACCATCTCTATCAGAAATTATCGAGATCGGTATCCCATGTTTTGCGACTACTTCCTTCAGATAAAGTCTCGTAAGCTTATCCATCGAATCATCTTCCTTCATAGCCAAAAAGTGTGAAGATCTCGTAAGTCGATCCACAATTACCCAAATTGTGTCGTATCCGTTGGTTGTTTTAGGTAGCTTAGTTATGAATTCCATGGTTATGTTTTCCCATTTCCACATTGGAATTATAGGTTGAACCAACAATCTATATGGTTTTTGGTGTACTGTTTTCACTCTAGCGCAAGTCAGACACTTCCCTACGTAAGTAGCGATTTCAGCTTTCATATTTGGCCACCAATATAGCTTATTCATATCCTGATACATTTTATCAGATCCTGGGTGAATCGAATACTTAGATTTATGCGACTCGTGCATAATCACGTCCCTTAGTCCTCCAAACCGTGGTAACCAACTTCTACCATTCAGACATAGCGTTCCATTATTGTTAGTCTCCAGTTTCTTAGTAACCATTCCTCCAAATTTCTCAGCCTCGACATGTTCAGGCTTAAGGGCTTCGGTTTGTGTTTCACGAATTTGCATAGGTAAGTTCGGATTGATAACCATAGCTAACGATCTAACTCTATGTGTCATCAGTTGTTCCTTTCTACTTAGCGCATCCGCCACTACATTGGCCTTCCCAGGGTGGTAGCGGATTTCACAGTCATAATCGCTGAGCAACTCGATCCATCGACGTTGTCTCATGTTCAGTTCCTTCTGGTCAAGAATATGTTGTAAACTCTTGTGATCGGTATAGACGACACACTTGGTTCCATACAAGTAGTGTCTCCACAACTTCAAGGAAAATACCACCGCTCCTAGCTCCAAGTCGTGCGTAGTGTAGTTTTTCTCATGCGTTTTCAATTGTCGTGACGCGTAGGCGATAACTTTCTTCCTCTGCATCAACACAGCTCCCAATCCTTTTGCTGATGCATCATAGTAGACCACAAAGTCTTCCGATCCTTCTGGTAACGATAGAATAGGCGCACTACACAACATTTGTTTCAACTTTTGGAATGCTAATTCCTCCTTATCTCCCCATTCGTATTTCACCTTGTTTTGAGTCAACTTCATCAATGGTTTCGCGATCTTCGAGAATCCCTCGATGAACCTTCGGTAGTATCCGGCGAGTCCTAAGAATTGGCGAATTTCAGTCGGTTTCGTAGGAGCAGTCCACTCCCTAATTGATTCAATCTTGGCAGGATCAACATGAATGCCCTTGCTATCAATAACGTGACCTAGAAATTGTACTCTTGGCAACCAAAAATCACACTTCGAGAACTTAGCGTACAATTCCTCCTTCTTAAGCAATTCCAATATTATCTTAAGATGTTCCTCATGTTCCTTCTCATTCCTTGAGTAAATCAGTATGTCATCGATGAACACAATGACAAACTTGTGCAAATACGGTTTACACACCCGGTTCATGAGGTCCATAAACACAGCAGGTGCGTTTGTCAAACCGAACGGCATCACCTGGAACTCATAGTCTCCATACCTAGTCCTAAAGCAGTCTTTGCAACATCTTCCTCACGGACTCTCAATTTGTGATAACCAGACCTAAGGTCAATCTTCGAGTATACGCTCGATCCTTGCAACTGATCAAACAGATCATCGATCCTAGGTATCCGGTAACGGTTCTTGATGGTATGTTTGTTCAACTCACGATAGTCAATACACATCCGAAAACTCCCATCCTTCTTCTTCACAAATATGACTGGAGCTCCCCAAGGTGAAGAACTTGGTCTTATGAATCCTTTATCAGTCAACTCTTGTAGTTGCGTCGCTAGTTCTTGCAATTCCGACGGTGCTAAACGGTAAGGCGCTCGAGCAACAGGTGCAACTCCTGGTATTAAATCGATCTGGAATTCAACTTGTCTAGCCGGCGGTAATCCAGGCAAATCTTCAGGAAAGACTTCTGGAAAATCCCGTACGATAGGTACATCTTCCAACCGTTTTTCTTCCGTCTGCTTTTCAGTAACACAGGCCAAAAATACGTGGCAACCTTCCGATAACAACTTCTGAGCCTTGACACGCGAGATAATGTTCAGTCGTGACTTCCCTTTTCTGTTACTTGTATCCCCATGTACCGCCAAAACTTCATCACCAAATGGTAAACGAACGATCTTCTCGTCGCATACAATCGTTGCATGATATTTCGACAACCAATCCATTCCGACAATCACGTCAAAACTCCCTAACTCAACAGGCATAAGGTCTATTACGAAAGGATTACCTAGAAGATTTAAAGTGCATCCACGAAGTATAGTGTCGGCCTCTATCAACTTCCCATTAGCTAACTCAATAGTGTACTTAGTGTCTAAGGGCGAAGGGGTCACATCAAGAAAAACACTAAAATCAGTCGACACAAAACTCCTATCGGCTCCAGTATCAAATAAAATAGAAGCATAACGACCATTGAGAAGAAACATACCCGTCACGACGTCGGGGTTTTGTAGCCCTTATCCTCCTCCTATCACAAAGACCCTTCCACGAGCTTCCCCATCTTTAGAAATCTTTCCTTGGTCCTTGTTCTTTTTCTTTGGGCACTCATTGCTGTAGTATCCCTTTTACTAACATTTAAAGCAAGTGACGTTGGCTTTCGTGTTGGGTGGTGACTTACAATCTCTAGCAATGTGTCCAGTTTTCTTGTAGTTGTGACATTGTACATTGCATTGTCCATTATGGTGACCCTTGCATCGATTGCACAAAGGTAACGTCCCATTGTATACTCCCTTTTCCCCAGTACCAGCAGTGTACGCCTTCACAGTTTCTTGCCTCTTATTCGGATAGTTCCCATGGTTGTTCCTCTGGTTATTCCCCCATTTTCTCTTGTTGTCCACGGCATTTCCAGCATTTGCTCGAACAACTTGGTCCATCAGACTGTGAGCCATCCTTATAGCATCACTAACTTTTGTCGGTCCAGACAATGTCACATGCCCTTGAACTCTACCAGGTAAACCCCAAATATAGCGCTCAACCTTCTTTTCTTCATCTGGAACCATTCCAGGACATAGCAAACACAACTATTGGAACCTCCTAGTGTACGTGCAATTGTCATTGTTCTTCACAGTCAGGTTCCACAGTTCAATTTCCATTTTCTGAATCTCATTATGAGGACAGTATTCCTTTGTCAACAACTTCTTAAGTTCCTCCCAACTCATTCCATACGCCTCCTCGGCTCCAACCGTCTGCACATGGGTGTTCCACCATGTCAACGCTCCAGCAGCTAAAGTACAAGTAGAATAAGTCACTTGGTTTTCAACAGTACATCCACTGACACGGAACACAACTTCCATATTTTCAACCCAACGAGCTAATCCAACAGCTCTTTCAGTACCATTAAAATTCAAAGGGTCACAGCTCCTAAAGTCCTTGTAAGTACACGGCTTAGGCGGTCGATTGTCAACATTGTTCGGTGGTGCTTCGTTCACGTTGTTGTTAGCTTGAACGTTTGCCAGTGTAGTAGTCACTCGTTGCGTAATCAGTGCTTCCAATTGTGCGTCAGTCATTCCATTACGTGTGTTCACCATTGTTTCTCTGCGTTAAGACAACAATGCAAATAAGGTTCAAGCACGAATATACACGTTATATATTTCTTATGCTAAAATAGAATGCATAATTTAACATTACAACAACATAAAAAGGATAGTCACTGGTCAAAGTCATAAAGTTAAATTCCCATTCATAATCAAAATATCGAGTACATAGTCATAAAATAAGAGTAGACAACGACATAACCTGCAACAACCATTCACGCGTTAGAGCAGTTGTAGGGTATGCATGAAATAATCATGTATAGAAATTAAAGTATGCAAATAAACGAAATGTATATGTATATAATACATATTACGTATTACATAATATATATTACATATTACTTATAGTGTTATCCTACGTAATACATTACGTAGTACACATATATATACAGAGTAACAAGTAGCCACATCGGTTATAGTCTAGGCCTAAGATGCAAACCTAGTTCTCTATAACCAAGGCTCTGATTACAAATTTTGTAACACCCCAAAATGTGATATGCGGAAGCGGTGAAGCTCGGGGGCTGTTACGTCATTGTATCATAGTTCAAGGTACAAGAGAACGACTCTAAATGAGACGTTTTATAAAAATACCTCGTTGAATTTAAATTAAATGCATCAAAGTACAAAAGGTCTCAGTTCAAAAGATAGCGTAGCGGAATATAAAAGTTTTAAACATCAACGAGATAATAGTTCAAAAGCATAAGTAAATAAATGTCAGAAGATAGCCAAGAAATGCATGCGGACTCCAAGTACTTCACATAGCAGATACAATCATCATCAATTACCTGAGATAAATGCTAAATTGGGTCAACATAAAGTTGGCTAGAATATAGGTTTTAAGTAAAAATTCATAGTAATTCAATTTCAGATTTCATTTCATATACACGTGCAACTATAGGAGGTATAGTGCCAAGTGTAGGATAAATTGGGTGTTCACAATATTTATGATAGCTAAGCTCATGACATCGATACTAGTGATCCAGTGCATACAATAGATTGCATACATAAATTGCCCCAATGGAGTACCTAGCCAAGATAACTCCGTTCATACAAATGGTACACACTCGTCCGGCGTCAGAATGCCCGAGTGGAGGTTGTCAACCCTCAATAGATCTATCCGTAACATAAGAGTTTACTCCAGCAGAGTAACTAACGATTCACGATAGTGGGGACTATGGCTAAAGCAACTTAAGCTATCTCATAAATAGTGTTCACAGAAATCAAGTTTTACTTGCGTCCAGAAGCAAGCATCAAAGCATTTATCACATTCCAAAACATTAAACATAGAAAGCAGTTTAATAGGGATCTATAAACTCACCTCAAGCAACGATTCAAACCGCACAAGTATGATCAAATAGTAGCGAGCAACTCTAACAACAACCTAAATATAATACTATAGTTTAGGCGCTAGCAAATAAGTCACAATAGTTCGTCACGTACGCTACTCATCAATCATATATATATTTTGTTGTTAAAATCGTGACTTGTAAATGTTACATCGTTATAAACATTCTAGTACATATATACTTAGGCAAAAATATTTATTTTGGACTCGACGAAATTTCGACAGTCTTTCGGCGTAAATTTTAATTTACCCAAATTTATCTTAATAAATTTTCCAACACGGTTTCTAACGAAAATTCGGCAGCTTTTCGGCGTCACATAAAAATTTGCCATTTTTAGTAAGTACTCAAATCTTGTCCTAAAACCCCTATTTTCAACACTTTCTCAATCGCCAATATTTCAACAAGTCATTTTCCGCAATAGTATCAATTTCCACTTTAAAAATCTAGACAGCAAACACATTATAGTGTTTTTCACAAAAATTAAGTTTTCCGACAACGAAATTTAAACGACAATATCTTACTCATTTTAGCTCCGTTTTTAGCCCATAATATATCGAAACGAAGGTATTAACTTATATTTTCATAATATCATAGTAAACTAGTGTCAAAAGAATTTTTACGACCCTCTACGCCTCTTATAAAAATCGGACAGATTGTATGTTTTTCGTTAAAACTCGTTTTCGACCATTTTCAAGCGTAACCACTAGTTGTAACACTACTAGTTCCCTCCAATTATTCATAAACACCAACAAAATCAAAGATTTAACTTCATGTTCATAGATCTAAAAAAAATACATACTTATATTTTCACAAGTCTTTCAATTAAACCATTTTCATGCATGAATCTAATAGATCCACACATAATTTTCATAGATCTAAAAATATTTCGTGACCAAAAATAGTTTTCATCATTTTATTTCAAGAAAATACTTGATGAGTAACATGCATGCATAGATCTACAAAGATTATGCATGAAAAATAAAAAGATGAAAAAGGTTTAAGAAGTAACCTTGAGTAACGACTCTACGTAATCACAACGACCCGATCTACGCTCTAGCCCACTAATAATCAACAAGAAATCTACTTCTATAACTTCAACCCAAAAACTACTCAAATCAACAAACTAAGAATAACCATTCTTCTTTATGCTTGTACAAACTCTAGGGTGTATTTATTTTGTGTTAATTCTTCTTAAAATGAAGCTTTAAGAAATCAACAATGGTGAAAAATGGTTTTGTATGTGTGCCGTGAGTTTAGAGAGAGAAAGAGAGAGATGTGTTTTTTTTTTGTGAAGTGAAGAGTGAATAATGTGTGAATTATTTGAGGTGAAATGGGTTAGTAAGTTAAAAGATGTAAGGAGTGTAAGCTTAAGCTTAAAATGGCAAAGAGTAAAATTTTTGCATCATGCACATGGTGGTGTTATTTGGCCGGTTATGGGGGTCCCATATGGGGTAAATTATTCAAAAATTTTACTATGATAACTAGTTAAAAGGTTTAAGGTAAAAAGGTTAGTTAGTTTTAGGTAAATACCAAAAAGTAAATAGTTAAGTTTAAAATTACGTAAAACTTAAAAATTTGACGAAATATATTAAATTTACGATTTTTCAACGAAAACTAACATTTTATGATTTATAAAGTATTTTATGCACGCTAACGACGGTTAAACGTAAAAACGACGTAAAATACGAAAACGCGATACGTTAATTAAATATTCACAGTAAATACGATTTATTACTATAAATAGCAAAAATACTAAAATACAGGCATATATAAACATATACAGAAATATTTAAATACGCTGCTCAAGAAAATACGATCACGCTGTTAAAAACTAAACAGTTAAGCACATAATTCACAGATAACGAATAATCTCATGGATTATCGTCAATTCATTGACCGTCTCAGCACTTTGGTCAGGTTCACAGAAAATGTTCAGAATAATGACTGAGCACAATGTCAGGTCATTACTCGTCATCAGACAGTTTTTCAGAAAACGCATGATAACTTCCCGGTTCCAACACAGTTAAATCACATAGTTGACTAAATAAAAAGTCAAAGGGTAAAATAGTCATTTTACAAAGTAGGGAAAATTACCAGGTGTTACACGTTAACTATCTTCTGACTTGATGTTGTGAGTTGGGAATAGCCGCTTATTCTAATAATAGTACTATTGGGCTGACGACCCTATCCGAGACCAGGGCTTTACGCTGAGTAACCCGCTGGGAAGGATAATTTTACGAGAATGAGAATTGGTATTCTTACAAATGATACCTGATGAGACTGCTTTTATACATAGTCTCATCGTCCAAATCGGGCTTAAAATGCATAAAATATCATTAAAACTGCCAAATATATGCTCGTGTTTGTTGCTTGTGTATTTTAGGTACGGATATTGAGGAAATGACAAAAAGATCACAAGAATCAATCAAAAACGAACACGGGAAACAAAGCCGCACAATGAACCGGGCCCAAGAATGGAATTTCCAAAAGCACCCTTGAAGTTTAAAGACTTGACAACTTTGGTCCCTCAATTTTTGAAGATTTATCAAGATTGGTCCTTGTAGAAATCAAGTTATGCAAGTTCAATCCTTGAGGAATGAAGAAATGACAAGTTCAGTCCTTGAAAAATGCAAATTATGCATTTTAAGTCCTTGTTTAAAGTTATAAACTTAATTGTGCCAAAAATGACAACTTGGTCAAAGTTATTTATAAAGGAAATGGAGTTTGTGGCTGTTTATTACAATATGAAGACAATGGGAACCTTGGGGGGCAATTTGTGCCAGACAATTAAACTCACCACCACCAATCATTCTCCCACGTCACCCCACTCCACCAATACCAGCCCTACACCTCATCTTTCCCTCCCACGTCACACTCCACTCACGGTTTAAAACTGATTATATTAATCAGTTTATTATTTCCCACCAAACTGGTTATTTAAATAAAACTTTCCCCAAAACGGATTAAACCCCACACTAATCCCCCATAAACCCTAAATTGATTCCAGTATCAATTGGATTAAAAACAAAGGGGTTTTGATTCAGCTTTTCGAGATTGCTAACTCCCATTACCCTTAACCCATCCCACACCCCAAAAAACTCACACACTCACCCTGGACGCCCCATGAGATTCCCCATTCACGTCCCTTTCTTCCCAAACCCAACAAGGGGATAAGATAAACGCCCAGGATGATATTACTTGGTCCCCAAGACCAAATGAACGTCCCAAGATGACTCTTTACAGCTGGACATCACAAGAACCTTTCAGAAATCACATAGACGATTTTTGACCAAGATATTCAAGCAAAGACCAAGGGTAGCATTGGCATTTCATGCCATTATGGTTTTCTGATTCTAGATTGTTCTGTAGCCACTATATAAGGCATATAGGGTTTTCATTTTGCTTTGTTCCTGATTTTTTTTCCTTGGTCACAAACTTGTAATTCCCGTTTTATTAGTGAATGAAACTTGGTTGAGTGTTGTTGATGAAAAAGATTCAGGCTCCATTTTAATTCTTGTTATTGATATCTTTGAGTTACTAGTTTTAGAAGGATTCCAAGTGTTCTTAATTTTTCTGAGTAAAATTTAAATTTGAGGATTGCTAGTTTTATTTTCATTCAAGAAAAAAAAATCAGTTTTTTTTATATTTCTGCTTTTAAAGCTATAAGCTATAAGTTGACTTGTCAATAAGTCAATCTTATAGCCTATAGGCTCTTGTACCAGGTTATTCTTGCTCTTGGTGGTTTGTTTTTGGCAGGTTCAAAACAAGAACTAAGAACATCATCATCATCATCATAATAATTTTGCCTTCAAATTGCCAAAAAGTCTGCACAAGCCCTGGCTTGTTTGGAGGTGACTTTTCAGTCACTGTGGGACCTGGATGTGGGTCCCATAAAGTAACTTGTCTTGTCCTTTTTCAGTTTTCAAAATTTTATGATTTATGAGATTTTATGAAATTGCATGAATTTGATTGAAAGTTGTTTAAGTGTTTAGTTTGTTGTTTGTTCATGCATGTTTGATGTTTATATGCGTGATAGGTTAAGTTTGAATCAATTTGGTAGGTTTTAAAAGGAATTTGGTGTGTTAAAATTCAATTTCAGTAACTAAAGGGGTGTTTGGATTCTAGATTTAGCTAGGAATTAGTAGTAGCTTTTGAGTTAAAAATTGTTTAGTTACACTTAGGTTGCATGTGTCACAAGATATAAGTATTTAGGTTTCATTTTCGTGGGATTTGAAACAAATTTGCATGTTAAAATTGAGAAGAGTGGTCAAGAATCAGTCTAGAGCCCTAGTGACTGTTTTATGTAAATTTGGCTCACCAAATCTTGGTGATTGATAGAATATAGGCTAATCTAGGGTTGGTAATCAGTTTTATGTCATTTGGTTAGTTTGTGCACAAGATTTGAGCTCTTGAAATCCATTTTTGTGCAAGTAAAAAGAGTCTACTGTTCATCAGAAACTTGCATGCCTAATCAGTAACTTTGTATGCCTATTTGAGCTTGATTTTGTGAAATACTTGAGTGTTTTTTGTGTTTACTTAGACTCCCCACAACCCAACTGGTGTGGGGGTGCCTTGTTGTCCAAAGAAAACCAAGCTACAAGCTTTCCTAAGCTCAAAAGGTCAACTGACCATATTTTTACACTAGTAGTGGGAAAAGAGTTACCCCTGCTAGTGTATTGGTTAGTACTGCTAAGCTAACAGACAAATCACAAGCACATGTCACTTTCATAATTTAGGTTTTTTGTTTAGTGACAAAATTTAAGAATTAGGGTTTGAAACTTGTCTCATTATTTTTCTAATTTAATTTTTTATTTTTCTGTTTAATTAGAATTTTTATTACTGTTCATTTGCTATTTTTTAGGTTAAATTGCTTTTTTAATTAACTTTTAATTTCTGATTTTTGGCATTTAGTGCAAAAAAGTGTTATTTTTCAGTTTTAACATTTTTCATAGATTTAGAAAATTAATTTAAGATTTTTAGTTTAAAAAGTTTTTACTGTTCCCTTTTTAATTATTTTTTATAATTAATTTAGTTTAATTAGGGTTTTTATTTAAACTATTTTTGTCCTTTAGTGTAAAATTTTATATTTTTCAAACTTTTTCATTTTTCTACTGTTCATTAGAGTAATTTAGGATTTTTAAAAGTGTCAAATTATTTTTGGCATTATTTTATTATTTTTTATAATTATTTTAGTTTAAAAATAGTTTTAAGCGTTTTAAAAATAGAAAATTAGTTTTTAAAATTTAGGAAAAATACTTTTTAGTCTTTAGATAATATAAGTAAGTTATTTGTTCAATAAATAATATTTTGGACATTTTTGATTAATTATATTTAATTTTAGGGCTTTAATTAGCATTTAAAACTGAATATTTAATTAATAAAAGGTTTTAAAATATTTTTATTGGATTTTTATTCTTATTTATATTATTTTAGACTTTGTTTTAGCTTTTAATTATTTTTAGGTTTAAAACTTTTAATTTGTAGCTTTGTACGGTTTTACGTGAACGACCTTTTTCGTCGTAGCTCGATCCGTCTTCGTAACCGTCATTCTCTTCTCACCCCATTTCTATTTTCTTTTTCTCAATATAATCACAAATCATTAATCAATTCATCACACAACGCAATAGCCTCCTTGAGAACGATCCCACACAAAGGGTCATAAGTGCTTTCGTTTTCCTAAACGAACACTTAATACTTGCCGCTTTTGCTCTCTTTTCCTAAAGAGTAGTAAAATCACTACATCATTTTGGCGCCGCTGCTAGGGAGGGGTGTTGTGTTTTGATTTGGAAATTGTTGTTTTTATATATAGCCATAATAGTATTTGTATTAGTAGCACTCTACTAATACGTATTATCGTTTTTTTTGTTTTTTGTGAATACTATTACTATATTGTATACGTAGAACAATAAATTCACAAGTACTCCAAATACGTGAGAAATCACAACCTTGACTTGGGAGGTCATTACCCAATCATTGTATTCGAATCTCAAACCAAAGAAAAAAGGCAAAAATAGATAAATACTTTCGTGAAGCTCGATTTTGAAAGATACAAACTATAAGGTGGGTATAAGGCGGTTGTATTTCACGACCTAAAGGAAAAAGGCTCTTAAGTGCTTCGCGCCGCCTCGTTTCCTCCGCTTGCTTGTGCGTATTTTGAGATTGAAAGCTAATCGAGGGTTTTGCCGCCCAAAGTATTATTACATATCATATATATATTTTCTTGGTTTCATTTGATTAAACCCTCTTGAACGTTTTGGTGTTCCACCAACGTTCTATAGTCATCGAAGGCGTTCACTTCACGTGATCGTTTTCATTCCTTGAGGCTTCTTTAATCGAGAGATTTGATTAAGGAGGAGATTTGTAGATTTTTGTCTACTTAATACATTCCACAAAATCAAAAAAAAAGTAAAAACAATCAAAAACCACAAAAAATTGAAAAAGTAAAAACACCAAAAAGAATCTTCTTTGCTCACCCTCTCGTTGTACGTGACGTTTATGCAAACTCGCTCCAAAGCAAGACGTGCACGTAAACGAAGAAAAAAATCAACCACTCCTTCTAGTGAGGAGTCTCCTATTGACGAACCCATCGTAGTGAAAGAAGCACCCATGGCTAATCGAACTATGATGGAGTTGCTTCAAGCACCCACCGAGGGTTATGGAGAAGCGATTGTGATTCTCGCTATCCTTGCGGAGAATTTTGAGGTTAAGACGGGTTTGTTGTCCATGATTCAAAACAACAAGTTTCGAGGTGACGAAAAGGACAACCCTCATAACCACATTCGCCAATTTAATCGTCTCACCGCCACTTGTAAGTTTAAGGACGTCTCTAATGACTCGATTAAGATGATGCTTTTTCCGTATTCCTTAGCGGGGCCCGCAAAAATTTGGTTAGAGAAAGAGCCACCCAATTCTATATTGACGTGGAAGGATCTCGTTTCAAAATTCGTGAACCAATTTTTTCCGCCCTCTAAGACTACGCATTTGAAAAACGAGATTTCAAAGTTTTCGCAAGAGTATAATGAGAGTTTTTCAACGGCTTGGAATAGGTTGAAGGAAATGTTACACGAATGTCCTCATCATGGTTTTTCCGACTTGCATCAAATTGACACGTTTTACAATGGCTTGAACGATCATGAGCGTGATTATCTTAATGCCGCCGCGGGTGGTAATTTTTTGTGTAAAACGGTCGAGGAAGCATTGTTAATCATTGAGAATAGCTCTAAGGTCTATAGTCCTCGTAGCACGTCGAGTGTTCGTAAGACTTCGTCTTCGCCTTCGCCTTCATTGTCACATACCGTTGATGCTTACCAAATCGAGGCTAATTTGGAGAACAAGATTTTTGATAAGCTTAAAGGGTTGTGAATTGAGTTTAAAGTTGGTGAACAACCCACTCCCGCTACGGCTAAAGCGGTTGAGGTTTCTTGTATGTATTGTGGTGGAGCTCACGACTACTCCGAGTGCATTACCAACGGTGGTAACACTTCGAGTGCCTACGCGGCCGCGGGAACTTATAACCAAAACGGTCAAGTTCCCCGCACTAATCAATTGACTCCACCGGGTTTTCCCCCAAATCAAAATGCTAAAAATTATCGAAACAATCAAGTTGGTTACCAAAACAATCAAAGAAACAATTACAAGGGTAATAACAACTATGGGAATCAAGGAAGTAGTAGCCAATTGCAAAATCAAAACCAAAACCGTAATTTTCAAAACACGAGTCAAGGTCTTCAAAATGTTTACACTAAAGAACTTCCAATGGACTTTTTGAATTACACTACGGCAAATGATAAGATTTTGGAAAACATTCAAGAGCAATTGGCTAGTCAAGCTAGGGACACGGCTAAAAACACCAAGGAGTTAGCTAATTTTGTGAAGGAAAATCTTAACATGAGAAATGAGTTGAAAAATGGTTTTGCTAATCAAATTAGAGGTCAAAACAATAAAATTGAACAAAGTCATGTTAGGCTTGAACAAAGGATTGACCAAAAAGCCGCTAGTCAAGATGTTAAGCTTAATGATATTTTAGAAGCCGTCATGGGAAACAAAGCCTCTACTTCGGGTAGTCTACCTAGCAACACCGTATCAAACCCGAAGGGAGAGATGAAAGTGATTACCACACGAAGTGGTAAAACACTTAAAGAACCGACTCCTCAACCAATTACTCCAACGGTGGAGGAAATTGAGGAAGAACCCGAGGTGGTGGTCGAAAAGGAGCATATCTCAAGCCCACAAAGTACCGCTCATGCCACACCTACGGTCGACACATTACCAACATTGGAACACGAGATTCCAAGGGCTATGCCTATGCCCCAACCCACACCACCCTTACCTTACCCATCGAGACTTAGGAAGGAGAAACGACAAGAGCGCGACAATTATCAATTTGAACTTTTTATGAAAATGTTTCGTGAGTTGCACCTTAATGTGAGTTTCGCTGATGCTTTGGTCATGATGCCTCGATTTGCCGCTAACTTTAAGAGTATGTTGAACAACAAGGAGAAATTGCATCAATTGTCTAGTTGTTCGTCGGTTTATCTTAATCGCATACCTCAAAAAGTCGGGGATCACGGTAAATTTTTGATCCCTTGTGCAATCCAAGATATGGAAGAATGCTATGCCTTGGCCGATCTTGGTGCTAGCATTAACTTGATGCCACTTGCAATCTTCAAGTCGCTCAATCTTCCTAATCTTACTCCTTCACTAATGTCTATCGAGATGGCCGACCATTCCACGATTCGTGCATGTGGATTGGCGGAAGACGTTTTTGTGAAAGTGGGAAAGTTCTACTATCCCGTAGACTTTATCGTTGTCGATATTCCCACGGATTCTCAAGTTCCTCTTATTTTAGGTCGTTAATTTTTAGATACGTCTATGGCTTTAATTGATGTGCATGCTAGAAAGATCACCTTACGTTTCAACGACGAGGAACTTGTTATAAACGCAACTCAAAATTCTCAACTTTCTCATGTTTATTCCGTTGCTACCATAAACCTCGTTGATAGGATCGACGTGGTTTGCGAGGAATTTTCACAAGAAGTTCTAGGGTTTGGTGATGAAGAAACTAGTGGCAATCCCACTATGTTAGATCCAATTCTTGATAATTCGACACCAACCTTCACTCCATTTGAAGGTGGTAGTTTTACGTTGGAAGAATGCAATGTTCCACGTACTTGTGACGAAGACCTCGACAACAATGAGGACTTCTCGATTATCAAGGATTTTCTCAACGATTTCCCATTTCCTCCACCCGAGGAGGTTCTGAGTATCGAGCCCAAATCTTCACTTGAGGAACCACCTATTCTCGGGTTGAAAGATGTACCTCCTCACCTCGAATATGTCTATTTGGAGGAGGACGACAAGTTGCCGGTTATTATTGCGAAGGAACTTTCGAATGATGAAAAAACTGCACTTGTCGATGTTCTAAAGGATCACAAAGGGGCAATTGCGTGGATTTTATCCGACATTAAGGGAATCGATCCCAAGTTTTGTACCCACAAAATCTTAATGGAGGAGGATTACAAGCCCGCAATCCAAAGTCAAAGGAGGGTGAACCCCAAAATTTACGACGTCATCAAAAAGGAGGTCCTTAAACTCCTTGACGCGGGAATGATTTACCCTATCTCTGATAGCCCTTGGGTGAGTCCTATTCATTGTGTCCCTAAAAAGGGAGGGATGACCGTTGTGCCAAACGATGCCAACGAGTTGATTCCCACTAGACTCGTGATCGGATGGAGAGTGTGCATTGAATATCGTAAGTTGAATGAAGCCACTCGAAAAGACCATTTTCCCTTGCCCTTCATGGACCAAATGTTGGAGCGTCTTGCGGGAAACGATTTCTATTGCTTTTTAGATGGTTTTTCCGGTTACTTCCAAATTCCCATCGATCCTCGTGATCAAGAAAAAACTACGTTTACGTGTCCATATGGAACGTTTGCCTATCGTAGAATGCCATTCGGACTTTGTAATGCACCGTGAACCTTTCAAAGGTGCATGATGGCTATTTTTCATGATATGATCGAGAAGACGATGGAAGTCTTCATGGATGACTTTTCCGTGTTTGGTAGTTCGTTCACTTCGTGTTTGTCGAACCTTGAGAGAATGTTGAAACGTTGTGAGGAAACCAACCTTGTGCTCAATTGGGAAAAGTGTCATTTTATGGTTAAGAGTGGAATCGTCTTAGGGCACAAGGTCTCGAAAGCGGGGATTGAGGTAGATCAAGCTAAGGTAGACGTCATCGCCAAATTACCTCATCCCAAAACCGTTAAGGGAGTTAGGAGTTTCCTAGGCCACGCGGGCTTTTATCGTCGATTCATCAAGGATTCTTCGAAGATTTCTCGACCCATTACACATCTTCTTGAAAAAGAAGCATGTTTGTCTTTGACGAAGATTGTGTACGAGCCTTTGAAATCCTTAAGAGGAAACTTACCGAAGCTCCCATTCGTGTTGCTCCCAATTGGAACCTCCCATTTGAGCTTATGTGTGATGCTAGTGATTACGCTATTGGGGCCGTTTTGGGGCAACGTCATGATAAGTACTTCTTGCCTTTTCACTATGCTAGCAAGACGATGACCGAGGGTCAACTAAAATACACTACAACAGAAAAGGAGTTCCTTGCCGTGGTGTATGCATTTGAGAAGTTTCGACCTTATCTCGTCGTAGCTAAATGCATAGTGTATACGGACCATTCGGCTATCAAGTATCTTATGGCAAAGCAAGATGCTAAGCCTAGATTACTTCGTTGGATTCTCCTCCTTCAAGAATTTGATCACACCATCGTTGACAAAAAAGGAGCCGAGAATCTAGCGGCCGATCATCTTTCTCGTTTAGAAGATCCTCACCAAAGTGTTTACGAGCCAAAGGAAATCACCGAAACATTTCCGCTCGAGACACTTGGTGTAGTGAATTCTAAGCTTGATCCTTCCACCCCATGGTTTGCGGATTTTGCAAATTACCATGCGGGTAACTTCATCATTAAGGGTATGACGACTCAAGAAAAACGAAAATTCTTTCGTGACGTCAAGTTCTACTTTTGGAACGACCCTTACTTGTTTCGAACTCGTGCGGATCAAATCATCCGACGTTGTGTATTTGGCACCGAAGCTTCTAACATCCTTAGAGCTTGCCATGAGGGACCCACGGGTGGTCACCACGGTGCTAATCTCACGGCTAAGAAGGTGTTTGATGCCGGATTCTTTTGGCCTACTATTTACCGAGATGCACAAGATCTTGTGAAGTCGTGTGATGCATGCCAACGACAAGGAAAAGCCTCACAAAAAGATGAAATGCCACAAAATATCATCCAAGTGTGTGAGATCTTTGACGTTTGGGGTATAGACTTTATGGGGCCGTTCCCATCATCTCGTGGTAATAACTACATTCTCGTTGCAGTTGACTACCTATCTAAGTGGGTGGAGGCTAAAGCCTTGCCCACCAATAATGCTCGTGTGGTAGTCAAATTTTTGAAAAGCTTGTTTTCTCGGTTTGGAACCCCTCGTGCAATCATAAGCGATCGTGGAACCCATTTTTGTAACGACCAATTTGAAAAGGTTCTAAGGAAATATGGGGTTACACATCGGATTTCTACGGCTTATCACCCACAAACGAGTGGGCAAGTTGAGGTTTCAAACCGAGCGTTGAAGAGGATCTTGGAGAGATCCGTTGGGGAAAACAGACAATTGTGGTCGGATAAGTTGGATGATGCTTTATGGGCCTTTAGGACCGCTCATAAGACGCCCATTGGGTGCACTCCCTATAAGCTTGTGTATGGAAAGAATTGTCATTTGCCTATCGAGTTAGAACACAAGGCTTATTGGGCCCAAAAGAATTGTAATGATGATATGGAGACCGCGGGAAAACACCGGAAAATGCAATTGAATGAATTAGATGAATTGAGGGATATTGCTTATGAAAATTCATTGATTTATAAAGAAAAAACTAAAAAGTTGCATGATTCTAAAATTAGAAACCGGGTTTTTAACATTGGGGATCAAGTTTTGCTTTTAAATTCTTGCTTGAAAATCTTTTCCGGTAAGTTGAAATCCCGTTGGTCCGGTCCATGCACCGTGACTCAAGTGTTTCGTATGGGACCATCGAGCTAGCTCAAGATGATTGTCCTAACTTCAAGGTGAATGGACATAGGTTGAAGCACTACTTTGGCGGGGAAGTTCCATCCTTGAACTACCTCGACCAAGTCACTTTCCCCAATGATAATTAGTATTGAGGGGAACGAGTCGAGCTCATGACTCGGTAATAAAAAACGAGGTGCCTCGTGGGGGAGTCCCATGCTTATCCTATGTACATATTATCGCTTTCTAATGTAGCTTACGTGTGGGGATTTGTGCCCTTCCAACCTTTGTTCTGTGGTTGTTTGTGAATTGTGAACTTTAGATGATCATGATCTTCACGATTGGAGCCTCTCGTGTTCGTTTTATGGGAGCACTCGATCGTTTGCTTTGAAGACTTTCTCAATATCCAAATGATATATCCTTTTGACGTTCTAACCTTAGGTTTATAGCACACTTCATGAACGGCTTTAAATTTATTGGTTACACCCTTTCCATGCAAGATTAGGCATTCGACTACGTCTCTAGTATGTGGGTGTTTGCACCCCTAGACTCGAAACATTGAGGACAATGTTTAACTTTAGTATGGGGGGTGAATAGATACTTGCCTTGCCAAACCTTCACGCTTTCCAAAGTTTATCTTTTTGTTTATCGTTTTGTTGCAAAATAAGGCTAAAAATGGCCAAATTATAAAATTTTTCTCATGTTTTATAAGTGTTTGAAGACACGAATGTAGATTTTCCGATGGCGAGAATAAGAGTAATTTTTGACTCGACCGTGCGTGTTGAGCACTTAGCTTTGATTCCTTAACTACACATTCGGCTAAGTCTCTTAAATGAGGACGAGAAATGATAGAGTTAATTATAAGTTACTATGCTAATCGTAGAGTACTCGTATTCTTTCAAAAACTCATGTGTTCTCGTTGTTTGCTATTCTCCCTTCGCTTGTAAATATTTTTTGCTTAATAAATATTGACTTAGCGGTCTAGTTAGGATTGTTGGGTTTCTAGTCTTTTCTAGTAGCTTCCGTGTAATTCAATTGGGAAGACATTAAGGTATCGCCAGCGTCACGGTTTTGAAGTATTGGCACCCTAATAATCAAAAGCTTCACCCAATAATAAGATTTCAAGTGCTCACCTAAATCAAGTAAACAATTTGAAGCCCCACAAGGCCAAAAAATCTATGCAAAATTGAAAGTGAATCAAGCCTTAATCTTCGAAGCTTTAAAGATCCAAAATTCGCCTTAGCGTGAGGATATACGTCTTTGGCTAATAAAACCACCGATGAGGCGGATAATAAAAGGCAAGGCAAGACCGAAGTCATAATAAAAGCTTCATGGCGAAGTTGAATAAAAGATGGAGGTAAACCATAAGGCCCTTCCGTTAGGGGGCGTATAAAAGTCTTGGTAATAAGTCTCATGTTCAAAACCGTTATAAAACCGTGTTTATCGATTCTTCTTGTCAACTTAATTTTTTGACATCGTTGTCTATTAGGAGAGGTTATTGATTTGATGGTCTTGGTTACACCGTTAGGACTCTATTTTTAGACCTAAATCTCTATTATCGCATAAGTCAAAAATGTATCCTCGTGAAACATTCAAGACAAAATAAAATATAAGAGATACAACTTAGGAATAATGGGAGGATAAGTACGTGATTAGGGCATATGAGTAGTGTTAGCATTACTAACTCATAATGACAATGATCTCGTAGCATGCTTGGCATGGAATTAGGATGAAAATCGAGGACGATAAAATTATTTCTAACGAAGCATTCACGTGTTCTTATTCTATGAACCTAAACGTCCTATTTTGCGATGAAAATCATACATTATGTCTAAAAACACAAGTAGTAGCAATAGTAGTAGTGTAGCTAGTTTATCATTCAAATAAAGTAAATAAAATGAATTTTGGAGGTGCTATGATAATTTATTCTAGCATTGCGTGAGGGCACGGCAATGGTTTTGTATGTGGGAGTGATGAGACTGCTTTTATACATAGTCTCATCGTCCAAATCGGGCTTAAAATGCATAAAATATCATTAAAACTGCCAAATATATGCTCGTGTTTGTTGCTTGTGTATTTTAGGTACGGATATTGAGGAAATGACAAAAAGATCACAAGAATCAATCAAAAACGAACACGGGAAACGAAGCCGCATAATGAACCGGGCCCAAGAATGGAATTTCCAAAAGCACCCTTGAAGTTTGAATACTTGACAACTTTGGTCCCTCAATTTTTGAAGATTTATCAAGATTGGTCCTTGTAGAAATCAAGTTATGCAAGTTCAATCCTTGAGGAATGAAGAAATGACAAGTTCAGTCCTTGAAAAATGCAAATTATGCATTTTAAGTCCTTGTTTAAAGTTATAAACTTAATTGTGCCAAAAATGACAACTTGGTCAAAGTTATTTATAAAGGAAATGGAGTTCGTGGCTGTTTATTACAATATGAAGACAATGGGAACCTTGGGGGGCCATTTGTTCCAGACAATTAAACTCACCACCACCAATCATTCTCCCACGTCACCCACTCCACCAATACCAGCCCTACACCTCATCTTTCCCTCCCACGTCACACTCCACTCACGGTTTAAAACTGATTATATTAATCAGTTTATTATTTCCCACCAAACAAATTATTTAAATAAAACTTTCCCCAAAACGGATTAAACCCCACACTAATCCCCCATAAACCCTAAATTGATTCTAATATCAATTGGATTAAAAACAAAGGGGTTTTGATTCAGCTTTTCCAGATTGCTAATTCCCATTACCCTTAACCAATCCCACACCCCAAAAAACTCACACACTCACCCTGGACCCCCCATGAGATTCCCCATGCACGTCCCTTTCTTCCCAAACCCAACAAGGGGACAAGATAAACGCCCAGGATGATATTATTTGGTCCCCAAGACCAAATGAACGTCCCAAGATGACTCTTTACAGCTGGACATCACAAGAACCTTTCAGAAAGCACATGGACGATTTTTGACCAAGATATTCAAGCAAAGACCAAGGGTAGCATTGGCATTTCATGCCATTATGGTTTTCTGATTCTAGATTGTTCTGTAGCCATTATATAAGGCATATAGGGTTTTCATTTTGCTTTGTTCCTGATTTTTTTTCCTTGGTCACAAACTTGTAATTCCTGTTTTATTAGTGAATGAAACTTGGTTGAGTGTTGTTGATGAAAAAGATTCAGGCTCCATTTTAATTCTTGTTATTGATATGTTTGAGTTACTAGTTTTGGAAGGATTCCAAGTGTTCTTAATTTTTCTGAGTAAAATTTAAATTTGAGGATTGCTAGTTTTATTTTCATTAAAAAAAAAATCAGTTTTTTTTATATTTCTGCTTTTAAAGCTATAAGCTATAAGTTGACTTGTCAATAAGTCAATCTTATAGCCTATAGGCTCTTGTACCAGGTTATTCTTGCTCTTGGTGGTTTGTTTTTGGCAGGTTCAAAACAAGAACTAAAAACATCATCATCATCATCATAACAATTTTGCCTTCAAATTGCCAAAAAGTCTGCACAAGCCCGGGCTTGTTTGGAGGTGACTTTTTAGTCTTTGTAGGACCTGGATGTGGGTCCCACAAGGTAACTTGTCTTGTCCTTTTTCAGTTTTCAAAATTTTATGATTTATGAGATTTTATGAAATTGCATGAATTTGATTGAAAGTTGTTTAAGTGTTTAGTTTGTTGTTTGTTCATGCATGTTTGATGTTTATATGCATGATAGGTTAAGTTTGAATCAATTTGGTAGGTTTTAAAAGGAATTTGGTGTGTTAAAATTCAATTTCAGTAACTAAAGGGGTGTTTGGATTCTAGATTTAGCTAGGAATTAGTAGTAGCTTTTGAGTTAAAAATTGTTTAGTTACACTTAGGTTGCATGTGTCACAAGATATAAGTATTTAGGTTTCATTTTAGTGGGATTTGAAACAAATTTGCATGTTAAAATTGAGAAGAGTGTTCAAGAATCAGTTAAGAGCCCTAGTGATTGTTTTATGTAAATTTGGCTCACCAAATCTTGGTGATTGATAGAATATAGGCTAATCTAGGGTTGGTAATCAGTTTTATGTCATTTGGTTAGTTTGTGCACAAGATTTGAGCTCTTGAAATCCATTTTTGTGCAAGTAAAAAGAGTCTACTGTTCATCAGAAACTTGCATGCCTAATCAGTAACTTTGTATGCCTATTTGAGCTTGATTTTGTGAAATACTTGAGTGTTTTTTGTGTTTACTTAGACTCCCCACAACCCAACTGGTGTGGGGGGTGCCTTGTTGTCCAAAGAAAACCAAGTTACAAGCTTTCCTAAGCTCAAAAGGTCAACTGACCATATTTTTACACTAGTAGTGGGAAAAAAGTTACCCATGCTAGTGTATTAGTTAGTACTGCTAAGCTAGCAGACAAATCACAAGCACATGTCACTTTCATAATTTAGGTTTTTTGTCTTTAGTGACTAAATTTAAGAATTAGGGTTTGAAACTTGTCTCATTATTTTTATAATTTAATTTTTGATTTTTCTGTTTAATTAGAATTTTTATTACTGTTCATTTGCTATTTTTTAGGTTAAATTGCTTTTTTAACTAACTTTTAATTTCTGATTTTTGGCATTTAGTGCAAAAAAGTGTTATTTTTCAGCTTTAACATTTTTCATAGATTTAGAAAATTAATTTAAGATTTTTAGTTAAAAAAATTTTACTGTTCCCTTTTTAATTATTTTTTATAATTAATTTAGTTTAATTAGGGTTTTTATTTAAACTGCTTTTGTCCTTTAGTGTAAAATTTAATATTTTTCAAACTTTTTCATTTTTCTACTGTTCATTAGAGTAATTTAGGATTTTTAAAAGTGTCAAATTATTTTTGGCATTATTTTATTATTTTTTATAATTATTTTAGTTTAAAAATAGTTTTAAGCGTTTTAAAAATAGAAAAATAGTTTTTAAAATTTAGGAAAAATACTTTTTAGTCTTTAGATAATATAAGTAAGTTATTTGTTCAATAAAATAATATTTTGGACATTTTGATTAATTATATTTAATTTTAGGGCTTTAATTAGCATTTAAAATTGAATATTTAATTAATAAAAGGTTTTAAAATATTTTTATTGGATTTTTATTCTTATTTATATTATTTTAGACTTTGTTTTAGCTTTTAATTATTTTTAGGTTTAGAATTTTTAATTTGTAGCTTTGTACGGTTTTACGTGAACGACCTTTTTCGTCTTAGCTCGATCCGTCTTCGTAACCGTCATTCTCTTCTCACCCCATTTCTATTTTCTTTTTCTCAATATAATCACAAATCATTAATCAATTCATCACACAACGCAATAACCTCCTTGAGAATGATCCCACACAAAGGGTCATAAGTGCTTTCGTTTTCCTAAACGAACACTTAATACTTGCCGCTTTTGCTCTCTTTTCCTAAAGAGTAGTAAAATCACTACATCAATACCCTAGTAGGGGCACTAGAATTTAATCTAGTCATGCCGGCTTTAGGCGTGGGTGACTAAGTTAAGGGGTCGGTGTCATGAGCTCGATACAATTCAATAGCTATTGCTATATGCCAGACTTCCTGACTAATAGATTGTATGCGCACAATTCTATTAAATTATCTTGATTGATTTTTCTCTTGTGTTCAAATGTTGATTTGGAAAACCTATAGACTCGCTCAACCGTTGTGTTGATGATTTTGTTGGGAATAAATTAAGGCCAGATCACTTGAGCGCTGACAAGAACAACTCAAGCGTTGACAGGAACAAAGTGAGCGCTGACAGCCCAAGCGTTGACAAGTTAAAGTCAAGCGTTGATAGATTGAAGACAAGAACTGATGGAAGATGTGAGCTACACGTTTGTTATGTTCTAGAATACTTCTAGTAAGGATAGAAACGACAATGTATTTTCTATGTTTATCTTTACCTAGAATAGTTGATACGTAGCTTATTGTACAAGGCTTCTTAGTCTATAAAAGAAGGCCTTTAGGTTAATGTTTAGTATCAAGTTTTATATAAGTTTTCATTCGTAAACATCTTTCATTGTAAGCAAGTTCGACATTCATAATCAAAGTGAAAGTTTTGTTTACATCTTGTGTTCTTGTTTAAGTATTAAATTCCGCATAACACTTAGATTCACAAAGCATATAACAAAGGTTTCTCTACGTGTTATACTTGATCTAATCTCGTATACACAAAGCTAATCGATCTAAGTTTGGGATCAACAAGTGGTATCAGAGCTTGTTGAGGAACTTTTGATCTTTGAAGAACACCAGAACGATATACGAACACCAAAACTCTAATTTTCTCAAAACCCTAAAAACATCATGTCTTAAGCGATAACCTCTTCTTCTCCATCCTTACCAAACATCAAGATTCCCATGCTTGATGCAACCAACTTTGACTTATGGAGGTTCAACTTTGAACAATATCTGGGGATCTTTGACTACACACTCTGGGACATTATTGAATATGGAAACTCATTCAATAAGGCTCAAAAGATTCAGGATGCCATTACGGCAAGATCAGCTGTTGAAGGATGTCCTGATGAAGATAAGAAAGAAAAACCTGGAGATGGTAGAGCTGTAAGTGCTGAAGATATTGCAAAGAAAAGGGCTAACATGAAAGCCCTAAATATTCTGAAAGTCTCTTTGGGACAAGAAAATCAGCACAAATATAGAAGCTATGAATCTGCTAAGGATCTTTGGGAAGCAATTGAAGTTGCATATGGTGGTAATGCAGAAACTAAGGAAGAAAAGAAAAAGCAACTTCTGCATGATTATGCTGTCTTCAAAGCACAGCCCAGTGAGAAACTGAGCAGTGTGAGAAGCAGATTGCTTGACATCACAAGCAAGTTGTCCTTCATGGGGACACAAGTTGGTGATATTGACACCAATGCTACTTTTCTGAAAAGTCTTGGTGAGACATGGAAGATTGAGGCAAGATCTATTCTTGCCAATAATACTTACAAGAGCTCTTCGTTTGATGACATCTACAACAAACTAAGACTGTTGGAAGATGAAACTCTTTCAGCACATGGAAACAAAGCTAGCACCAGCAACATGGCCTTCTTCTCTCATAGTGAAGGTCAATTCAATCAGAAGGACTCTTTTATGCATCCAGTTACTGGATCATCATTTGTCAGCGCTGGAACAAGTCCTGTCAACGTCTCCTTTTCAGACGCTGACACATTCATGAATGACTCCCCCAGAGTTAAACCTGCTGGTTTGGATTTGGATACTGTTTGTGCATACATTGCTTCTTTGCCCAATGGTTCAGTGATTACATATGAGGACCTTGAGCAGATAAGTGATGAACACTTGGAAGAGATGGACATCAAGTGGAACATGGCTCTTGCTAGTATAAGAGCAAATAGGTGGAATAGAAGGTTCAAGAAGAAGATGACCTTCAATGCTAAAGACACTGCTGGATTTGATAAATCCAAAGTTGAGTGCTACAACTGTCATCGCATGGGGCACTTCATGAGGGAATGTAGATCTCCTAGAAGATCTGATGCTGGTAAACCCTCAAGTCAGGTTGTTAAAGCTCAAGACTCCAAAGCCATGGTTGCAGTTCAAGGAATTGATGGTACTGGATGGGATTGGAGCTATCTGGCTAAGGATGCTGAAGAGGACAAAGCTTTGATTGCAGATATTGAAGAAGAAGAGCATGTTGAATATGCTCTCATGGCACACTCCTCCTCTTCATCTGATAATGAGGTATATGATGATGCTTTTTGTAGCAAAGGTTGTAGGTTAAACACTGACAGGCTTAACAAAGAGGTGTTAAAACTAAAAGAGGATATGAGCACTGAAAGGTGTAAATTATCCAATTACCAACTAGCTCTTACTGAAACTGAGAAAACCGTTTCTGAATACAAGAAAATGGAATTTGATTTAAAAGATAAGATAAATATCTTAAAACATGAGCTAGAGGGTAGTATGGATATTAGAAATATCATGTCAAAAGTCAATAAAGACCTACAGGCTAAGTTAGATGAGGCCATTAAGAATAAAGATAATGTTGACCTCAAGATTCAAAGATTTGATAAAGCCACCCAAGCCCTAGGAGACTGTGTAGCTAAACAAAGGGATCCTAAGGACATGACTGGGATTGGGATGAATGATTACTCTCTGGTTCCACCACCAGCTGGTGACTTCTATGGTGTCCTTAGAAAGGATTTATCTTGGACTGGTATACTAGAATGCCAAGAAGAGGAATTCATTCCTCCACCAAGAGTTGTCACTCCAGTGGAAGAATATCAACAAAAACTGACTGACCTAAATGAGTGGAAGAAAGATAACCCTACTTTATTTGTTAAGGGAGGTTTGCTATGTGAAAGTCCAAATGAATCACCACCCATTAAGGTTACTCACCCAGTTACTGGTAAAGCTGTTGACCTAGGCTCAAACACTGTTAGAAGACCTACCATTAAATATGCAGAGATGTATAGAAATAATAGGTCACCCAAGGGCCAAGTTAACAATCATGGAACAGGTTTCTTTGCTTCTAGACCTAAGAGTGTGTCTAAGAAAGCCTGTTATACTTGTGGTAGCTTTTCACATTTGGCATACAAGTGTGTCAACGCTCCCAAAGCCAGCGCTGATAGGAACAATTTCAGCGCTGATAGGAAGAAAGTCAACGTTGTTAGGAAGTCAAACGTTGTCAGACCCAAACCTTGTGTGCAGCAAAGTCCACAAGTGATTAGACCTGCCCCATTCTTCTCTAGAAGGTCTAACACTCATGGACAAAGACCTTTTCAAAAGACAAACACCTGGTCAAATAGGCAATGGGTTCCTGTAGCAAACCCTAGGTTCAACGCTGACAAGGGTAATTTCAGCGTTGACAGGACAAAATCCAACGCTGACACAAACGTGACCAGACCTAAGTATTTGCAGCCACAAGGTAAGGGGTCTAAAGCTTCTTCAAGCTTAACATGGAGACCCAAGAAAGATCAAAACCATAATAATAATGGAATTTCAATGACTTGCAACATGTTTAATTACATTTCAAAAGTCATTACAAAACCAATTGGGGTTAACTGGGTTTTTCATTCTAAAAGGGATGAGAATGGGGTTGTTGTGAGAACTAAGTCTGTTCTTATTGAACAACCAGATTAATCCAAGTCTTCTGAGACTTGGGTTCCCAAAGAAAACTAATTTGTTTTCTTTATGTGCAGGGCATTCAAAAGCATATCAATGATTATGGATATTGGGATAGTGGATGCTCAAGGCACATGACAGGAAAGGAAGACTATCTGACGAACTTCACTCCTATTCAAGATGGTGATAAGGTATACTTTGGAGGGGGCTACGGCACCATCACAGGCAAAGGAACTCTTATCACCAATAATCTACGTTTTGAGAATGTCTTCCTGGTAAAAGAACTGGATTATAATTTGTTTAGTGTATCACAAGTGTGTGATAACAAAAATAAGGTTCTTTTCACTGATACTGAGTGTTTGGTGTTAAGCAAGGATTTTAAAATCCCTGATGAGAAGTATATTGAGTATAGAACACCTAGGCATAAGGACATATACAATGTGAATTTAAATGGGATTAAAGTGAATGCAAATATGTCTTGTTTTTATGCTAAGGCCTCAGTAGATGAAAGTAATTTGTGGCACAGGAGACTAGGGCACATAAATTTTAAAAATATAAATAGACTTGTGAGGCTTGGTTTAGTTGATGGTTTGCCTGAGAAGGCCTTCCACAATGACCACTCTTGTGTTGCATGTCTTAAAGGCAAGCAGCACAAGGTCTCATTCAAGTCCAAGCAGGCGCATACTAGTTTCAGACCTCTTCATATGCTTCACATGGACCTCTTTGGTCCAACTAATATAGAAAGTTTGAATGGCAAGTCATATTGTTTTGTTGTCACTGATGACTTTTCTAGGTTTACTTGGACATTCTTTCTAGCTATGAAGAGTGACACAGCTGATGTTCTTATTGAATTTATCACTCAAATTGAGAAAAGGTCTGGCAATGAGGTTAAGATACTTAGGAGTGATAATGGTGGAGAATTTAGGAACAAGAAGCTAGATGATTTTTGTGCCAGGAAGGGAATTACTAGGCAATTTAGTATTGCTAGAACCCCACAACAAAATGGGGTTGCTGAAAGGAAAAATAGAACCCTAATTGAAGCAGCCAGAACAATGTTGGCTGATGCTCACTTTCCCATAGCCTTTTGGGCTGAAGCTGTTAATACAGCATGCTATGTGCAAAATAGAGCATTGGTTAACAAAATTCAGAACAAAACACCTTATGAGTTACTTTGGGGAAGAAAACCTAATATTGGTTTTCTCAGACCTTTTGGATGTCATGTAGTAGTCTTAGACACTAGTGATGCCTTAGGGAAATTTAGTGCAAAAGGTGATGAAGGTTACTTCATGGGGTATTCAGTCCAGAGCAAGGGTTATAGGGTTTATCTTAAGGAGGACAAACGTATTGTTGAAAGAGTACATGTTAGGTTCTTAGAAAATAAACCTAGTGATCCTGAAAGTGGTCCTAATTGGTTGTTTGATTTGGAACCCTTATCTAGAACTTTAAATTATATGCCTGTCATTAATCCAGACATTGTGAAGGTAACTTCAAATGTTGTGGAAGAACAAATTGTTAATGTTTCAGGTACACAGGTTGATGAAAGGGTTGGATCACAAGCAGAAAAGGCATCTCCTACATTTGAATATGTCACAATTCCCATTTGGACTGATGCTTTTGCTGCTGCTGCTGCTGCTGGACAAGATAATGGTGGTTTACAAATACCACCAAATACAAACATGCATGGTTCTTCAGGCGCTGACAAAGGCAAATCCAGCGCTGACAAGACAAATTCAGACGTTGACAACAACATTTCAGGCGCTGTCAGCCCTGACACTGACAACCAAGATTCAAACGTTGACAACGCTTATGGGCATCTTTTCTCTTCCAATTTTGAACAAGGTGGTCCTTCTAATGTTCATGAAGAGATTCCTGTTGCTCAAAGAGAGTCTGATGAAGAAGATATTGGCAACATGGAGCGTGAAGTTGAGGACACCAGACTTTTTGAAGGAGGAGTTCTCACTTCCACAATGAATAATCACCCCCATCTCAGATCATTGGTGATGTTATGACTCCAGTTCAGACAAGAAGATCCCATCAAGGACTTGGTGGATTTATTGCCAATATACACAAGAAGGTTGATACCCCTCTTGTGCAAGCACGTTTGTTTGCATGTTTTCTGTCGCAAGAAGAACCCAAGAAGATATTTGATTCTCTCAAAGAACCAAGTTGGGTGGAAGCAATGCAGGATGAGCTTCACCAATTTGCAATTCAGGATGTTTGGGAACTGGTTGATTGTCCTAGATATGTCAGACCTATTGGGACAAGATGGGTTCTCAGGAACAAAAGAGATGAAAGAGGTATTGTGGTCAGAAACAAGGCAAGATTAGTGGCTCAAGGTTATACACAAGAGGAGGGGATAGACTATGAAGAAGTCTTTGCACCAGTTGCAAGGATTGAAGCTATTAGGATTTTTCTAGCCTATGCATCTTGCATGGGTTTCACAGTCTATCAAATGGATGTGAAAAGTGCATTCTTATATGGCACCATTGTTGAGGAAGTTTATGTCATGCAACCTCCTGGTTTTGAGGATCCAGAGCATCCAGATAAAGTGTATAGAGTCAAAAAGGCTATGTATGGCCTTCATCAAGCCCCTAGAGCATGGTATGGTACTTTGTCTACATACTTGGTGGACAATGGATTCAAGAGGGGCACCATAGATCAGACACTATTTACCAAGAAGAAAGGAAAAGATGTGTTGCTTGTGCAGGTCTATGTTGATGATATCATTTTTGGGTCTACTGATCCAAAGATGAGTGAGGATTTCTCCAAGCTTATGACAGACAAATTCAAGATGAGTGCTATGGGGGAGATGAACTTCTTTCTTGGTTTACAAGTTCAGCAGAAAGAAGATGGTATCTTCATCTCCCAGGACAAATATGTTGCTGAAATCTTGAAAAAGTTTGGTTTTTCTCCACATGAAAAGAGGGCCTCTACTCCTATGGATAGAGAACACCCTTGGGGAAAGATTGGAGATGGGAAAGATGTTGACGTCAGGCATTATAGATCCATGATTGGATCCTTGATGTATCTTACTGCTTCCAGACCTGATATCATGTTTGCTATATGTGCTTGTGCACGTCATCAAGTGACTCCCAAAGAATGTCACCTTTATGCTGTGAAGAGGATCTTTAGGTACCTAAGATTTTTCCCTAATCTTGGTTTGTGGTACCCAAAGGATTCACCATTGGAGCTGATTGCATATTCAGATAGTGATTATGGTGGTGACAAGTTTGATAGGAAATCCACAACTGGTGGATGTCAGTTTCTTGGGAGCAGATTAATATCTTGGCAATGCAAGAAACAAACAGTGGTGGCTAATTCTACAACTGAAGCAGAGTACGTGGCTGCAGCAGCATGTTGTGGTCAAGTGTTGTGGATTCAAAACCAGCTGTTGGATTATGGGTATAATTTCATGCATACTAAGATATTTGTTGACAATAATAGTACTTTATGCATCATTAAGAATCCTGTGCATCATTCTAAAACTAAACACATAGAAATTAGACACCATTTTATAAGAGATTGCTTTGAGAAAGGTTTAATACAACCAGATAGGGTTGACACTGAGGAAAATGTGTCAGATTTATTAACTAAACCTTTTGATACTGGAAGATTTCAATACCTGGTAACAAGTATTGGAATGGTTAATCTCACTTAATATGTGTTTTGGATTCTTTTTGTAAAAGTATGTACAGGGTGATGCATTACTATTATTGGTCTTATTGATGATTTAGATTTTCCACTATATTTTTCTAACACTGACAAATGTTGTTTGAACACTGATAAGTGTTTCTTGCAACGTTGTCAGCAATATAATTGTCTAACGCTGACAAAGCTTCCTTCAACGCTGTTATGTGTTATCGGGGCGTTGTCAGCGACAATGTTAGTTTTGTGGTTTTCAATCTAAATGTGCAGATGGTGTTAGCAGTATACCATTGGATACAGAGTTGCTTATGGATCAAAGGAGAAGCATTTGGACAAGTTTTTATTTATGGATGATGGTTGGAATGTTTCATTCCTATCTTGACATAAATTTTTATGTTCATGCATGATTTTAGCAAACTTTTTGTATCATCGTTTAAGGGGAGGTTTTAGGAACCTTTAGGATTTTTGGGTATCCATATGATACTCTTATCACAATTCTAGATTGTGTCCACAGGTGAGTATGGGTTAGTTTTACTAAACCATGAGGCACTGTAGCATGCATAGTATATCAACTTTGCATGCTGCCAAGACATTTTTGGCCTAGAATTGGTTGTGGTCTGTTGGGAGACTTGGGAATCATTTTGATATGGGATTTACTTGGGAGTAACAAGGATTTTATAAGGTAACTTGGTTGTTAAGACTTTTGGTTAGCAAGGGACACTAGAGGATTGTTATGTCTATCTTGCTTATGCAAGTGTGCATAACTGGACAGTGCTTGCCGCCCTATAATAATTATCAGCTTTTGGTTATCTTCTCTAGGATAAATTACTTGTTAAGGTCATTTTTCACTTTTTAAAACAATTTTATTTTTGGACGCTGACAAGAAATTTCCAAGCGTTGTTGTGACCAAATTGGACGCTGATATGGCTTTAGGTGAACGTTGACAAGATTATAGCCGTTGGGCGTTGATAGGTTATATTTGACCGTTGACACTCAATGGGTCCTACCCAGTTGTTACTTTTTGACATTTTATCAAGCCGTAATTTTAGGAGTTGTTACTTTCATTAAATGCATGAGATAACTTATAACTTTTTCAATATTTTCATGATTAGTTTTTGAAAATCTTTGCCTATTTTTGGGCCAATCACATGCATTCTTTCACTCCTATAAATTTGGCTCCTATTTTAAAACAGGGTATCTATAATTCTTGTCTAACACTTTTTCTCTTATCAACCTTCATCTTCTACACTTCAAATTCACAGCTTTCATCAATGGCACCAAGATTTAACTCAGTAGAATTGGATTTGGGCTTCAAGTCTCAACACAACATGATTGCTTATCTTGTTGCTGATAATGATTTGTTTCCTCAATACACACAAATGGTGGCGTATTTGAACGCATCCCCATTAAGGTATGCTCTTTCTCATGCACCACTCATTCCAGTCACACACATTAAACAGTTTTGGAACACTGTCAGTTCCTCAACAGTTAATGGAGTGACGACATTAACTTCTATTGTTCATGGGAGGTCTTGGGTGGTTACTGAGGCCTTGGTATGCCAGGCCTTGCATCTTGATGATGCTGATGGTGTAACCATTCTTCCCATAACTGAAATAGAACAAGGGCTTAGGGCTTTGGGATACCCTATTCCTGATGAAGGTACTCTTAATAAGTACCATAAGCAGGAATTTCCCCCAGCCTGGAAGTACCTCATTCACATCCTCCTTCAATGTTTGAGTCCCAAATGTACTGCACATAATGAGATTAACAGATCTATTGCTCGTGCTATTGTGTGCATTGCAACAAGGCAAAAATATAACTATTCTAAAATGATTTTTGATGGGATGTGTAAAAACAAGGGGACAAAAATGACTTTGGCTTATCCCCGTTTTCTACAAATGATTTTTGATGATCAAAGATATTGTTCAAGGGTTCACAATGATTTTTATAAAATCCCTAAACAAAAGAAAGCTATTTTTGCAAAGATGGATTCACCACCTCATAGAGACTTACCTTTAACCCCAGCCATGCTTGCTGTTATTGCAGCAGCACAACCCCAACCAGACCCCCAACCTCATATTGACTCTCAACCACAACTTGAACCTATTCCTGAACCTTTACCCTCACCTGACCAAATGCAATTAGACCAAGAACCCTTTGACGCTGACACATCAAATGTTGGCGTTGATGTGCCTATTTCCAACGCTGACACCCAACTATTACAATCCCAAACACCCCTTAACCAACCCACATCTACCCATTCTTCCACACCATCTTCGACACCACCTGAATATAGGTTGATCAAGCGCCAAAGGACTATTGGAGTGTTCTCCTCTGGTGGTCCTAGCCATGAAGCAGAGAGAACCACCACCACAAGTGTGGCTGGTGACCTGGATGAGGCTGGGACTATTGGTTCTGGCTTAGAAGCTGGCCAAGGCAGTCCCACCATTATTAAGTCCTCATCCATGCCCAATGAACCTGACTTGGGAGGTCAAATCCCCATTTCAGAAGAGGGCAGATTGGAACCATTGACCATTTTGGAATTGACGGTAGTCTGCATTAGCTTGCAAAAGCAAAATGCAGACTTAGTACAAATTGTCAGCAAACAAGGCCTTGAACTCAAGTAATTGAGGGAGAGAATTATTGTTTTGGAGAGTGATCCTGCAAGGAGAGGTATGGAGGAGTCTTCCAAAGGGGAGGAAGATCAAAGAAATCTGAGTGATAAGAGCAGTCAAGATGGTCGATCAATGGATGTTGCTGAAGCTCTTACTACTTTGAAGGAACAAACAGGTTTTGATACGTCCTTAATCTCTCCAACCAATCTAAATTTATCATTTACAGCTATGTTGAGAGAGGTTACACAAGGCGCTAAGGGAAAATACTTGGGCGTTGACAAGACAAATTTGGACGCTGATAGAAGTATTTTGGGCGCTGATAGAGGAAATTTGGGCGTTGACAGATCTGCATATGGAGGTGATGTATTCCAGTCATCATCTATCATCAAGGATGTTCCTACTCAGGTATTACCATCTACCTTACCAACTATTGCACCATCAGATAAGGGTAAGGGTATATTGGTAGAAGAAATTGTTCCAAAGAATGCAGCCCAAGTTGAATTTGATAGAAGATTGGCTGAGCAAATGATGGAACAAGGTGAAAAGGAAAAGTCACCATTTGTTGTGACTTCTGAAGAAGAAAGTGATGGAGCTAGCTCAGACTCAAGTTTGATGATTATTGAACCAGAAAGGCTTGAGTATGGTGATGAGCTTGCTAGGGAAAAGTTGAGAGATTTAAAGTTGCAGATTGACTTTGATATGCCAGAGGTGGTTCAGATGTACAATTCTTGGGAAGAAAGCTGCATGGATAATCCAGACTTGACCATTTCAGATCAAATATGGGGTTTGGAGATTCTTCTTAGAGTTCAGAAGGATTGTAAGGTGATTTTGAAGCACAAGGCAAGCAACATTCTCTCTGAGTTGAAAAGGGATAGAAGGAAGCTCTACTTTATGTTGCTCAGATGTCATGGAGTTGGATGGACACATCAGAAGATGAAGGCTTTGACATTTGATGAGTTGGAACATAGAGCTTATCCTATTTGGGTGAAAGTGCAGGAAGAAAACACTTTCAGACTCCTTTCAGATGAAAGAAAGGAGCAACTTGCAGAAGAGATGGAAATCAAGAAAGCTATGATAGTTCCCAGACCAGTGAAGAAGGGATTTACACTTGAGTTTCCAAAAGATATGAATCAACTATATCTAAGTGAAGCAGTTATTAGAAAGAGCCTCAAGCTCTCCCCATTGGAAGCTTCAGATATGGTGCAGGTGTTACCACTAGATTCCAGGAATCCAATTGTGAGTTATGATGAGGATGAATGTGGATTATGGAAGATTGGAAGATATGGCAAGGAGGTACACACTTTTACCACTCTCATATCTTTATTTGCAAGTTGTGATAGAGAAGACTTGGTGGACCTTTGGAGGTTGCTGGAGACCAAGTATGAGGCTGAAGCACCAACTTCAGCCAATGGAATAAAACTTTGGACCACATTTAAAAGAATGTGTGGGACAAATGAGGAAGATCCTGAAATATGGAAGGATCTTGAAGATGACCTCAGTGGTCTTCAATGGAGGTTATATTCAGCTGCTGGTGTATACCATTTGAGTTCTACAAAGTTTGCTGAGTATCTACTTGTAGATGCTCAGTATTTCATATCCAAGGCTGTTTTGGAAAAGATGAAGGACACCCAGTTGGAGATAGATTATACAAGTGACGTGGCAAAGAATTTAATCAGATTTATTTATTACCAATATGATAAGGTTTGTCAGATTCCTCCAAGTTCTTAATGATTATTCAGAAACTTGATCATAAGAGTGGATATCAAGTTTAGGGGAGGATGTTTGGGAATAAATTAAGGCCAGATCACTTGAGCGCTGACAAGAACAACTCAAGCGTTGACAGGAACAAAGTGAGCGCTGACAGCCCAAGCGTTGACAAGTTAAAGTCAAGCGTTGATAGATTGAAGACAAGCACTAATGGAAGATGTGAGCTACACGTTTGTTATGTTCTAGAATACTTCTAGTAAGGATAGAAACGACAATGTATTTTCTATGTTTATCTTTACCTAGAATAGTTGATACGTAGCTTATTGTACAAGGCTTCTTAGTCTATAAAAGAAGGCCTTTAGGTTAATGTTTAGTATCAAGTTTTATATAAGTTTTCATTCGTAAACATCTTTCATTGTAAGCAAGTTCGACATTCATAATCAAAGTAAAAGTTTTGTTTACATCTTGTGTTCTTGTTTAAGTATTAAATTCCGCATAACACTTAGATTCACAAAGCATATAACAAAGGTTTCTCTACGTGTTATACTTGATCTAATCTCGTATACACAAAGCTAATCGATCTAAGTTTGGGATCAACAGATTTTAAGCATGTATTTCAGGTATTGAAGATGATGAATTGTGGAGCTTGCTGGAGAAGGATTGCGGATTGCTTTTGTGGTGATTGGTATAAAACGGATTTCTTTCCCTTTTGTCATAAAAATAATAATGTACGGTCGAGTACTTTGGTAAATTGTTTGTGGATTTGATAAAATCTTTAGGGGACCTAAATGTTATTCTGATATCTTTAAAATTGTTTTACATGGGATCGAAAGTTTTAGACAATGGTTAAATTATTTCCTTTTATATTCCAAATGTATCATTTTGAGATTGTTCAAAGTGTCTTGTATAACAATGTTTGTATTTAGCACCCAAATGTGTATTTCTGCTGCGCATTGTAATTTGGGGGAATTAAAGATTGGTAATCAGAGCTTTTTAGTTATAGCGAATTAGGTCGATTTTTGAAAAATGTCCTAAACTATAACTTTGGTGTCGAAAATATTTTACAAAAGCACGCAACTTCTCCGCAAGGCTCCGGTAAGATTATTTGTTTTGTATTGTTTTATAGTTAGATGTATCCCTTAAAATTGAAATGATTTCTACAGTATTTATTAAGTAAATATTATGATGATGTATTGATGATGTATTGATGATGTATTGATGTTGTTGAAAGTACGTTGAGTACTTGTTATCGTATATTTTCTTTATGTAATGCATATGTATATAATTTTAAATAATGACCTTATATACTATCGAGGGTCTGGGACAGTAGACCAGATGATGAACGATTTTACAACTGATTTCTTGCGACTTATATCGGGTATGAGGAAGTTTGATTAGTTGATGTATGATAGATATGTGGTTTAAATTGGTGTGATTAGAAGGTTGATGTGAGAGAAAAGTTGTTTTAAAGGTTGTATTTGGTATGTAAAGAATTGAGTTTGTTAGGACTTGGAAGATGGATGAGATTGTTAGCCTTGGGTCGATTGTGATGCATTTGTATGCTTGAATTGAAAGGTTTAAAGAGAAGTAGGTAAGATTTGAAAGGATAAGTGAGTGGGAGTCTCATGTCAGATTGATTCTGAGTCAAGCTTGGAAGTTTAGGAATGTTGAAAGTCATATTGAGATTTTCCTTGTGATTAATCTACCGTGTAGCAGTGAGTATTTGGATTTTGAGAATGAGCTGCCATCAGGTTATGGATTTGACTTTGAAGTGTAAAAAGGGAAATAGACGAGTGTGAAGAAGCTGACAACAATGTTAAGGAGGATGAGGAGCTGCTGTCTAAGGAACTAATGGCGTAATGGATTTCTTTGTATCTTATTTTCTTTTGTGATCGGACTTATTTAAACCCTTGTGTCGTCGCATTGTGATGGAACTTATTATCTTTTAAGTTTGTTTGGTAGATGATTGTAGTGACAGACACTGCCACTATCTTGTTGAATCCTCAACGCAATCTAAATTACCCTCATGATCTATGATGTGCCTTTATTAACTCTTTTGAGTTTTGGTTGATAAACCATTGTAGTTTGTGTTGTTCGTGCATGTAGTATCCATGAGACATCCGTGATGATGGAAGAAAGAGTAGGGGAATCATATTTTTGTCATTAGTAGATCGCTACGTGACTAAGTTTCTTGAAATATGTTGCCAAAACTAACGACTGCTACTGTGAACACTATGATCGAACAAGTTATTGCTAGAACTTTTGGAGCTGATCGTGCTGCCAGGAATTAAAGATGCTGGGGTTAATTGTGTTGGAGATAATGGTGCTGCAGTAGATGCTGCTGAGAATAATGATGATGCTACTGAGAATAATGATGATGCTGCTGAAAATAATGGCGATGCTGCTAACAATAATGAGGATGATGCTGATCCAGATGATAGTATTGGTGTTGTTCTGCAAGTTCAAGAGAATGTACTTATGTTAGTTTTTAGAAGTGTGGTTCTGCGCAGTTTTGTGGTATTAGTAGTGCATTAGAATTGCATAGTTGGATTGATAAGATAGAGAGTACTTTGAGATTATTAGGTGTTCAGAAATTAATAAGGTGAAATTTGCTGCTGCTATATTTCAGGATGGTACACTAAGATGGTGGAATACCAAGTGACTACTTTAGGATTGGTTGTGACTAATAGTAAGGCATGGCCCGTGATGAAAGGACTATTGACTGCTAGGTTTTGTCCTAAGCAGGAACTAGGACAGTTGGAATCCGAATTGAGATAATTCGTGCTAAGGAACGATGTTATTACTGCTTACTGGGAAATTTTCTGAGCTATATTTGCTATACCATGATACTTTTGTGAATGACCGTAAAACAACGAAGCAGTACATTAGAGGATTGTCTAGTTATATCAAGGGTGAGGTTATTTCTTTAAGACCTAAATCTTTCGATGAAGTTGTTCAGATGGCGTTTAATTTAATGGATGTGAAAGTGTAAGATAGGAAAGATAGTATTGTTGAAAATAGTAACAAAAATTAGGAATCTTCTTAGTCCAACCAGAATTAAGGTTAGAATCGCGGGGATTACAGTAATAACAATAACCAAAGACATAACCAAAATCATTATTTAAACCCTGGAAGGAATGAGGAAATTCGTGATGCCACTGTGTCTGGAAATAATAAGATAAATCTCGAGTATGTTTGCTGTACTATATACCATGTAGGTAATTTTTCCACAATTACGACTAGATTTAGGAAAACCCGGTCATAAAGCTGCTAAGTGCAGAACAAGAGGATTAGTCACTAGAATTAGTACCCCTGGAGTAGTGATATGTTTTAGCCGTGGTGAGAAAGAATACAAACAAAGGAATTGTCTAAGGAAAAGAAATTGACAAGATAGGAATGTTGCCGCTCTGGTTTATGTTTGAATGATGCTGAGAAACCTTATGGTCTGATGTTGTAAATGGTATATTCTTACTTAATATTCTTTATGTCAGTATGTTGTTGGATTTTAGATCGGGTAGAACTGTAAAGATTTAGTTGTTTTATCTACGGAGAGTCAATAAGATTGACAATTAACTATGATGTGGAGTTAACCGATGGAGAGGTTGCTAGTGTTAGTTTTACACTGAGAGTGTGTTCCTTGAATTTAGGAAAGTAGGTGTTTAGTATCGACTTGATGCTCAATGAGTTGGAAATCTTTAGATGTGGATTATTGTTATGAATTGGTTAGTGGTGCGAAGTGCGGATGCTTGAGATTGGACCAATATTCACTATAAATTGATAGCTGCTGGTTTAGATTTTGCTGCAAAAGCTGAGTGTTGACTATAGGAGGTGATGAGTGAATTTTCCGTTTGAGAAGTATTTTGTTTGAAACAAGGAAGTATGTGGAAGAGGAATGTGATGTATTCCTAGCTCAGGTAATTAGTGATAGGGTGGTTGAGGAGAAGTTGAGAGATCTGTTAATGACTCGAGAGTATTCTGAAGTTTTCCTGAAGTTTTTGCAAAGTTGCCGCCTCCTTATGAAATGGAGTTCGTGTCGATTGAGTATTGTGAGCGATAGGTGTAGTGCTTCTACGTTTCGTTGTGTAGTACTTCTATGTTTTGTTGAGTAGTAATTGTATGCCTTATCATTTGGCACCGTCAGAGTGGAATGAGTTATTCGGTCAACTGCGAGAAGTGATGGATAAGAGATGTATTATATTAAGTTTTCTTGCAATGACAATCACCTGTGTTGTCTGTCAAGAAAGATGGATTGTTTAGAATGTGTATTGATTATCGAGAGCTTAACAATTGTCAGCCAAGAATCGGTATCCATTACCGAGGATTGATGATTCGTTTGATCCTTGCAACTTGTCTGGATCCAGTGTGTACTCAAAGATCGCTTTGAGTTCTGGTTATCATTAACTAAGAGTTAGGAAGGAAGATGTTCCTATAGTTGTTTTTCGTACTTGTTATGGGTACTTTAAGTTTCACGTGATGTTTTTGGATTGACGAACGTGTATGCCGTATTCATGGACTGGGTGAATCTTGTGTGTAAGATGTGCTTGGATGAGTTAGTTATTTTATCTATTGAAGATATTATATGTTATTCCAAGAGGAAAGGAGGAACATAAGTAACATATGAGGATAATTTTTGGGATGGTTAGAAAAAGAGAAACTATATGTAAAGTTTACTATGTGTGAATGTTGGTTTAAATATTTCTGTTTTCTAAGGTAGTTGATTGACAACAAAGGTATTCGTGAAGATCTTGCCAAGATTGAAACGATTAAGGATTAGTCGGTACCAACGACGTCGACGGAAATCTGTTGATTCCTTGGTTTAAGTTGGGAATAATCGGAGGTTTATCGAAAGGTTTTCACTGATTGTTAAACCATTGATTAAGCTGACTAAGAAGAATTGGATGTGTGAGTCCCACTTATACATCTAAATTGTAAGTTTCGAAATCTGATCCCTATCAGATGAGGAAGTTGTATTCTGAACACTGAAGGGTAGGTTGTGTTCTACACCGATGTTGTCGTTGTTGAAAGGGTCTGAAGTATTTATAGCTTGTAGTTTGCTGTGATGTGTCTCATAAAGGTTATGTAGTTGTGGTGTTTGTTTTGAGATGGTAGAAATATTACTTGTATGGAATCAAGTGTGTAGTGATAAAGGATCATAGAAGTTGCTCCATAATTAATTTCTTAGGATGATAAAGGAAATGAGTAGAGGATCACCAGTTATATTGTTTTGAGTACTTGAGTAGGTTGATGGTTATGACTGCGAGTGATTATGACAACGAGATTCGCTGCCATCCAAAAAAGGCGAATGTGGAAGCTGATGTACTTATCAGGAAGAAAAAGGAAAAAGCTTTGGAATATGAGTTTTCGTGATGACAAAAATTGTGGACTTGATAGAAAGTATATTGAAATTTTAAGTTAGTGGTTTGAATTGAGAAGGATATCAAGGTAATTGGTTTCGACATTTTGTTAAACTTATGGAAAGGATTTTGTTTTAACGCCAAGTTAGGCATGGTATATTGAGCACTCCTAACATACCTAAGTTGAGAGAGTGAGACTTAGTGATGAAGGAATCTCACAAGTTAATTAATCGATACGATTTGGTTTGGGTAAAGATGAAAGTTGAGTTGAATACGGTGTGTTATACAGAGATTGATGGACAGAGTGAAAGGATGATTCGAACATTGAACGATATACTTGTGCGTGTGTGATTGACATAGAAATTGTTGGAGTTTTTATATAACGATGAGTATCATGCTATTAGTGAGGCTGCACTATTGATGATACATAAAGAACTTCCATTTGTAAAGGTTAAAGATCGTGAGTTATGGACGTAAGATTAGGTTCTCGGTGTATTGCAGAAATGTAGTTGGAATTGAATGAGTAAACTAGAAGTGATATTGGAAATATTGATAAGATTTTATGGGTTAAGGACCGTTTATTAGTAACAAGGAGTTGTCAGTAGTGTTATGTTGGCAATCGTAGGAAATCGATGGAGTTTGAAATTGGGAAACGTGGTTATGCGTAAGGGTCGTTATGAAGAGTGAAATTTGTTTTGAGAACAACAAGGAAGGAATTCAACTTGAAGATAAGTTGCTTTTCAAAGCAAGAACTGCGAACAGTTCTTATGAGGTCGAAACATAGTGAGAATTATATTGTGAAGATACAAGAATTCTAGGGATGGATTTGAATCCATGAAGGAAGCATGAGGATTTCTTTAAGGAAAAGAATTCTCTTTTGTTCTGGAGGTATGGTATGTAAATATAAGAAGGGCCGAGCGCCGGGACGTCGCTCTCTTTTAGGACGGTGGAATGTGACAACCCAAATCCGAGGTCATTTATTTAATATTATATAATATTATTTTTACGAATAATTTTGAAATTTTTAATGAGTTGAATGGTATGACGATTGATGGTTTTATTTAAAACCGACGTTGGAGGTCTTAATTTTATCTTTTTACTAATAGCGAGGATTATTAGTGACCACGATATCGACGGATGCCCGAGATTTTTTGTTTTATCATTTGTTGTCTCGATGTTTATATTTTTGACGTTTTTATTTTAAGTTCGTATTAAGTCGAACCGGGATCATATTATAATCATATTTTGAGTAGGTTTTAACTTTTGAAAAGTATTTTTACGAAACCCGAGCCTCGTAAATATTTTCAAAATTGACAATTTACATTTTCCCCCCTTACAACTATTTAATTTCATTTTGGACCAAAACTATCACAAATTGGCAAATTCTACCCCTCCACCCCACTATATATAATTTTTCCACTAACCATTTTAAATATAAAGAGTAAATTACACCGTTCGTCCCTGTGGTATACGTTGACCGACAAGGTTCGTCCCTTGACCAAAAAAAATGCATCACTCGTCCTTAAATGAGAAACGTTATGTATCGTTGGTCCCTCCCCCTAAAAGCTCTAACTAACTGATGTTTAAGTATACAAATGTAAGGGTAAATGGGTCAATTTGCTTCTCTTTTTTATATTATATTATTTATTTATTTATATATCTATTTTACTCTTTTTTACAAAAATTATCATATACTTTTTTCTTATCTTTCTCTTCATTTATTCCCCCACCATCATTTAATCACTACCACCACTATCAACACCATCATAATATTCTCCTCATCAGTGTCATAAAAGTTGTATACCATCCTTTTTATTTATCATAAAAGCTTCAATCATTTTTCCTTTTAACTTCACCACTACCAAGATGGTGCAATATTGTGGGTATGGTACGAGAAGAATAAAACCCAGATCCAAGATCCATTTGAATACACGAACACTTTTACAAAAATAAAACCCAGATCCAAGATCCATTCGAACAAGATACAAGATTTGGAGCTTGATGAATTATCTGAAGTTAAAATACACAGACGAAGAAAATGATTTAATACTCGTTGGTGTTGATAAAGATTTGGAGGTTGCTATGGTTACTTCAGGCAGTATAAACTATATGAACTTAATATGTATGCTATCTGCATATGTTGGTGAAACGAGCCGGTAACTTATGGAGATCAGAGGATATCAAAAGCTTCATATTTCCTGGTTGAAGCTGAAATACACAAACGAAGAGTATTGGTGGGGTCATATGAACGAAGATTGGCGTTTTATATGAATGGAGGTGGTGGTTATAAAACTAAGTTAAGAAAAAGTGGTCACCGGAATTTGTTGATTGTCGGGATCTGGTAGTGGTGAGATTTGGGTACAAAATATTTATGGCATGAAAGATTAGTGTTTTTGATATTCAACCATTCGGGTCGCGTCGTCGTCACTTCTCACTGGATGGCTTCATCAGATTTGGACTTATGTTCATGCCATTCAAGCCATAACCACGGCAAGCATTGTTTCCTTAGATGATGTTGAAGATTCAAGGTCTTTAAAGAGTGATGTGTTTAGTTTATGTCTTTTTCAATAGTCAAGTTCTAGTTCAATTGTTTTTCAATGAAGTTAGGTGTTATTTTCAATTAGTTTGCTTTTTTGCAAACTGTCAAATGTACTCGATAGATCATTTAAATGATCTCAATTCAATAAGAGTTTTCACTTTTTGCAAAAATAAAAATAAAAAATGGGATGTTTAATCTTTATTTTTTAAATATATAATCAGTGGGTGTTTGTTGAGAGAGAAGCAAGATCAGTGTGATAGTGGGTGAGGTAAAGACGAAAATACCCTTTGTGAATGTGAGCATAACACTATTTAGTAAGGTTGTAAAAAACGAGGGACCATCGATACAGAACGTTTCTCACTTAAGGACGAATGATGCATTTTTTTTGGTCAAGGGACGAACCTTGTCGGTCAACGCATACCACAGGGACGAACTGTGTAATTTACTCAAATATAAATTTCATTTTATATAAAAAATCACGATCTCTCTCTCTTTGTTCTTGTTTAGCCGTCCACCACTACAACATAATTCACCATGGTTTTGATTTTTCTACTTTGATTCATGAGAAACAAATTATAATTCCATCTTGCAAATTCAAATAAGAACATTTTGGTATAATTTTTACCTACATGCATTTACTTTTTCAAAAATTTATTTTCATGATGAACTAGTAGTGTTTGATCTATTTTTATAGTTGTATGAATGTGTTATTGTTATTATATTCAAGAATTGTTGGTTGTATGTTCATTATTTTTTAGTGGGTAATTTTTGTATGATCATTTAAATGTGTTATGGGTTAGTTAAGTTGTTGGTAATGATATTAGGGTGATTAGGCATATGAGAATGATTAAAATGTGGTGAAAAATTAATTTTGAATGACTTTTAAATATATATTTTTAAACAGATTATTAAACTTAATTTTCTGAAAATATGAGTTTGAGTTTGAGATGAACTAACTAGATATTGTTGTAGAGGATGTTTTTAGCTTCGTTTTGGTATAAGGCAGGGCTTCTAGCTCCAAACGAGCGAAAAATTACGTTAGTTTGATTATTCGTGTACCGGGAGACGCGTATCGTCACAATATAAAATTGTTGTCGATATTTGGATCGAATCTAGGGGACTATAAAATGGATTTTAAAATGAGTCGTAGACTGATTTTGAATGATAAGTATGATGATGTTGAGTTATTTTCAAAGTTGAGTGTCGGTTTTGTAACCGGAGAAAAATAAATGTGTTAAAAGACTATATGAGTTGTTCACGTAAAACTGTCTGGTTTTTGTAGTCCAAAGATGTGTCGGGCAGGGAACTTTAAAAGTAAAACTTTTGATGGGCTTTTAACAGGTCTTTCTATATATAGTAAGTGACATCTCTGATTAGTATCATAAATATTTGATGTGTTTAAGTGGGGTAAACGAGCTCGTACATTTGGTGTGTACCGGCAGATTTTTATCGAAAGAATTAACTAATAGAATAAACATATAGAATGAAGTAAAAGGTCACTTGAATTGTTTTCATTTTGGGTTGGTTGTAATTTTATGATTTTGAGTTTGATGTTAGTTATGAACGCGCCTTATTTGATAGGTTGCGGTTTTTGTGTTTATCAGGCATCAACTATCATCGAAGATCGTCTTACTACTGCTATTACTCCAAGTGAGTCTATAGCATCGCTTTTGTAATTGTTTTGAATGATTTTAAAACCTGCGAGGGGGATACATGCTATTTGAAAGTAAAATGAACACAAGTCATGATTGATTGTTTGGACCCAAATGTTGCCTTTGTTGCCTTTGTTGATTTGAATTGTATAAGTACCTAATTTGCAAAAGTCCCTAAATTCTTGAGCCGTTAACTATCTTCTGACTTGATGTTGTGAGTTGGGAATAGCCGCTTATTCTAATAATAGTACTATTGGGATGACGACCCTATCCGAGACCAAGGCTTTACGCTGATTAACCCGCTGGGAAGGATAATTTTACGAGAATGAGAATTGGTATTCTTGCAAATGATACCCTAGTAGGGGCATTGGAATTTCATCTAGTCATGCCGGCTTTAGGCGTGGGTGACTAAGTTAAGGGGTCGGTGTCATGAGCTTAATACAATTCAATAGCTATTGCTATATGCCAGACTTCCTGACTAATAGATTGTATGCGCACAATTTTATTAAATGATCTTGACTAATATTTCTTTTGTGTTAAAATGTTGATTTGGAAAACCTATATACTCGCTCAACCGTTGTGTTGATGATTTTAAGCATGTATTTCAGGTATTGAATATGATGAATTGCGGAGCTTGCTGGAGAAGGATTGCGGATTGCTTTTGTGGTGATTGGTGTAAAACGGATTTCTTTCCCTTTTGTCATAAAAATAATAATGTACGGTCGAGTACTTCGGTAAAGTGTTTGTGGATCTGATAAAATCTTTGGGGGACCTAAATGTTACTCTGATATCTTTAAAATTGTTTTACATGGGATGGAAAGTTTTAGACAATGGTTAAATTATTTCCTTTTATATTTCAAGTGTATCATTTTGAGATTGTTCAAAGTGTCTTTTATAACGCTGTTTGTATTTAGCACCCAAATGTGTATTTCCGCTGCGCATTGTAGTTTGGGGGTGTTAAAATTATGAAGTTCCCCGCATGGTAATTTGCAATGTCGACAAACCATGGGGTGGTGTCTTTAGAATTCACTACACCGAGAGTCTCGAGAGGAAATTTTTCAGTGATTTCCTTGTTCTCGAATACATCTTTGTGAGGATCTTCTAGACGAGAGAGATGATCGGCCGCTAGATTCTCGGCTCCTTTTTTTTCAAGCACGGTGACATCAAATTCTTGGAGGAGGAGCATCCAACGAAGCAATCTCGGCTTAGCATCTTGCTTAGCTAAGAGATACTTGATAGCCGAATGGTCGGTATACACGATGATTTTAGTCAAGACGAGATAAGGTCGAAATTTCTCAAAAGCATAGACCACGACAAGGAATTCCTTTTCTGTGGTGGTGTACATTAATTGAGCCTCGGTCATCGTCTTACTAGCATAATGGATAGGACAAAAATGCTTTTCATAACTTTGCCCTAAAACGGCCCCTATAGCATAATCACTTGCATCGCACATGATTTCAAAGGGTAATTCCCAATTAGGAGCAACAAGAATGGGAGCTTCGGTAAGTTTCCTTTTAGAAAATTCGAAAGCTCTAACACAATCCTCATAAAGTTAGAAGGAGCATCCTTCTCAAGAAGGTATGTCATAGGTCGAGAGATTTTCGAAAAATCTTTGATGAAATGACGATAAAAGCCCGCGTGGCCTAGGAAACTCCTAACTCCCTTAACGGTTATGGGATGAGGTAACTTGGCAATGACGTCTACCTTAGGTTTATCGACCTCAATCCCTGCTTTCGAGACCTTGTGCCCTAAGACGATTCTTTTTTACACATAAGATGACATTTTTCCCAATTAAGCACAAGGTTGGTTTCTTCACAACATTTTAACATTTTATCGAGATTAGATAAACATGACGTGAACAAATTGCCAAACACCGAAAAGTCATCCATAAACACTTCCATCGACTTCTCGATCATATCGTGAAAAATAGTTATCATACACCGTTGAAACGTACCCGGTGCATTGAAAAGTCTGAAAGGCATCCTACGATAAGAAAATGTTCCATAAGGACACGCAAACGTAGTTTTCTCTTGATCACGAGGGTCGATAGGGATTTAAAAGTAACCGGAAAAACCATCTAAAAAGAAATAGAATTCATTTCCCGCGAGTCGCTCCAACATTTGATCCATGAAGGGCAAAGGAAAGTGGTCTTTACGAGTGGCGTCATTTAACTTTCGGTAGTCAATACACACCCTCCAACCGGTCACAACATGAGTGGGAATTAAATCGTTGTTTTCATTGGGCACAACGGTCATTCCTCTCTTTCTAGGGACATAATGGATTGGGCTCACCCATGGGCTATCGGAGATAGGATAAATCATTCCCGTGTCAAGGAGTTTTAAAACTTCCTTTTTGTTGACATCGTGAATTTTGGGGTTTACCCTTCTTTGACTTTGAATTGCGGGTTTATAGTCCTCCTCTATTAAAATCTTGTGAGTACAAAATTTTGGATCAATACCCTTAATGTCGGAAATTTTCCACGCAATTGCCCCTTTATGAGCTTTAAGAACTTTCAAAAGCGCGGTTTTTTCATCATTAGCAAGACCTTTTGCAATGATAACCGGCAACTTGTCATCACCTTCCAAGAATGCGTATTCAAGGTGAGATGGAAGATCTTTCAATTCAAGGATAGGCGGTTCCTCGATTGAAGATTTTTGCTCAACACTTATAACTTCCATCGGCGAAAGAAATGGTGGAATAGAAGTATCATTACCAATAATTAGCTCATCTTTATTGTCGATTTCATTTGAAGTGAAATCACCTCCTTGGAATGGAGTGAGATTTGGTATATAATTAGCAAGAATCGGATCCAAAATAGTGGGATTGCCACTTGACGAGCTATCAGAAAAACCTAACACTTCTTGTGAAAACTCATCGCAAACCACATCAACTAAGTCGATGTGATTGATGGTAGCGATTGCATAAAAATGAGAAGGTGTCAAGTTTTGAGTAGCGTTTATAACAAGTTCCTCTTCGTTGAATCTCAAAGTAATAGTTCTTGCATGAACATCGATAAGCGATCTCGAGGTGTCTAAAAATGGACGACCTCAAATTAGAGGAACTTGAGGATCCGCGGGGATGTCAACTACTATAAAATCAACGGGATAGTAGAACTTCCCCAATTTCACGAAAACATCCTCGGCTACTCCACATGCTAATATCGTAGAATGATCGGACATCTCGATAGACATGTTCGAAGGAGTAAGAGTCGGAAGTGAAAGCCATTTCCAAATAGAAAATGGCATCAAATTAATGCTCGCACCAAGATCGGCCAAGGCAAGGCATTCTTTCATATCTTGTATATCACAAGGAATGAGAAACTTCCCGAGGTCACCAACTTTTTCCGGTATGCGGTTAAGATAAACCAAAGAACAATTAGCAAGCTTTGAAAGCTTTTCCTTATCATTCATCATACTTTTAAAAGTGGAAGCCAAACGAGGCATGTATAACAATGCGTCGGCTAAACTTACATCAAAATGAACTTGTTGAAACATTTTTATAAAAAGCTTGATTTGTTGTTTGTTACGTTCTTTCAATTTGTCTTTGTTTCGTCTCGAAGGGTAAGGTAAGGGTTGTGTGGGTTGGACATTAGGCAACAGCCTTGGAATCTCGGGTTCCATGATTGGTATTGGTTCAACCGTAGGTGTGGTATGAGCGGTACTTCGTGGGCTTGTGATATGCTCCTTTTCGACCATCACCTCGGGCTCTTTCTCGATTTCCTTCTCCGTAGAAGTACTTGGACGAGAGATTGGTTCTTTGAAAGTGTTACCACTACGTGTAGTAATAACCTTCATTTCTCCTTCGGGTTTGCAATGGTATCACTAGGAAGACCACCCGAGGAAGAGGGTTTACACATGATTACTTCAAACATTTTTGCCATTCGGTCTTCAAATTTTGATTGCCTAGCATCCGCTTTTAACAATTCTTGCTTAATATCATGTTGTCCTTTTTCCATCTTTTGTTGATTTTGTTGAAGACGTTGAACGTTTTCTTCTATTTTATTAGCATGAGTCTTAAGTTCAATAGCAAGTTCGTTTTTAAGCTCGTTTTTCAACTCCGATCTTAAGGTAATCATCTCACGTTGCATATTATCAAACTTAGCATCATTTGCTTTAGCATAATTCAAAAATTCTCCTTGAAGATTTTGGTGTGATCATTATGAAAACCTTGTGTAGTAGTTTTTAAATCACGGTTTCGGTATTGATTTGAAAATTGTCCATTCCCACTTTGATAATTCCCTTTGTTATAATTACGTGAATTGCCTTGATAACCACCATTTTGATTGTTGTTTAGATAGTTGTTAGCATTTTGATTTGATGGAGCTTGATTTGGGCGGGAACCTTGGCCGTTTTGGTTGTAAGTTCCCGTTGCTACGTAAGCACTCGAAGTGTTACCACCGGCGGTAATGCACTCGGAAAGATCATGAGCTCCACCGCAAGATAAACAACTCTTTTCAACCGCTTTAACCGATGCGGAATTCAAAGCATCTTGTGCTTTCCAATGTGTGATAAGCCTCGAAAACCTATCGAAAAACCGATTTTCCTCATTTGCTTCATCATGTAAGGCATTAATGTGACGAGACGATGACGATGATGACGAACCAATATTGGCAACACTCGGTGTGTTACGAGGGTTATAAACCTTAGATCTATTCTCGATAGTCATTAAAGCTTCATCGGTCGTTTTGCACAAAAAATTACCACCTGCGGCGTAATAAGTGTGAAAACACTTATCCTTTTACCACTTAGTTATAATAATAACCAACCCAAAACGTGTATTTTATTGTCGTAAATGTCGGAATTATGCGTGTTTTGTGTTTTTATTGTGTTTTAGGACCAAAATGTGAAAAGGGAAGAAAACATGGGCTTTCATGGGCTTTTATCGAATAAAAAGAAAAAAGACCAAGTCAAAAGATCAAGAGTGCAAAAAGAACGGAAGTCCAAGGCCTGTTCTGAAGATTTATCGAAGAAAAAGTCTAAAGACGGAAGTTTAAAGAAGTCGAAGAACCAAGTCTAATAAAAGAAGAAAATTATAAGACGAGTTCAATTTATATCGACAAATCCCAAGACAACGTTGAGAAAGTCAAAAAATTTAAAAGACGAAAAGACGAGAAGAAAAAAGAAAGCATCAGCACATGTTAATCCTCCTATAAATACACTCCTAATAACACATTAGGAGGTGTTAGCTAATTTGACACATTAGTCTTTCCAATTTACTTTCATGCACTTTCATATTGTCATTTACTTAATTGTTCTTTAATTTCAATATTATTTCAAGTAAGTTGTTGAATTCTTATCTTTAATTTCAAGTTTTTATATTCATCTCTCATTCTACCTTTCTTATTTTTGGTTAATCTTTATGTTTATTTGCTTATTGTCATGCTTATTTGATTGTTTGTTATGATTTTATGTGTTTGATTGTGTTAGCTTATTGTTCTTATAGCTTATTGTGTGCTTTTATTAATTTTAATTCAGTGTTTTTAAAAGTTATTTTATAAAAAGTTGATTTTAAATATTTTTATTATTTAGTGTTTTTAAAAGTTTTTAAATTTTAGCTTATTAGCTTTTTCTTAAACTTGATTTGGTTAAGTTTTTAGGTGAGTGCTTATTTGGTTTTAGCTTATTTCTAGTTTTTATTTGATTTTTATCTAATTCGGGTTCTTCAAAACCCTAATATCCCGAATTAAGTGTAGTACCATCATTTCCTGAATTATATGTGTGATCACCTATTCCGAATTACTTGCAAACTCTAGATTCCAAACTGTGACTATTCCGAATCAGGTTGGAAACTAGACTATACCGAATTAGGTTGTGATGCTTTTCCCGAATTGAGTTAAGAACTCATTTCCCGAATTAGATTGAAACTCAGCATTCCGAACTAAGTGTTTAACCGTATTCCGAATTATATGTTGCTCATGCATTCTGAATTATAGCCTAGATTCACATTCCGAACTAGGTCATGAACTGGCATTCCGAATTAGGTAAGTGATCCATACATTCCGAATTAGGTTCTTGACAGTGACTCATAACTAGGTGAAGGATACTTATTCCGAACTATGTATTGCACTCCTTTTCCGAATTACGTGCATGTTTTGTAATCCGAATTAGGTTAAGCACATACATTCCAAACTAGGTTAGGGATTTGTGTTTTCCGACTTATGTTTTGTTTTAGTTTACCTGTTTAGTTTTTTAAACCTTTATTTTTCCCGCCATTTTCTTAAGTGTTATTTTTATTTGTTTTGTCTTAGATTTATTTCAAGTTTTCATTTTTATTAAATTGTCAAATTTACTTTTTGTCAAATTTTAATTTCTCGTCATTTAATTAATTTACTTTTAAAGTCTTTATTTTTACCATTTACTTTTTAATCGTTTTTAGCTTTATTTACTTTACCATTTACGCTAAAGTTTTGCAATTTTATTTTAAACAACGACCAAATCTATTTCTTTTCCACCAAAAGACGACTGAGTCACACATAAACCAATAATCAATTTGATAAGACATAATTCAAAGAAAGATGTTTCAGTTATTAAAACGGCGCCGCTGCCGGCTCTTTTCGTGAACATTAACGGTTTTCTGTGAGAGACGCATTGGATTCTGGGATCCGTTCACTCGTGAACGTTATTTTTCGTGTAAAATTTTTTTTCAAAAATCCTAAAAATAAAAAATTTTCAAAAATCCAAAAACATTAAAAAAACTCATAAAAGCATTTCTTTTTCAAAGTTTTCCACAAAAAAGATTTTATTTTTTACGTTAACCATTATTTGTCTATTTCTTTGTTATCTTTTTCTTTTGCAGGTGTATGCGTACTCGCTCATCGTCTTATTCTGAGCCCGAGATTCTTGAAGACTTAGACATGACCGGTGTACACAACAATAATAATCCACCTCACCACAACATGAATAATAACAACCATGTCCCTCCACCCGACCTTCGTACAATGGAGGAGCTTTGTCAACCAACAATGAATGGACGCGGGGGACCGATTGCGCCGATGCAAATTACGGATCCAGAGTTTTTGTTGAAGCATCATATGATCCGATAAGTTCAAAACACTTGTCCATTTCGCGGATTGCCGGATGATGATGCCAACAAACATCTCGACAAATTCATTACCGTCACTCAAAGCATGAAGTTGCTTGGGGTTACTTTGGATTTTCTTCGCCTTCATCTATTTCCACACACTTTATCCGACCATGCCGAAAAATGTTTTGACCGTCTTCCTAAGAATTCAATTCATACATGGGATGAGATGACTCAACCATTTTTGTCGCGCTACTTTCCACCATCCATGGTCACGAGCCTTCGGAATCAAATTAGTGGTTTCACGCAAGAACCTGATGAATCACTTTTCAATGCTTGAGAACGTTATAATGTTTTGATCGACCGATGTCCTAATCACAATATGCTCACCGTCACCTTAATTGATACTTTCTACAATGGTTTAACTTTTCGTGATCGTGATACGATTAATGCAGTCGCCGGTGGCACATTTATGAAAAGAAGACCCGAGGAGTGTAGAGAGCTTATAGATAACATGACTACTCATTACAAAAATTGGGATTCATCCGCATCTTCAAGGAATAATCCCATAGTCAATGTTTCTTCTACTTTATCAAACACCGAGATGACCGAACTCACCCGCATGATGGCCGAAATGAACAAAGATATCCTACTCATGGCTACGAATCAACAACAACAAGTTAAAGCTGTAGCACTTTCTTGTGAGATTTTCGGCGGTCCTCATTCATACACTGATTGTCCTTTTACTCATGACAATCCGGAAAACGTGTATCCAGCTCATGGTAACTATTCAACGGAAAGCTATCCAGCTTGACCTCAAGGTGATCGTAACTTGCTAAGTTATCGTTCCAACAACTTTCTTTCACCCGATTTTTCTCCTCAAAACCACAACCCTAACAACTTTAATAGAAGCAATCCTAACCCACTTCGAGCTTCTACTCCATATCACCCACCCTCTCCCCAAGTTCCACCCATCACTCCACCCACGACTTATAATCATGATGTTGAAACTTTCATGAGGACCCAAGGAGAGGTAGTTAAGAATCTTCAAAGCCAAATTATCAACTTGAAAGGAGATATCACTAAGCAAGGGAGTGATATTCGAACCGAGCTTCGACATGATATGCAAACCTCTTTAAGCAATCAAACGAATGATTTGCGGAATATGATGGCTAGTTTCTTTCAAGGTAATCGACCCTCTACTTCGGGCTATCTTCCTTCGAAGACCGTCACCAACCCAAGAGCAAATGTGAGTGCTATTACTACACGCAGTGGAGCAACTCTAGTAGGACCATCTACCCCTCCTCTAGTTACTCCATCTACACCTCCTCCACCACCATTTATCCCGCCTACTTCCACGCCTAGTACTAGTTCTCCATTATCGTCTCCATTAATGAAGAAGTACCCAAGAAAAACCCTTCACCATCCCCACCTTACACCTCTAAACCCGCAACATCTAAACCTTCACCTTCTACACCTACACCACCTAAACCCAAGATCCCTTTTTTTTCTCGGTTAGACTAGTGTAAATTGCTTACTAAAGAGGATGCTCAAGTCACTTCTTCTATGAAGATGATATCCCAAATGAACTATAACATTAGCCTCGTTGAAGCACTTGTCCAAATGCCAAAATTTGTGAAAGCATTCAAGGAATTGCTTAGTAAGAAGGACAAGATGGCTGAGTTTGTTAATACTCGATTAAATGAGAATTGTTCTGCAGTCCTTCTTAAAGAACTTCCGAAAAAACTTGGAGATCCCGGTCGTTTTCTGCTACCATGTACTTTTAACCAAACAGAAGAATTTACTACCTTAGCCGATCTCGGGGCAAGTATTAATTTGATGCCACTAAGTGTTTGGAAAATGTTATCATTACCCGATCTTACACCAACAAAGATGACTCTTGAGCTAGCAAATCGAACTCTCGCTTACCCCGTTGGTATTGCCGAAGATGTGTTTGTTAAAGTTGGTACCTTCACTTTTCCGATCGACTTTGTAGTTGTTGATTATGAAATGGACCTCGTATTTCGTTAATACTTGGACGGCCATTCTTGAGAACCGGAAAAGCTTTAGTCGATGTTGCCGAAGGTGAATTAATATTAAGAGTCGGGAATGATGCACAAGTGTTTAAAAAGGGGAAGATCACAAATAGATCAAATGGAAGAGAATCGGCGAATATGATTAATGTGCTTCAAGACGAGCTTGATACAACTACTTTGGAAAGTACAAAGCTTGATGATTTTGTCATCTACAACAACCCTCTTTTTTAGCCTACCTATGATAATCCATGATGACGTATAGTCCCCAGCCGGGTCAGGAGCCCGGCCCACGGGTACTACCCGTATCCGGTCCATCACAGATGGGTAGGAATACTATCATTTAAGCTTATGGGCTTTGGATGAACAGTAACCGCACACACGTGTGCGGCCCACGGCCCGGCACGGCCGGTACAGGGTTAGACGGAATCATATTCTGTCTATGAATAGTATTTACCCCAAAGAAGAGGATATTCACTCACCATAATTAGAAAATAACAATCAATCTAATTCTGGTACTTATCCTTTCCTTGGGGCCGAAGTATCAGTGACAGCCCACTAGGGTTTCACTGCCTATAAAAGGAACCCCCAAGGGTTCCACAAAGGTATTACGTTCTATACTCTCAACTTACTCAATTCTCATAAACCCTAAACCGATACTTACTCTCACGCCGGAGTCTAATCGTAGGAAACATTCCCACGGTAAGTCTAACGCGTGTTGTTTAGTGTGCAGGATCCCAACCATATAGTTCACTTGGTGCAGGAGCCGGAGCCCAGCCAACCCGAATTAAGCCTAATTCGGGTCTAGCAAGGATCACCCAACTTTTGCATCAACAAGTTGGCGCCATCCGTGGGACCCATTACACTAAGCTAGAGCAAAATCTCATCTTGAACTTTCAATGACGAAGGGGCATCCGCAAGCTAATCCCAGGAAGATAAATCCTGGAAATCGGAAGTCCCAGGGGGAAGGGATACTCATCCCCAATCAATCCCCTAGCCGTCCAACGGGCGGACAGAACAACCGCAGTGGTTTTCAGTCTATGCGAGTGACGAGCACGATCTCTATGACTCCCCCACCTACTTCAACCCTGGACAACCCTGATCCAGGGAGTGCGCCCAATCCCCCTAACAAGGAGCCGCGCAGACCATCGATTGAGGAGGAAGTAGAAGTCCAACCTCTCAGCGAGGAGGATCTCACTCGATTTCTCACGCAGAACTTTGATAAGATCGTCCCAGGGATTGCATCAAGGCTGAATCTAGGGAGAAACCTCCAGTCTAGACTCAACTTTGGCAATACCGGACCAATCACCTCTTCCCAAAATCAGAGGAAAAGGAAAACCCAGCCTCAGGAGCAGAGCATCTTCGAGGAAACTCCTCAACCTAGGAATGTGTTCGAACGCATAGGAGATCGCCTCATACAGGAACTAACACAGTCTCGAGAAGGGGGAGAGAAGTTTGACGGCTCACCCGAGCGACCAGACCGAGAGCTGACCAGAGCCGCTCGCCGCACAAGTGTGTGGGATAGGATGGACACTGGGAAGAAGGCTCATGGCTCTTCTCAAAAGAGTGGTCCTCGCCCAAGAGATGGGGCACCACCCCCTCTCCAGATCCATTAGGAGAGGACTCGGACGACCATCCTCCCAAACGTCGCCGACCTAAGCGTACCCCTCCACCACCACCAAACAATGATGAACATTATGGTGGCCCCTATTATCGAGAGACAGAAGTAGAGGATCTTTCCCGCCCATGGTGTGACCCATGGGAAGACCCTAGGCTCACCCGTCCATGGGCGGATCCCAGGGAAGATCCTTTTACTCTCCGTATACGGAACTACTCCGAAGACACTAAGCGTCGCATGCCGGCGTGTGTCAAGACCTATGATGGGACTGGTGATCCGGATGATCACCTCAAAATATCCGATACGCAGGCTAAAATTGAGTGATGGCCCATGCCTATATGGTGCCAAATGTTCAACTCAACTTTGATCGGCAATGCCCGTGACTGGTTTGAGGGACTCCCTCCACGAAGCATTGATAGCTTCACGAAACTACGCACTGCGTTCAAAAATAAGTGTACTCAGCGAAAGAAGTATAATAGGGATCCGGTCTCATTGGCAACTGTCAAGAAACGGCCGAGGGAGTCTACAGAAGCCTTCACTGAACGCTTCAACGACGAGTGCACACGCACAAAGACGATGCCGTAACTCCTGAAAATCTCCGACTACATGCACGCCATAACAGATAGGGAGTTAATCAGGCGTCTCAATGACAAGCGTCCAGAGAAGTACGATGATCTCATGGAAAGGGTCATAAATTTCATAGAGGGAGAAACATCGGTTGCCGCGGCTTACCTTCCAAAGGAAACGGCTACCGGTCAAACGACCAGTCCCGGAGACAGTCGGGCGGTCAAAGCAATCAGAACAATAGCAGGGGCTCAGACTATAAGAGCCAAAACAAAGGAGGACGGCCGGACGATAAGTTTACCCCCTAAAGATGTCCTACCGGGAGATCTTGCTGATGGAAGTGGCAAATTTTTCCGAGGCCTCCCCCAATGACAACTCCGCCGGACCGTCAGAAAGGAAATCGCTTCTGCGAGTTACACAATGACAAGGGCCATGGCACGGAGGAGTGTATCCAGCTCAAGAAGCACATTGATTCACTGATCAAATCAGGTAAACTCAATCATTTGGTTAAGGATTGGAAGGATGGAAAAGACAACAAGAAATATGACAAGAAGGATCCCCAAAAGGACAAACCTTCGACCATATACATGATCCAATCCAGACAACGCCGCACTAGGCAGAAAATTGGCCAAAAATTTTCACGCGGCAGGGAAATCTCATTCCCTCCCATCACAGCAAGCGATGAGATTGATGCGCCTCTCACTATTGAGATAAGCATTGGAACACACAATGTCCGTCGCATGTATGTGGACGGAGGGTCATCGGCAGAAGTACTGTACGAACACTGTTTTGTGCAGTTACGGCCAGAAATAAGAAGCCAATTAGTACCGGCCACGACGCCGCTCACTGGCTTTAGTGAAGACACCATCTGGCCGATAGGGCAACTGCGTCTGCTTGTAACCATTGGGAATGAGGAACACTCCACTACGGCGTGGATGAACTTCATGGTGATACGCTCACATTCTCCATACAATGGGATCATAGGTAGACCAGGTATTCTGGCTATACGGGCGGTACCTTCCACGACACACGGAATGATCAAGTTCCCTGTTGAGGGAGGAATCGTCACAATTTACAACACAATCGTACCAGCATCCGAGTGTCATACCGTGACAACACCGGCTCCACCTGTTCCACCCAAGGATGGATCACCACCTCCCAATTGGAGGGTGGCAATCCATCCTGATTATCCGGAATAGGAAGTATCCATAGGGGGCGCTCTCGGATAGCGGCAAAAGGGCCATGTGCTCTCTCTTAAGTGCAAATCTAGATATATTCACATGGGAGCCAAAGCATATGACAGGCGTACCACGCGCGATAGCAGAACACAAGCTCCAAATCCGCCAGGGGTACCAACCCGTCAAGCAAAAAAAGCGTGGCCAGGCGCCTGAGCGCAGCCAAGTAATATTGGAGGAAGTATGGAAAATAGTGGACGCAGGTATCATGCGCGAGGTATACTACCACGAGTGGTTATCCAATCCGGTCATGGTCAAAAAACATGACGGAAGTTGGCGCATGTGTGTGGATTTCACGGATCTGAACAAAGCCTGTCCACAGGATTGTTACCCGTTACCGGAGATTGACTGGAAGGTGGAATCCCTATGTGGATATCCCTTTAAATGCTTCTTAGACGCATATAAAGGATACTACCAGATCCAGATGGCGGAGGAGGATGCAGAAAAGACGGTGTTCCATACTAGTCAAGGCGTATATTGTTATACGAAAATGCCGTTTGGACTAAAGAACGCCGGTGCTACATACCAGCGGCTTGTGGACAAAGCCTTTGAATCACAGATAGGCCGCAACCTGGAAGTCTATGTGGATGACTTGGTCATAAAAAGTCATACGGCGGATGCACTTCTCCGGGATGTCCAAGAGACATTCGACACACTGAGGAGGATTAATATGAAGCTAAATCCAAAGAAATGCACGTTTGGGGCAACGGAGGGAATGTTCCTTGGATATATGATTGATCCAAATGGCATCAAACCTTGCCCAAAGAAAACGGATGCAGTAATACAGCTGCCATCCCCTCAGACACGGAAGGAGGTGCAATCCTTAAATGGGAAACTGGTCGGGCTAAATAGGTTCCTATCCAAATCCGCAGAGAATTCAGTACCCCTATTTAAGACGCTCAAGAAGTGCATTAGGAAGGGAGACTTCTGGTGGACAAAGGAAGCCGAGGAAGCTTTTGGCCAACTCAAGCAGCACCTTGCATCTCTCCCTATGCTAGTAGCTCCCCGGCCAAAGGAGGAACTCATTATGTATCTCTCAGCCACTCATGGCGCAATAAGTGCGGTACTCATGACGGATAGGGATACGGTACAAACTCCGGTCTACTTCATAAGTAGAACATTACAAGGGCCGGAGCTGAATTACTCCTCTATGGAAAAATTGGTTTTGGCACTAGTGTTTGCTACAAAGCGGTTGCGCCGATACTTTCAGGCGCACCCAATTGTAGTCATTACGGACCAACCAATAAAGCAAGTCATCTCTAGACCGGACGTGGCAGGGAGGCTACAAAAATGGAGCATTCTATTGGGGGAGCATAATATATCTTATAGGCCAAGGACGGCTGTTAAAGGCCAGATCTTGGCAGATTTCTTGATAGAGAAGCCGGATGAGGAAGGACCAATCGTTAAACAAGACGAGACTCCAACAGAACCATGGGTGTTATTTACGGACGGATCTTCGTGTACGGATGGGTCAGGAGCTGGTCTCATCCTCACAAATCCGGAAGGAATGGAGTTTACGTACGCCCTCCGTTTTGAGTTCACAGCCACCAACAACGAAGCGGAATTTGAAGCATTAATTGCGGGTTTAAAAATCGCCGCTAGAATGGGAGTCCGCAACCTTGAGGCCTACATGGACTCACGGCTCGTCGCGAACCACATTCTAGGTGGATATGTGGCTAAGGAGGACAACATGGTCCGATACTTGGAGAAAGTCAAGTCACTCATCGCGGCTTTCGGCAAGTTTTCCATCAAGCAGGTGCCAAGAGGTGAGAACAAGAAGGCGGACGCTCTTAGCAAGATCGCATCTACAAGCTTCGCCCACTTGTCCAAGCAAGTCTTGGTGGAAATACTCAAGGAAAAATCAATAACAGAAGGGGAGGTCGCTACTATAGTTGAGGAGGATGGACCTACATGGATGACCACGATCATCAACTATTTGACTAGTGAGAACCTTCCGGACGATGAAAAAGCGGCACGGTGCATCAGAAGGAAGTCGCAGCACTTCGAACTTCGAGAAGGTATCCTTTATAAGCGTTCTTTCTTGCAGCCGTGGTTGCGGTGTGTTGGACCACGTCAGGCCACTTATGTAATCAGTGAGATACATGAAGGGTTATGCGGCATGCATGCAGGTCCACGATCCGTGGTAGCTCGAGCCCTACGTACAGGATATTATTGGCCTACCATGCATAGGGAGGCGCGCGACATGATTCACAAGTGTAGTGATTGTCAAGTGCATAGACCAGTGCCGCGACACCCGCAGCAGGAGCTTACACCTATTACATCCCCATGGCCATTCTATAAGTGGGGAATCGACATCGCATGACCATTTCCTGTAGCTGCGCGGGGGGGGGGGGGGGGGGTTAAGTTCTTGATTGTCGCGATGGACTATTTCACACGATGGATAGAGGCCAAGGCAGTCAAATCCATCACGGGCAAACAAGTTAAAAAGTTTGTTTGGGAGAACATTGTGTGCCGTTTTGGCCTACCAGGAGAAATCATCTCGGACAACGGTAAACAGTTCGCGGATAATCCATTCAAGGACTGGTGTGCATCATTGAATATCAAATGGCGCTTCGCGTCTGTTATGCATCCGCAGACAAATGGCCTTGTGGAACGAGCAAATAGAAGCTTGGGAAACGGCATTAAGGCACGTCTGGATGAACGAAGTGCCAAATGGGTGGATGAGCTACCACATGTTCTATGGGCACATAGGACTATAATCAAAACAGCCAACGGAGATACTCCATTTGCATTGGCCTACGGCACTGAAGCTGTTATACCAGCAGAAATAGGAATGCCTACCATCCGCACGGCGGAGGTTAATGTCGTCACGAACGACGAGCAGCTACGCATCAACCTAGATCTGTTGGAAGAAAAAAGGGAGATAGCAGCCATTAATGAGGCTAAGTCCAAGGCTAAAATGAAGGCTTATTATGACGCCAAGGTTAAAGGTGTTTCTTTTCGACCGGGAGATTATGTCTATCGTGCTAATGAAGCAAGTCGAGCGGAGAATACGGGAAAGCTGGGCCCTAAGTGGGAAGGCCCGTATGAAGTCACGGAAGCCTTAGGACGAGGTTCGTACAAGTTACGTGACATGGATGGCCGTGATCTGGAACGCACATGGAACATATCCAATCTCAAAAGGTGCTATCTTTGAAAGCTACGGCTTCCACATGGGTACTTCGCTATATGTGGATTTAATGAAGATCCATGCACTCTATTTGTTTTGCTTTCTTATGTTTTTTCTAGGTTCCTTTTTTGTTTTTAGGACTTATCATTCTTGTTCAAACAAAAAATGTAAACGTTCTAATAAAATGCCGTGGTGCCTAGCTAGCTCCACGGCTTGTTCTGTGCAAATGATTTCGTAGGATCTTATTAGTCATGTGAATTTTAGTTATTCTTATAATATGCCATGTTTCATTCATATGCATTCATTCAATCACCTTACATATACTATACGCCTCCAGGCGGGGTAAGAGGATTAAGTGAACCTACTAATTCAACTTGCCGCGTAAGAGGGATGCAACCCCAGCGGCGCGGATCATGTATCCTTACTAGACACCTTACTCACAAGACGTTGTGATAAGATTCCGTATGCCGTACTCACGTAGTGCTTCGCATGATAAAGACGCACGTCGCATGTATAGTAAATTATAGGCTTGAATGTATTTTCTCTTTTGTGTAAGACGTGACATGTCATGCAGTATCGGTATACGATATTTAACAAAATAAAAATACACAAGTTTCCAAATAAATAACAAAATGGCCGTGGTCATCACGGACTTACATACAAAGGATAGTTATTTCACACATGTCTTAGCCGTGTACATGCACAGACGAATAAAAACTACAAATGTTTACAAGGTAAATTACAAGGGGGGTAGGAATTCCCCTATGTCTTTCTTCCCTTCTTCAATCAGAGCACGGAGGGGCTCCCCGCGAGCGTCCTTTCCATCTTGTGCCTTGACCACAATCGCATCTAATGCCTCCACAAGCAGTTTTTCACCTTTCATCACTTTGGATACGGAGTCGTAAGTAGGCAGGGTCAAGGGGATGGGATCCGCAGTAAGCTTGGACATTACCGCCTCGTTCGGAGCATCCTTAAGCGCCTCGAGTTCATCCAGAAGAGGGTGTTGGATCTCCGCCAGTGCATCCATCGACGCGGTCATATTGTCCGCAGCTGAAGGGTTATGGTAGGGATGCTGCATGATGTCTTCGTTCTTCCCTATCAATTCCGCAGCCGTGACCAAACCCTCATGCCTACCACGGTCGATTCCATCTGACACGACCCCTGCGAAGGCTTGCAGCAAGTGCGGAGCTTCCATGGCTTTGTTTACGGCGAGACGCATTCCTTGTCCAATCATCCACCTGCGTCCAGCTATGGCGGATAGCATGGGAGGACATAGTCTTTCAGCACAACTTGTGGCCATCTTGCTCAGTTCCTCCTCCGACGTTTCCGTTTGCTCTTCCAACTTGGCCCGCACTTGTGTTAGCTCATCCTTCAGCGTATCGCGCTCTTGGGCGATGTTGAAGGCTTGTACGGTTACGGCCTTGGTGGAAGCTTCGGCCGTAGACACCTGCATGTGGAACTTCAAGTTATCACAAGGATAATATGTTCTTTTTTCTTGGGTCAAATATAAAATCCAGGAAAGAGTGTATGTATAAAAATTTCAGAAGTATACCTTCTCATTCGAAGCGGCTACAAGATCTTCGAGCTCGGCGATGCGCTTTTCTCGGCTGTCGGCATGATGAGCTTGCTCTTTCAACGTAGCCTCGTCCGTTACCAGCGCCGCTTGCAGTGACGCCATGGTCTTCTCATTCTTCACAACCATTGCCTCCCGACGAGCTATCCTTTTGTCGGCCCGCTTCACATTCGCCAGGGCCTTGATCAGGCGGCGTCTTAGAGCGGCACCCACCGTCACTTGATGCGCGGACGACACGTCAAACTGCTCTAGAAGGGATTCATGATCCAGCTCATCTAAGTCTTGTGCAAGGGCTGGAGGGGTGATGTGTTCGATGAATTATGAACACTCAGACTCCGCCTCTAACCTTGTTAGACTTGAGAGATTCCATGCTAGGCGCAGACTATTTTCTGGTCCTTCGGGGAGTGGCTCCTTAGCATGTGTCGAAGCAGGGGAGGGAGGTATGTTTGCTGGTGCGGGGGATGGATTCCTCTCCACTTATTCCTCTTGGGCTACGGCCGACGGATCCGCCCTATTATTGACATTACAAATTTTGTTTAAGCATTATATATTTCATAAGCAAAATGACACGACTGACGTTCGAATGGTACTTACGTGGTACCAATGGCAGGTTATGAGGCGGTAGGAGCTACGGCACTCACAGGGGTAGCTCGCCAGACTTGCTCTCCCATGTGCGGGGTAGAGTCGGCCTGAGCAGTCGCAGTACCACTTCCCTCTTGGTACTGCGGATGGTCCTTCCTCAGTTTCTTTGGGGGAGCATTCGAGGCCCCGGCCTCATCCCCTATCTTCTTTTCCACCCTCATGGTGGTCTTTCTCTTCCTAGATGTGAGTGGGGCGGACCCGGAAGCTTGAGTGGTGTCTTCATTGAGGAAATCGTTTTCATCTTCCTGGTGGGTCGCGGTTCCCTCCAACAGTAGTTCCCTACCATCTTCATTGTGGAAATCCAATGGGGAATTCTCAATGACAGGCTCCCCTTCATCTGATCTTTGCTCGGACGTCTCTTCAAGTGGAATGGTGCAGTCGGCGGTCGCATCGAGTAGGGGGAGTTCATTCTCCTTCAGTGGGCGGAATCCTTCAGGAACCTTCATGGGGTCGCCCTGGCGTAATAATCCGTGTAGGTTCATTTATGCGGACATTTATAAATACACGGGTTAGTACGGTTCTACAATATAAATGACATTTCACATTTACAAGATATAAGTAAACCTACCCTCCCCCTGTTCCGTCAGGAAGCACGGATATAAGTCATCCCTCCCAAAGTAGCGGCGACTTAATCCTACTAAGCACAGAAAATGTTCCGGCAACCCCCTATGGAACTCTGTGCGGTGGGTATCTAGGGTTTTTAAGTCTTTGCTGCTATAGTCTTTGGATTTGGGCGGAAAATCTTTGGGTGCTCTGGTTTTGAGTACGAAAGGAGTAAGGAATACCTTCTCATCAACAAAGAAGTAATGGTCGTACCAGTTCTTAAGGGAGTCTAAAGGCTTCCTATACGTCATGGGGGCGTTCCCAGGTCGTTTTTTAAATGATAGCCACCTATTCACTAGTTGGGGGAAGTAAAAAGCCCTAAATAGGTTCACGGTCGGAGTCACTTCGCAGGTATGGCATGTAATTTCAAACTGGTTGATTTTACATGCCCCTATGCAGTGAAGCTGGGTTATGTGGAAGTCATAATACAATAGCAGATCTACCAAGAATTTGGACCAGGGGATACGATAGTTGGCCGAGTCAAATAGGCGCGTGTATACGCCTATTTTCCCCGCCGGTGCATCCGTAATTGCCTCACCTTCACCTGGATAGGTGGGGTGTACGCTTTCGGGAATGTAATACTTCGACAGAAAATCAATGTATTTTTCCGCCGACATCACGTTAAGGACATCCGTGATAAGTGGGTTGTCCTTTACCATGTTTTATAAAAAGGTTTTGGAAGGCGTGATGATCTGACCTGCGGCGGAGGAAATCCGTGGAATCGAAGGCAAAGTTTTGGAGGTTGAAGCTTGGAAATGACAATGGCGGATGGAAGGTTGAATTGTGTGTGTCACAAACACACATACCAACTCTTATATAGGGTTGCCTCGGTTTCCGAGGTAACGTGGATGTATGACACGTGTAGGCCACCACGCCTATCCAACGGATGGGATTTCTGACACTTCTGCAAAATTAGAAGGGGCCCACGGGTCACTTCTTGGCAGTTTTACGTGGCTCAATGGTGGGCATTAATGGTGTACTTTTGCAGAAGTGCGGCTGACTAGTTGACTACCATTAATGCATTTATTCTTATGTCGGGATATGCGGTCTTACGTAAGACCATATTAAATGCTACATTTAATTTGTCTCGGCCGTCACGTGCGGCTGAGGTGTTATTAGAATAATATTCCTAAGGCAGGCAGCCACGTGCGGCCAAAGCAAAATCTTTGTCATTCCCTAAGTCTTTCTTGGTATGACCGGAGAGCATCTTGTTAGTCTAGAGGTTACGCCTACGGTTGTAACAACTATACTGGGGGGACATGATGAGGTATAGTCCTCAGCCAGGTCAGGAGCCCGGCCCACGGGTAGTACCCGTATCCGTTCCATCACAGATGGGTAGGAATACTATCATTTAAGCTTATGGGCTTTGGATGAACAGTAACCGCACACACGTGTGCGGCCCACGGCCCGACACGGCCGGTACAGGGTTAGACAGAATCATATTCTGTCTATGAATAGGATTTACCCCCAAGAAGAGGATATTAACTCACCATAATTAGAAGATAACAATCAATCTAATTCTGGTACTTATCCTTTCCTTGGGGCCGAAGTATTAGTGACAGCCCACTAGGGTTTCACTGCCTATAAAAGGAACCCCCAAGGGTTCCACAAAGGTATTACGTTCTATGCTCTCAACTCACTCAATTCTCATAAACCCTAAACCGATACTTACTCTCACGCTGGAGTCTAATTGTGGGAAACATTCCCACGGTAAGTATAACGCGTGCTGTTTATTGTGCAGGATCCCAACCATATAGTTCACTTGGTGCAGGAGCCAGAGCCCAGCCAACCCGAATTAAGCCTAATTCGGGTCTAGCAAGGATCACCCAACTTTTGCATCAACAATCCACTCTTTCAAGAAAATATGGAAGATTCTGAAGATCCTCTTCCCAATTTGGATGCCCAACCAATATATGATGCTCCACCAATATATGATGATAATTCTAGTTCCGATGTGGATGATTATGATGATTTTGTTTCATAGTATAAAGACATGCCAACATATGATGATTTTGATGATGTTGAAACTCTTTCGAGTGATTCATCAAATGATGACCTTGTTCCTACTTTTGATGAAGATCCTCCACCAACAATGCTTGATACTTTGGACAATTACTCATTTGAGGAAGATTTTGCTACTTTTCTCAATACATACTTCCCAATGAGAATGATTCTCCTCCTTTGGACTTTGATTATGGTCTTTATCCTCCTTCGGATATGAAGAAACCCGTTTCAAAAGAGAAGAAGCCGGGTAACACCGATATCAGTAGTACCTATGTCTTGACACCTCTTTATCTACCTTGTGAGGATGAGATTGTGAGATTTATGAGCGGATCTTCTTCAAGGTCTACTGAGCCTGAGTGTTATTTTCCCCTAAAGGAAAAGGTGTTCGATCCCGGTATTGCAATTTTTAAGCCATCTCAGTATCCATCTGATAAAATAAAAGGAAAGATTCTTGGAAACAATGGAGATATGCTTTCACTTCATCATACTTTCTACCAACATGCTCAATCTTTGCTTAAGGGAACCTTGCCTACTCTTCTTTGGCTTGCCTTGTTCACCTTAAGCTTGTGTTATTTGATGGACGAAAACCATGTATTTGATCCCGGTGGATGTTCATCAAGGTTCTTTCCATGCTAATCAAGGTCGAGTCAGGCTCACGACTCGGTGAACAAAAAAAGCGCTTCTCGGGAGGCAACCCGAGTATCTATTCTTTTTATTCCGTTTTTATAGTAAGTGTAAGGGGAGACCCTAGTATGTGTTTGCTCTTTTCTTTCTTATCATGTGCAGGGATACGAGCTCTCAAAGATCCATTCTTGATGACTTTTGACGATCCGTGATTCCGTGTTCCTATCTTCCCGGTTCTATCCTAAACTTTTGATTCATTATTTTATCGTTTATGATTGAAATAGGAATCACTTTAGTTGTCTCTTCCTTAGCAAGATTTAAACAAAGTGCACAATGTCCTAAGTGTAGGGGAGGTTACTTCCACATGCTTAAACCTTGAGGACAATGTTTATATTAAGTATAGGGGGACTTCTATCGAAGTTAAGTGGGCTTTTCCTTGTATTTGTCCTCATTTAAAACGGAAAATTGATTTTTCGACATTTTTCAAAAATTTTGATTTATTTTGGCCTAGTTGTATTTACCTTTGTTATAGTTATTTTCTTTCTTTGCTAGAATAAATTTTAATAAAGTGGTTTTAATTTTTAAACGTTCTGAATTTTTTGACTCAACCCGAGTTTACTTATCCAAGTTTACTCTAGCTAGTATCCTTAACGTGTTTAAGTCAAGTTTTGCTAGGCTTTTATATAGGGAACTTTAAAACGCGAAAGTCTTAACTCTTACGGGTTAAGAACAAGAACTTTTCGCAAGTTCCTATAATTGATCCTAGAAAGTCGTTTATCAAGGGAACTTTAAAATGCAAATTCTAAACTTGAAAAAGTCTAAGAAGATGCAAGATCCTATAAATGACTTGAAAACCCGAAACTTTGATTTAATAGGCTAAGCATTCACGAGTCTCATTCCTTGAGATTTTAAATTGTGGAGAACGAGAGATGATAGAGTCAATTATAAGTTTGGTATTCTTTCATGAATTTATGTGAGTTAATTATGAGATTTTTCTCCCATCGCTTGTTAATAAATTTAAATGCAATAAATAAGGTCGTACGATTTGAAAAGTTACTTAGCTTCTAGCCCAAGATCGTTTAAAAGTTGTTCGGTATTAATTAGAGTTCATAGCCAAGGCATAACTTATTGAAGCGGGATGCGAAGATTGGTGAGTTCGAAAAGGTCCTAATAAGACATGAGGGCTACATTTTGTTGCTAAAGATCCAAAGTGATGTGAAGAATCATTTATCAAAAATCAATATGAAGGATCGAGACAAAACGACGAAAAGAAAATACTCCCCTAAAGATCATGGAGAAGTCTATCCGAAAAGACCCTAGCAAGGTATGAGGATAAATAGATCCAATTCCTAAAAGGAGGCGGATCGTTGTAAATAAAAATCCCAAATAAAGATTGGAGAAACATAAAGAAGTCGTGGTCCAAGTATGAAGAATCTCTCAAAAACTTCAAGTGAAGAAATTTCTATTATGAAGAGAAGACCATTATTTCAAGAACGTCTCTCAAGATTTGAAGTATAATTCGCTGCCAAATATCGTTCCGAGAAAGGTCTCAAATCGTGAAGCGAGTTATGCCAAGATATGAACTTTATGAGGTCTCGAGAAGCAGTTTTAAAAGATTTTGTCCTTTAGCTAACTATTGATTAAATCGTCCTACTTTATTTTCGGCCTAAATAAACTATCAAAATAAGTCAACAATGCATCCCCGTAATCATTCAAGACAAGAATAAAATATAAGAGATACACCTAGGAATAAGGGAGTCTAAGTGAATAATTGAGCCACATGAGTTTGTGTTAGTTTGCTAACTTATAATAACAATGATCTCGTTTTTAAGCTTGGTTTGGGGAACGTGAAACTTGAGGGTGATAAACATTCATGACATCCAAAGCCCTAATGTAAGTCTTCGATTTCTTTACTTGTTTTCTTCCTTCAAATATTTAGTAATTTTCTATTTCTTTAAGTTTCCTTAATGTCTTGTGTTTAATAAAGGCCAAGGTTGATTGATTATGATGGAAAATGTAAAACTTTCTTTGTAATTGATGCATTGCATAAGGGCATTGCAATGGTCAAGTGTAGGGGATTTAATAAGTGTGAAAACACTTATCCTTTTACCACTTAATTATAATAATAATCAAGCCAAAACGTGTATTTAATGTCGTAAATGTCGGAATTATGCGTGGTTTGTGTTTTTATTATGTTTTAGGACCAAAATGTGAAAAGGGAAGAAAACATGGGCTTTCACAGGCTTTTATCGAAGAAAAAGACAAAAGACGAAGTCAAAAGATCAAGAGTGCAAAAAGAACGGAAGTCCAAGGCCTATTCTGAAGATTAATCGAAGAAAAAGTCTAAAGACGGAAGTTTAAAGAAGTCGAAGAACCAAGTCTAATAAAAGAATAAAATTATAAGACGAGTTCAATTTATATCGACAAATCCCAAGACAACGTCGAGAAAGTCGAAGAATTTAAAAGACGAAAAGACGAGAAGAAAGAAGAAAGCATCAACACATGTTAATCCTCCTATATATACCCTCCTAATGACACATTAGGAGGTGTTAGCTAATTTGGCACATTAGTCTTTCCAATGCTTATTTGCTTATTGTCATGCTTATTTGATTGTTTGTTATGATTTTATGTGTTTGATTGTGTTAGCTTATTGTTCTTATAGCTTATTGTGTGCTTTTCTTAATTTTAATTCAGTGTTTTTAAAAGTTATTTTATAAAAAGTTGATTTTAAATATTTTTATTATTTAGTGTTTTTAAAAGTTTTTAAATTTTAGCTTATTAGCTTTTTCTTAAACTTGATTTGATTAAGTTTTTAGGTGAGTGCTTATTTGGTTTTAGCTTATTTCTAGTTTTTATTTGATTTTTATCTAATTCGGGCTCTTCAAAACCCTAATATCCCGAATTAAGTGTAGTACCATCATTTCCCGAATTATATGTGTGATCACCTATTCCGAATTACTTGCAAACTCTGGATATCGAACTGTGTGTTGAAGACTATTCTGAATTAGGTTGGAAACTAGACTATCCCGAATTAGGTTGTGATGCTTTTCCCGAATTGAGTTAAGAACTCATTTCCCGAATTAGATTGAAACTTAGCCTTCCGAACTAAGTGTTTAACCGTATTCCGAATTATATGTTGCTCATGCATTCCGAATTACAGCCTAGATTCACATTCCGAACTAGGTCATGAACTGGCATTCCGAATTAGGTAAGTGATCCATACATTCCGAATTAGGTTCTTGACAGTGATTCCTAACTCGATGAAGGATACTTATTCCGAACTATGTATTGCACTCCTTTTTCCGAATTAAGTGCATGTTTTGTAATCCGAATTAGGTTAAGCACATACATTCCCAACTAGGTTAGGGATTTGTGTTTCCCGACTTATGTTTTGTTTTAGTTTACCTGTTTAGTTCTTTTAAACCGTTATTTTTCCCGCCATTTTCTTAAGTGTTATTTTTATTTGTTTTGTCTTAGATTTATTTCAAGTTTTCATTTTTCTTAAATTGTCAAATTTACTTCTTTTCAAATTTTAATTTCTCGTCATTTAATTAATTTACTTTTAAAGTCTTTATTTTTACCATTTACATTTTAATCATTTTTAGCTTTATTTACTTTACCATTTACGCTAAATTTTGCAATTTTATTTTAAACAACGACAAAATCTATTTCTTTTCCACCTAGAGACGACTGAGTCACACATAAACCAATAATCAATTCCGTAAGACATAATTCAAAGAAAGATTTTTCAGTTATTACGGCGGCATTCAAATAATCTCGTTCATGATCATTAAGCCCATTATAAAAAGTATCAATTTGATGCAATTCCGAAAAATCATGGTGTGGACATTCATGTAACATTTCCTTAAATCGTTCCCATGCCATTGAAAACTTTCATTATTACGTTGTGTAAACCTTGAAATCTCATTTTTCAAACGTGTTGTTTTAGATGGTGGAAAAAATTTGTTCACAAACTTAGAAACGAGATCACCCCATGTCAAAATCGAATTTGGCGGTTCTTTCTCGAGCCAAATTTTAGCGGGTCCATCTAACGAGTATGGAAAAAACTTCATCTTTATGGCGTCATGTGGAACATCCTTAAACTTGCTTGTTGCGGTGAGACGATTAAAATTCCTTATGTGGTAATGCGGGTTGTCTTTTTCATGACCTCTAAACTTATTTGCTTGCAACATCGACATTAAACCCGTCTTAATCTTGAAATTCTCCGCAAGGATGGCGGGAATCACAATAGCTTCTCCAAAACCCTCGGTGGGTGCTTGAAGCAACTCCATCATAGTACGATTAGCCATGGTGACTATTGGTTCTACAACGGGTTAGACAATTGGAGTTTGTTCTTCAATCAAAGGCTCTTGATTTCCTTGACTTTGACGACGTTTACGAGCTCCTTTTTATTGATTACGAGTTAGCATAAACTTGACGTATAATAGGAGGTGAGCAAAGAAGATTTTTTGGGTGTTTTGTGGATTTTCAATTTTTTTGTCTTTTTGTTTGTTTTTATTTTTTTGGATTTTGTGTATCTTTGTAGACAACAATCTACCAAATCCCTCCTCGAATCAAACTCTTGATTAAAGAAGCCTCAAAAGAATGAAAACGATCACGTGGAGTAAACGCCTTCGAATGACTAAATAACTTTGGTGAAAACCAAATTGTTCAAGAGGGTTTAATCACAAAGAAACCAAGCAAATATATATGATACGTAATAATACTTTGGGCGGCAAAACCCTCGATTGGCTTTCAATCTCAAAATACTCACAAGCAAGCGGGGAAACGAGGCGGCGCGAAGCACTTAAGAGCCTTTTTCCTTAGGGTATATTTTATAATACCCGCCTTATACCCACCTTATAGTTTGTATTTTTTTAAATCGAGCTTCACGAAAGTATCTATCTATTTTTGCCTTTTTCTTTTTGTTTGAGATTCGAATACAATAATTAGGAGATCAAATCCCGATTAAGGTTGTGTTTTCACACTTTTGGAGATATTTTGATTTTGTTGTGATACTTAATACAATATAGTAATAATAATTTCACAAGAAAAAACGAAAAAACCAATAATACGTATTAGTAGAGTTCTACTAATACAAATACTATTTATGGTTAATATTAAAAACAAAATGACAAATTAATCACGACACACCTCCCCGACAGCGGCGCCAAAAATGACTGTGCTAAATTACACCTCTTGTTTAGGAAAACAAAAGAGCGTAAATGAGCAGAAAGTATTAAACAAATTACTTAGGAAAATCAAGTGTTAATGACCCAATTAAGTTCGTTTCCCAAGGAGGTATATGTGCGTAATTAAGATGTAAATATTTTGGATTCATATTTGAGAAAGAAGGGGATGAGAAAATAGAATGACGGATACGTGAAAATTATTACTACGACGACTAAATTAAAAACCGTAAAAAGTGCCAAAATAAAAATTAATTCTAAAAATTCCCAAAAAATTACCAAAAATCAAATTAAATAAACTAAGAGTTTACTAATGATCAAAACTTTTTCAAATCTTTTAATTAATTAATTAATAATTTTTAAATGCTAATTAAAGCCCTAAAAATCCAATCAATTATCAAATAGCCTAAATAAAGATTTTTTACTTTGTAAACCTCAAAAATGCCCTAAAAAGACTAAAAACTACTTTTATGAATTTTAAAACTAATTAAAACTATTAAAATGATTAAAAACTATTAAAACCTTAAAATAATTCTAAAAATTAAGAAAATGATGCTAAAATTAATCTAAGAGTTTTAAAAGTCCTATTTTAATGTGTTAGACCTAAGAAAAATACAAAAAGTGCAAAAATGTGAGAATTGAAATTTAATAATAAAATAATATTAAAATAATATTAAAAATCCAAAAATTATAAAAAAATTTAAAAACTTGCAAACTAGTTTGTTTTAACCTAAATAAACAGAAAATGAAATTAAAATTACCAAAATACCCCTAATGGGCCCCCAAATGGGCATAAAACTAAAACAGTCCACTTAAATGGGCTTTTTGGCCCAAAAATTTCAAACATAAGCTGAAAAGCCCTATCTAACTCAAAATTTGATTCTGAACACAAAAGTCTGAAGGCCCAAAAGCTGGTTTTTTGAGTTTATCATAGCTAGATGGTATAAAAGCTTATCCTTATTGGGCCAATAAGCCCATTAAGCTATAAACCAATGCCATAAGCTCAGATTTGACACACAACCTTCTTTTGAGATGCCTAAGAGATCTATGAAAAGAAATTTTGAAAAAGCGAACCTAATAAGCCAAAAATAAGCAAAGTAGAATTTCACTAAAAGACAAAATAGTCGGGTTGGAGTTCTAGACCACCTCAGACCTTCAAATAAGTTGCAAAAGACTCTAAATGACTTAATTAAGACAAATCAACAAAGAAAAGTTCAATAAGCCAAGACAAATAAGCTGATAAGCACTTATGTAAAAGTCAAAGTTATTGGTTTTCTAGTCAAAGCTCAAAGTCAACCCCTCAAATGCTCCATAATGAACAAATAGGTCAAATAAGTGACACCTATTACAAATTCAAAGTTTTTGCAGGTTTAAATAAGCTAGAACAGCTTATTGATAAGCACAAGGTGAAATAACACTAGTAGTGGCTAGAAGCAGGGGAAAGGAGTTCCCACTGCTTTGACTATTTGACTTCCTTTTTTAGAGAGATTTAGTTGGATTCAAATGAAAACAAAGGCACCCTTGTAATCAGTGGATCACAAGGAGTCAATATCAATCAACAAATCACAATTTGGTTCACTCAATAAGTACTGAATAAGGAAACAGTCCACATATATGATACAGACCTTGAAAATAAGCAGTTATGACAAAATAAGCAGATTAAGCATGAATAAGCCAGCCAAATTGAACCATATGCATACTCAAGCTATAATAAAATTCAATAAGCAAAAATAAACTTGTTTCAAGCACTGGATCAAAGTAAATAAGCAAATTCAATCATAAAAAGTTATTGATGAACAAAGGTGTGACAACCGAGAATTTTCTAGACTTTAAATAATAATAAATTATATTATTTATTAATCGAAATTTGTTTTCGAGGGATATCAAAGTTATTTGATTCGAAAACGGGAATTTATCTTACATAATGTAAAAGATTGCGCAAAATCTGAGAAGTGACGAGATACAAATTAAATTTATATTTAATTATTCAGAAATATTTGATAAAAATGTTTTTGTTAGCCTCAAAATATTGAGTCAGACAAGAATGCTCGGTCATAGGTAATTATTGTAACATTAATTTGAACGTTGTAATAGGTAGTTAATTAGTCGTGGTTTACGGGCTTGGATTTAAACTAATTAAAGTCCAAAAGACAAGCCCGACCCAATATATAGTCCATTAAAGCCCGCATGTGGGTGGACTATATATACTACCCTCCTAGGATGTTAGGAGGGTTGGTGGTTCACTTTATTCTTTCTTAATCTAATATTCACTAAGTTAATCATCTCTTTCTCTCTACTTTCTCTCACTACTTTCTCTTTCTAGGAATCCATCTCTTTTCATCTATTTTCTATCTATAATCATCAAAATATATGGGACAACATTTGGTATCAATCGCCATGCGGTAGATACGTGATTGGTTTTGATTGTCATATTGTGTTCGTGAGTTTTTCTTGATATTAAAGCTCGAATCATCAAATTTTTTGTGTTTTTGTGGTGTTTGTGAGTAGACAAATCATCTACATAGGCGTGGTAGTGATTTGGGTTACTTAGATCGGTTAAAAACACGAAATTTGGTGGTGTTTGGCTTGATTTTTGGTGTGAAATCACGTTTTTCATAAGAGTTCTTCCTTGTTCCTATTGTTTAGGAACTTCTGTTTCAAATTCGCAACATCTAGTCTAAATTCGCAACTTTCATCTGAATTGCGAAATTGAATTCCTTCAAAAGAATTGCGGAATTTGCACAATTGCGGAATTGTGTCTAAGAATTGTGAAATCCATCTCAGTTGCGGAATTTGTACAATTGCGGAATTATCTTCATTGCGAAATCTGTGTATAATTCCTGAATTATTGCGAATCTTTGAGTCATTCCGGAATTATCACAATTGCGAAATCTTTGCACTATTCCTGAATAATCTTTATTGCGGAATCTTTATTCAATTGCGAAATTGTGTGATAATCTTCAAAGGATTGCGATTGAGGGATTGCGAAATCTTGGATTTGGGAATTGCGGATTTGTACCTAAGGGAATTGCGGATTTTATCTATTGAGTAATTGCAAAATCTTGCACTCAATTGCGGAATCATGCCAAAATTGCGAAATCTTGCACTCAATTGCGGAGTTATACCATTTGCACATTGCGGAATTATTCTTCGCAATCAGTATTTTTTTATAGAAGCATTTTTAGACTTAGCCACTATCTAGACTAGGTTCGGAACATCGTTTCCAAAAAAAAAAAACTTTAAAATTCAAATTTTGGCGATGCGAAAAATTATTTTTTCCTAGACCATTTTTAGGCCATTTAAGCTTCGATTTCAAATTTTGGCGATGCGAAAAATTTTTCGACCAAAAATTCAAATTTTTGGACCGAAATTCAAATTTTTAGGCCAAATTTCAATTTTTTTAGGTTTTACTTTTCATTAAATTTTCATTTTTCAAAATTTTCCCTACTAGTTATTGGCTATTTCTAACTCATTTTCAAAATTTGGTGATTCATAATTTTTCGGTTTACCATTTTATCGGACTGAGAATTTATTGTCGGACTGAAGAAAAATAACAATTTTCAAAATTTAAACCACAACCTAATCACAACACATCTACTTAAGATCCATTTTCACTTCATCAACTGAGGAACCATAATCATGGAAACGAGCAATGCGTGTTCAGACAGAGAAGAATGAGAGATGCAACTACAAGAACAAGTCCTTAAACAACGTTGTATGCAAGCTTTCAGTAATCTTAAAACGAATCTAAAACATCTGGAAAGAGAGACCTTCTCGTACAATCCTTTGTATATGCGTGCTTTTCATTCCTTTTTCGGAAATGATCATCGCACGTTCACTTATGAATTAAGAGACCACTTGAAGAATCTTGAGAATGAATTACTCAACAAAAACCTTCATGAGACAAATTCCAAGAATGCCTTCAAAACACTCATAACACCGTTTCAACCATTCTTTGCTTCACAGCTATTCAAGAATCCCAATTTTGAGTCAGAAGTTCGAGATGCAAATCAACACTTCAAAGACTACACTACAATGGAAGCAAAATCATTCAGAGATTTGATATTTGGAAACATGGAATCAATTGAGAGGTTTTTGGATGAACGCCTACTTCATGCAAAAGACATGATCAAGAAGATGAATGACAAAAGGCTGAAAATGCAAGAGTGCACGGTTGCAAAAATTCATGTAGTGGATACGAGTCCAGTCTCAACTGTAAGTAACGAGACAATATCGAGTAATGCAACTGACAGCTGCAGAACAGGGAAAACAACGCATGGTGAGCAGAATGAACATAACAGCTCTGGGAAAGACAACATCAGCTTTGGCAAACAACACATCGACTCTGAGAATGTCATCAGCAATACACCTTCCTATGATAATGGTCCTGTTTTCGATTCCGAGCCATTGGAAGAAGTACACTATCATGAATATAATGTGTTTGGAAATGCAAATACGCATGAGCATAGTGATCAAACTTAAACCATTATTCCCACTTGTATGACGGAAAAGGTTAATAGCAATACCATACCTGATCCATTAGACACGTGCAATAATTCGTCTGACAATGATCAACATGCAAATGAGTATGATGACGAGGAGCGTGTTGTGCTAGCCAATTTAATTGCTACTTTACAAAAATATGCCAGAGAAAATAAAAAGAGTCAAAAGCAACTAAAGAAGGCAAACGCAACACTCACTCAAAATTTTGAAGAATGCAAAGCTGCTCTAATTAAGTCTAGTGAAACTATAGATAGCTATAGAGCGGAGCTTCTTCAGAAAACCAAAGAGCTTGAGGGGTACAAGGGAAGTACGTTAAAAAGTCAAAAGGAAGATTTTGAAAGCAAATATAATACAACTCTTGAGTTATTAGCCAAAGAGAAGCGTCAATATAATGTTTTCTTAATGGATGAACGTCATAAAACGTACCTTGCCAATACCAAAGTTAATGAACTGGAACAAAAGCTCTCTATGACCACTACTGATTCTGCTAAAATTCTTGAGGTTAAGAAACAAGAGGTAGATGCGTTAAAACAAGACTTCAAAAGTAGATATGATAAAGAAACCGAAAAAGTAACGAAACTAGAAGAACAAGTCGAATATTTGAAGAAAGTTGTTTATAAAACGCATGATTCTATTCAGACCGTAAGAATGCTAGCACCTTCGTCGATGTTTAAGGGTCAAGCTAGATTTGCAAGTCCTGAGTACCTTGCCAAAGCTCAAGCTGCGAACCCGTGTCTTTATCTTGATGAGACTGAAAGGACCGATCTTGATTGCATGCCTGTTAGTGCCGATAGTGAAGAGACTGCCCTTTGGGATGATGATAGTCAACCTCTTGTCAATAAGGAGTTTGTAAAACCATGTAATTATGCTTATGAGAATAGTCTTTACGGTCTTTTCAACAAACAAACTCAGAAAACTCGTGAGGAAGTGTTTCTAGAATGCAAACAAAAGAGAATTCAATGGAAGAAAGCATTTTCCCATAAGAAATCTAATGTTTACAAATACATAAACTACCTCCCTCTAGATGAATCTAAAAGCAAGAGTAGGAAAACATTAGGTATTCTTAAACACCACATAGATAATGTTAAATCTATTGTTGAAAGAGATTGGGCAAAACGTGAAAATGTTGAGTGGCAACGCACGATTCCACAAGATATTACCTTGCTTGTGAAAGAACTCTTAATTCCAAACACGACATTGATTAAAGAAACAGTTCTTCAACTTGAGGAGTTCATTCGGACTGAAATGTATGATGATTTAAAATATGTTGAATCTCTTGAGAAACACATTCATGATCTTCAAATGGAAAAGTCTGATTTTTCAGCTGAATATGATTTACTATTGCAAGAATGCGTTTCTAAAGATGTTATGTGTGCTTATTTTACATCTTGTGCTGATATTGATGAATATTCTGATGTTGCATGCAAATACCTTGATAAAATCAAAGAATGTGAGCGTCTTGAACTTGAGCTTTCAAAACGTAAAGAAAATGTTGATAAAAAGGCTTTTGAGTTAAATCAACACAAAACTGATTTCCTTCAAAAACATTGTCATTCTCTTGAACTTGCTTTGCAAAAAGACGTTGGTAGTTTTCCACATGATAATAACTTGCAAGAAAAACTTTCCAAAACGTTTCGAGAAATGAATGAACAGAATCTAGAAATTAAAGGGTTGAAAGCTCAGTTACAAGACAGGGACAGAGCGATAGCAGAGTTGCATAAACTCGTTGCTAAAATGGGTGGGAAAGTTGTGGAACCTAAAGTTGTGAAACCTGTTGTTCGACAACCCAATGCTTACAAGGATCCAAAGCGTTCCATCTTAGGAAAAACGACTCCGTTCTCTAATTCTTCTCATATGAAATCCAGGTTACCCCCTAAGACTGATGTGCAACCAAGTGTTCCAAAACCATCCATATCACCCTATGTTCCTCCATTTAGAAAGCACACTGTTGCTAAACCCAACCATGTGAATGCACCTAGCACTTCTAGGACTCCTCCAAAACGTGTGACATTCAGGTCCACAAAGGAATCTGTAGGTTCAAATGACCTCGTTCATACCCATAACCTAGAGGATGCGAAACAAAAAGGGAAGATTCAGAAAGACAAACCCGTGTATGAAAAACCTAGTTCACCAAATCCCGTTAGAGTTCCACACACTCCTAATGGTTGTCAACCAAAACCTAGGATCCCTCTTCAACAATCTAGGAATTGGAAACCATCCATGAATAGTCGTGTTTCAAACACTACGCCTGAACGATTTGGAAAACAAAGGAATACAAGTACTTTTGTGAATCCCAAATTCCTTGTATGTCCCACTTGCAAAAAGGGCATTCACAATGGAAATCATGACCATTGCATTTTGCAATAACTCTATGAGGTCAAATCTCGTTCCTTTGAACGGAGATCCAATACAGAATCCCATAAGACAACAAGGAGATACAAACCCGTCGCAAAGAAAAGCAACAACAAGAAATCTGAAACTTGGATTAAAAAAGGACATAGTTTCTTTCCAAAGAAGTCTTCCGCTGTGTAAGAGAAAACTACTACTAAATCTAGTCTTCAGTGGAAACCAATGGGTTGGATCTTCACGGAAGTTGGTCTTAAGTGGATTCCAATAGAGAAGAGTGATGACACCTGCACCAGCACTAATGCTACTGTTCTACACGCTGAAAAGGAATTTGTTACTCCTAATTCTAGTATTTGTGCAAACTCTTCTTCTTTGATTGCAGGTACCTCAGCGGATTCTGAACCCACTTCTCCTTCTTCAAAGGGTTCCAATTCTGTATATTCTATATCACCTTCTTCTGTTGTACAAAAATCTATTTTGGATAATTTTCGAAAAACTTGAGAAAACACAAAAATAAAATAAAATGTAAATATCATTAGAAAAACAAAATAACAAATGGAAAAACTTTCAAAATACCAAAAATATTCTTTTCGACATGTCTTTCAGTATCGATAATATGGACGTACCTAGAAATGTCGCTCAATAACGACACGGGTGTGTACATAAAGCTCGAATGAAAGTTGTAAATATTTTTCAAAACATGTCATTTCAATGATTTACAATTACCTCAGATTGTGACTCGTACTTCAAAGAAAGGAAAGTTGATCACGATGATTACTTATCCTCAACAACGGGAAAATTAAATTTCTCGGTCATGAGCTATCGATAAAAACATTCAAAGTTTTTAAGCTCATGTAAACGACTTACAGTTAAATGTCAGACTGTAACTCGAACTTCAAATAAAGGAAAGTGTATCTTTAAAGATAACTTATCCTAACTAACGGGTAGAGCAATCTATCACGGGTTGAGCTTGTCACAAAACATTCAACGTTTTGAGCTCAACACAATGGCTTGTAATCACTTTCAGATTGCAACCCGGATCTAAATTCACGGGGGAGTGTACGCTTTTATACTCTTACCCTTAGCAAAAGAAGTTAAGTCTTCTTACACTTGAGTGGATTCGTCAAGACATTAAAAGTCTATGAACTCAAGTTATGCTTTAGAAAAACCTTTTCGACAAAAAGAATTGATTTTTCAAAAAACGTTGAACACAATGTTTTCAAGAATTTCTCAATGATAATCAAAATCTTTCAAAAATTGTGTGTTCAACAACTCCTATCCTCAAAAGTTTAATGTGGATCAAATCCTCGTAATGACAATTCCATTGGATCAATTTTTGAGGGGGAGCGTTCCAAAATTCATGCTAAGTTTGACACATCTTTCTCCCGAAGGATTTCAAGAATATTTTTCAAAATATATTGATACAAGCTTTTTGGTATGGTGAAAAAGTTCGTTATTCTCGGTATCCTCTCGAATTGATCTCAGTTAAAAGTGGAATGATTTGTTCTTGGTGACAAAAAGTGGATTTGGTTTTCTGTTCTAAATAAATGAAGCAAATAAAGATTAAAGCCAGAAACAGAAGATCAAAAACAGTTTAAATGATAAAGCAGAAAAATTACCCTTACTGAAAATGAGTGCTATACGGAATAAATGGAAAAGATGCCCTATTCGGAATAAAAGAACTCTATTCGGAAAAATAACCTTATACGGAAAAATCAGCTTATGCGGAAAAAGGGTGCTATTCGGAAAGTTACTCTAATCGGAATGTTGCTCTATGCGGAAAAGAAGCACTATTCGGAAAGTTCAGGTTATTCGGAAAATCAAGTTCTATGCGGAATAACAGAAACCATGCGGAAAAATTAACCCTATGCTGAAAAGTAGTTCTATGCGGAATAACACCTCTATTCGGAAAAACAAGCCTATTCGGAAAGCAATGCCTATGCGGAATATAAGGGCTATTCGGAAAGCAATGCCTATGCGGAATATAAGGGCTATTCGGAATATCTGTGATATTCCGAATAAAGAAGAAAAACAACCTCTACTCGGAATAATTGAAATATTCCGAATAAAGGCAACCCCAGAATCCCTATTCGGAATCTGGGAACTCAGTACTTTAGAAATGCGAAGAACAGGGGACGCGGATTTAATCAAAATCAAACTCAATAATCAAAAAGGTTTAACCAAATCAAACATAAATCATTTAAATACCATAAGTAACAAATCCCACCAATAAAAATACTAAATCAACAACTTTTTAAGATCAAACTAGAATCAAATAAAAACTTAAGAACTTGCAATAGATGATGATGAAGAACAAGATGAATGAAAAGATGGAATTGATTGATTAATGTAAAAATAACAAGAGTAATGATTAAGAGTTACAAGATTTGAAAAAGAAAATGAAAGATCATCAAACACCCTAATGGTGTTTGTGATACACGAACCAAAAAGAACTGGAAAAAGAAAAATGAACTAACTCCCTAATTGTGTGAAGGGAGTATCTATTTATACTCCTAGTGGTTGGTTGGTGATTGGGCTTTCTCCCTTTCTTCTTGTCTTCTCGTCTTTTCAGAAAAGTTGACGTTTTCGATTCTGATTCGGGATTTGTCGTTGATTAAATCCAACTCGTCTTTTAATTTCTTCGTTAAATAGACTCGAGTTTCTTCGACTTATGAAAATCTTCCGTCTTTAGTCCTTTTCTTCGATAAATCTTCGAATAGGCCCAGTGACTTCAAATCTTTTGCATCTCTTGGACAATAGACTTTATCTTGAGTTTTTTTCCTTGATAAATCCCGTGCAATCCCATGTTTTCTTTAATATTCATCCGGTTAGCTCTGAAAACACAATAAACACAAAAACCACGCATAATTCCAAACAAATGATATTTAATACGTGTTTTGGTCTTGTTTTAGCCAGTATTAAGTGGTAAAAGGATGGGTGTTTACACACCTATCAAATCCCCTACACTTAACCATTGCCATGCCCTCATGCAATGCTTAGTGATAAAGCAATTTTTACATTTTTCTCATAATTAATCAACCTTGGCCTTATTACATACCAATAAACAAAAATTAAAATGCTAAGAGAAATTAAAACTTTAAAATGAACAAAAGGATGGTAATAACTTGTAAAGAAATCAAGGACTTACATTAGGGCTTTGGTGTTGCGAAGATTTATCACCCTCAAGTTTCACGTTCCCCAAACTAAGCTTAGAAACGAGATCATTGTCATTATAAGTTAGTAAATCAAACACTTACACACATAGCTTAATTAAATGCTTAAGCTCCCTTATTCCTAGGTGTATCTCTTATATTTTATTTTTGTCTTAGAATGATCATGAAGATGCATTTTTGGACTTATTTCGATAGTTTATTAAGGCTGAAAGCAAAGTAGGACGATTTGATCAATAGTTAGCTAAAGGACAAAATCTCTTAAAACTGCTTCTCGGGATATCAAAAAGTTCATATCTTGGCATAACTTGGTTCACGATTTGAGACCTTTCTCGGGCCGATATTTGGCATGTACTTCATACTTCATATCTTCGAGAGACGTTCTTGAGATAATGGTCTTCTCATCATAATAGAGTTTCTTCACTTGGAGACTTTTGAGGGGTACTCCAACTTTGTTGACCACGACTTCATGATTATTTCTTCAATCTCTAATTGGGATTTTGAGATACAACGATCCGCCTCCTTTTCGGACTTGGATCTATTTATCCTCATACCTTGTTAGGGTCTTTTCGGATAGACTTCTCCATGATCTTTATGGGAGTTGATTGCTTTTCGTCGTGAGTCTTGATCCTTCATATTGACTTTAGGAATAATGCTTTTCACATCACTTTGGATCTTCAGCAATAAAATTGAATCCTCATGCCTTGTTAGGGCCTTTTCGGACTCGCCAATCTTCGCGCCCCGCTTCATAAGTTATGCCTTGGCTATGAACTCTTATCATTACCGAGCAACTTTTAAACGATCTTGGGCTAGAAGCTAAGTAACTTTTCAAATCGTACGACCTTACTTATTGCAGATAAATTATTAGCAATTGATGGGAGAGTAGGCAAATAATTACACCAAGTGAGCTTGCGCAAGAATACCGACTTATAACTGACTCTATCATTTCTCGTCCTCCACAATTTAAAATCTCAAGTAATGAGACTCGTGGACACTTAGCCTAATAAACTGATTAAGGTCTACATGGTTAAGGATACTAGCTAGAATAAACTTGGATAAGTCTATTCGGGTTGAGTCAAAATAAACGCAACGGGCCTAATATGTCAAAGATATCTAAACTAGCTACACCAATTTATTAATATTTTTGACTTTATTGCGGAATATATACATATGAAAGCAACGATAAAAATTTAAAAATTACGACTAAATGGCCAAAGTTAATAAAAAATTTGAAAAATGTTGAAAAATAGGATTTTCTGGTTAAATGAAGGCATTTTCATGGAAAAGTCCACTTAAAACTTCGATAGAAGTCCCCCTACACTTAAGATAAACATTGTCCTCAATGTTTAAGCATGTGGGAAAAGTCTCCCCTACACTTATTACATTGTGCACGTTGGTTAACTCGAGTTAAGGAAGAGACGACTAAAGTGATCAATTTCAAATGTGAGTATGAAGAAAATTGAATCACGATAGTTGAGAGATAGAACCGGATTTCGGATAACACGGGAGCACGGTTCTTCAACGATTCCAAGAGTGCAGTCATCCCTGTAAGCACATCACCACAAAAACACAAATGACCAAAATAGGTCCTCCCCTACACTTAGGGGGTTAAAGGGATAGATACTCGGGCTGCCTCCCGAGGAGCGCTTGTTTTTTATAACCGAGTCACGAGCCTGACTCGACCCAAAATTAGTTCATGGGGAACGTGGTGAGGGATGGAATCACCTCCTGAGAGGTGTCCTCACCAAAGTACAACTTCACTCGTTGGCCATTCACCTTAAAATTTGGTCCATTAGGTTGAGCGAGCTCGAGAGTACCATATGGAAAAATTTGGGCAATGGTGAATGGGCCGGACCAACGAGATTTGAGCTTGCCCGAAAAGATTTTCAACCGAGAGTTAAAAAGTAAGACTTTGTCTCCAACATGGAACTCTCGGTTTTTGATCTTGGAGTCATGAATGAGCTTAGTTCGTTCCTTATAGATCAAAGAATTTTCATAAGCCTCATTCCGAAGTTCATTCAGCTCATTGAGTTGGATCTTGCGTAGGTCACCGGCTTTGTTTATATCAAAATTAGTCCACTTCAAGGCCCAATAAGCCTTGTGCTCCAACTCAATGGGGAGGTGGCACGCTTTCCCGTACACAAGACGATAAGGCGTACAGCCGATCGGGGTCTTGTAAGCAGTACGGAAAGCCCACAAAGCATCATCGAGTTTATCAGCCCATGCGGCACGATGCTCTCCCACGGTTCTTTCCAGAATTCGCTTCAGTCCTCGGTTGGATATTTCAGCCTGGCCATTAGTTTGTGGGTGGTAGGCTGTGGAAAGACGATGATTTACACCGTACTTAGCCATGACTCGAGCAAATTGGTCATTGCAGAAATGAGTCCCACGATCACTAATAATGGCGCGAGGCACACCGAATCTAGCGAAAAGATCTTTCAAAAAGTTACAAACCACCCTTGCGTCATTAGTAGGCAAAGCTTTGGCTTCAACCCACTTAGAAACGTAGTCAACGGCTACAAGGATGTATTTGTTTCCTTTAGATGAAGGGAATGGCCCCATAAAGTCGATACCCCACACATCAAAAATTTCACACTCTTGAATGAAATTCTGAGGCATCTCGTCTTTATGTGTGATTTTGCCTTGCTTTTGGCAAACATCACATCTTTTAACCATATCGTGAGTGTCACGATATATGGAGGGCCAATAAAATCCCGAATCAAACACTTTCTTTGCGGTGTAGTTGGGACCAAAGTGACCACCGGTGGGTCCTTTGTGGCAAGCATCAAGGATTTCAGACGCTGCCCGGTCCGTCAACACATCGGCGGATAATCAGGTCGGCACATTGTTTGAATAGGTAAGGGTCGTCCCAAAAGTAAGTCTTAATGTCAGTGAAGAACTTCTTCTTTTGCTGAGACGTCAACCCTTCCTTGAGAATTCCACCCGCCAAGTAGTTTGCAAAGTCCGCAAACCACGAAGTTTCATTCGGCTTCGAGTTTATAGACATTAAGGTCTCCAAGGGGAAAGAATCATTGATTTCTTTGTTCGGATGATCCCCTTGGTATGGATCCTCAAGTCTGCTGAGATGATCCGCGGCTAAGTTTTCTGCTCCTTTTTTATCGCGAATTTCTATTTTAAATTCCTGGAGCAGCAAAACCCAGCGAAGAAGTCTTGGTTTGGAATCTTGTTTTGTCAACAAGTACTTCAGCGCGGAATGATCGGTATACACGATGGTGGTGGAAAGGACAAGATAGGGGCGGAATTTTTCAAAAGCATAGACAACAGCTAAAAGCTCTTTTTCTGTGTCGTATAATGCAATTGTGCCCCAGTCATTGTCTTGCTAGCGTAATGGATTGGTTGGAAAGTGTTTGTTCACTCTTTGTCCAAGAACCGCTCCAATAGCAAAATCACTAGCATCGCACATCAACTCAAAGGGCAGCTCCCAATTAGGGGTAACTAAGACGGGTTGCCTTAGTTAGCTTATCCCTTAAGTGAGTTGAAGGCTTCAAGGCACTCTTGGGAAAAAGATAAAAGGAGTATCTTTTTCCAAGAGGTGGGTCATCGGGCGAGCGATTTGAGAAAAATCTTTGATGAATCGTCGATAAAAGCCCGCATGACCCAGGAAACTTCTCACACCCTTCACAGTTGAAGGTGGAGGTAACTTTGCGATAACATCGACTTTAGCACGGTCAACTTCAAGACCGGCTTTCGAGATCTTATGTCCAAGCACGATGCCTTCTTTTACCATGAAATGGCATTTTTCCCAATTTAGAACAAGGCGAGTGTCTTCGCACCGCTTTAGCATACGTTCTAAATTGGGCAAGGCAAGAAGAGAATGAATCCCCGAAGACCGAGAAATCATCCATGAAGACTTCCATGGTTTGTTCAACCATGTCATGGAAGATAGCTAACATACACCTTTGGAAAGTCCCTGGCGCATTACATAAGCCGAAAGGCATTCTTTTGTAAGCAAAAGTGCCATAGGGACAAGTGAATGTAGTCTTCTCTTGATCTTGGGGATCGATGGGTATTTGAAAATAACCCGAGAAACCATCAAGAAAGCAGTAATATTCATTACCCGCTAATCGTTCAAGCATTTTGTCCATAAAAGGTAGAGGGAAATGATCCTTTCTCGTGGCATCATTGAGTTTGCGGTAGTCTATACAAACTCTCCACCCAGTAACGAGACGAGTGGGAATTAACTCGTTGTGTTCATTGGAAACAACGGTGATTCCGCCCTTCTTGGGCACACAGTGGATTGGACTAAACCATGGTGAATCCGAAATAGGGTAAATCATACCCGCATCAAGAAGTTTGAGAACCTCTGTTTTGATGACTTCATGGATTTTGGATTCACCCTTCGTTGGCTTTGAATTGTGGCTTAAAGTCGTCCTCCATGAGAATTTTGTGTGTGCAGAAGTGAGGATCAATTCCACGAATATCCGAAATCTTCCAAGCGATAGCTTTCTTATGATCTTTCAACACAGCGACAAGTCGGGCTTTCTCTTCATCTTTCAAATCCTTAGCAATGAATGACTGGCGACTTCTTCTCTTCTTCGAGAATACATACTCAAGATGGGGCGGCAACTCCTTAAGTTCCAAATCCGGAGGATTTTCGACGGGAGGCGTATTCGAAGTCGGAGTCTTGATAGCAATAACAGTGGGAGATGGAGGGGAAGGATTGTCTTCTCTGAGGAGGTTTGCAATGAAACTAAGATCGTCATCCCAATTGGCAGTAGAATCGTCATTGTCTTGCTTCACATCTTCCAAGGTGGCTTCTAAATCTTTCCAAAGGAAATCACTTTCTCCAAAGAGAGATAGTGATGAGTCGATAGAGGAAACGGTCTCAACATTGGGAAGAGAGGTAGGAATGTTTTTACAAGCATCCTTGAAGTGTTCTTCACAGGCCTCATCAAGAACGTCAATACAATTAACACTCTCGTAAGAATAAGGCTGTTTAGAAAGCTTTCCCATATTGAAGACTACTTTATCGTCACCCACTCTCATGATAAGCTCACCAGCTTCAACATCGATGAGAGTGCGACCGGTCCTCAAGAATGGACGACCAACAATGAGTGGCACACGGGGGTCCATCTCGTAGTCGACGACAACAAAATCGGCAGGGAAGGTGAATTTGTCGACTCCTACAATGACGTCTTCGGCTATCCCCACTGGATAAGCAACCGTACGGTTAGCTAATTCCAAAGTCATTTTGGTGGGGACTAGCTCTGGGAGAGATAATTGCTTCCAAACACTTAGAGGCATGAGATTAATACTGGCACCTAGATCGGCTAGGGCCATGCAATTCTCTACTCCCGGGAAATTGCAAGGGATAAGAAAACGACCCGGATCACCAAGCTTGGTTGGTAATTTCCTTAAGAGCACTGCAGAGCAGTTCTCATTAAGTTGGGTGTTGGCAATATCGAGGAGCTTTTCCTTGTCGCTCAGAAGATCTTTAAACATTTTTGCATACTTGGGCATGTGAGCGAGAGCCTCAGCGAAGATGATATTGAAATTCAGTTTTTTGAACATTTTTAGGAAGTTCGAAACTTGAATATCATCCTTGCTCTTTTGCTTCTCTTTCCTCAACCTTGAAGGATAAGGTATATTGGAAGAAGAGGAAGGCTTAAGAGGAATAGGGTCACTCACAACCACGGGTGGAGGAGGGGTAGAAAGAAGAGGTGGAGAAATTGGGGAAGGAGAAGGATTAGGAATAGGAGCAGGCGACTCGTTCTCCTTAGTCACAACCACCGGTGGAGGTATAGGAAGCTCGGGTTCCTTGGTACCTTTACCACTTCGAGTAGTGATTGCTTTCATCTCCCCTCTTGGATTAGCAACGGTGTTACTCGGAAGAGTACCCGAAGAAGAGGGTTGACTACTTTGGAAAAAACTAGCCATCATGTTCCTCAAGTCATTTGTTTGGCTATCCAACGTATTTCTCATGTCTGCTCTCAAATCGTTTCCTTGCTTGACCAAGTCGGCTTTCAGGTTGAGCACCTCTCTCTGAAGATTTCCCACTATCGCATCGTTAGTCCTCATATAAGTTTCCACTTCTTGGTGAAGAGCGGTGGGGTTGGTTGGGAGGAGCATTGTATGCAGGTGGTTGGTAAGCAGGTTGTTGGTAGACTTGATTGTTTCTTTGAGGCGGTTGTTGCTGCTTGTGAGGTGGGATGTATGGTTGTCGAGGTTGTTGTTGTTGTTGATTTGGGCGATTAAGGTTTTGTTGTTGGTTTGGGTTGGCAGGAGGGAAACCAGGTGGTGAAAGATAGTTGTTGTTGCGGTAGCTAATCAAGTGACGGTCACCTTGAGGTCTAGCTTGATAAGTAGGTTGTTGATAGGTGCCATATGCCGCATTCACATTCTCAGCAAGGTAGTCTTGGGTGGCGGTACAAGTTGTGTAAGAGTGAGGACCACCGCATATCTCACAAGGTTGGCTGACAGCGTTCACTTGAGCGTTTTTGGCGTTGTTGCTGTTGTTGTTGCTGACGGTGTGGGTGACAAGCGATTCAAGAAGCGTAGTGATTTTGTCTAATCGCTTGTCGCTGTCATTAGTGCTAGCACTAGCAACATTGGTCCGAACACTCTTGGTTTGCACACGAGACTTGTTCTCAATGATATCCCAAGCAGCATTGGAAGTCTTAGCCAATAAATTACCCCCCGAGGCACTGTTCAGTGAATCTTGGTCACTCATGCTTAAACCATTGTAAAAAGTATTGATTTGATGTACTTTGGTAAAACCATGTTGTGGGCATTTTCTTAAAAGATCTTTTAAAACGATCCCAAGATTCACTGAACGACTCATCGTACTTTTTTTCAAAGTTTATAATCTCATTCCGCAAAGCGGTAGTACGAGAGGGTGGAAAAAAGTAGTTGATAAACTTTGTTTCCAAATCCGTCCACGAGAGAATACTCTGTGGCGGTTCCTTAGCAAGCCAATGCCGGGCTTGTCCCTCTAAAGAAAAGGGAAAAAGTTGTAACCTTATAACCTCTTGCGGAACCCCATTGAATTTGACCGTGTTGGTGAGTTGTAGAAATCTCTTGATGTGGTCGTGTGGATCATCAATGGTGCGTCCCAAGAATGGCTGAGCGGAGACCATCTGGATAAAGCCTGACTTGAGCTCGAAATTGTTGGCGGCAATTGGAGGGATGACAATTGGATCCGTGTTGCCATCGACATGAGCTTGGAGTAATTCAATCATTGGGCGATTATCCGGAAGGGGCTCATTGTTGTTGTTATTGTTCATGTTGTTGAAAGGTGGGTTGTTGTTGTTGTTATTATTGTTGTTCGGAGGTGGTATGTTATTGTTGTTTTGTACACCAGCCATGTCTAAGTTATCGAGAGGCTCGGGCTCTTGATAAGACGTGGATCGAGTGCGCATACACCTGCAAAAGAACGAACAAAGAGAAACAAAGCAAAAATATTTTTTTGGTTTTTTATTGTTTTTTAATTTTTTTGTATTTTTGAAAATTTTATATATTTTTTAGTTGTTTTTTTTTGAAAATTTTATTGAAAAAGTAACGTTCACGGAGAACGGATCCCAAAATCCAAGTTCTCACAAAAAACTTTTGATCTTAACGAGAAGAGCCGGCAGCGGAGCCATTTGATACAAGCTTTTTGGTATGGTGAAAAAGTTCGTTATTCTCGATATCCTCTCGAATTGATCTCAGTTAAAAGTGGAATGATTTGTTCTTGGTGACAAAAAGTGGATTTGGTTTTCTATTCTAAATAAATGAAGCAAATAAAGATTAAAGCCAGAAACAGAAGATCAAAAACAGTTTAAATGATAAAGCAGAAAAATTACCCTTACTGAAAATGAGTGCTATACGGAATAAATGGAAAAGATGCCCTATTCGGAATAAAAGAACTCTATTCGGAAAAATAACCTTATACGGAAAAATTAGCTTATGCGGAAAAAGGGTGCTATTCGGAAAGTTACTCTAATCGGAATGTTGCTCTATGCGGAAAAGAAGCACTATTCGGAAAGTTCAGGTTACTCGGAAAATCAAGTTCTATGCGGAATAACAGAAACCATGCGGAAAAATTAACCCTATGCTGAAAAGTAGTTCTATGCGGAATAACACCTCTATTCGGAAAAACAAGCCTATTCGGAAAGCAATGCCTATGCGGAATATAAGGGCTATTCGGAAAGCAATGCCTATGCGGAATATAAGGGCTATTCGGAATATCTGTGATATTCCGAATAAAGAAGAAAAACAACCTCTACTCGGAATAATTGAAATATTCCGAATAAAGGCAACCCCAGAATCCCTATTCGGAATCTGGGAACTCAGTACTTTAGAAATGCGAAGAACAGGGGACGCGGATTTAATCAAAATCAAACTCAATAATCAAAAAGGTTTAACCAAATCAAACATAAATCATTTAAATACCATAAGTAACAAATCCCACCAATAAAAATACTAAATCAACAACTTTTTAAGATCAAACTAGAATCAAATAAAAACTTAAGAACTTGCAATAGATGATGATAAAGAACAAGATGAATGAAAAGATGGAATTGATTGATTAATGTAAAAATAACAAGAGTAATGATTAAGAGTTACAAGATTTGAAAAAGAAAATGAAAGATCATCAAACACCCTAATGGTGTTTGTGATACACGAACCAAAAAGAACTGGAAAAAGAAAAATGAACTAACTCCCTAATTGTGTGAAGGGAGTATCTATTTATACTCCTAGTGTTTGGTTGGTGAGTGGGCTTTCTCCCTTTCTTCTTGTCTTCTCGTCTTTTCAGAAAAGTTGACGTTTTCGATTCTGATTCGGGATTTGTCGTTGATTAAATCCAACTCGTCTTTTAATATCTTCGTTAAATAGACTCGAGTTTCTTCGACTTATGAAAATCTTCTGTCTTTAGTCCTTTTCTTCGATAAATCTTCGAATAGGCCCAGTGACTTCAAATCTTTTGCATCTCTTGGACAATAGACTTTATCTTGAGTTTTTTTCCTTGATAAATCTCGTGCAATCCCATGTTTTCTTTAATATTCATCCGGTTAGCTCTGAAAACACAATAAACACAAAAACCACGCATAATTCCAAACAAATGATATTTAATACGTGTTTTGGTCTTGTTTTAGCCAGTATTAAGTGGTAAAAGGATGGGTGTTTACACACCTATCATATATTTTAATCAAATTTGGTATCTCTAATTTCAAAATATTTTATATATTAGAGATAGGAGGAGAAAATGTTATTAAAATGTGATCTAAAGACTCAAACACTCATGGTTATGATCAAATACCCACAACATCTTTAAATTCATGACGTTATTGGTGTTAAAAGGGTGGTTAGGTTTAAGTCCTATGATCCAACCAGAACCGGAGGGATCTTACCAGAGACAATCCAATAGATTATTAGAAGTCCTTAGGAAAGATGGAGTAGAATGTGAACGTAGCTGAATGCCGACTAAGTACTGATGATAGCACTGGAACAATCACAACAAGGTGCTATTAATGATGTCTTGGTAAGCATTGAAGGGGTTGAAGAATGAAAAAGAAATGTAAGGATAAACGGTGTAAAGAAAGAAGCCCTCCATACAACTTAGGCAGAAACCGGATCAACACATCATGAAGACAACTCATCATGGACCCGGTGATGTGAAGCACAACCCTTTCCTAGCTACTCAGGCTTCTCTCAAAAGAAGTTTGTTTCCTAGCTACGGTAGGTAACTTGTGAGATTCTTATGAATCAAACTTGTGTCAACTGGAAAGCAACAATGGTAAGATTCTCAATGAATCAAACTTGTTCCAGGAATCTGAATTGACGACTTTAATCAAGCGGATATTTATCCAATTGATTCACTCTCTATGTTTGCAGTCTTGCTTTGAGACGGTCGAGTAAAGAGAACGGCTAGTACGGCCGCGAAACCCTGTCAAGGAGATTCTTAATTAAATCTACCTAATCACAGGTACGGTATTTAATATCGTATAACGGTCTTCACCGACCGGAGGTAAAACGCTACTGATTTAGGACGAATGTCAAAGCCATTCAGTCCGTGTCTATGTTTTGTCTCGAGAAGGTGGCGTCACGGTGTACTCAGCAAAGTCAAAGATTCAAAACCATATATTCGTGCCCAAAGACTTATTCAACAATTAATAGTGTGAGATTGTGGATAAAGACACAAGATCGCAAGATGGCAAAGACAAGTCAAGAATGATTTGAAGATCTCAAGATAAAAGACTAAGTCGAAAGACAATGACAAAGGCTCAAAGATCACAGCATGAAGGAACAAAACTACTGTTACACGTTCAAGAATCATTTATGACGAGATTCGTAATCTCCATTGATCTCCAAATATCAAAAGGGTATGACCTCACATTGGGGGAGATTGTTAGCCTCAAAATATTGAGTCAAACAAGAATGCTCGGTCATAGGTTATTATTGTAACATTAATTAGAACGTTGTAATAGGTAGTTAATTAGTCGTGGTTTACGGGCTTGGATTTAAACTCATTAAAGTCCAAAAGACAAGCCCGGCCCAATATACAGTCCATTAAAGCCCGCATGTGGGTGGACTATATATACTACCCTCCTAGCATGTTAGGAGGGTTGGTTGTTCACTTTTCTCACTTCTAATCTAATATTCACCAATTTAATCATCTCTTCTCTCTACTATTTCTCACTACTTTCTCTCTCGAGGAATCCATCTCTTTTCATCTATTTTTATAATCATCATAATATTATGGGACAACAGTTTATTAATTTATCTGATACTCTTGTTTTAGTTTTAATAACATACGTTGAAAACGAGAACATTCAAGTTGAATTTTATTTTTCTTTGAACGCAACTATTCGAATTAATCGATGAATAGTAACTATTCTAAATAAAAATGTAGACGATTTCGAAAATTAGTCGAGTAAATACTCTACGTTATTGTAATGATCATTTTTAAATAAATGGTGCGAATTTCGTTAAGCGAAAAAAAATTTATCGAGCCCGATCAAGCCCCGAACCATTATGTTACGAATGTTATAACAAAGCTTGCCATTTTAACCCTAACTATCAAAACCTTGCACTTTCAATTTCATATAAATACAAAAACTACTCCATTTTTCTCATTAGTTACCAAACCCTAACCCTAAAACTCTCTCCCCACCTCTTTATAAATTTCCGACGCCTCGTCCGACCAGTTTTCCGGCCGCTGGAAAATGTAGCCACCACTCTTTATTTACAAATCAACTAAAGATCTATATTATACAACCTTCTATTCACTATCTACCATCACCAAACAACCACGAATTTGTCGTCTTGGTCCTAACTGTGACCAGCCGCCACTTTCTTGATAAGCATTAACAACCACCATCACCGTGGTGGTCTGGTAAACCATCGATACCATCTCTTCGAGCCGCCACAGCCACCAGACCTGACCACTAACTCTTCATGCCATGACCACCAGATCTAAATACTATTCATTCACGTCATCAACCACCAGCCATGGCGGTTTACCACGGGCCAATTGTTCGCATCATGCGACTGTCGTCGCCATCGAGTCACCAGCAGTCGCATCGCTGGCATCACCAGTTGAGAACCACCAACTGTTGTTACCATCACAGTCGAAACCCCACCTCCACTACCAATATTCGTTAGTCACCACCACCACCACATCGTCATCATGATCTCCCAACCGTGGCTCAACCACGTTCTAACCATCATCACCAGTAGATCTACACATCCACCACCTCTATAACTCCTTAATCGACACCATCGGCCACCATAGGGTGCGTCCGGTTATGAAACCGACCTTTAGGAGGCGTTTGGTTTACAACAACAGCGTCAACATACGTGTTTGTTTTGGGTCAGTCTCGGGTGTTTGCCTTGTTCAGCCGCGAGGATGCCTTGGTTATAAAAACGACCAACGAAGGTACTTTTGGTTCGCTATGTACTAACAACAAGGAAGTGTTTGGTTGCTGTTTAAGCAGCAACATGAGTGTTTGGTTTGTCTTCTAACAGCAGCAAGGGTGTTTGGGGTTACCGGCAGGTGTTACGGGATGATTGGTTTTAGCAGTTCGCTATAAAGGAGCGTTTAATACAAATAAGGGTGCGTTCGGGTTCGGCTGAAAACAAGGACAAAGGTCGTGTGTGTCGCGTGGTTTGTTGTGGTTTAATTCGTCTAGTAAACCATTTAAGTACATTAATTATAAAAACGGATTAAATGGTGGTAGGATATGGTTAAATAAATGTGTCGAACATTGTAGTTATTTCGAGAACTATAAATATAATTATACGATTAAATACGTGTTTAAATAGCTCACATCGGGCTTCTGACCTTTAAAATTTATAACACATAGGTTGTAAATTTGGTATTTGTTTAATTATGATGACTACTTAGCCTAGTTGGAAATACATTGAAACACGATTTGTAAACGTAGATTTTTTGGACAAATGGAAAATATTGAGAATTGGTTAATATGGAAAACGCTGTATAAACGAATGGGTCATGTCGAAATTTTCTATAAAGTTTAATACTTTACATTTTGTTCACATCAAACTACTATTCTATTTGTAAACCGATAAATTTAATATATTTGTAAACCGCTAAAATAAATAAATACTATTATAATTGTAAATCGATAAAATAAATAAATACTATTATAATTGTAAATCGATAAAATAAATAAATATATTATATTTGCAAACGATAAAATAAATGGACTTTATTGTATTGGTAAACTAATGAGGGTTATAATTTTTACCTAAAAGTGATAATTATTAATTTAGTGATGATTTTCTTAAAATGTGTCGGACTATGTTGTCTAATTATTTTTGTCACGATCTTTATACTGCATATACAAAATAAATATATACTTTGGTTTATTTTATAAAAATCGTTATCACTATTATATAATTCAACATAAGAATTATATAATCGTCGGGTTATACGTAATGTGTATGGAATACATTACATACTTGGTGTGTGCCTAATTTATTTATTTTATTTAACCAACCACCGAACTATTATAACTTGGAATTTAAATATTTTATCAACGGGTCACGTTGGTGTAAATATTCATTGAGAACTCAAATACACATTTTTACAATCTAGCCGATTAGTTAAACCACAACACCATGACCGAGCCGTATTGATTTCCGTTTGGGCGGAGCATATTATTAGCATCACTATTATTCACGCTACTACGTCGAGGTGAGTTCATACCCCACCTTTTCTTACTTTAAATGGAATTATAAATGTTTTTATAATTGCTCTTTGGGGGAGGTACAAGCTTGGTCGTAAAGTAGTTATAAACTTACTTTATTGTCAAGAACTATTTATAAACTTGCTTGGTCGGTTATAAACTGATTTAATTGTTATGTGGTGATTGGTTAACTCCATTAGTTGCCATACTTATAAATGCTCATACTAAACTTTCTATTGTGGGTTACATAACCCAAAACTTTAACTGCTTTTCACTGGTTCTCGGGTAGAGACAATGGTTTCAAGAATGAACACAAGTTCATATACTCATTTATGTATTGGTCTAAGTCCTGCTTTAACCCAATTACTTTGGCCCATTATCATGAACCGTTAATTTAGACCAGATGACGGGTCGAAAGCGTGAATGTTATGGATAGATCTATCGGGGTTGACGCCCCTGTCCGGCTTGGTCCAACAGAGGAAAAGCGGGCACGGTTTCATTTGAGTCTATGGACGGATGTCGTGGGTTAGGCATCCGTAGGGGCTGCATTATGTGATTATACTACCGGTGTTGTTAACGATTCGGTGTCATGAGCTTAGACAATAATAAATGCCTTATTTTATTTAGTGACTTTGTATCTGTTATATTGTCACTAAGTGGTTGGAAAATCTTGTGGTTCATTAAACAATTCTATTCTATTGGAAAACTCTATTATTTATCAGTGAGCTTTGTTTTTATCAGAAAACGCTAATTATTATCTGTGAACTCTGTTTTATCAGAAAACTTTATTTATTTCCAGAAAACTGTGTTGTTATCAGTAAGCTATATTTACTCTTAGTAAACTCTGTTTTTATAAGTAAACTCTATTTTTATTAGTAAACTTTGTTTTTATCAGTAAACTCTGTTTTTATCAATAAACTTTGTTAATATTAATAAACTTTGAAATTTTCAAAGAAAGTCTATTTAACAGAAACTGTGATTTTTAAACTCTTATATTTTACTACAAGGTGCAGTGGTCGGTAAAACTCTAATTTGTCATAAACGTTTTAAAACAAACTTATGAACTCACCAACGTTATGTTGATATTTTTAAGCATGTATTTCATGTACTTGACTATGTGGATTATTTGGAGTCTTCTTTGTGGTTCTTGGCATGTAGAGGTCGTTCTCGGATCAAGCTCTTGAATACTCATGAAGTCACAGCCTCCCAAAGCCAGTCTTCCACTGTGGTGAATTTGGGGGTGTGACAGATTGGTATTAGAGCCTTGGTTATAGAGAACTAGGTTGCATTAGTAACTCTAGACTATAACCGACTCTCAGTTTTATTTAGTAGTAACACTCATCACATCATACTTATTCCGCTGCTATATAAATAATTGAAATACATGTTTGCTATTGCTTGGTTGTCCGCCATGTGATTACTTGTTTAAATGAGTTTGATTGCTTGATAAGTGCACTCACACGTATATTATTGTCTTCATGTATGAACACTAGAATATTCGTTGGACATTGTGAGTTACACGATGGTCTCGTAGATATTTTATAACTCCACCTAGAAACATTTTGTGAGTTTTGGTTAATATTTAGTCATGAGGAATCCGCAGGTTCGAGCTAATTCATCAAGAGGGTTGAGATGTGTAACAATACTTAATTGGTTCTCAGTGGGCCTCATATTTGATTGAGTGCGAGATGGAAATAAGTATCGGGAGTTACACAGCCTATGATTTTTGGTGAATTACTTCGAGGGTGGGTAAGACGCGTGGTCTTACGTGTTAATGTAGAATGTGTTGTACGCTCAGAGTCGAGCTGAGTCATTGAAAGGTCAAGATGTGTAATAATTCATAGAAAAACCCGGGTCCATTCTTTGTGAATGAGTTTTGAGGTTCGGTTATGATAAGTTATTACTCAGCTTAGTGTTTGATGAGTCTTCCTCGAGGATGGGAAGGATTTATGTGATTGGATAATTTCTTATTTAGAACGGAGTACTATATAACTATCTTACTTATAACCGTGAGTTTCTTTACTTGATATACGTCTACGATCGCTTTATCGCCTATCGACACTTATGTTATGGGATCCGGTACTTTCGAAAAGTCTACTTATGGAAGACGATTTATTATACATTCATGCTCTTTGCTTTGGTAACTTTGGATAATATCGTTTTGAGAGTAACGATTTTAAATTGGGTATTTTGTAGGTGACACTTAAGTAGGATGATTTATGAGGTATTTATTGAAATGAATTGGGACGCCTTTGCATTTGAATAAAGAAAACATAAATCACCGAACCATAAGTTTATAATAACATATTTGCATAGACTAGGACGCTTCTGTATGCAAATATGAGATTATAAATGAGTGGGCTTAAGGATATCCGACGTGACCCTATATATTTATGGTATTGATTTAGTATTCCAGTTTGGGGTGTATTTCTTTTGACTCAGGATTCGTCCATACAAATTTATCGTATTTCATCTTGTTATCGTATCATTTCGACGTTTTGACGAGTGATTCTTTAAGCTTCATTTGATTCGCGAATTGTTACGAGAATCTTTTCTAAATATTTACTGATCGACGTGAACGTAATGGGATGGTGGTGGTGAACCCTTAGAGACTTTTAAGAACTAACGATTTTTTTAAACTCTTCGTTTCGAATTTTATCGTTCTATGAACGACGACCGATTTGTCAGATTGACATGTGGAACCTGTTAGGTTTAATCCACTTCTACCTATTGCGTATCTAAGTAACTATTGGTGGGTAACACGATTTTCAATGTTCGAACAGAATTATCTGTGAGCAGATCTAAGTATATTTGATTTAACACTGGGGTAGAACCTCAAAATCCCTTTCTCTACACTTGTAATTGGGTAACAATGATTGAGTTCGAGGACGAACTCCAAATAACACGGATGTACTGTGACAACCGAGAATTTTCTAGACTTTAAATAATAATAAACTATTTTATTTATTAATCGAAATTTGTTTTCGAGGGATATCAAAGTTATTTGATTCGAAAACGGGAATTTATTTTACATAATGTAAAAGACTACGCAAAATCTGAGAACTGACGAGATACAAATTAAATTTATATTTAGTTATTCAGAAATATTTGATAAAAATGTTTATTAATTTATCTGATACTCCTCTTTTAGTTTTAATAACATACATTGAAAACGAGAACATTCAAGTTGAATTTTATTTTTCTTTGAACGCAACTATTCGAATTAATCGATGAATAGTAACTATTCTAAATAAAAATGTAGACGATTTCGAAAATTAGTCGAGTAAATACTCTACTTTATTATAATGATCATTTTCAAATAAATGTGCGAATTTTGTTAAGCGAATAAAATTTTATCGAGCCCGATCAAGCCCCGAACCATTATGTTACGAATGTTATAACAAAGCTTGCCATTTTAACCCTACACTATCAAAACCTTGCACTTTCAATTTCATATAAATAGAAAAACTACTCCATTTTTCTCATTAGTTACCAAACCCTAACCCTAAAACTCTCTCCCCACCTCTTTATAAATTCCCGGCGCCTCTTTTTGTCCGACCAGTTTTCCAGCCTCCAGAAAATGTAGCCATCACTCTTTATTTACAAATCAACTAAAGATCTATATTATACAACCTTATATTCACTATCTACCATCACCAAACAACCACGAATTTGTCGTCTTGGTCCTAACCGTGACCAGCCGCCACTTTCTTGATAAGCATTAACAACCACCATCACCGTGGTGGTCTTGTCAACCATCGACACCATCTCTTCGAGCCGCCATAGCCACCAGACCTGACCACTAACTCTTCATGCCATGACCACCAGATTTAAATACTATTCATTCACGTCATCAACCACCAGCCATGGCGGTTTACCACGGGTCAATTGTTCGCATCATGTGACCGTCGTCGCCATCGAGTCACCAGCAGTCGCGTCGCTGGCATCACCAGTTGACCACCACCAACTGTTGTTACCATCACAGCCGCAACCCCACCTCCACCACCAATATTCGTTAGTCACCACCACCACCACCACATTGTCATCGTGATCTCCCAACTGTGGCTCAACCACGTTCTAACCATCACCACCAGTAGATCTACACATCCACCACCTTTATAACTCCATAATCGACACCATCGGCCACCATAGGGTGCGTCTGGTTATGTAACCGACCTTTAGGAGGCGTTTGGTTTACAACAACAGCGCCAACATACGTGTTTGTTTTGGGCCAGTCTCGGGTGTTTGCCTTGTTTAGCCGCGAGGATGCCTTGGTTATAAAAACGACCAGCGAATGTACTTTTGGTTCGCTATGTACTAACAACAAGGAAGTGTTTGGTTGCTGTTTAAGCAACAACAGGAGTGTTTGGTTTGTCGTCTAACAGCAGCAAAAGTGTTTGGGGTTACCGGCAGGTGTTACGGGATGATTGGTTTTAGCAGTTCGCTATAAAGGAGCGTTTAATACTAATAAGGGTGCGTTCGGGTTCGGCAGAAAACAAGGACAAAGGTCGTGTGTTTCACGTGGTTTGTTGTGGTTTAATTCGGCTAGTAAACTATTTAAGTACATTAATTATAAAAACGGATTAAATGGTGGTAAGATCTGGTTAAATAAATGTGTCGAACATTATAGTTATTTCGAGAACTATAAATATAATTATACGATTAAATACGTGTTTAAATAGCTCACATCGGGCGTCTGACCTTTAAAATTTATAACACATAGGTTGTGTTTGGTATTTGTTTAGTTATGATGATTACATAGCCTAGTTAGAAATACATTGAAACACGATTTGTAAACGTAGATTTTTTGGACAAATGGAAAATATTGAGAATTCGTTAATATGGAAAACGTTTTATAAACGAATGGGTCATGTCGAAATTTTCTATAAAGTTTAATACTTTACATTTTGTTCACAACAAACTACTATTCTATTTGTAAACCGATAAATTTAATATATTTTTAAACCGCTAAAATAAATAAATACTATTATAATTGTAAATCGATAAAATAAATAAATACTATTATAATTGTAAATCGATAAAATAAATAAATATATTATATTTGCAAACGATAAAATAAATGGACTTTATTGTATTGGTAAACTAATGAGGGTTATACTTTTTACCTAAAAGTGATAATTATTAATTAGTGATGATTTTCTTAAAATATGTCGGACTATGTTGTCTAATTATTTTTGTCACGATCTTTATACTGCAATATACAAAATAAATATATACTTTTGTTTATTTTGTAAAAATCATTATCACTATTATATAATTCAACATAAGAATTATATAATCGTCAGGTTATACGTAATGTGTACAGAATACAATACATACTTGGTGTGTGCCTAATTTTTTTATTCTATTTAACCAACCACCAAACTATTATAACTTGGAATTTAAATATTTTATCAATGGGTCACGTTGGTGTAATATTCATTGAGAACTCAGATACACATTTTTACAATTTAGCCGATTAGTTAAACCACAACACCATGACCGAGCCGTATCGAATTCCGTTTGGGCGGAGCGTATTATTAGCATCACTATTGTTCACGCTACTACGTCGAGGTGAGTTCATACCCCACCTTTTCTTACTTTAAATGGAATTATAAATTTTTTTATAATTGCTCTTTGGGGGAGGTACATGCTTGGTCGTAAACCAGTTATAAACTTACTTTATTGTCAGGAACTATTTATAAACTTGCTTGGTCGGTTATAAACTGATTTAATTGTTATGTGGTGATTGGTTAACTCCATTAGTTGCCATACTTATAAATGCTCATACTAAACTTTCTATTGTGGGTTTCATACCCAAAACTTTAACTGCTTTTCACTGGTTGTCGGGTAGAGACAATAGTTTCAAGAATGAACACAAGTGCATATACTCGTTTATGTATTGGTCTAAGTCCTGCTTTAACCCAATTACTTTGGCCCATTATCATGAACCGTTAATTTAGACCAGATGACCGGTCGAAAGCGCGAATGTTATGGATAGATCTATCGGGGTTGACGCCCCTGTCCGGCTTGGTCCAACAGAGGACAAGCGGGCACAGTTTCATTTGAGTCTGTCGACGGATGTCGTGGGTTAGGCATCCATAGGGGCTGCATTAGTTGATTATACTACCGGTGTTGTTAACAATTCGGTGTCATGAGCTTAGATAATAATTGTAATTCCCTAATCAATGCAAGAAACCCTAATCTTAACTTAATCAACACAAGGTATTACTTTTCAAACGTAATCTTATTATTGTATAATAAAGAATTACAAGTGTTATGGATAACACAGTTTGATGACAATGTGTTGTGCACACTTTGAACAACAATAAACCCTAACTTATGAATACAGTCGTAGCTGTTTGATTCACTAAGTTATATGCAATAATGTTCTTGATATCTCAAAGTGTTAAACATTAATGCATGGATACACATCCTATTTATAGTGTTACGAGTTTGACCTAAACAGTACTTGATGGCGACTACAAAAGCTTTTACAAGTTCCCACATCAGTCACATGATGTCCTTCTATTCTTGTTAGTTTTCCATTATGCTTTAAGGAAACAGTTGTCAAAACAGTTTCCTTTTTCTTCATAGTCTCGAACACACAAATGGCATGTCCAAAGTGTGTTGAGAGTTATCAGGGTATTGCCACCCCTGTTAACTCTCAACCCCTCAGAGTCCCTGATACATCTTGGCTGTTATCCATCACAGCCAATGAGTATGTCTTCAGGTAATTCTTCGACTTCCCTGACAATGTCTCTGACATGGAATCCTCTGAGGTTGCTCACAGAGACTTGGATCTCTGTGAGTCTTGCGAAACTTTCCTGCCTCCTAGACACAGGCAAGGGACTATCTAACAGCCTAATTATGTTTAAATCAATGATCAGGGAATCTAACAAGTTTAGATTCCCAACAATCTCCCCCTATTTAAACATAAATAATGCTAGATGTAACTAAGTTAAGGTAAGTGAGTTTAACAGCTTCTTCTTACACATAACAGATCTAAACAAACATACCTCATGATTTTATTAAAACTTAAAGAAAATTACAAGTGCATTACATAAGCAAAATAAAAAATGAAGTTAAAAAAGGGCTGTGAACATCTTCAATAGTCATTATTTTTAATTCTTTCTTCAGCTTCAGCCAAGTCTAATCTGTTATCAATTTCATCCTGCAAAGTCTTTGCAAACTTCTTGGAATACTCTGTGTTGATCTTGAGACATTTCTTGTGACAGAGTAGCTGAATAGTTGAAGCTAAGCACAGCTCATCTTCCCTTTGAAAAGCATACTGGCAAGCCTTGTTCATGAATGCCATTCCTCTTTCAGGCTCTGTGTATGTCTGACTATTAACAGGGCCAATAATACCATTTGGGAGGATCAAATCCCTGTGCTTGCCATCCATTTGAACATCTTCAGTAACAAAAGTTTCATTAACAATTTGTGAAATCCTTCTCCTTTTGTTGCCTGTCTTTGGGGGTTCTTGTTCAAAAAGCTGTGGTGGGGGATCAATCTTAAGTTTGGCTGCTGTTTCCTTGATCTAGTTAAACTTGGCCTTAAGAGTTTTAAGCAGAAGAAAATTAGCCTGTCCAGACCTTTTGGCAGCTAAGGCTTCAAGTTTGAACCATTCTGATAACCCAAGTGTCTTTAACCTGAAGTTGTCAAACACATCCATATTTCTCTGTTGGTTTTCCCTCCATAAGATCATCTGTGGGGTGTTTGTGGATTTATGAATGGTGTATTTGAACTTGGTTATCTTGCCAGAAGCATATCTGTTGTTCACGCAGGCATCATAATCAGCTTTGACTTTCCTTAAAGCCTCAGCGCGTTTTGCTTCCATTTCCCTTAACCTTTGTTTTTGTTTTTCCCTTTCAGGTGGTGTCATCTTCCTCAGAGTAGCTTCATTCAATTCTTTGGCTGTCTTGAGTGCATTTAATCTTTTAAATTCTTCAGCCTGTTGCTCTATTTCTTCAGGGGTTAAAGGAATCTCATCGGAAGGTGTAAAGGTTGAGAATTGGGAAAGGTCTGTGGTGGATCCTCCTGTCTCTAGCATCGCAGCTATCTTCTTAAGTTTGGTATCTGTGTCAACCAAAACTATCTCCTTTCCTTTCTTCGAGACAGAGGACTCCACACTTATGTTTTTCAAAACATCAGCTCTTTTGATAAATGTTGTCTGAGCCTGAGTTTGAATAGCTTTGGGGAAAGAGCTAACAGTGAATTTTAATTTCTTAGCAGCTGGTTCATCATCATCCTCAGGCTTGCTGGTGTTAACCAAAACCAGAGACTTTGATGAGTCAGCTCCATCTTGAGTTTGTTGCTCCCCCTGAGTATTATCCTCATCATCAGGTATTATAACAGGTGTGATGACTTGGAGAGGAACAGATGTAATGGTGGGGTTAGTTGATGATGAGCCTTGTTCAGCAGATGCAAGGCTGACTGTTGTATTTTTCTCCCCCTCACGTTTATCCTGACTTCGCAGATGTTTGGATGAACGTGCTTTAAAACGTCTTGCAATCTGCTCCACAGAGGCAGCCATAACACGTTGTCTTTTTCTTGAAGCCCTGGCAATCTTCAGCAGGAGGTTGGCATTTGCATTAGTATTTGCTTGAACACGCCTGGCAATAAAGTTAGCATGGCGGTATTGCCTGGTGCGAACAGCATTAAATTGCCTGTGCATGGTGAGTTCATGTTCATGGAACATGGCAGGAACTGCTGAGTCAATGGCATCCTTTATTCTTGTTGAAAGATGACTGAGTCCTTGGGCTACACCTCTTCTTGCACCATCCTGAATTGGCTCAGTGACAGCCTCAGCCACAGGCTTTTTGATGATGCCTGGAAATGTTACAGTGAAGTTGTGCATCTCAGACTTGATCACATCCAGCTTCCTTGATAAGCGCTCAATATCTGATTGATGATGAACAGGCTGAAGATTCTTGATATTGAGGCTTTGCTGAGCATAGTCATCCCCCCTTGGTAGAATATCAAAGTTCGTCTGGGCAGGATGATCAAACAAGAGAAACTCCGCTGTTAGATCATAGGCTGGAGATTGGAAAACTGTTGTTGTGGATGTAGCAGAGTTAGGAGTATCAACAGCATCCTTGGGAGGAGAAGTCTTATCACCAGCTGGTGTAGACACAGCTATTTCTTTTGGAGGAGAGACAGACAGCTGGTCTTCCTCATCTTCTTCATCCTCTTCATCGAACATCCCTTCAGGGAATTCATCCTCAGGCATGGACTCAATATCAGAGACATAATCTTCCAAGGATAGCATTTCTTCATTAGCATTTAACAAAGGCTCTTCATCATTGGGTTTGTCTTGAGTCATTGTATCAGCCTCCTTTTCTTGTTGTACCTGAGACTCGATGACTGGCTGTACAATTTCAGCCTGCAAATTAGTTGTAATTAGTAACAGGGAAAAATATAAGTGGAATGGTCGCCATTTCGCTGTCCCAGAGAGGCTGAGGGTGATTACTCAGCCACTCCAAAGGATAAATCCTTGGGACTCTTTTAAGTGTTAAAAAAATAAGGTTAATGATCGGCATTCGCTGCCCCTAGGAAAGCTGAGTGTGATTATTCAGCCCCCCCAAAAGGTAAAACCTTTGGGACTCTTTTGATTGTGAGACATATGTTGTTTATGGATCGCCAGTCGCTGCCCCTAGGAAAGCTGAGTGTGATTATTCAGGCCCCCCAAAAGGTTAAAACCTTTGGGACTCTTTTAAGAGTGAAACATATGTGGTTAAAGGTCGCCTGTTACGCTGCCCCTAGGAAAGCTGAGGGTGATGATTCAGCTCCCCCTGAAAGGATAAATCCTTTGGGACTCTTTTAAGGAGGGAACCAAGAGGCTGTGTGAAGTACAGCTGATCAAGGTTGAGACATTAGTGTATTCAGGTTGTTGTTAGCCTTAATACTGTCTAGAGGGTGCAGGGTCATCGGGGTGCTTTATAAACACAAATGAATTATTCCCTGGTGCAAAGACAGGGTGTATAGAAGTGTTAAAGGATTCTAAGTGCATTGACAGACTTCTATGGGTCGAGGATTACCCTAACTTCACCACTCTCTCCTACAGACAAATGAGAGTGGCTGCTTGTGAACCTCTAAAAATGTACACTGATTACCTGTGAGATATCAGCTTGATCAGGCTGGTTTCCTGTTGTCTCAGCTGACTTTGAGACACTAGACTCCTGTTGTTTGTCAGCCAATGAATCTGAATCCACATGAGTATCTGGACCAGAGGAGGTGTCAGTCTTCTTTCCCTTGGCCTTAGAAACAGCTTTGGAGTGGGAAGAAGAGGGGATTTTCTTCTTCTTAGGCTGTTGGCCAGAAGAAGCCTTGGACTTAGTAGTGTGCTGCCCAGAGGTCAAAGACATAGACTTGCCAGCAACACTAGAAGTATTCACCTTCTCAGAGGAAGGGAGCAAGGGCTTCTCAGCGTTTGGTACTTGGTTGGCTACATTCAGCATATGGGTGGAGACAGGGACATCTTCAGCTCATATTTCCTTGTAGATGGCGCCTGTGATGCGATAGGGCTTAAGAGCAGTCAAGGCCTTGTTGTGGTAGTTATCTCCCAGCAGGCTTTCAAAGATCAGAGACAGGAAGCGCACATAACAGATATTCTTTTCTCTGACCTGATTCCTTCCCTTCAGCTGTTCTACAAGATTTGAGAAGAGAATGCTTCCAACGTCAACATCAGCTCCCCAGATTAATCCATAAGCAATAGCCTGATGGTTGAAAGACATCTGATCCTGTGATCCCTGCATTCCTCCCAGGGATTTAACAATGTGGGTGAAGAGGACACGCCACATGGGAGTGAAATACTTAATCTTCAGAGGAGATTTGGCGAGGACCTCAGTTGGTGTAAGTGCAGGGTTAACGTCATGGCAAGGGTTGAGTGTGGCCAGGGCTTCTTTGACAGCCTTTTTTTCAACTACCTTTAGGCATTCATCTCCATGCTTCAATCCGACCACACTTGAAAAGTCTTTAAGGGAGAAGGCAAAAGGGTGTCCATTGCATGAAAGGCTAAATGTTATGGTTTCTTCTACCACTTCAGCAGAATACCAGAATTCCCTAAGGTATTCTTGGTAAAAGGTGGATGGGGATTTGGTGAAGGCTTCACTTAGGTCACAATTCTGCATGAAATTTACCAGATCTGAATAGGTGCTGTTTGGTGCCTTAATCCATCCAATGGCGTTGTTGGAGGCGAGGATGCTCTCGTTGATCTCGAAGTTAACATTTGAAGCTTTGGGAACTGAAAACGCCATGGATTTGAGGTTGAAGGTGAAAGAAAATGGCGGATAGGTAAGAGAGATAAGAACTTAGAGAGAGAAGTAGATTTTAGAATGGTGGTGGGTGAGAAGAGAAAGGAGACAATATATATTCAAACTAAGTGAACAGTTATTCAACCGTATTAAATACAAGGTGCAAAAATGACTGCTCAAGTGGGTCCCCTTGACCTTTCAAAAAGTTTGTCTCCTCGTTATCCGAAAAATAAATGATTAAATATTGAGAATGTTTTTTGCATTTACTTGAAAAGTAACTACCTAGTTTCATGTGAAAAACATTTAATATAGAATCAATCATTTAATGAACACATTTAATATCAAGCCACAGGCTTTGAGATATTGAGCATCCCTAGCTCAGCAACTAGCCTGTTGAACAAAGGTTTAGCCAAAGGCTTTGTAAAGATATCAGCTAGTTGCAGCTCTGTGGGAACAAAATGCAGCTCAATATCTCCCTTCATTATATGATCCCTGATAAAATGATACCTGATATCAATGTGTTTGGTACGAGAGTGAAGAACAGGGTTGTTGGATATGGCAATGGTGCTGGTGTTGTCACAAAAGATTGGCACTTTGTCATACAAGATTTCATAGTCAGCCAATTGACTTTTCATCCAGAGCACTTGAGCACAACAGCTGGCTGCAGCAACATATTCTGCTTCAGCTGAAGACATAGCCACAGAGTTTTGCTTTTTAGCACTCCATCCAACCAATTTTCCTCCTAGGATTTGACAGTTGCCTGAAGTGCTCTTTCTATCAATACAACATCCAGCATAGTCTAAATCTGAATAGGCCTTGAGATCAAAGCCTGATTCTTTTGGATACCATAGGCCTAGAGATGGTGTTCCTTTGCGATACCTGAAAATTCTCTTAACAGCCACTAGATGGGATTCTTTTGGGTTAGCTTGGTACCTTACACAGAGACATGTGGAGAATTGGATATCTGGACGACTAGCTGTTAAATACATGAGTGACCCAATCATGCCTCTATATAAAGTCTCATTGACAGAGACCCCTGACACATCAGGGCCCAAGTTGTTGGGTGGAAGCATGGGGCATTTCACTGATGCACAATCAGCTAAGTCATATTTTTTAAGTAAATCCTTAACATACTTTTCTTGACAGATTGAGATTCCCTTAGGACATTGTTTAATTTGAAAGCCCAAAAAGTAAGTTAATTCTCCCATCATACTCATCTCATATTTCTTGGTCATTAATTTAGCAAAATGTTTACTAAGATTTACATTTGTTGACCCAAAGATGATATCATCCACATAAATCTGCACAATGATGAAATCACTCTTATCCTTGAAGGTAAAGAGTGTTTTATCAATAGAACCCCTGACAAATTTATTTTCAGTTAAGAAATTGGAAAGAGTTTCATACCATGCTCTTGGAGCTTGTTTCAGACCATACATTGCCTTGTGAAGTCCGTACACATGGTTGGGAAACTCGCTGTTCTCAAATCCTTCAGGTTGTGCAACATACACTTCCTCAGCCAAATCACCATAAAGGAAAGCACTCTTAACATCCATCTGATACACAGTGATGTTCATATAGGCAGCATAAGCAAGGAAGATTCTGATGGCTTCAAGTCTAGCAACAGGTGCAAAAGTTTCATCATAATCAATTCCTTCAGTCTGAGATAACCCATGTGCTACCAGTCTGGCCTTGTTCCTGATGATGTTCCCAATCTCATCCATCTTATTTCTATAGATCCATCTAGTGCCTGTGATATTCTTTCCAGGTGGAGCTGGCACTAGTGTCCATACTTTGTTCCTTTTGAACTGATTGATTTCTTCTTGCATAGCAGCTACCCATCCTTCTTCTACCAGAGCCTCAGCTACTCTTTTAGGTTCAATTTGTGAGAGAAATTCAGCAAAGAGACATTCATTAGCTGAGGCTGACTCTGAGTCTTGGATTCGCTGTCTGGTTGTGACCCCTGCATTTGGTTCCCCAATAATATTGACAAGAAGAATGTGTTGATCTCTTGACTACTTATTTTGAGGAGCTGGGGATTCAAGGACAGGAGTACTTGTGGGCACAGCTGGTACAATTTGAGTCTCATCCTGCTGACTAGGAGGGCTTTCTTCAAAGACTACTTCAGTGTCAGAGTCTACTTCAGCCATATCAAGGGATGCTATTTCATTATCAGCAGGAGAATCTTCAGGGATTTGAAGAATTGGTGAGTCATCAATATCTTGAGAAGGACCATCAGAAATTTGAGGTTCTTCTTCATCAAGTTCCTGAGAGGTAGGAACTTCTATGTTGTGAGTAGACAGAGGGTCAAAGGCAGGGACATAAGGGGTGAGAGTGTTGGAGTGATGATGACTGGTAGGTCTGGGTTCTGTGAACTCATCACTTGGAAAAGATACATTTTCATTAAAATCAATTTCATCACCCTCTGTTCCTGTTCTCTGTATGACTTCATCATCTTCATTGAATCTAACATGGAATGTTTCTTCTACTTCTTGTCTTCTGATGTTGAATACTCTGAAGGCTTTGGCTGTTGGAGAGTATCCCAAAAAGAAACCATCATCAGCTTTTTCATCAAACTTTCCAAGTTTATCCCTGTAGTTATAAATAAACACAGGGCACCCAAACACATGAAAATAGCTGACGTCTGGAGATCTTTTTCTGAAAACTTCATAGGAGGTTTTACCATGTCTTTTGACAATGATTGATCTGTTTTGTGTGTAGCAAGCAGTGTGAGCAGCTTCTCCCCAAAATTGCTTTGGTAAGGCTGCACCATTTAACATGATTCTTGCTGCTTCAATCAAAGTCCTGTTTCTTCTTTCAGCCACACCATTTTGTTCAGGGGTGCCAGCTGAAGAGAAGTTCTGTGAAATCCCTTTTTCATCACAAAAAGATTCAAGTTGATGATTCTTGAATTCAGTACCATTATCACTTCTTAGAGCTTTGACTCTAACATCATTCATATTTTCAACCTGTCTGATGAAAGACATGATGGTTTCAGCTGCTTCACTTTTCTTTCTGAGGAAGAACACCCATGTGTATCTTGAAAATTCATCAACTATGACCAAGGTGTATTTGTTGTGATTAATGGTCTGAGGTTTGACAGGCCTAAACAAATCCATGTGAAGGAGATGTAAGCACTTGTCAATAGAGAATGATTGCCTAGTCTTGAATGAAGACCTGTGATGCTTTCCTTTGACACAGGCAGAACAAGTTTTGTCTTTGGAGAACATTACTGAAGGTAGACCAGCAACCAAGTTTTGAGTGGCTTATTGATGTTCTTGAAGTTGAGATGAGACAGTCTTTTGTGCCACAGCCAATTGACACTTTCAGAGGCTTTAGCAAGAAAACAATTTGAGCTGTCTTCAGAGCACACAGCCATGTTGATGACATAAACATCTCTCCTTCTGGGTGCAATCAGCACAACATCATTGTTTTTGTTGAATATGGTTCCCTGAGTCTTAGTAAACAAAACCTTATAGTCAGCATCACACAATTGGCTGATGCTAATAAGATTGTGTTTAAGACCATTCACATATGCAACCCTGGTAAATGTAATCCCATTGCAGTTCATTGAGCCATATCCTTCTGTGTCACCTGAAGAGTTATCTCCAAACACCACTTTAGGACCTGGCTCCTTTGAGTATCTGTGCAGGTATTGTTGAATCCCTGTCATGTGTCTAGAACAGCCACTATCTAGATACCATACCGATTCCTTGAGATATTTCTGCACAGATACATAGAAACAGATTAGTTCCTATGGTGAACCCACTTTCCAGTGGGTTCCCTGAATTGCTTATTAGCAACTCTTGTGTTCCTGGAAAACTTTTGGTGTTGGGATGGACAGTTCATTGTTTCATGGTTATAACTCCCACAGATATCACACCCAGGGAAGTCACCACACTCGTCTGAGTGATGGTCTGTGAACCCACAGAATTTACAGGGAGGATAAGGTTTGTAATTTCCCTATTGTCTTTTGGAACTCTGTGGTCTGTCCCTAGAGGGTGTCTGAGCTCTTTTAGCTGCCATGTGTCTGTCATGATCTAAGGTCGAATGATGAGAATTTTTACATACATTGCAATAAGGTTTGATTAACCTTTCCCCTTTGGGTTCTCCTAGGACAGACTTAGGTTCAGGAGAAGTAGAGCTATGTTGTTTCAAGAGTTCTACTTCTTTCATAAGAGACAACAGGCGATCTTCAGTGGTAGGTTCAACCTTATTCACAACTTTAGTAGTAACAGGCTTAAAAGCTACTTGTTTACCAGTTTGTTTAGCAGGCACATGAAAAACTTTTAGCTGGAGGATTCTCAATATCTGTCCTAAGTTCATCCTTAGCAGATCTAGAAGAACTGCTGGGTTCAACTCCAGAGTGTTTGGGTAAGGGTGGTAGCTCAGCCACATCTTCAGAGACAGGGTCATTTGTCAAAGTGGTATCTGACATATGAATAGTCTCTGTAGATTTAAAGACAATGTCTTTGGGTTTGGTGAGAATTCTCAGCTTATTTTTCTTAGCAGATATATCCCTTTTTAAGTCAGCAGGCACTTCATCCCTAAGCAATTCATCAATAGTAAACCTAGCACACAGCCATTTTTCAATAATCTTGTTCAATTCAGAGACTTGATCATTTAAAGCAATGTTTTTCAAGGTTAATCTAGCTACTTCATTTTGCAGGGATATTTTCTCTAAATTAACCCGCCTGAGGGTTTCACATTCAGCCTTAGCATTTAGCATTTCAGATTTAACAGAGTGAAACTTATCAAGTAGGTTCTTTCTTTGTTCCTCAACAAAGTGTAAATCAACAATGGTGTAATCAAGGACATGCTTACGTTCATCGCTATCAGACATGGATAAAAGCCTGTGTACCTTTTTCATTGTGATGTCAAACCATTGTCCTGATCTTGCATCACCTTTTCCAACAGCTGGTTCATCCTCAGCTATCGCCATAAAAGCCCTGACTCTGGTGGTGTCTTCTTCATCTGAAGTCAGTGGCTCATCATTCCAATCATAAGTTTCAGCAACCAACCCTTTCTCTGTCTTTTTCTCACCACCTTTCTTTTTGGACAGAGCTTCAATCTTCAAGTTCATTTGTTCTAACTCAGCTTTAAGTGCCTTGTACTTATTTTTGTAATCTTTCTTCTCAGTGTCTAAAGAATTAGATTGAGATGAGTTGTTATGTTGTTTGAACTTGTAGGGTTTGGATGAAGATGATGGATAAGAGGGTGAGGATGTCTTGGTAGAAAGACAGTCTTTTTGATAATGTCCAAGCTTTCCACAGGCAAAACAAGTTTCTTTTGACCTGTCAGTTGGTTTACTTGCTGATCCTACTCTTCCTGATCTTTTAAAGTATCTTCTTTGGTTGGCTAGCAAGGCTCTTTCATGGAACTCTGCATTGAGGTCTGTCAAGAACTCTTGGCTGCTACTGGTATCTTCTTCAACATCAGAATCGCTGTCATGAGGATGTGTTGCAGAGATCAATGCTTTGGAAGATGCTCCTTGGACTACAAATCTTTCAGTCTCTGATTTGTAGATAGTATCGATCAGCCCTTCTTCATAATTGTACTTTCCATAGAGCTGAGCAAGGGTATCATTTTTGATTGAGTTGTTAGCTCTCTAAGTCTGATTCATTCTCAGCCACTTTCTTGGAAGGCTGTTGACAAAAGTAGCATTGATCTCAACTTGACCAATAGTGACATCATTCATAGCTAGGTCATTTAGAAGAATCTTCAGCCTAGTATAGGTTTGATGAACCTTTTCACCTTCTTGTGACTTAAAGGCATTAAACTGAAGTCTGAGTACCTGAATCTTTGTCTCTCTTGTTTCAGAGGGTCCTTCATGGCCAAGAATGAGGTCTGTCCACATTTGTTTAGCTGTGGGACACTGAATGACAGACTTCATGATATGCTTGGGAAGGCAGGAAATTATGATGCTTTTGAGACGTTTATCTTGGTTTGCTAATTTCCTATCAGCTGGAGTTCATTGTTTGAGAGGTTGGGAAGAGGGTTTTCTTCAGTGGATGTAAGCGCCATGGGAATATATGGACCATTTTCTAAAATTTCTAAAAGAAAAGGTTCAAGCCCATCAAGATATACAAGAAAATGACTCTTCCAACTGGCAAAATCTTCTTCATCAAAGACTGTGTTGGATTGTAACACACGACTTATAATGATATAGAAATGTAGATGAAGATTAAACCAAAAAAAGAAAGATTAGATTAGATGAAGGAAAAAGAGAAAAACAAAGTTGTGAATTCCTAGTGAGAGAAACACATACGTTTCTCTCTCTACAAAACAATGGAATGGAAAACACACACACAAATGAGGCTTAGGAGGCCTTTTATACTAAGTAGTAAGTGTTTAGGAGGCCTTCCTCATTTGTGTGTTCGGGACTAATTCCCGTTACATAAACATTAATAACTAAGAACTCTCGACACCGTTGAATAGTATTTTTCACGAGCTTCGCAATGGTATATTATATGACCATCACTTTAAATAAGGCTAAAAATCTCCCCCTAAGGGGTGGTCATGTAATATGTGACTTCACTTCGTTGGTGTTGCAGACTTTGAAGCTCGTTGTCTTGAGAGTTCTTTCATATTTCCTTTCATGACTTGTGATCTTGGATCTTTGATCTTTGCCTTGACTTGATCTTGTAACTTTTCCATCTTGTGTTCTAGTGTCTTTACCCACATACACATGTTTTGAGTTGATATGAAAGCTTGTTAACAATCTCTCTTGATCATCAGAGTAGCGGAAGTCTTTGTCTTTAGATGTTCTTGAGCTTTCTTTAATAATCCTGAATATGTGGCCTTGAATTGCGACTCTTGAGATAACGCCACCGTTTGCATTCCACCAGTTTCCCGTTATACAGTACGAATACTGTACTTGTGATCAGGTAAGTTCATGGAACTTCCTTGACAGGATTTCCAGCTGTGGTAGCCGTTCTCAATACTTGAATATATCGAAAGATAATTCAAATTAAGGAGTGAATCATGCAGTTCCATTCTGCTGATTAAGTCATCATCTCACTTTCCTGGAACAAGTCTGAATCAATTAAGAATCAAACCATCGTTGCTTTCCAGTTGACACAAGTTTGATTCATATAGAATCGCACAAGTTACCTACCGCAGTGCTGTTTGATGATGACACTAGAAGGATTTCCATTCGTCACTGTAAATACTGAAAAGTATTACTCTGAATTTTCTGGCAAGATCATAAAGATATTGCGTCGAGACCTGGAACGAGTTTGAATCAATTAAGAATCAAACCACTGTTGCTTTCAAGTTAACATATGTTTAATTCAAGTGAATCTTACATATGACCTACCGCAGTGCTGTTTGATGTTAACACTGGAAGGATTTCCATTCATCACTGTGAATACTAAAGAGTATCACTCTGAATGTTCTAGCAATACCACAAGGATAGAGCGTAGGACTCTGTAAATCATCGCTTGTGTTCTAATGATGAACAACAATTGATCTATGGAATAAGTGTCCTAATGAGATTTTTGATGAATCTCGTTGGATCTAGACTCTATAAGTGCACGTTTATTTGGTGATCGGAGGCTGGAGCAGACTGCCACCTATTCAATATCTACTATCTCGGAGTGATAAAGTTGATAGAAATGAGTTGAACTCCGTGACAATAAAACAAACTTCTTTTGAGAGAAGCTTGAGTAGGCTGGGAAGGGTTGTGCATTGCATCACTAGGTCCATGATGCTTTGTCTTCAGTATCAGAAATCATCAAAGTGATTCTGATAATAGATGTATTGACCCGGTTTCTGCCTAAGTTGTATGGAGGGCTTCTTTCTTTACATCCTTTATCCTTACATTTCTTTTTCATTCTTCAACCCCTTCAATGCTTACCAAGACGTCATAACTAGCACCTTGTTGTGATTGTTCCAGTGCTAGCTTAAGTCATTAGTCGGCATTATTCCCGTACACTCAACTACTCCATCTTTCCTAATGACTTCTAAGTTCTAATGGATTGTCCCTGGGAAGATCCCTCCGGTTCTGGTTGGATCATAGGACGAATACCTAACCACCTTTTGACACCAATATCGTCGTGATTAATTGTGTTGAAGGGTATGGATATCGTAACCAGAAAAATCATTTGAAAATGCAGTCAAGGTGTTGATGAAATCAATGTTTACACCTTGAAAGTTTTCTCTATCACTAAAAACGCTCCCCCTACATATGTGCATCATAAAAGGAGAGATTTTTGCACAAATTAGGAAGAGAAAGCACTTATATCAAAGATCTTATTCAAGATAACACATTTTAATCACTATTCTCCCCCTCAAAAATTGCATGAAATTGAAATTTTTGTGAAACTAGTGATGAACCATGGAGAGAATAATGTGTCATGAAACTTTGGAACAAATGTTTATAAAAACATTATACTCCCCCTCGAAAAGAGATTGTATTTAAATAGGGGAGTATATGAGCACATTATTTTGAAATACTTTGAAAATTTGTGCTCAAAAGTCCGAGAAAAATTGTGTTCATGAGCTTAAAACTTTGAATGTTTCGATATAGGCTCATGACCGAGAAAAATGAATTTCTCGTTGTTGAGGATAAGTCAAAGACTTTCCTTTATTTAGGGACCGGGTTATAGTCTGACATGTGACTATAAGCCATTATGAGAAGAAAAATAGAAAAGACATGTTTTGAAAACATTTGAACTCTCATTCGAACTTTATGTACGTACCCGTGTCGTTATTGAACAACATTTCTAAGCACGTCCATATTATCGATGCTGAGAGACATGTCGGAGAAGAATATTTTTGGTATTTTTGAAAGGTTTGCTCATTTTTTATTTTGTTTTTATAGGTTTTATATTTTTGTATTTTGATTTTCTGATAGATATATACAAGGTTACTGCGAATGTGCAAGACGTTCAAGTTCATCAGGAGTGAAACTACGCATACCAAGTCGACGAACCAAGAATTCAAATCTGTCTTGAGAAAGAGCTTTGGTGAAGATGTCGGCTAGTTGGTAGTCCGTCTTGACAAAGAACAGTTCGATCGTTCCTTTTTCCACATGCTCCTTAATGAAATGGAATCGGACAGCTATATGCTTGGTCTTGGAGTGTTGGACTGGGTTGCAGGATATGGCTATGGCTGATTGTGAATCACAGTAAATAGGGACTTTGTTAAAGTAAAAGCCATAATCCGTTAGTTGTGTTCTCATCCAAAGGACTTGAGCACTACACACGGATAGAGACACATATTCTGCTTCCGCGGTTGACAACGCCGTACAGTCTTGTTTCCTTGATGACCAGCTCACTAGCTTCTCGCCTAAGAATTGTGCTCCACCGGAAGTGCTCTTGAATGTATCATGACACCCTGCATGATCGGCATCTAAAAAACCAGTGAGATTAAAACTAGAATCCTTTGTATACCAGAGACCCATGTTAATGGTTCCCCGGAGATAACGAAAGATCCTTTTAACCTCCTTGAGGTGCTTCTCGGTTGGCTTAGCCTGGTACCGAGCACATAAACAAGTAGCATGCACAATGTCCGGTCTGCTTGAGGTTAAGTACATAAGGGACCCGATCATACTTCGGTATTTTGTAGCATCTACAAATGTCCCTTTCTTATCCAAATCAAGCTTGTGTTTAGTGTCCATTGGAGTACCAATAGGATCACAGTTTTCCATGCCAAATTTCGTTAGAATCAAGCACATACTTGGACTGATTTATGAAAATACCACGGGGGGATTGGTGAACTTGGAGACCAAGAAAGAACGTCATTTCCCCCATCATGGACATTTCGAATCGACTTTTCATAAGGTCGGCAAATAATATGGAATATTTTGGGTTAGTAGAACCAAATATAATATCATCTACATAGACCTGAGCCACCAAGATGTCGTTGCCATAGTGCTTGATAAACAACGTTGGATCAATGGTTCCTTTGCTGAAGTGATTTTGTAGAAGAAATGATGATAATTCGTCGTACCATGCCCTTGGTGCTTGTTTCAAACCATAAATTGCCTTTTTCAACTTGTAGACATGGCTTGGATGTTCAGTATTGATGAAACCTTCAGGTTGACATACATACACATCTTCTTTTAACGGCCCATGCAAGAAAGCCGTCTTCACGTCCATTTGATACACTGTGAATGATTTGTGTGCAACGTATGCCAAGAAAATCCTAATAGCTTCCATCCGAGCAACCGGGGCAAAGGATTCTGCGAAGTCAATTCCCTCCTTTTGTTTATAACCTCTCACAACTAACCGAGTTTTGTTCCTAATGACCGTTTGCTCCTTATCCATCTTGTTTTTGAATAACCATTTCAGAGTGAGGGGATCGATATTGTCTGGTCGAGGTACTAACTCCCATACATCAAGCCGGATGAACTGATTGAGTTCTTCTTGCATAGACTCAATCCATGATGCATCGGTCATTGCTTCTTTCACACTTGCTGGTTCCATTGTACTGACTGATAGTGCATAGATACACATATCACCATCGGTACGCAGCTGATTTCGTGTTGAGACCGGTCGTGAGAGATTGCCAATCACTTGAACCAAAGGATGATTCTTAGTCCATTTGTGTTCATGTGGAAGTGTATGAGAAACTTGATGCGAGCTCGACGGATCCACATATGGTGCTGAAGGCTGAGTAGTGCTTGTGGAAGCCGCAAATGGATTAACAAACTCGTGTTCGTTGAGCATCGCATTGTTTGCGTTTTCAGCAACTATTTCATTTTGAAGATGAACATGAGTAGGAATTTGCTGAGAATGTTGTTGAGTTGCGTCAGCAATCGGAGAAGTGGTTGGAATGTTTTGAGTCACTATGGTTGAGGTTGACGTAGATGGTGCAGAAGTAGATGCCGATGGTGTAGATGCAGTCGGAGGTTCTTGAACTACTGTAGCAGGTGCAGCCGGGGCATTTTGAGGAACACCAAATGACGAAGGACCCTCCATATATTCATCATAGATTGGCCCAAATAAAACTTCCAAGTCACGTTCCGATGGTTGTAACGATGAGATTGCTGACGGTGCAAATTGAAGCGCGAGTCCTGAACTTGCGTGTCCAGAAGTCTGACCTTGAAGCTCGGGATGTGAACTTCTATGCTGAGAGGCCATACCCGAGAGTTCATCAAAGGTAACGTTCATAGTCTCCATTACCTTTCTTGTCCTTCGATTATACACCCTGTAAGCACAAGCAGTTGAAGAATAACCAATGAAAAAGCCAATATCACCTTTAGGTTCAAGTTTACCGATATCTTCACGATCATTCTTCGGATAACATAAAGCACCGAAGACATGTAAAAATGAAATATCCGGTTTTCTTCCATTAATGATCTCATAAGGTGTTTTGTTGAAACGGGTGTGAATAATGGAGCGGTTTTGAGTATAACATGCAGTTGCTATAGCATCGGCCCATAGAAATAACGGTGCACTAGAGGAGAGAAGCATCGTTCGAGCAGCTTCAACTAACGTATGATTCCTCCGTTCCACAACTCCATTCTGCTGTGGAGTTCTTACAGCCGAAGTTTGATGAGAAATCCCAACTTCGTCAAAATAAGCTTTCAATTTCTGATTGGTGAATTCCGTACCGTTATCCGTTCTCACAATAATGACAGGGGCTTGCAGTAGTACTGATGTTTTCTTCAAGAAGTTAATAATTACATCAGGGGTTTCATCTTTTGAAGCAAGAAAATGACCCCATGTGTAACGAGAATAGTCATCCACAATGACAAGGACATACCACTTTCCATTAATACTTTTGATTCTCATTGGGCCACGCTGTTGGGAATCTAAACTTGTTAGATTCCCTGATCATTGATTTAAACATAATTAGGCTGATAGATAGTCCCTTGCCTGTGCCTAGGAGGCAGGCAAGTTTCGCAAGACTCACAGAGATCCAAGTCTCTGTGAGCAACCTCAGAGGAGTCCATGTCAGAGACATTGTCAGGGAAGTCGAAGATTACCTAAAGACATACTCCTTGGCTGTGATGGATAACAGCCAAGATGTATTAGGGACTCTGAGGGGTTGAGAGTTAACAGGGGTGGCAATACCCTGATAACTCTCAGCACACTTTGGACATGCCATTTGTGTGTTCGAGAATATGAAGAATAAGGAAACTGTTTTTGACAACTGTTCCTTAAAGCATAATGGAAGACTACCAAGAATAGAAGGACATCATGTGACTGATGTGGGAACTTGTAAAAGCTTGTGTAGTCGACATCAAGTACTGTTTAATCAAACTCGTAACACTATAAATAGGATGTGTATCCATGCATTAATGTTCAACACTTTGTGATATTAAGAACATTAGTGCGTATAACTTAGTGAATCAAACAGCTACGACTGTATTCATAAGTTAAGGTTTATTGTTGTTCAATGTGTGCACAACACATTCTCATCAAACGGTGTTATCCATAACACTTGTAATTCTTTATTATACAATAATAAGATTACGTTTGAAAAGTAATACCTTGTGTTGATTAAGTTTAAATTAGGGTTTCTTGCATTGATTAGGGACTTTCAATTGGTATCAGAGCGGTGTTTGATATTAAAACCTTCAAGAAACATCGTTCTCAGTTTTATAATCAAGATCCACCATGCCGGAAACTTCTAGCCCACACTCACCTTCCACAAACCCATCTTCACCAAGACTTAACCCCCAGCAAATGACGATGATCTACCCCAACTTCTTGACTCAAGAGGTGGATCACACGTCACCAGTGTACCAGTCTTTGATGAAGAAGACTTTGCCAGTTGGAAGAGTCAATTTCTTGTATACCTTGATGGACTTGAACCTTTTCTCTTAGAAATTTTAGAAAATGGTCCATATATTCCCATGGCGCTTACTTCTACTGAAGAAAACCCTCTTCCCAAGCCTGTCAAACAATGGACCGCAGCTGATAGGAAATTAGCAAACCAAGATAAACGTCTCAAAAGCATCATAATTTCCTGTCTTCCCAAGCATATCATGAAGTCTGTCATTCAGTGTCCCACAACTAAACAAATGTGGACAGACCTCATTCTTGGCCATGAAGGACCCTCTGAAACAAGAGAGACAAAGATTCAGGCACTCAGACTTCAGTTTAATGCCTTTAAGTCACTTGAAGGTGAAAAAGTTCAGCAAACCTATACTAGGCTGAAGATTCTTCTAAATGACCTCGCTATGAATGATGTCACTATTGGTCAAGCTGAGATCAATGCTACCTTTGTCAACAGCCTTCCAAGAAAGTGGTTGAGCATGAATCAGACTCAGAGAGCTAACAACTCAATCAAAAATGATACCCTTGCTCAGCTCTATGGTAAGTACAATTATGAAGAAGGGCTGATCGATACTATCTACAAATCAGAGACTGAAAGATTTGTAGTCCAAGGAGCATCTTCCAAAGCTTTGATCTCTGCAACACATCCTCTTGACAGCGATTCTGATATTGAAGAAGATACCCGTAGCAGCCAAGAGTTCTTGTCAGACCTCAATGCAGAATTCCATGAAAGAGCACTGCTAGCCAACCAAAGAAGATACTACAAAAGATCTGGAAGAGTAGGATCAGCTAGCAAACCAACTGACAGGTCAAAAGAAACGTGTTTTGCCTGTGGAAAGCTTGGACATTTTCAAAAAGAGTGTCCTTCCACCAAGACATCCTCACCCTCTTATCCATCATCTTCATCCAAACCCTACAAGTTCAAACAACATAACAACTCATCTCAATCCAATTCTTCAGACACTGAGAAGAAAGATTACAAAAATAAGTACAAGGCACTTAAAGCTGAGTTAGAACAAATGAACTTGAAGATTGAAGCTATGTCAAAAAAGAAAGGTGGTGAGAAAAAGAACGAGAAAGGGTTGGTTGCTGAAACCTATGATTGGAATGATGAACCATTGACTTCAGATGAAGAAGACACCACAAGAGTCAGGGCTTTTATGGCGATAGCTGAGGATGAACCATCTGTTGGAAAAGGTGATGCAAGATCAGGACAATGGGTTGACATCACAATGAAAAAGGTACACAGGCTTCTATCTATGTCTGATAGTGATGAACGTAAGCATGTCCTTGATTACACCATTGTTGATTTGCACTTTGTTGAGGAACAAAGGAAGAACCTACTTGATAAGTTTCACTATGTTAAAACTGAAATGATAAATGTTAAGGCTGAATGTGAAACTCTCAGGCGGGTTAACTTAGAGAAAATATCCCTGCAAAATGAAGTAGCTAGATTAACCTTGAAAAACATAGCTTTAAATGATCAAGTCACTGAATTGAACAAGATTGAAAAATGGCTGTGTGCTAGGTTTACTATTGATGAATTGCTTAGGGATGAAGTGCCTGCTGACTTAAACAGGGATATAACTGCTAAGAATAAAAAGCTGAGTATTCTCACCAAACCCAAAGACATTGTCTTTAAATCTACAGAGACTATTCATATGTCAGATACCTCTTTGACTAATGACCCTGTCTCTGAAGATGTGGCTGAGCTACCACCTTTGCCCAAACTCTCTGGAGTTGAACCTAGCAGTTCTTCTAGATCTGCTAAGGACGAACTTAAGACAGATATTGAGAGTCCTCCAGCCAAAGTTTTTCGTGTGCCTGCTAAACAAACTGGTAAACAAGTAGCTTTTAAGCCTGTTACTACTAAAGCTGTGAATAAGGTTGACCCCACCACTGAAGATCGCCTGTTGTCTCTTATGAAAGAAGTAGAACTCTTGAAACAACACATTAAGCCTTCCGCTGAATGCTCTACTTCTCATGAACCTAAGTCAGTCCTAGGTGAACCCAAAGGGGAAAGGTTAATCAAACCTTATTGCAATGTTTGTAAAAATTCTCACCACTCGACCTTAGATCATGACAGACACATGGCAGCTAAAAGAGCTCAGACACCCTCTAGGGACAGACCACAGAGTTCCAAAAGACAACAGGGAAATTACAAATCTTATCCTCCCTGTAAATTCTGTGGGTTCACAGACCATCACTCAGACGAGTGTGGTGACTTCCCTGGGTGTGATATCTGTGGGAGTTATAACCATGAAACAATGAACTGTCCATCCAAACGCCAAAAGTTTTTCAGGAACTCAAGAGTTGCTAACAAGCAATTCAGGGAACCCACTGGAAAGTGGGTTCACCATAGGAACTAATCTGTTTCTATGTATCTGTGCAGAAATATCTCAAGGAATCGGTATGGTATCTAGATAGTGGTTGTTCTAGACACATGACAGGGATTCAACAATACCTGCACAGATACTCAAAGGCGCCAGGTCCCAAAGTGGTGTTTGGAGATAACTCTTCAGGTGACACAGAAGGATATGGCTCAGTGAATTGCAATGGGATCACATTTACCAGGGTTGCATATGTGAATGGTCTTAAACACAATCTTATTAGCATCAGCCAATTATGTGATGCTGACTATAAGGTTTTGTTTACTAAGACTCAGGGAACCATATTCAACAAAAATAATGATGTTGTGCTGGTTGCACCTAGAAGGAGAGATGTTTATGTCATCAACATGGCTGTGTGCTCTGAAGACAGTTCAAATTGTTTTCTTGCCAAAGCCTCTGAAAGTGTCAACTGGTTGTGGCACAAAAGACTGTCTCATCTCAACTTCAAGAACATCAATAAGATAGCCACTCAAAACTTGGTTGCTGGTCTATCTTCAGTAATGTTTTCCAAAGACAAAACTTGTTCTGCCTGTGTCAAAGGAAAACATCACAGGTCTTCATTCAAGACTAGGCAATCATTCTCTATTGACAAATGCTTACATCTCCTTCACATGGACTTGTTTGGGCCTGTCAAACCTCAAACCATTAATCACAACAAATACACCTTGGTCATAGTTGATGAATTTTCAAGATATACATGGGTGTTCTTCCTCAGAAGGAAAAGTGATGCAGCTGATACCATCATGTCCTTCATCAGACAGGTTGAAAATATGAATGATGTTAGAGTCAAAGCTCTAAGAAGTGATAATGGTACAGAATTCAAGAATCATCAACTTGAATCATTTTGTGATGAAAAAGGGATTTCTCAGAACTTCTCTTCAGCTGGCACTCCTGAACAAAATGGTGTGGCTGAAAGAAGAAACAGGACTCTGATTGAAGCAGCAAGAACTATGTTAAATGGTGCAGCCTTACCAAAGCAATTTTGGGGAGAAGCTGTACACACTGCCTGCTACACTCAAAACAGATCAATCATTGTCAAAAGACATGGCAAAACCTCCTATGAAGTTTTCAGAAAAAGATCTCCAGACGTCAGCTATTTTCATGTGTTTGGATGCCCTGTGTTTATTTATAACTACAGGGATAAACTTGGAAAGTTTGATGAAAAAGCTGATGATGGTTTCTTTTTGGGATACTCTCCAACAGCCAAAGCCTTCAGAGTATTCAACATCAGAAGACAAGAAGTAGAAGAAACTTTCCATGTCAGACTTAATGAAGATGATGAAGTCATACAGAGGACAGGAACAGAGGGTGATGAAGTAGATTTTAATGAAAATATTTCTTTCCCAAGTGATGAGTTCACAGAACCCAGACCTACCAGTCATCACCACTCCAACACTCTCACTCCTTATGTTCCTGCTTTTGACCCTCTGTCTACTCACAACATAGAAGTTCCTACCTCTCAGGAACTTGATGAAGAAGAACCTCAAATCTCTGATGGTCCTTCTCATGATATTGATGACTCACCAATTCTTCAAACCTCTGAAGATTCTCCTGTTGATAATGAAATAGCTTCCCTTGATATGGCTGAAGAAGACTCAGACGCTGAAGTAGTCTTTGAAGAAAGCCCTCCTAGTCAGCAGGATGAGACTCAAATTGTACCAACTGTGCCCTCAAGTACCCCTGTTCTTGAATCCCCAGCTCCTCAAAATAAGTGGTCAAGAGATCAACACATTCTTCTTGTCAACATTATTGGGGAACCAAATGCAGGGGTCACAACCTGACAGCGAATCCAAGACTCAGAATCAGCCTCAGCCAATGAATGTCTATTTGCTGAATTTCTTTCTCAAATTGAACCTAAAAGAGTTGCTGAGGCTCTGGTAGAAGAAGGATGGGTAGCTGCTATGCAAGAAGAAATCAATCAGTTCAAAAGGAACAAAGTATGGACACTAGTGCCAGCTCCACCTGGAAAGAATATCACAGGCACTAGATGGATCTATAGAAATAAGATGGATGAAATTGGGAACATCATCAGGAACAAGGCAAGACTGGTAGCACAGGGATTCTCTCAGACTGAAGGAATTGATTATGATGAAACTTTTGCACCTGTTGCTAGACTTGAGGCCATCAGAATCTTTCTTGCTTATGCTGCCTATATGAACATCACTGTATATCAGATGGATGTAAAGAGTGCCTTCCTCAATGGTGATTTGGCTGAGGAAGTCTATGTTGCACAACCTGAAGGATTTGAGAACAGCGAGTTTCCCAACCATGTGTACAGACTTCACAAGGCAATGTATGGTCTGAAACAAGCTCCAAGAGCATGGTATGAAACTCTTTCAAATTTCTTATCTGAAAATAAATTTATCAGGGGTTCTATTGATAAAACACTCTTTACCTTCAAGGACAAGAGTGATTTCATCATTGTGCAGATTTATGTGGATGATATCATCTTTGGGTCAACAAATGTCAATCTTAGTAAACGTTTTGCTAAATTAATGACCAAGAAATATGAGATGAGTATGATGGGTGAATTAACTTACTTTTTGGGCTTTCAAATTAAACAATGTCCTAAGGGAATTTCTATTTGTCAAGAAAAGTATGTTAAGGATTTACTTAAAAAATATGACTTAGCTGATTGTGCATCAGTGAAATGCCCCATGCTTCCACCCAACAACTTGGGCCCTGATGAGTCAGGGGTCTCTGTCAATGAGACTTTATATAGAGGCATGATTGGGTCACTGATGTATCTAACAGCCAGTCGTCCAGATATCCAATTCTCCACATGTCTCTGTGCAAGGTACCAAGCTAACCCAAAAGAATCCCATCTAGTGGCTGTTAAGAGAATTTTCAGGTATCTCAAAGGAACACCATCCCTAGGTCTATGGTATCCAAAGGAATCAGGCTTTGATCTCAAGGCTTATTCAGATTCAGATTATGCTGGATGCTGTATTGACAGAAAAAGCACTTCAGGCAGCTGTCAAATCCTAGGAGGAAAATTGGTTGGATGGAGTGCTAAGAAGCAAAACTCTGTGGCTATGTCTTCAGCTGAAGCAGAATATGTTGCTGCAGCCAGTTGTTGTGCTCAGGTGCTCTGGATGAAAAGTCAATTGGCTGACTATGAAATCTTGTATGACAAAGTGCCAATCTTTTGTGACAACACCAGCGCCATTGCCATATCCAACAACCCTGTTCTTCACTCTCGTACCAAACACATTGATATCAGGTATCATTTTATCAGGGATCATATAATGAAGGGAGATATTGAGCTGCATTTTGTTCCCACAGAGCTGCAACTAGCTGATATCTTTACAAAGCCTTTGGCTGAACCTTCGTTCAACAGGCTAGTTGCTGAGCTAGGGATGCTCAATATCTCAAAGCCAGTGGCTTGATATTAAATGTGTTCATTAAATGATTGATTCTATATTAAATGTTTTATTAAATGTTTTTCACATGAAACTAGGTAGTTACTTTCCAAGTAAATGCAAAAAACATTCTCACATTTTTTAATCATTTATTTTTCGGATAACGAGGAGACAAACTTTTTGAAAGGTAAAGGGGACCCACTTGAGCAGTCATTTTCGCCCTTGCATTTAATTCGGTTGAATAACTTTTCACTTAAGTTTGAATATATATATTGTCTTCTTTCTCTTCTCACCCACCACCATTCTAAAATCAACTTCTCTCTCTAAACTCTTATCTCTCTCAACCATCCGCCATTTTCATTCTCCTTCAACCTTAAATCAATGGCGTTTCCCGTACCAAAAGCCTCCAATGTGAACTTCGAGATCAACGAGAGCATCATCGCCTCCAACAACGCCATTGGATGGATCAAGGCACCAAACAGCACCTATTCAGATCTGGTAAATTTCATGCAGAATTGTGACCTAAATGAAGCCTTCACCAAATCTCCATCCACCTTTTACCCAGAATACCTTAGGGAATTCTGGTATTCTGCTGAAGTAGTTGAAGACACCATTACATTTAGCCTTTCATGCAATGAACATCCTTTTGCCTTTTCCCTTAAAGATTTTTCTAGTGTGGCCGGACTCAAACATGGAGATGAATACTTGAAGACTGTTGACAAAAGGGCTGTCAAGGAAGACCTGGCCACACTCAACCCTTGCCATGATGTTAACCCTGCCCTTACACCAGCTGAGATCCTCGCCAAAGCCCCTCTGAAGATTAAGTATTTCACTCCTATGTGGCGTGTCCTCTTCACCCACATTGTGAAGTCCCTGGGAGGAATGCAGGGATCACAGGATCAGATGTCGTCCAATCATCAGGCTATTGCGTATGGACTTATCTGGGGAGCTGATGTCGACTTTGGAAGCATCCTTTTCTCAAACCTGGTAGAACAACTGAAGGGAAGGAATCAGGTCAGGGAAAAGAACATCTGTTATGTGCGCTACCTGTCCCTGATCTTTGAGAGTTTGCTGGGAGAGAATTACCACAACAAGGCCTTGACAGCTCTGAAGCCCTATCGCATCACAGGCGCCATCTACAAGGAGATAGGAGCTGAGGATACCCCTGTCACCGCCCACATGCTGAACGTTGCCAACCAGGTACCCAACGTTGAGAAGCCCTTGCTCCCTTCCTCTGAGAAGGTGAATACTTCTAGTGTCGCTGGCAAGTCTTCGTCTTTGACCTCTGGGCAGCACACTACTAAGTCCAAGGCTTCATCTGGCCAACAGCCAAAGAAGAAGAAAATCCCCTCTTCTTCCCTATCCAAAGCTGTTAGTAAGGCCAAGGAAAAGAAGATTGAAACCGCCTCTGGTCCAGATACTCTTGTGGATTCAGAATCTTTGGCTGACAAACAACAGGCGTCTAGTGTCTCTAGGTCAGCAGAGACTACAGGAAACCAACCAAACCAAGCTGATATCTCACAGGTAATCAGTGTACATTTTTAGAGGTTCACAAACAACCACTCTCATTTTTCTGTAGGAGAGAGTGGTGAAGTTAGGGTAATCCTCGACCCATAGAAGTCTGTCATTACACTTAGAATACTTTAAGACTTCTGTACACTCTGTCTTTGCACCAGGGAGTGATTCATTTGTGTTAATAAAGCACCCCGATGACCCTGAACCCTCTAGACAGTATTCAGGCTAACAACAACCTGAATACATTAATGTCTCAACCTTGATCAGCTGTACTTCACACAGCCTCTTGGTTCCCTCCTTAAAAGAGTCCCAAAGGATTTATCCTTTCAGGGGGAGCTGAATCATCACCCTCAGCTTTCCTAGTGGCAGCGTAACAGGCGACCTACAACAACATATGTTTCACTCTTAGAAGAGTCCCAAAGATTTTACCTTTTGGGGGGGCTGAATAATCACACTCAGCTTTCCTAGGGGCAGCGACTGGCGATCATTAAACAACATATGTTTCATAATCAAAAGAGTCCCAAGGTTTTTACCTTTTTGGGGGGGCTGAATAATCACACTCAGCTTTCCTAGGGGCAGCGAATGGCGACCATTAACCACAATTCATTCACACTTAAAAGAATCCCAAGGATTTATCCTTTGGAGTGGCTGAGTAATCACCCTCAGCCTCTCTGGGACAGCAAAATGGCGACCATTCACCTTATATTTTTCCCTGTTACTAATTACAACAAACTTGCAGGCTGAAATTGTACAGCCAGTCAAAGAATCTCAGGTACATGAAAAGGAGGCTGAAACAATAACTCAGGACATTCCAAATGAAGAAGAACCTGTGCTCAATGCTGATGAAGAAATGCTCTCAGTAGAAGATTATGTCTCTGAGTTTGAACCCATGCCTGAAGATGAATTCCCTGAGGGAATGTTTGATGAAGAGGATGAAGAAGATGAGGATGACCAGCTGTCAGCCTCTCCTCCTAAAGAAGATGACAAGACTTATCCTCTCAAGGAAGCTGTAGACACTCCAAACTCTGCTACATCTGCAACAACAGTCTTCCAAAGACCAACATATGATCCAACAGCCGAATTCCTCATGTTTGATCATCCTACCCAGACCAACTTCGACTTGATTCCAAGGGGGGATGATTTTGCTCAGCAAAGCCTCAATATCAAGATTCTTCAGCCCGTACATCATCAGTCTGATATTGAGCGCTTATCAAGGAAGCTGGACGTGATCAAGTCAGAGATGCACAATTTCACTGTCACTTTTCCAGGCATTATAAAGAAGGCTGTGACTGAGGCTGTCACTGAGCCAATTCAGGAGGGTGCAAGAAAAGGTGTGACCCAGGGACTAAGCCATCTCTCGACACGAATCAAGGATGCCATTGACTCAGTTGTCCCTGCTATGTTCCATGAACAAGAAAACAACATGAACAGGCACTTCAATGCGGTTCGCAACAGGCAATACAATCATGCTGGTTTTATTGTCAGGCGTGTTCAGGCCAATACCAATGCCAATGCCAATCTCTTGCTGAAGATTGCCAGGGCTTCAAGAAAAAGACAACGTGCCATGGCTGCCTCTGTGGAGCAGATTGCAAGAAGATTTCAGGCACGTTCATCCAAGCATCAGGGAAGTAAGGATGAACGTGAGGGGGAGAAGAATAATATACTCAGCCTTGCATCTGCTGAACAAGGCTCATCATCAGCCAATCCCTCAACAACACCTGTTCCTCTACAAGTCATCACACCAGTTATAGTACATGATGATGAGGATGATACTCAGGGGGAGCAACAAACACAAGATGGAGCTGACTCATCTAAATCCATGATCTTAGTTAACATCAGCAAGCCTGAGGATGATGATGAACCAGTGGCCAAGAAACTTAAATTCACTGTGAGCTCTCTCCCAAAATCTATTCAAAATCAGGCTCAGACAGCGTTTCTCAAAAGAGCTGATGATTTGAAGAACATAAGTGTGGAGTCCTCTGTCTCGAAGAAAGGTAAGGAGATAGTTTTGGTTGATACAGACACCAAACTTAAGAAGATAGCTGCGATGCTAGAGACAGGAGGATCCACCACAGACCTTTCCCACTTTTCAACCTTTACACCTTCCGATGAGAGTCCTTTAACTCCTGAAGAAATAGAGCAACAGGCTGAAGAATTCAAAAGACTAAATGAGCTCAAGACAGCCAAAGAATTAAATGAAGCTACTCTGAGGAAGATGACACCACCTGAAAGGGAAAAACAAAAACAAAGGTTGAGGGAAATGGAACTAAAACGCGCTGAGGCCTTAAAGAAAGTCAAAGCTGACTATGATGCCTGCGTGAACAACAGGTATGCTGCTGGCAAGATAACCAAGTTTAAATACACCATTCACAAATCCACAAACACCCCACAGATGATCTTATGGAGGGAAAATCAACAGAGGAATATGGATGTGTTTGACAACTTCAGGTTAAAAACACTTGGGTTATCAGAATGGTTTGAACTCAAAGCCTTAGCTGCCAAAAAGTCTGGACAGGCAAATTTCCTTCTGCTTAAAACTCTTAAGGCTAAGTTTAACTGGATCAAGGAAATAGCTGCCAAACTCAAGATTGATCCCCCACCACAGCTTTTCGAACAAGAACCCCCAAAGACAGGCAACAAAAGAAGAAGAATTTCCCAAATTATTGATGAAACTTTTGTTACTGAAGATGTTCGTGTGGATGGTATGCACAGGGATCTGATCCTTCCAAATGGTATCGTTGGCCCTGTTGATGGTCAGACATACTCAGTGCCTGAAAGAGGAATGGCATTTATGAACAAGGCCTGCCAGTATGCTTTTCAGAGGGAAGATGAGCTGTGCCTGGCTTCAACTATTCAGCTACTCTGTCACAAGAAGTGTCTCAAGATCAACACAGAGTATTCCAAGAAGTTTGCAAAGACTTTGAAATTGATAACAGATTAGATGTGGCCGAAGCTGAAGAAAGAATCAAAAATGATGACTATTGAAGATGGTGTCAGCCCTTTTTACCTTCATCTTTTATTTTACTTATGTAATGAACTTGTAATTTTCTTTAAGTCTTAATAAAATCATGAGGTATGTTTGTTTAGATCTGTTATGTGTAAGAAGAAGCTGTTAAACTCACTTACCTTAACTTCGTTAGATCTAGCATTATTTATGTTTAAATAGGGGGAGATTGTTGGGAATCTAAACTTGTTAGATTCCCTGATCATTGATTTAAACATAATTAGGCTGATAGATAGTCCCTTGCCTGTGCCTAGGAGGCAGGCAAGTTTCGCAAGACTCACAGAGATCCAAGTCTCTGTGAGCAACCTCAGAGGAGTCCATGTCAGAGACATTGTCAGGGAAGTCGAAGATTACCTGAAGACATACTCCTTGGCTGTGATGGATAACAGCCAAGATGTATTAGGGACTCTGAGGGGTTGAGAGTTAACAGGGGTGGCAATACCCTGATAACTCTCAGCACACTTTGGACATGCCATTTGTGTGTTCGAGAATATGAAGAATAAGGAAACTGTTTTTGACAACTGTTCCTTAAAGCATAATGGAAGACTACCAAGAATAGAAGGACATCATGTGACTGATGTGGGAACTTGTAAAAGCTTATGTAGTCGACATCAAGTACTGTTTAAGTCAAACTCGTAACACTATAAATAGGATGTGTATCCATGCATTAATGTTCAACACTTTGTGATATTAAGAACATTAGTGCGTATAACTTAGTGAATCAAACAGCTACGACTGTATTCATAAGTTAAGGTTTATTGTTGTTCAAAGTGTGCACAACACATTGTCATCAAACGGTGTTATCCATAACACTTGTAATTCTTTATTATACAATAATAAGATTACGTTTGAAAAGTAATACCTTGTGTTGATTAAGTTTAAATTAGGGTTTCTTGCATTGATTAGGGACTTTCACACACAAATCCATATGTAGGAGATGTAACCTATTCGTTGAGTTGGGAACAGGTTTGGGTTTGTGAGGCTTCTTCTTACTTTTACCTTGCTCACATGAAGGACAAAGATGGTCTTTTGTATATCTGAACTTTGGAAGACCGGTAACGAGATCATCTTTCGCGAGATGGGTGATGGCATCGAAATTGAGATGAGATAACCTTTGATGCCATAACCACGACTTTGTTGATGTGGCTCGGGCCATGAGACAAATTGGAGAAGCAGCAGACATTTGAAAAAGATCAATGGTGTAAAGGTTGGTGGTACGATTTCCTTTCAACAGATCAATTCCTTCAAGATCTCTTACAAAACATGTATGACTTCTGAAAGCGACCTCCAAGTCTGAATCACAAAATTGCCCAACCGAGAACAAGTTATGTCCCAAGCCATCAACAAAAGAGACTCTGGTGATGATTATATTTCCCCAATGAAGATCACCATAGCTTAGAATTGCTGCAACATGATCATTTCCAAATCGAACAGTTCCCATGAAACGCCATACAAAGTTCTTGAGAAGGCTTCGATTCCCAGTCATATGTTTGGAACAGCCCGAGTCCACGCACCAGAGACAAATTTCAACAGCCTGCCAATGATAAGAGAAACAAATATTTTGGCAACCGATGAAATAGGCTCCTGTAGGGTTAGAAGATAATTAAGCCGTATCACATACCGACGTTTCACTGTCATTATGAGATCTACTAGTATCGATAATTTTGCCACTACAGTCAAAATTTCTACCAGTAGGCAACCATTTAGAGGTGAGTCTAGGGCTACTAGGCTTAGCAATACTTTCTGTGGACCCTACATGCGTACTTTTTGGAACATACACCTTAGCCTTAGGAGTGCGTTGTTGTTCACTGACTGACAGCTTGTCAATTCGAGTGTAACCACCATAATTCAAACCATTCATAGTCAAACCACAAGCATCATGACTAAAAGTAAAGAAACATTTATTACATTTAGCACAAATAACTTCAGATTTTTCATTCCGAATAGCAAGCTTAAAGTCATTACATTCAGATGAATTAGGTTTCTGATTATGATTAAAAAGCGGTAAATTCCTAGAGTGTTCTTCTACTTCCACATTATTGATCTTGGGGCGACTACTTCTAGAGGCAAAAGGGACCCTATCATTCCTTGTATTGCTCGTAGGCTGTGGCCTTCTGCTCTTAGTGTAGTTGTTTATTCCTGTAGAAGAAGACACGCGTCTATTAGAATTAGCACTTTTTAAATCAATAACTTGTGGTTGAGTTATAGTGATCGGTTTTGTCCTAACGCTTGTTGTACGTTGTTTGCTAGGCACAGAGGGAGAACTAACACGAAACATTCCTGGGGCAATCACAGCAGTTTTCGTTCCAGCAGCCTTGGGAAAAGGTGTCACAGCAATACGAGTGGGTCCCGAGGTTGCTGGTTTCTGGATCATCGTATCCACAATCGAGCTAGGTTCAGAAGTCTTATCTTTTAACAATGCCTTTAGCTTACAGTTCTCACAGATTTTATCAATAAGTTTCTGATAGACAGACTTACTTTGTTCAACAGCCTGCTTATATGAAACAACAACAGATTCTAAATCTGCAATCTTAGCCTTAAGCTTCTGAACATTACCACCACTAGCACTCTCTAACCCTAACAAGGCCAAATTCGTTTCTGAAACCCCTCCTAACTGAGCCTGCAACCGTACGATAGTTTGTTGCATTTCATTGTGAGCTTTTTCATACGAAATCTTGTCATATTTGCATTCATCACATTTTTTGACAAATTTATTCCAAAGATCGGTGAATTCTTTATCCTTTTTAATGACATAAGATTCCATTTTCTCTTTCATAAGATCAAGCTCAGTTTGGAGGTTTTCATTATGCGACATAGAGGTACCTAACTCAACAGGGCTACTATCAATACAATCACGAGCTTTAGAGAGGCGTTCAAGATCGTTTTCCAAAACTTTAATTTTATCAAGAGATTCATCAGCTTCCTTCGTCAATGATTTAAAGTCTTCAACAAAGTTGGCTAATTCTTTTAGAAAAGCGTTTTCCAAATTTCCTAACCGAGCATCAACTTGATTAATAATCGGATTAATATCGTTTTGAAGAATTTTTTGAACCTCAATCTGAACAGGTGATGTAAAATTACCTCCAGTTATTTTAGAATTAACAACACGTTTAAGGATGACAAAGTTATCTTTAAGCTCGCTTAGAAATCGGCGAGTGATACTCGGTTTAGGAGGGTCATCAGACAATTCCTCACTTGGTAGCAAAAGCATTTCAGTATTCGTTTTAGACCAAACAAAAACAGTTGGAGGATTAACTTTCGGATAATAAACGGGTATCACTTCTTTATCAAGCTTTTTCATTCTTAAACGAGACTCTACAGCAAGTTCAGTAGTTTCCTCGGAATCATGCACACTAGGAGGATTATGCTCATCAGACAATAGCACACTACCATTATATAAAGTTTCATTAGTGGCCTGAACTTGCTTAAGGTATCCTGGATTAGAGGGAAGAGGACAACCTAAAGCCATTTTGTATCGAGTGTAATTTATCTCATTCACTTTTGGTGCGAGCATATTTATCGTCTGCATAGTTTGGCCACGTTTTACTAAAAGGTTGTCTAAATCTCTAATCCTATCCTGCGCTTTGCAAAAATCCTCAAGAAGCCCATCTTCTCGAATTTTGAAATCATGTTTTAGCTTTTTTCGTCCTTCTTTTAATTCCACAATAATAGATTTTTCAGTTGAGAGCTGTTTATTAAGAGAAGTGATTTCATCATTCAATTCGCTTATCTTTTTAGCACTACTTAAATGTAAGGCATTTAGTTTCTTAGTGGTGCATTTTTCTTGATAAACCGATGTAGCATGAGCTTGTTCAAGTTCCTTGATTTTAGCATGATGAATCTCAAAACTTTTCTCCCGTTCCTTATATCCCGCAAGCTCAATGGTCAATTTGGCATTAGTTTCTCTAAACTTATTATTAACCACCGTAGCATGATCTACATCCTTAGCAAGCTTATCAAATAGAGATTTATAATACGCATGTGTCTCATCAGGAAGGGTTATAGGCTGGGCAACTTGATCCAAACTAAGGTCCACACTAGGCTCATTTGAAATAATATTACTAGTATTCGTTTGATCCTCGTGTGTCTCAATATAGGGCTCAAGCATCTCAGTATACTCTTCCTCCTGATTAGACATATTATATATATCATTATCATCAAAACTTGGGTGTACCTCAGAGGGACCGTCTGCATCATAAACGGGAGCTCTGTCATCATGCATTCCTGAGGTTGATGCTTGTTGTAAGTTTGCCATCAAGATGTAGTTGGCATTAACCTCTTCTTCCTCGTCATATTCTGCAGCAGAAGCCATAAGATCAAATTTCTCAGCTTGAAGTGGGATTCCTGCCTCTTCTTTTTGTGCTATGAGAAGCTGAGTCTGAAGATAAGCAGCATCCCTCTTCTTTTTGGCTGTGCAATCTCGAGCATAATAACCAAATCCCCTGCAGTTGTAGCACTGAACCTGACGATTGTTGTTTCCATTTCCCGTACCAGTATTCTCAGCCCTTGCAGCCATAATGTTTCCCATCTGGTTACCAACCGCTGGCACAACAATTAACCCATTCTGATTACCCGCATTCGGAACACCCGGATTTGACCACGGTTTTGACCATACTGATTTCCTGCATTGCCAACGGTCTCCCCAGCATTCTGACCATATTGTGGAAACTGAGTCCCCGTGTTTCCAGCAACTACCAATTGGCGATCTTGATTCGCATTCATGAAAGGTTGAGCAATCTGCCTATTTCTAGTGTTCGAGGAGATTCTCTGATTGTTGTTGGTGGGGTTAATGGTGAATTTGAATGCTTTTGCAAGAAGGGCAAGACCAGTATTAATAGCATGAGTAGGATCGGTAATGTCATCAAAACAGGCAATGGGTTGTTGTAAGTAATTCATAGCAGCAGGATGTTGATATCCATAAGCAGTGAGTTGTTGTTGTTGTTGTTGTTGTGGCATGAAGTTACTTGATGAGGGTTGATGGTAGGGTACCATGGGATATGACATAGATGATGGAGAGTTTGCCATAAAAGCCAATAGATCTTGTGTCTTGGCACGTCTTTCTGCCCTAACTTCGTTAGCTTCATCTTGATTCATCTTCAAATAGTCATACACTTGAGTGTAGTCCACAACATAAAGATCCTTGGTTTGATTGACAAGAGTGACATATCGTGACCATTCAGAAGGAAGATTATCAAGAAGTTTGATGTTGGTAGCAATTTGTGCAGGTTCATGTTTGTTTCTTCTAAGATGGTTCATGAGGGTTGAAAACCGATGATAATAAGGTTCAATTTGTTCCCCTTCAGTAGACGTAAATTTCTCTCATTCACGAAGCAACTTAGTTTCCTTTTCTTGTAAACCGATTTCACTGCCCTTCATCATTTTCTGAATCCTAAGCCACATCTCGTGTGCGGTTTCACAACTATCGACAACAGCATAAACATCTTCAGGAAGTCCCATAAGAATGACTTGAATTGCTTGATCATCAGCGTCGAGTTGTTTGGATTCAGCTTCAGTTAATTCTTCATCTGTTTGCTCATGACTTGAATCAGCTACTGGGTTAGCATTCGTAGGGTCCCCAGGCACAATAATTGTTCTTCTAACGTACGGACCCTTTTGAATCGAGTTGACAATCAACTTTCCCAGAGGTTTACATTTTGCATAACGAAGGAGACGACTAGCCCATGTAGTGTAATTCTCCTTGGTAAGCATGGGTGGACGATTCTCAGTACCCGCAACATAGATATCTTGTTGAGACGTCATCGAAGAAGTCGTGTAAACAACAGGATCTCAATTCGTAGAAAGCGTGTGGTGATGTTGAAATTCCGAAACTTCCGATTTTTTTCTCAGTCCGACAATAAATTCCTCAGTCCGACAAAACGGTAAGCTGAAAAAATTATGTATCGCCAAATTTTGAAATTGAGTTCGAGATAGCCAAAAACTAGTAGGGAAAAAATTTGATTCTACTTGACCTAAAAATTTTAACTCTTTTTTTTTTTTTTTTTTTTTTGATCTTCGTGTAAACTATGTTCTGAGACTAGTCTAGATGGTGGCTAACACTAAAAATTATTCTAACAAAAAATTCCATCGGAATGTCCAACGATCGGAATGTCTCTCTATCGGAATGTCCCTCTATCGGAATGTCCTTTGATCGGAATGTCCTTTGATCGGAATGTTGATCTGTCGCAATGTTGCTTGTATCGGAATGTCTTACGATCGGAATGTCCTTCTATCGGAATCTTAGATCGCAATGATGATCTGTCGGAATGCTTAGATCGGAATAACTTCAGATCGGAATATGTTCAGATCGGAATAACTTCAGATCGGAATGCTGACAAAATTGAAGCAGAGTAACGGCTTAAAAACCTTCCTTATACCCGTCGGAATCCTAGATCGCAAAGTACGATCGGAATGTCCAGATCGGAATAAGTAATAAAATCCAACTATCACAATGTAGAACCAAACCCTTTGCGATGGTAATGGTTATTGCGATGGAAGCCCACGTTTAACTTGTACTTTCCGATGGAAGATTCTGCAAGAATTTCGGAAAGATGAACAAACAAGAAATTTTTTAACTTGATCCAAAATACTTGTTTTTAAGCCAAAGCCAAGATGCCCAAATCACTCCTACACGATTTAAAGAAGTTATACGACTTAGAAACACAAACAACCACGAAAATGTTTTGATGTTTTGGCGAAAAACAATCAAAATCACACGAAATGCTTAAATACGAATCCCTTGGCGAATGATACCACTTGTTGGATTGTAACACACGACTTATAATGATATAGAAATGTAGATGAAGATTAAACCAAAAAAAGAAAGATTAGATTAGATGAAGGAAAAAGAGAAAAACAAAGTTGTGAATTCCTAGTAAGAGAAACACATACGTTTCTCTCTCTACAAAACAATGGAATGGAAAACACATACACAAATGAGGCTTAGGAGGCCTTTTATACTAAGTAGTAAGTGTTTAGGAGGCCTTCCTCATTTGTGTGTTCGGGACTAATTCCCGTTACATAAACATTAATAACTAAGAACTCTCGACACCGTTGAATAGTATTTTTCACGAGCTTCGCAACGGTATATTATATGACCATCACTTTAAATACGGCTAACAGACTGGTACACTTGTGACGTGTGATCCACCTCTTGGGTCAAGAAGTTGGGGTAGATCATCGTCATTGGCAGGAGGGTTAAGTCTTGGTGAAGATGGGTTTATGGAAGGTGATTGTGGTGGGTTAGAAGTTTCTGGCATGGTGGATCTTGATTATAAAACTGAGAACGATGTTTCTTGAAGGTTTTAATATCAAACACCGCTCTGATACCAATTGTAATTCCCTAATCAATGCAAGAAACCCTAATCTTAACTTAATCAACACAAGGTATTACTTTTCAAACGTAATCTTATTATTGTATAATAAAGAATACAAGTGTTATGGATAACACAGTTTGATGACAATGTGTTGTGCACACTTTGAACAACAATAAACCCTAACTTATGAATACAGTCGTAGCTGTTTGATTCACTAAGTTATATGCAATAATGTTCTTGATATCTCAAAGTGTTAAACATTAATGCATGGATACACATCCTATTTATAGTGTTACGAGTTTGACCTAAACAGTACTTGATGGTGACTACACAAGCTTTTACAAGTTCCCACATCAGTCACATGATGTCCTTCTATTCTTGGTAGTCTTCCATTATGCTTTAAGGAAACAGTTGTCAAAACAGTTTCCTTTTTCTTCATAGTCTCGAACACACAAATGGCATGTCCAAAGTGTGCTGAGAGTTATCAGGGTATTGCCACCCCTGTTAACTCTCAACCCCTCAGAGTCCCTGATACATCTTGGCTGTTATCCATCACAGCCAATGAGTATGTCTTCAGGTAATTCTTCGACTTCCCTGACAATGTCTCTGACATGGACTCCTCTGAGGTTGCTCACAGAGACTTGGATCTCTGTGAGTCTTGCGAAACTTGCCTGCCTCCTAGGCACAGGCAAGGGACTATCTAACAGCCTAATTATGTTTAAATCAATGATCAGGGAATCTAACAAGTTTAGATTCCCAACAATAATAAATGCCTTATTTTATTTAGTGTCTTTGTATTTGTTATATTGTCACTAAGTGGATGGAAAATCTTGTGGTTCATTAAACAATTCTATTCTACTGGAAAACTCTATTATTTATCAGTGAGCTTTGTTTTTATCAGAAAACGCTAACTATTATCTGTGAACTCTGTTTTATCAGAAAACTTTATTTATTTCCAGAAAACTCTGTTGTTATCAGTAAGCTATATTTACTCTTAGTAAACTCTGCTTTTATCAGTAATCTCTATTTTTATTAGTAAACTTTGTTTTTATCAGTAAACTCTGTTTTTATCAATAAACTTTGTTAATATTAATAAACTTTGAAATTGTCAAAGAAAGTCTATTTAACAGAAACTGTGATTTTTAAACTCTTATATTTTACTACAAGGTGCAGTGGTCGGTAAAACTCTAATTTGTCATTAACGTTTTAAAACAAACTTATGAACTCACCAACTTTATGTTGACATTTTTAAGCATGTATTTCAGGTACTTGACTGTGTGGATTATTTGGAGTCTTCTTTGTGGTTCTTGGCATGTAGAGGTCGTTCTCGGATCAAGCTCTTGAATACTCATGAAGTCACAGCCTCCCAAAGCCAGTCTTCCACTGCGGTGAATTTGGGGGTGTGACAAAAGGTGATTATCAAAAACCTTTTGCTAATTTATTTGACCACCAATCCAATTTCAAGCCCTCAAATCCCTTTCCTTGGTTATGTTAACCAAAATTTAACACTTGTTAACCCTAGTCTACCCTTAGATCTAGGTTTCCCCAAAATTTTAGCCAAAATACCCAAGTAAAATAGATTTTATAAACCCTTGATTGATTTAGGAGTTTAAACCCTTAAAACTTGCAGATAACATACCACTTGCACCAGATAAACAAGTACCAACACAAAGGAACAACAAACAACCACAAAGTTTGCCTTGAATCTTGATAAATCAGCTAACCCAAACACCCCTTTGGAATCTGATTTCTCAATTTTCCAAAGAATTGTTGTGATTTAACCCTCAATCCAAGATTAAAACAACCCTAACAACAATAATCCACCCTCAGAAACACAAATCAACCATAAATTCATAGATTCACAAACAAATATGCAGATTCACCCAAAAATTAAGCAAATTTCAGAGAAAGTAAAAGAGATAAGAGAATCAAACCTCCATGAAAGTCCCTAATCAATGCTAGAAACACTAAACTTAACTAATCAACATAAGTTATTACTTTTCAAACGTAATCTTATTATTGTATAATAAAGAATTACAAGTGTTATGGATAACACCGTTTGATGACAATGTGTTGTGCACACTTTGAACAACTATAAACCCTAACTTATGAATACAGTCACAGCTGTTTGATTCAATAAGTTCTAAGCATTAATGGTGTGAATATTCTCAAAGTGTTAAACATTAATGCTGGGATACACATCCTATATATAGTGATACGAGGTTGACCTAAGTACTAGTTGATGGTGACTACACAAGACATTCACTTTTCAGACATCTGTCACAAGATGCTCTTCTATTCTTGGTAGTCTGCCATAATGCTTTAAGGAAACAGATCTTGAAATAGTTTCCTTTTTCTTCATTGTCTCGTACACACAAATGGCATGTCCAAAGTGTGCTGAGTGTTAACAGGGTATTGCCACCCCTGTTAACCCTCAACCCCTCAGAGTCCCTGATACATCTTGGTTGTTATCCATCACAGCTAATGAGTATGTCTTCAAGTAATCTTTGACTTCCTTGACAATGTCTCTAACATGGACTCCTCTGAGGTTGCTCACAGAGACTTGGATCTCTGTGAATCTTGTGATACTTGCTTGTCTCCTAGGCACAGGCAAGTGACTATCTAACAGCTTAAGTATTGTTTAAATCTATGATCAGGGAATCTAACAAACTTAGATTCCCAACAATCTCCCCCTATTTAAACATAATTATAGCTAGATCTATCTAAGTTAAGGTAAGTGAGATAACAGCTTATTCTTACTCATAACAGATCTAAACAAACATACCTCATGATTTTATTCATACTTAAAGAAAATTACAAGTACATTACAAAAGTGAAATAAAATGTGAAGGTAAAATTGAGCTGTGAATTTCTTCAATAGTCATCATTTTTGATCTTTTCTTCAGCTTCAGCTATGTCTGTTCTAGTATCTAATTTTGCCTGCAACACTTCTGCAAAAACTTTAGAATACTCTAAGCTAATCTTGAGTCCCTTTTTAGACAAAGCATCTGAATTTTTGATGCTAATCCAAGCTCATCTTCTCTTTGAAATGCATACTAGCAAGCTCTGTTCATGAATTCCATACCTCTTTCAGGCTCTGTGTATGTCTGACCATCAACAGGGCCAACGATTCCATTTGGTAGGATCAAATCCATGTGCATTCCATCCACTTGATAATCATCTGTGATAAAAGTTTCCTTAACAAGTTGAGAAACCCTTCTTCTTTTCTTGCCAGACTTTGGGGGTTCTTGTTCAAAAAGCTGTAGAGGGTGATCTATTTTGAGTTTGTCTGCTGTTTCATTAATCCAGGTGAACTTAGCCTTCAGAGTTTTAAGCAGAAGGAAATTTACCTGACCAATTCTTTTGGCAGCTAAGGCCTCAAGTTCAAACCATTAAGATAACCCAAGTTTCTTTAGCCTGAAGTCCTCAAATACATTCATATTACCCTGTTGGTTGTCTCTCCACAAAATCATCTGTGGTGTGTTGGTGGACTTGTGAATTGTGTATTTAAACTTGGTTATCTTGCCAGGTGCATACCTGTTGTGAACGCATGCATCATAATCAGCTTTTACTTTTCTTAGTGCCTCTGCGCATTTAGCTTCCATTTCCCTCAACCTTTGTCTCTGCTTCTCCCTTTCAGGTGGAGTCATCTTCCTTAGAGTAGCCTCATTTAGCTCCTTGGCTTTCTTGATTTAATTTGGTCTCTTGAATTCCTCAGCCTATTTCTCTATTTCTTCAGGTGTTAAGGGATTCTCATTGGAAGGTGTAAAGGTTGAAAATTGGGAAAGGTCTATGGTGGATCCTCCTGTCTCTAGCATCGCAGCTATCTTCTTTATTTTGTGTCTGTGTCAACCAAAACTATCTCCTTTCCTTTCTTCGAGAAAGAGGATTCCATACTCATATTTTTCAATACCTCAGCTCTTTTGATAAACGCTATTTAGGCTTGAGTTTGTATTGCTTTGGGAAGGGAGCTAACAATGAACTTTAGCTTCTTGACAGCTGGTTCACCATCATCCCCAGACTCACTAGTGTTAACCAAAGTCAGGGACTTTGATGAATCAACTCCATCATTATTCTGTTGCTCCCCCTTAGTGTTATCCTCATCATCAGGTATGATAACAGGTGTGATGACTTGGAGGGGGACAGGTGAAGAAATTGTGTTGTTGTCAACAGATGTTGAGCCCTGTTTGGCAGATTCAAGGTTAAGTACCTTTTCCTTCTCCCCCTCACGTTCAGCCTGTCTCTTCAGAAGTTTGGATGAACGTGTTTGAAAGTGCCTTGCAATCTGTTCAACAGAGGCAGCCATAGCACGTTGCCTTGTTCTTGAAGCTCTGGCAATCTTCAGCAAAAGGTTGCAGTTTCCATTTGTATTGCCCTAAACACGATTAATGATGAAGTTTGTATGACGATATTGCCTGCTTCGAACAGCTTCAAACTCTCTATGCATTGTTAACTCATGTTCATGAAATAGAGCAGGGACCTCTGTGTCAATGACATCCTTGATTCTTGTGGACAGATGACTAAGTCCTTGTGCTACACCTTTTCTTGCACCATCCTTGATGGGTTCAGTGACTGCATCCGCGACTGCCTTCTTGATGATCCCTGGAAATGTGTCAGTGAAGTTATGCCTCTCAGACTTGATAACATCCAGCTTCCTTGATAGGCGTTCAATATCATATTGATGATGAACAGGCTGAAGATTGTGAATGTTCAGGCTTTGTTGAGCATAGTCATCCCCCCTTGGCAAAAGATCAAAGTTGGTTTGGGCAGGATGATCAAACATAAGAAATTCAGCAGTTAGATCATAAGCAGGTCTTTGGAAGACTGTTGTGGTGGAGGTAGCAGAGGTGGGAGTGACCATAGCTTCCTTGGGAGGAGGAGTGTTATTATCAGCTGGTGTGGACACAGCTATTTCTTTGGGAGGAGAGATAGATTGTTGATCATCTTCTTCTTCTTCATCCTCCTCCTCAAACATCCCCACAGGGATTTCATCCTCAGGCATTGATTCAGGATCAGAGACATCATCAACTAGTGACAGCACTACTTCTTTAATATCAATCAGGGGCTCTTCGTCATCTGGTTGATCCTGAATAATTGTATCAGCCTCTTTATCCTGTTGCTCCAGGGATTCTGTGTCTGGCTGTACAATTTTAGCCTGCAAGTTGTTTTTATTAGTAACAGTGAAATAAGTAAGGGGAATGGTCGCCATTTCGCTTTCCCAGAGAGGCTGAGGGTGATTATTCAGCCACTCCAAAGGATAAATCCTTGGGATTCTTTTAAGAGTGAAAATTATATGGTTAATGATCGCCATTCGCTGCCCCTAGGAAAGCTTAGTTTGATTATTCAGCCCCCCCCCCAAAAGGTTAAAACCTTTGGGACTCTTTTGATTGTGAAACATATGTTTTTAAGGATCGCCATGTGCTACCCCTAGGAAGGCTGAGGGTGATTATTCAGCCTCCCCAAAAGGTTAAGAAACCTTTGGGACTCTTTTAATAATGAAACATATGTGGGTGAAGGTCGCATGTTACGCTGTCCCTAGGAAAGCTAAGGGTGATGATTCAGCTCCCCCTGAAAAGGATAAATCCTTTGGGATTCTTTTAAGGTGAAAAAGATATGGGTTAAAACTTTTGGGATTCTTTTTCTGAGGGAACTAAGAGGCTGTGTGAGGTACAGCTGATCAAGGTTGAGACATATATGTATTCAGGTTGTTGTTTGCCTGAATACTGTCTAGAGGGTGCAGGGTCATCGGGGTGCTTTATAAACACAAATAAATCATTCCCTGGTGCATAGACAGGGTGTACAAAAGTCTTAAAGAGTTCTAAGTGCATAGATAGACTTCTATGGGTCGAGGATTACCCTAACTTCACCACTCTCACCTACAGACATTTGAGAGTGGCTGCTTGTGGACCTCTAAAAATTTACACTGAGTACCTGTGTGATACCAGCAGAACTTGGCTGGTTCCCTGTTATCTCGGCTGACATCGAGATGCTAGACCCTTGTTGTTGGTCAGCTGAAGTCTCTGATTCCACATGAGTATTTGGAACAGAGGAAGTGTCGAGGTTCATAGTCTTCTTTCCCCTGGCCTTTGCAACAGTTTTCGTGTGGGAAGAAGATTGGTTTTTCTTCTTCTTAGGCTGTTGGCCAGTTGAAGCCTTGGACGTCGTGGTGTGCTGCCCAGAGATCAAAGACTTAGACTTGCCAGACACACCAGAGGTATTCACCTTCTCTGATGAAGGGAGTAAGGACTTCTCAGCTGAGGGTTGTTTGTTAGCAACGTTCATCATGTGGGGGGTGATAGGTACATCTTCAGCTCCAATTTCCTTATAGATGGCACATGTGATGCGATAGGGCTTCAGAGAAGTGAGTGCAGAGTTATGATAGCTGTCACCCAACAGGCTTTCGAAGATCAGAGATAGAAAGCAAACGTAAAAAATGTTCTTTTCCCTGACTTGGTTTCTTCCTTTCAGCTGTTCAACTAGATTGGAGAAGAGAATACTTCCTACATCAACATCAACTCCCCGGATCAGCCCATAGGCAATAGATTGGTGGTTGAAGGACATTTGATCTTGGGATCCCTGCATTCCTCCCAGGGATTTGACTATGTGGGTGAAGAGGACACGCCACATAGGGGTAAAATACTTGATCTTCAGAGGAGACTTTGAGAGGACCTCAGCGGGTGTAAGAGCAGGGTTCACATCATGAAAGGGTTTAAGTGTGGCCAGGGCATCCTTAACAGCCTTTTTGTCAACTACCTTTAGGCATTCATCACCATGTTTTAACCCAACCACACTAGAGAAATCTTTTAGTGAGAAGGCAAACGGGTGTTCGTTGCAAGAGAGGCTAAAGGTTATGGTGTCATCAACGACTTCAGCAGAGTACCAGAATTCCCTAAGGTATTCTTGGTAGAAGGTGGTTGGGGATTTTGTGAATGTTTCACTTGCATCACAATTTTGCATGAAGTTAACCAGATCTGAGTAGGATTCGTTTGGAGCCTTGATCCATCCAATGGAGTTGTTTGATGCAAGAATGCTTTCGTTGAGTTCAAAGTTGACGTTTGCTGCCTTGGGAACTGGGAATGCCATGGATTCAATGGTCGAAGAAGAACAAAAATGGAGGATGGGTTTAGAGAGAGAAAGCTTAGAGAGAGAAAGAGATTTGTGAAATGAGAATAGTGGTAGGTGAGGAGAGACGAGAGACAATATATATATTCAAATATGAAAACAGTTATTCAACCGCATTTAATGCAAAGTGGGAAAATGACTGCTCAAGTGGGTCCATTGACCTTTCAAAACTTATTTGTCTCCTCGTTATTTGAAAATAAATGATTAAATACTGAGAATGTTATTTAGCATTTACTTGGAAAGTAACTACCTAGTTTCATGTGAAAAACATTTAATATAAAATCAGTCATTTAATGAACACATTTATTATCAAGCCACAGGCTTTGAGATATTGTGCATCCCTAGCTCAGCAACTAGCCTGTTGAACGAAGGTTCAGCCAAAGGCTTTGTGAAAATATCAGCTAGTTGCAGCTCTGTGGGAACAAAGTGCAGCTCAATATCTCCCTTCATTATGTGATCCGTGATAAAATGATACCTGATATCAATGTGTTTGGTACGTGAGTGAAGAACAGGGTTGTTGGAGATAGCAATAGCACTAGTGTTGTCACAAAAGATTGGCACTTTGTCATATAAGATTTCATAGTCAGCCAATTGACTTTTCATCCAGAGCACCTGAGCACAACAGCTGGCAGCAGCGACATATTCTGCTTCAGCTGAAGACATGGCCACAGAGTTTTTCTTCTTAGCACTCCATCCAACACATTTTCCTCCTAGGATTTGACAGCTACCTTAGGTGCTTTTCCTGTCAATACAGCATCCTGCATAGTCTGAATCTGAATAGGCCTTGAGATCAAAGCCTGATTCCTTAGGATACCATAGACCTAGGGAGGGTGTTCCTTTGAGATACCTGAAAATTTTCTTAACAGCCACTAGATGGGATTCTTTTGGGTTAGCTTGGTACCTTGTACAGAGACATGTGGAGAATTGGATATCAGGACGACTAGCTGTTAGATACATGAGTGACCCAATCATGCCTCTGTATAAAAGTCTCATTAATAGAGACCCCTGACTCATCAGGACCCAAGTTGTTGGGTGGAAGCATGGGGCATTTCAATGATGCACAATCAGCTAGGTCATATTTTTTAAGTAAATCTTTAACATACTTTTCTTGACAAATTAAAGCTCCCTTAGGACATTGTTTAATTTGAAAACCCAAAAAGTAAGTTAATTCACCCATCATACTCATCTCATATTTCTTGGTCATTAATTTAGCAAAACGTTTACTAAGATTAACATTTGTTGACCCAAAGATGATATCATCCACATAAATCTGCACAATGATGAAATCACTCTTATCCTTGAAGGTTAAAGAGAGTTTTATCAATAGAACCCCTGACAAATTTGTTTTCAGCTAAGAAATTAGAAAGAGTTTCATACCATGCTCTTGGAGCTTGTTTCAGCCCACACATGGCTTTGTGTAATCTGTACACATGATTGGGAAACTCACTGTTCTCGAATCCTTCAGGTTGTTCAACACTTCCTCAGCCAAATCTCCATTGAGGAATACACTCTTAACATCCATCTGATACACAGTGAAGTTCATATAAGCAGCATAAGCCAGGAAGATTCTGATGGCTTCAAGTCTTGCTACAGGTGCAAATGTTTCATCATAATCAATTCCTTCAGTCTGAGTATACCCCTGTGCCACCAGCCTGGCCTTGTTTCTGATGATGTTTCCAGTTTCATCCATCTTATTTCTATAGATCCATCTAGTGCCTGTGATATTCTTTCCAGGTCGAGCTGGCACTAGTGTCCATACTTTGTTCCTTTTGAACTGATAGATTTCTTCCTGCATAGCAGCTACCCATCCATCTTCTACAAGAGCCTCAGCTACTCTCTTAGGTTCAATTTGAGAGAGAAATTCAGCAAAGAGAAATTCATTGGTTGAGGCAGACTCTGAGTCATGAATTCGTTGTCTAGTAGTAACCCCTGCATTAGGTTCCCCAATGATGTTGACAAGAAGAATGTGTTGATCTCTTGACCACTTGGTTTGAGGAGCTGGGGAATCATGGACAAGAACACTTGTGGGGATAGCCGGTATTATTTGAGTTTCATCATGCTGACTAGGAGGGCTTTCTTCAAAGACTACTTCAGTGTCTGAGTCTACTTCAGCCATATCAAGGGGTACAAGTTCATTATCAGCAGGAGATTCTTCAAGGATTTGAAGAATTGGTGAGTCATCAATAGTAGTAGAGGAAGAAGGACTACAAGAGGTCTGTGTTTCTTCTTCATCAAGCTCCTGAGAGGTAGGAACTTCAATGTTGTGAGTAGACAGAGGGTCAAAAGCAGGAACATAAGGAGTGAGAGTGTTGGAGTGATGATGGTGATGACTGACAGGTCTTGGTTCGGAGAATTCATCACTTGGGAAACACACATTTTCATTAAAATCAATTTCATCACCCTCTGTTCCAGTTCTCTGTATGACATCATCATCTTCATTGACTCTGACATGAAAGGTTTCTTCTACTTCTTGTCTTATGATTTTGAATACTCTGAAGGCTTTGGCTGTTGGAGAGTATCCCAAGAAGAAACCATCATCAGCTTTTTCATCAAATTTTCCAAGTTTATCCCTGTAGTTGTAAATGAACACAGGGCATCCAAAAACATGAAAATAGCTGACATCTGGAGATCTGTTCTTGAAAACTTCATAGGAAGTTTTACCATGTCTTTTGACAATGATTGATCTATTTTGTGTGTAGCAGGGAGTGTGAACAGCTTCTCCCCAAAATTTCTTTGGTAAGGCTGCACCATTCAACATAGTTCTGGTTGCTTCAATCAAAGTCCCGTTTCTTCTTTCAGCCACACCATTTTGTTTAGGGGTGCCAGCTGAAGAGAAGTTTTGTGAAATACCCTTTTCATCACAAAAAGATTCAAGTTGATGATTCTTGAATTCAGTACCATTATCACTTCTTAGATCTTTGACTCTAACATCATTCATATTTTCAACTTGTCTGATGAAGGACATGATGGTATCAGCTGCATCACTTTTCCTTCTGAGGAAGAACACCCATGTATACCTTGAAAACTCATCAACTATGACCAAGGTGTATTTGTTGTGATTAATGGTCTGAGGTTTGACAGGCCCAAACAAATCCATGTGAAGGAGATGTAAGCACTTGTCAAAAGAGAATGATTGCCTGGTCTTGAATGAAGACCTGTGATGCTTTCCCTTGACACATGCAGAACAAGTCTTGTCTTTAGAAAACATCACTGAATGTAAACCAGCAACCAGGTTTTGTGTGGCTATCTTGTTGATGTTCTTGAGGTTGAGATGAGACAGTCTTTTGTGCCACAGCCAATTGACACTTTCAGATGCTTTAGCAAAAAAACAATTTGAGCTGTCTTCAGAGCAAACAGCCATGTTGATGACATAAACATCTCTCCTTCTAGGTGCAATAAGCACAACATCATTGTTCTTGTTGAATATGGTTCCCTGAGTCTTAGTAAACAAAACCTTGTAGTCAGCATCACACAATTGGCTGATGCTAATAAGATTGTGTTTAAGACCATTCACATATGCAACCCTTGTAAAAGTTATCCCATTGCAGTTCACTGAGCCGTATCCATCTGTGTCGCCTGAAGAATTATCTCTAAACACCACTTTAGGACCTAGCTCCCTTGAGTATCTGTGCAGGTATTGTTGAATCCCTGTCATGTGTCTAGAGCAGTTACTGTCTAGATACTATACCGATTCCTTACGATGTTTCTGCACAAATACATAGAAACAAGTTAGTTCCTATGGTGAACCCACTTTCCAGTGGGTTCCCTGAATTGCTGATTAGCAATTCTTGTGTTCCTATAGAACTTTTGGCGATGGGAGGGACAATTAGCTGTCTCATGGGTAAAACTTCCACAGATAACACAACCTGGGAAGTCACCACAATCGTCTGAGTGATGGTCTGTGAATCTATAGAATTTACAGGGAGGATAAGGTCTGTAGTTTCCTTGTTGTCTTTTAGAACCATGTTGTCTTTCCCTAGAAGGTGTCTGAGCTCTCTTAACAGCCATTTGTCTATCATGATCTAAGGTCATGTGGTGAGAGTTCTTACAGATATTGCAATAAGGTTTGATTAACCTTTCCCCCTTGGGTTCACCTAGGACTGACTTAGGTTCACGAGAAGTAGAGCATTCAGCGGAAGGCTTAATGTGTTGTTTCAAGAGTTCTACTTCTTTCATTAGAGACAACAGGCGTTCTTCAGTTGAGGAGTCAACCTTGTTCACAGCTTTGGTTGAGACAGGCTTAAATGCAACTTGCTTACCAGATTGTTTAGCAGGTACAGAAAATATTTTAGCTGGTGGTTTCTCAACATCTGTTTTAAGTTCACCCTTAGCTGCTCTTGAGGAACTGCTGGGTTCAACTCCAGAGAGTTTGGGTAAAGGTGGTAATTCAGCCACATCTTCAGAGACAGGTTCATCAGTCAAAGTGGGATCTGACATATGAATAGTCTATGTAGATTTAAAAACAATCTCTTTGGGGTTGGTGAGAATTTTCAGCTTATTTTTCTTAGCAGATACATCCCTTTTAATGTCAGCAGGCAGTTCATCATTAAGCAATTGATCTATAGTGAACCTACTACACAGCCATTTTTCAATAACCTTGTTTAATTCAGATACTTGATCATTTAAGGCAATATTTTTCAAAGTTAACCTAGTGACTTCATTTTGAAGGGATATTTTCTCTAAATTAACCCGTCTGAGAGTTTCACATTCAGATTTAGCATTTAGCAGTTCATTTTTAATAGAGTGAAACTTATCAAGCAGGTTCTTTCTTTGTTCCTCAACAAAGTGCAAATCAACAATGGTGTAATCAAGAACATGTTTGCGTTCATCACTATCAGACATAGATAAAAGCCTGTGTACCTTTTTCATTGTGATGTCAACCCATTGTCCTGATCTTGCATCACCTTTCCCAACAGCTGGTTCATCCTCAGCTATAGCCATAAAAGCCCTGACTCTAGTAGTATCTTCCTCATCTGAAGTCAGCGGCTCATCATTCCAATCATATGCTTCAGCTACCAACCCTTTCTCTGTCTTTTTATCACCTCCTTTCTTCTTAAACAAAGCTTCAAGCTTCAAATTCATTTGTTCTAACTCAGCTTTAAGTGCCTTGTACTTGTTCTTGTAATCCTTCTTCTTATTGTCTGATGAGTTCGATTGGTGAGATGAGTTGTTGTGTTGTGGTTTGAATTTGTAAGGTTTGGTGGAAAATGATGGATAGGAAGGTGAGGATGTCTTGGTGGAAGGACAGTCTTTTTGGAAGTGTCCAAGCTTTCCACAGGCAAAACAAGTTTCTTTTGATCTGTCAGTTTGTTTACTAGCTGATCCTATTCTTCCTGATCTTTTGAAGAATCTTCTTGGATTGGCTAGCAAAGCTCTTTCATGAAACTCATCATTAAGGTCTGTCAAGAACTCTTGGCTGCCGCGGGTGTCTTCTTCAACATCAGAGTCGCTGTCATGAGGATGTGGTGCAGAGCTCAAGGCTTTGGAAGTTGCTCCTTGAACTACAAATCTTTCAGTCTCTGACTTGTATATAGTATCAATCAGCCCTTCTTCATAATTATACTTTCCATAAAGCTGAGCCAAGGTGTCATTCTTGATTGAGTTATTGGCTCTCTGAGTCTGATTCATACTCAGCCATTTTCTTGGAAGGTTGTTGACAAATGTGGCATTAATCTCAGCTTGACCAATGGTGACATCATTCATAGCAAGGTCATTGAGAAGAATCTTCAGCCTTGTATAGGTTTGTTAAACCTTTTCACCTTCAAGTGACTTGAAAGCATTGAACTGAAGTCTGAGTGCCTGAATCTTGGTTTCTCTTGTTTTAGAGGGTCCTTCATGGCCAAGGATGAGGTCTGTCCACATTTGTTTGGTTGTGGGACACTGAATGACAGAATTCATGATGTGTTTGGGAAGACAGGATATGATGATGCTTTTAAGACGTTTATCTTGGTTTGCCAATTTTCTATCAGCTGGAGTCCATTGTTTTAGAGGTTTGGGAAGAGGGTTTTCTTTAGTGGAGGTAAGCGCCATGGGAACATAAGGACCATTTTCTAAAATTTCTAGAAGAAATGGTTCAAGTCCATTGAGATACACAAGAAATTGACTCTTTCAACTAGCAAAATCTTCTTCATCAAAGACTGGTATACTGGTGACATGTGATCCGCCTCTTGAGTCAAGAAGTTGGGGTAGATCATCGTCATTAGGAGGTGGAGGGGTGAGTCTTGGTGACGATGGTGATGCATTGTTGTTGTTTCCAGAAGGTGATTGTGGTGGGTTAGAAGTTTCTGGCATGGTGGATCTTGATTATAAAATTGAGAACGATGTTTCTTGAAGGTTTTAATATCAAACACCGCTCTGATACTAATTGAAAGTCCCTAATAAATACTAGAAACACTAAACTTAACTAATCAACACAAGTTATTACTTTTCAAACGTAATCTTATTATTGTATAATAAAGAATTACAAGTTTTATGGATAACACCGTTTGATGACAATGTGTTGTGCACACTTTGAACAACTATAAACCCTAACTTATGAATACAGTCACAGTTGTTTGATTCAATAAGTTCTAAGCATTAATGGTGTGAATATTCTCAAAGTGTTAAACATTAATGCTGGGATACACATCCTATTTATAGTGATATGAGGTTGACCTAAGTACTAGTTGATGGTGACTACACAAGACATTCACTTTTCAGACATCTGTCACAAGATGCTCTTCTATTCTTGGTAGTCTACCATAATGCTTTAAGGAAACAGATCTTGAAACAGTTTCCTTTTTCTTCATTGTCTCGTACACACAAATGGCATGTCCAAAGTGTGCTGAGTGTTAACAGGGTATTTCCACCCCTGTTAACCCTCAACCCCTCAGAGTCCCTGATACATCTTGGCTGTTATCTATCACAGCCAATGAGTATGTCTTCAAGTAATCTTTGACTTCCTTTACAATGTTTCTGACATGGACTCCTTTGAGGTTGCTCACAGAGACTTGGATCACTGTGAGTCTTATGATACTTGCCTGTCTCCTAGGCACAGGCAAGTGACTATCTAACAGCTTAATTAGTGTTTAAATCTATGATCAGGGAATCTAACAAGCTTAGGTTCCCAACACTCCAAAATGTACATCCACACTTTGGAATGTTTGAGCTGAGGTGCTTGCAAGAACAAGCACCAGCTTCCACAAGCTGCTAAGATGAACAAACAGAAAAGTAAGCCAAAACATATTATCCTTTGAATTGTTAAAACAAGTGTTTTAAACCTTAAAACCTTTTCTCAAAATCAACCAAACATGTATATGGAACTCAGATCTTAGCTATTCAAACACAAAACTTTTATAAATAACAAAAGAGAATTCAATATTTTCAGAAATTCGAATTTTATTTCATAAAAAGGAATTACAAAGAAAATAGCTAAAATCTGGAACAAAGGCCTCACCACAGGTTGGGGGTCCTTTTATAGGCAACAATAGACGATTCTAGATGCAAAATACATGAAAACCCTAGCTAGAAAATCCCTAGAATGCCCTTGAGTGCTTGAGGCGTGTTTTATGTTGTGATGTGACAATCCGTCAATTTATGGTTGATATTTTATTCTCAATATTTATTTAAAAACATTATTTTAATGTTATAATATGAACTCACTTATTTTTGGGAAGAAATTTGGATTTACGTCTTGGAGTAGCATCGACTATGTCTAAACCGGAGGATTCAAGGTTACGTGCTTACGTTTACATACACCGTCTTTGGTGACAGTCGACATTTCAGAAAATAAATTTGTCTGTGAATATTATTTTGAGATTTTAAATTTGTGTTGGTTCATAAAATCACAAATTTACGAGAAGAAATTAGGACTTACGATTTTAATTTAACGTCCTTTACGACTAAACCGGAAACCTTAGGATTACGTATTTACGTTTTCGAACTCCGTTTTTTATGAGACTATTTTATTAGATTCATTTTGTGCCGTTGATTCACAATTTATAAAAACGTTTTTCGTAAAACGATCCGAGGGCACGCAAATCGAGGAAACTAGAATCGAGGAGTACCCGTAAATAAATGGGGATGAGACAAGTGGGACACTTGTCCCACCCCCACTCAAAACCGGCCTAACTAGCCACACATCCCATGATGTGTCCAAATTGTAGCTAAAAGCTTACACTTGTAAGCTAAGCTTACAAGTTAAGCTACTTCCACCTCAAAACCATCCAACACAAACAACTAGCTTCATTCAACATGCAAACAACTCTCTCAATTCTCTGTCACTCTCCCTTTGTGCCGTCCCATTTACACCTCCAAACCACCATCACTTGATCAATTTTAACCACAAACATATGTTATAACTTACATATGTTAATCCCCATTCAAAAAGAGGAAGATTGGTGCAAGTTTTAACATCCAAGGAGGAGTTTACATGGAGTCTTGGGGCTGATTTTCCACAAGGAGTTTATGAAGATTGGTGGTCTTGAAGATGGTCTTTGTTATTCACAAGTTTCTCCATCAATTTCCATGTTTTGATCACAACCTACATCAACTTGGTGGTATAAAGATTGTCCTCCTCATCCTCTTGTTATTTTTGATTATTTAATCTTGTATTTCTTTCACTTATGTATATGTATATGATGATGAATGATGATTAAAAATATTGTGTGGGGATTTGGTGTTGATAAACATGCTTAAAAAGATGAAAAAATATAAGAAACAAGGTTAAAATCTTGCTTTTAGACGGCTGTATAAAACAGTAAAGAATCATATGGTAAACTGATAAAATGACTTAAATAGATTGATATACAGTAAGATATGGGTCTTGTACACATGTGAGAGTTGTCCATGCAATGGAATCATTGTAATGAGTGAGATATGATCAAAACAAGTTTAAAGTACAAATCTGAGTTCACTGTTTTGGACGATTTTTAGAAAATACTTAGAGTATGATTCAACAGTAGCTATAGAAGAGTTAAATGGAGTACATATCATGTAGTTTATGTCATAAAAATGTGAGCTTCTATCTCCATATAGAACTCTAGATATGGCAGTTTTTGTGAACATGAAAATAAAAATCAGATTTTGGAAATTAAAGTATAATAGTATTATATAAGCACTCAAATAAAAATAGTATAAAATGAGAATTAAAACCCACTAACTTATATAATACATTTATATAAATATGTACAATGATAAATAAGTGGACATTTTATAAAAATGGTAACTTGTTAAGTTTTATAAGTTATAAAACTATAAACATGATTTTTACGACTTTTTCGGCTATTACCGTAAAATTAACGTTTTTCGCCAATTAAAACTTAGACGATCAAACCCGTCTAATGTAAAGTTTTTAAAAGTCATATACTGATATGTAAGTATCAAATACAAGTAAAAACCGATAAAACCCGAACTATAGGACATACGGACATTAACGAGCTAAGTAAGCATATAGGACTAATAATTGGACTAAATAAGTTAAACACTTATAAAAAGAACTTATTGGGCTTAACCCATTTGGGCCCAACATGTAAAGTACAAATACTGATAATACAAGTATGAAATGGATTAATACAAGTTAAAGAACTTATAATAAGTTTATTGGACCTATAACACGTAAATAGGTAAAACTAGAAAACTAGTATAAAAGTTATCGACACATAACACTAAAATGAGTAAATGAGAATATGTAAACCCACTTGATCATCATATATATAAAATCATCATATGTATACATAATTGTTATTTTTATAAAGTCATTGGACATGAGTCTAAGACAAGTATTATTTGTCTAGGTTTTCGTGATTGAAGCACGTACCGTAAGTCCGAATTGCCGATAACCCGTCTTCCCATATCAACGTGAGTTCATAGCCTCGCACTCTTTTAAATGTTTTTATGAAATGTTTTATAAACCCGCGAGGGAGATAACATGTTAGATTTTATAAAATAGGACACCATTTTTCCCGATTGTTTGTTTATTGATTTGGACCCGAATGATTGTATGACCCGATTGTATGACCAGATAAATAATTAAATGACCCGATAGATGAAATTAATGGATTAGTAAAGTTAGGTTATGTCACTAAAAGTCCCATTAGCATGAATTGTGAACTACCGGGATTTAGTAGACGCTTATGCATATAATAGTACTATTTGGGGACGATCACCCCAGTTCGCGCCTTGACGGTTGATCCCCGTCATGTCACATTGATTGGTAAGCGAATTTATGTATGAGAAGATTTCCATAGCGTGACCTTTGTGACGACACGCTACTTTATATGGGCAAATTGAGTATCAGGTTAGCTACCCGTTGTTTGTTTTAGTAAGGTAACAATGTCATGCGGCTTATAATAATCCAACTAACAAAATACTACTAGACGCTCCGAATTACGATGTATTGCCTGACTAGCAATACAGGGTCATACTATTGATATTATGTTCGTGTTTTGGTTCTCATAGCCATATTCATATAACGGTTTTTATTTAACTTTATACAACGTCATAACACGTATTGTATGATGTTTTTACGATATTGGCTCGTATAATGATTTTTAAGGCAAATGCCTATATTATGATTTTCGACAAGGATCTGTATAAAATGACTTTGGCTATTTTATGGCCTATTACAAAGATTTGTACAAAATGATTTTCAGTAATAATTTTATACTGATATTATATTGATGGATTTTATTAAACTCTATGAATTCACTCGGCGTTATCGCTGACCTTTTCTTTTAAGATGTTTTGTCTCAGGTACTTGAAGTTAATTCTCGGGAAGACAACAAGAATTCATGGCCCGCACTTAAAACAATATTTTCCATTCAAATGCTTTATAAAATTTTATGAAATGATTATGACTTGGGACCTATGTAACTTTGATATTTATGAATGGAAATGCTTTTATTATTAAACGACGCGACTTTTATGTGTTGTCTATGATGTGAGTAATGTGCTATCCCGTAACACCAACGAGTCTTCCGCTGTATTGAATTGTATAATATTGGGGGTGTTACAAGGTTCCACAAAACCATCGGTTTTTACTTGTTCTTCATGAAAACTCCTTGAGAAATCAGCCCCAAACTCCCTTGAAAACTCCTTTTTACATGTTAAGATCACCTCCAATCTTCATAACTTCAATGGGTTTTCATCATATGTGTGAATAACATATGATTTCATGGTTAAATAAAGATCAAATGGGTTATTTAGGGTGAGAGTAGGACGAATTTTTGAGAGAGAAATGGGAGGATGAGAGTGGTTTGCATGTATGTGTTTTGGAGAAATGGTTTGGTTAGATGGTTTTGTGGTTTGGTGAAAGAAGTAGCTTAAATGTTAAGCTTGAATGGACAAGTGTCCATTTTAGTTGTATAAAAATGACACCAAGGTTGTGTTGGTGCTAAGTGTTGCCATCCCATATTAGTGGGGTGGGGCAAAACTTGTTTTGTCTCATCCCACTAATTTACGGATATTCCTCGATTCTAGTTTCCTCGATTTGCGTGCCCTCGGGGTATCTAAATTCACCTCTCCTGATGATAAAATTATCATGTCCACAATTCACTCAGATATTCTTTCTTCATATTTTCTAAGTTTTAATTTCTTCTCAACTATCATTTTTATCCGTTTTACTCAATCCGACGACTAAAGCGTCGATAATTATTGCAAGTAATTAAATAATAAATATTTATTTTTTATGAAATGTAAACGTAAAAAGTTTTAAATTTCTCGGTTCGTCCAATTATAGGAAAATGTTCAAAATAATAAATTTGAATTTAATTATCACGATTTTTATTGATTTACTGGAAATAATTAGTGAGATTCGTAAATGTTCGAAAAATCTTTATTTATACTTTGGTCACAATTTTCTTAGTTGAAAAGCAAAAAGTGTCGTTTCAAATTTCTAAGTCATGGTTTAAATGTTTTCCTCAATTCTTCTTAAGTTGTCTAGAAGTATACAAAAACATTTACCCCTAAACAGGAGTTTAGTTAAATACTTTGGTTATAAGGGAATGATTCATTAAAGTTAGGTTATGTCACTAAAAGTCCCATTAGCATGAATTGTGAACTACCAGGATTTGGTAGACGCTTATGCATATAATAGTACTATTTGGGGACGATCACCCCAGTTCGCGCCTTGACGGTTGATCCCCGTCGTGCCACATTGATTGGTAAGCGAATTTATGTATGAGAAGATTTCCATAGCGTGACCTTCGTGACGACACGCTACTTTATATGGGCAAATTGAGTATCGGGTTAGCTACCCGTTGTTTGTTTTAGTAAGGTAACAATGTCATGCGGCTTATAATAATCCAACTAACGAAATACTACTAGACGCTCCGAATTACGATGTATTGCCTGACTAGCAATACAGGGTCATACTATTGATATTATGTTCGTGTTTTGGTTTTCATAGCCATATTCATATAACGGTTTTTATTTAACTTTATACAACGTCATAAGACGTATTGTATGATGTTTTTACGACATTGGCTCGTATAATGATTTTTAAGGCAAATGCCTATATTATGATTTTCGACAAGGATCTGTATAAAATGACTTTGGCTATTTTATGGCCTATTACAAAGATTTGTACAAAATGATTTTCAGTAATAATTTTATACTGATATTAAATTGATGGATTTTATTAAACTCTATGAATTCACTCGGCGTTATCGCTGACCTTTTCTTTTAACATGTTTTGTCTCAGGTACTTGAAGGTAATTCTCGGGAAGACAACAAGAATTCATGGCCCGCACTTAAAACAATATTTTCCATTCAAATGCTTTGTAAAATTTTATGAAATGATTATGACTTGGGACCTATGTAACTTTGATATTTATGAATGGAAATGCTTTTATTATTAAACGACGCGACTTTTATGCGTTCTCTATGATGTGTGTAATGTGATATCCCGTAACACCAACGAGTCTTCCGCTGTATTGAATTGTATAAATTTGGGGGTGTTACAGTTTGGTACCAGAGCTCTCGTTATAGAGAACGAAAGATTTTTAAAACCAAGGTTTTGAATAAAACATTTCAAAATCTTTTAACTATAAACATTTTTCACAAAATGTCTAAAAATCTTTTGACTATAACGGTGCCGAAAAATTCCCGAGTTACCGACAAGGCCAGACTGAGAAGTGTTATTTTAATATATATATAACTTGGATTATATATATGTTGTAATTTTAATTACATGATTGTTTGATGATTATTTTGATATTTATACGAGGTATTTATACGACATAGATTGTCACAAGGAACCCTAAATCCCCTAGTAAACTAATCGAAGCTATTCTCGTAGGAATTCTAGCTATCCTAGATCTAAACCAAGTTGTGGATATTTATGATCCCAACAAATGGTTAATATTCGTAGAAATGTAGATATTAGTTGATTGTGATATTAAAGAAGAATTGGCGATATTAAATCTGATATCGATGTCATGACGATCTTTCCTTATAGAGTGGAGTTTGACAAAATGTTACCACCTAGAAAGATGTCATCTAATTCGTTGTCACCCAATTCTTAAATTTGAACTCGAAAGGGTGAATGTTGTACTTGAGGCTGTCTTGGAATCATTACCCAAAAGCCTTATGGCACTAGTACCTTTCCGAGAAGTCTAATTGAATGATCAAGTCATTTCATACTAGTGACTCATTTGATAACTATTGATGAAGAAGTTATAGAATCGAAAATTAAGTGTTGATTCATATCGAGCTTTTATTGCCCTATTAAGGTTTATAAATAAGATTGAAAGTATTGGAGAATGAGGTAGGATATCACCTTGAGTATAAGTTAATTGAAACTTGAATGAAGTAAAATTTAACTCGTATGGAATATGAGATTGATAAGAGGAAATTATTAAGTCATGTGATTGAATTATAAGGTTTTAAATGATTGTAGGTTCGTGTCAAGGGTTGTTCCTAGACCATTGTCAACTAACGAGGATGCCCATTGTCCAAGAAATAAATTGAAGAAATCTTCTTCTAAATTGGGACCGATGGATCTTCCGGGACAAGTGGGACACCTAATGACTCTTGTAGGTTAGTATTCATTGTGGTATCTTTAAAAATCCCTAACTTAACTGAGATATCAGTTGGTAGGATGAGTTCTGAGAATTGTATGACATAGTAACACGTAATGTGTTACGGTACAATTTTGACTTGTTTGTGATTAATGAAAAGACTACCTTTGATTGCTAAATCCTACATGTATCGATGTTATTTATCTTTTCTTGCTTCATCCTAATGTTCTCATTAGTGATGCAACCATTGAACAAGTACTCATCTCGATTTGAGTTACGTTGTGGATTATTCTTTTTGAGCGCCATCGAGGTCATGAACCTCATGATTATTTGGCTAAAGCTCATTTCCTATCATATTGTAGTTAAGTTCTTGGTGAACAACTTTTCATCACTCTTTTGCAGATCACACATTGTTTTTATAAAGTTAAAACGGTATCCTTTGAGAAAATTTAATTTTCATCACAATAAGGATTATTCAAAGTGAGATTTATAAGTGATTGATATCAAAATGAAGTTGTTTATGAGACGCTTTGGAAACTTAATTATTTCCATAACAAAGAAAATCTTTGTAAATTTATTTTTGATTCTTATTTAAGAATTAAGCATGAAAATGTTTTTATTATAAACATGATGATAAAATTTTGATCAACTGAGTATTGCATCGTTAATCTTGAAATTGTGTATAATTGCGCGCCTACATACAATTTGGAATGGACCATGCAAGGCTGATTAGTAGTCACCATAAAACTAATGAATAAACACTACATTTTCGTTGAAGATTGTGAAAGATTAAATTTTATGAGATCTGCAAAAAGTGCAAAATAGGGACATATTGTTAGGGACACCTACATATATGCCTGTAGCATCTATTCTTCTGAGTCGAATTTACTCATCTGTGGAAATTGTCTTATTTGACAATTGACAATTCTTTCTTGTCCAATTCCCCCGTAGTGAGATTCTTAGGAAAAGTATCTGATTATCGAGTGTTGATACCCGACTAGATGTATCGACGTTCCTATCATTTCTTTTGAGTTGATTTCATTTGAATGACCTGGGTAACGATCCGAGGAACTTTCGAATGCATACTCAAATTATGAAAACATGGGATATATTCATATTCATTAAATGTTTTCGTCTGTATAAGAATTGAAATTCTCTCGCATAGATTATGCGTTGACCTTACTCTTTTAAGGTTAGTTATGTCTCCTGATATCCTTGAATTTGTGAAGGATTATGAGTTATTATTAGTCTTTTGAGAAGTTCACATCTTATCGACGGCAATAAAACTAAAAAGTTGGTAATGCCAGTAGAATGGATTGATTGATTATGACATGACGACATTGTCTTAATTGATGGGAACTCGAGTAGAATTCCCCTAAAAGATAAGATGTTGATTATCAAAAGTGATATAAATAATTCTTGATGGATGATCATATCATGTATTTAGACTTGAAATTATACCATGAATGGTTGTGAATTAGTCATAGATATTATAATCTAGAAAGAAGTTAATATGAATTTATTGAAAAGATAATTCTGTTATTTGAAACTTTAGTAAGTATTTGTTAATGAATTACCTAGACTTTCGCCATTAAGGCAAGTAGGATTTGGTATTTGATTATATTCTCGGTGCTGCACCTGTGGCTTGTGCACTGCACGTCAGCACCATCTAAATTAAAGGAATTACCGTACAACTGAGAGAGTTGTCGGAGAAAGATTTTATTCTACCGAGCTCGTCATCATGAAGAGGTATGGTGTTATCATTCCTTATATTTATAGATTACTGTGAACTGAGTAAATTGACAATCGAAAACGATATCCATAACTCGAAATGGAAGATTTGTTCGATCATTTACAAGGTTCTAGCGTATGTTTTAAAGATTTGATCCATGGCATGGTTATCATCAACTTCGCATCTGCGAAAAAGATTATGTATTCCAATCACTACATCCGGTACTTGTAATGAACATTATGAGTTTCACGTGATGTCGTATGGATTGACTAATACACATGTAGCATCCATAAATTTGGTGGATCACGTGTGTAGGCTGTAATTTGATAAATTCATGCTTGTGATCATTCAGGACTATTTGTTTGTTTATAAGAATAAGAATGAGTTAATAATTATTTATAGACTGCCCTGAGTTGGCCAAGTAATGAAAACTTGTACCTTGAATAATTAACATGTGACTTAAGACTTAATACTTTACATGATTTAACCGTGTGATTAATAGTTAATGGAATATAAATTGACTCTTCAAAAATTAGAAGTCATTTAAGACTTTGAGTTATACTAAAAAGAAAGTGCAAATATATTTTGACAAATGTTTTAACAAAGGATTTTTTTTAGGATTATTCCCTTATAACCAAAACATTTAACTAAACTTCTGTTTAGGGGTAAATGTTTTTGCATACCTTAAGACAACCTAAGAAGGATTGAGGAAACCCATTTAAACCATAACTTGAAATTTGAAACGACAATTTTTGGTTTTCAACTAAGGAAATTTTGACCAAAGTATAACCAAAGATTTCTCGAACATTTTCGGATCTTATTAATTATTTTAATTATTTTCGATAAATCAACAAAAATCTTGTTAATTAAATTCAAATTTATTTTGAACATTTTATATAATTGGTCGAACTAAGAAATTTAAAATTTTTACGTTTACGTTTCATAAAAATTTAATAATTATTATTTAATTAATTGTAATAATTATCGACGCTTTAAACGCCGGATTGAGAAAAACTGATAAAAATGATAGATGAGACGAAACTGAAACTTAGAAAATATGAAGAAAGGTGAACGTAATTACTGACGCAGAATATAGAAAGAATATCTGAGTGAATTGTGGACATGATAATTATATCATCATGAGAGGTGAATATAGATACCGACGCATTATGTAGAAAAGATAAAGAACCAATTAGGAAATGTTCCTTGATAATGAAAGTGCAAAATAAATTGCCGAACAATTTGAATATAAACGATGTTTATAAAAAGGATAATATAGATAATAAAAGGGGTTCGCGGCTAATGTGAACCATTAGAATTGAGAAGCCAATAGCGTTAAATGTTTTAAAGGCCACTTTTGGTTGTATAAATATGGAGATTTTGAGATGTAGTTATATTGGAAATCTTGTAAGTATGAGTATTATATGTATGTCATTTTGACTAAAAGTATCTTTGTCTGAAGAAGTTGTACTGATGACAAATTATGAAGGCAGACATCGCCTCATACATTAGTAAACGTCTAGCTATTGAAAAGGTCACCATCTGAATTTGATTCGATTTGGGTCATCGTCGACAGACTGACAAAATCTGCTAATATCATTCCCGTTAATGATAAATGCAAAAGAGTTATGAAAACATAGTGTGCCTGTATCGAACATCTTTATCAAGATCCTCGCTTCGCATCGAATTTCTAGAGATTTGCTCAGAAATCATTGAGAACGAACCTTGATGAGAGTACTATGTACCACCCCAATCGAAGGGACGAGGTAAAGTAACGATACAAAGTAATATAAGTGTTGTTTTATGTTTGAATGAATGACCTTTGGTAATAAACCGTATAATCATTTTCCTTTTGAGATATTATCATTGATAATTATCGCATTAGGATCGAGATCGAATTTTGTCATGATCCAATTATTAGAGCATCTGTAAGCAGGAGTTGAGATGAAGACACCCGACATACACCCATTGTGAGTTGGACATGTCTTTTAGGTTTAAGGTTTCATATGATGTGAACCTAACCTTACAAAATACTCGACCCGCGAGACCTGAAATGATTGTTGAAATTAGGATCTGATTATTGACTGCCGGTAGTAGGCAGGGGGTTATGTGAATATGAAATGTGGATCTTGAAGTGCCAGATGGGTAGCGAAGTTATGCCAAAAATTTTAACCTTGGAAAAATGAATTAATGATCTGACAAATCATGGGATATAAGTCCCCGTTGTATGGGAACATTGAGATGATGTAAAAGATTGGTTTGAAAGGCATATCAGCTGGATCTACCCTAGGACTTCAAGGGCTCCGTGAATTATGTTTCGTATATCGAACTTGATGGAATATCTATCAAGTGAGAATCTGATTATTTCTTAGTAGAGCTTAGATCGACGAAAAGTTGCATTCATCAAAAACCCGTGAACATCATGGATATAGAAAGTAAGTCAACGTTAAGCCTAATATTATTCCCGTAGTTATGTTTGATGAAACTCGCGTATTGTAATGAATTACACTTGTGAGAAAAGACCGAATGTGGAGGAAATACCCACATGGCTTGACTCTATAAGAAGCGAGTAGTAAGGTAAGATGATCTTTGAGGACAAAGATCCTGTTTAGGGGTAAATGCTATGACAATCCGTCAATTTATGGTTGATATTTTATTCTCAATATTTATTTAAAAACATTATTTTAATGTTATAATATGAACTCACTTATTTTTGGGAAGAAATTTGGATTTACGTCTTGGAGTAGCATCGACTACGTCTAAACCGGAGGATTCAACGTTACGTGCTTACGTTTACATACACCGTCTTTGGTGACAGTCGACATTTCAGAAAATAAATTTGTCTGTGAATATTATTTTGAGATTTTAAATTTGTGTTGGTTCATAAACTCACAAATTTACGAGAAGAAATTAGGACTTACGATTTTAATTTAACGTCCTTTACGACTAAACCGGAAACCTTAGGATTACGTATTTACGTTTTCGAACTCCGTTTTTGATGAGACAATTTTTATTAGATTCATTTTGTGCCGTTGATTCACAATTTATAAAAACGTTTTTCGTAAAACGACCTGAGGGCACGCAAATCGAGGAAACTAGAATCGAGGAGTACCCGTAAATAAATGGGGATGAGACAAGTGGGAAACTTGTCCCACCCCCACTCAAAACCGGCCTAACTAGCCACACATCCCATGATGTGTCCAAATTGTAGCTAAAAGCTTACAAGTTAAGCTACTTCCACCTCAAAACCATCCAACACAAACAACTAGCTTCATTCAACATGCAAACAACTCTCTCAATTCTCTCTCACTCTCCCTATGTGCCGTCCCATTTACACCTCCAAACCACCATCACTTGATCAATTTTAACCACAAACATATGTTATAACTTACATATGTTAATCCCCATTCAAAAAGAGGAAGATTGGTGCAAGTTTTAACATCCAAAGAGGAGTTTACATGGAGTCTTGGGGCTGATTTTCCACAAGGAGTTTATGAAGATTGGTGGTCTTGAAGATGGTCTTGGTTATTCACAAGTTTCTCCATCAATTTCCATGTTTTGATCACAACCTACATCAACTTGGTGGTATAAAGATTGTCCTCCTCATCCTCTTGTTATTTTTGATTATGTAATCTTGTATTTATTTCACTTATGTATATGTATATGATGATGAATGATGATTAAAAATATTGTGTGGGGATTTGGTGTTGATAAACATGCTTAAAAAGATGAAAAAATATAAGAAACAAGGTTAAAATCTTGCTTAATTTAGATGGCTGTATAAAACAGTAAAGAATCATATGGTAAACTGGTAAAATGACTTGAATAGATTGATATACAGTAAGATATGGGTCTTGTACACATGTGAGAGTTGGTCATGCAATGGAATCATTGTAATGAGTGAGATATGATCAAAACAAGTTTAAAGTACAAATCTGAGTTCACTGTTTTGGACGATTTTTAGAAAATACTTAGAGGATGATTCAACAGTAGCTATAGAAGAGTTAAATGGAGCACATATCATGTAGTTTATGTCATAAAATTTTGAGCTTCTATCTCCATATAGAACTCTAGATATGGCAGTTTTGGTGAACATGAAAATAAAAATCAGATTTTGGAAATTAAAGTATAATAGTATTATATAAGCACTCAAATAAAAATAGTATAAAATGAGAATTAAAACCCACTAACTTATATAATACATTTATATAAATATGTACAATGATAAATAAGTGGAAATTTTATAAAAATGGTAACTTGTTAAGTTTTATAAGTTATAAAACTATAAACATGATTTTTACGACTTTTTCGGCTATTACCGTAAAATTAACGTTTTTCGCCAATTAAAACTTAGACGATCAAACCCGTCTAATGTAAAGTTTTTAAAAGTCATATACTGATATGTAAGTATCTAATACAAGTAAAAACCGATAAAACCCGAACTATAGGACATACGGACATTAACGAGCTAAGTAAGCATATAGGACTAATAATTGGACTAAATAAGTTAAACACTTATAAAAAGAACTTATTGGGCTTAACCCATTTGGGCCCAACATGTAAAGTACAAATACTGATAATAAAAGTATGAAATAGATTAATACAAGTTAAAGAACTTATAATAAGTTTATTGGACCTATAACACGTAAATAGGTAAAACTAGAAAACTAGTATAAAAGTTATCGACACATAACACTAAAATGAGTAAATGAGAATATGTAAACTCACTTGATCATCATATATATAAAATCATCATATGTATACATAATTGTTATTTTTATAAAGTCATTGGACATGAGTCTAAGACAAGTATTATTTGTCTAGGTTTCCGTGATTGAAGCACGTACCGTACGTCTGAATTGCCGATAACCCGTCTTCCCATATCAACGTGAGTTCATAGCCTCGCACTCTTTTAAATGTTTTTATGAAATGTTTATAAACCCGCGAGGGAGATAACATGTTAGATTTTATAAAATAGGACACCATTTGTCCCGATTGTTTGTTTATTGATTCGGACCCGTGTTGATCCCAAACTTAGATCGATTAAGCTTTGTGTATACGAGATTAGATCAAGTAATACACGTAGAGAAACCTTTGCTTATGAATAAAGTAACTAAGTGTTATGCGGAATTAACACTTAATCTAAAACACAAAGATGTTAAACAAACTTTCACTTGTATTAGAATGATCGAACTTGATTACAATGAAAGAGGTTTAACTTGTGAAAACTTATTATAACTGATGATTAACATTAACCTAAAAGATCTTCTTTTATAGATTAAGAAGTCTTGTACAATAAGCTACGAATCAACTATTCTAGGTAAAGATAATAATAGAAAATACAATGTCGAGCTTATCTTTACCATACACAAATAAAGAAACAAATAAACAAAAAGATTCGTATGAAGATATATTCCATCAGTGCTAGTCTTCAAGGCTGTCAGCGTTGACTTCTTCAAATGTCAACGCTTGGCTGTCAGCGTCCAATGTCATCTTATCAGCGCTTGAATTCTTCTTATCAGCGTCTAGTGAACTGACCCATAATTTATTCCCAACAATCCTCCCCTAAACTTGATATCTATTCCAATGATCAAGTTTCTGAATAAAAACTTAAGGCTTAGGAGGAATCTTACAAAAACTTCTTATGTTGGTGATAAACATATCTAATCAAGTCTTTGGCCACGTCACTAGTGTAATCAATCTCCAAGGGTGTCTCCTTCATCTTCTCAAATACTTCTTTGGACAAGAAATAGTCAGCATCCACAAGTAGATACTCTGAAAACTTTGTAGAGCTCAAATGAAACACATCACAAGTAGAATAAAGCCTCCAATGAAGACCACTGAGGTCATCTTCAAGATCCTTCCATATGGCAGGATCTGCTTCCCTTGGACCACACAAAGTCAAAAATGTGTGCCATAGTCTTATTCCATTTGCTGAAGTAGGTGCTTCAGCTGTATACTTGGCCTCTATCAATCTCCATAGATGCACCAAGTCTTCTCTGTCTATGCTTGCAAAGATAGAAATAATTGAAGTGAAAGTGTGTACTTCCTTCCCAAACCTGCCAATCTTCCAAAATCCACACTCATCTTCATCAAAACTTATGATTGGATTTCTGGCATCTAGAGGTACTACATTAACCAAATCTGAAGCTTCTAATGGAGAAAGCTTGAGATGCTTCCTTATGACAGTTTCATTTGGATAATACACATCCATATCTTTGGGAAATTGGAGAGGATCTCCTTTCTTCACTGGTCTTTGAGCAATCCTCATCTCCTTTTGAATCTGCATTTCCTCAGCAAGCTCTTGTTTCCTTTCTTCTGAAAGAAACTGTAAGACATTATTTTCTTGCACATGCCTCCAAATAGGATGTGCCCTGTACTCTATCTCCTCAAAAGATAAAGCCAGCAACTTCTTGTATGTCCATCCAGGTTGATGGCATCTAAGCAACTTGTAATACAATTGCCTTCTATCTCTTTTAAGCCAAGTCTTGACCTCTTGTGCATTATATCTCAAAATCACCTTTATATCATCTTGTACCCTGAGAAGAATTTCCAACCCCCAAATTTGATCTGACAAACTCATCCCTGGGTTGTCCATTACCTTATCTTCCCAAGCATGGTACATTCTTGTGATTTCTGGAAGGTCAAAATCAACCTGCTTATTCAAATCACTCAATTTTTCTTTTGCCAACTCATCTCCATATTCAAGTCTTTCTGGATCTTCAATGATTTGTATACTTGAATCTGAGCTGCCTTTGTCACTTTCCTCATCACTTTCATCCTCACTCTCAGTGGCTACAAATGGTGATGTACCACTCCTCTTCAAATCTTCTTCCAAAAGTTGTGCAGCCAACTGTTTATCAAATGCAATTTGTGCTGCATCTTTCTTTGGAACATCTTCTTCAACCATAAGCCCCTTACCCTTGTCTTTTGGATCAATAATTGGTAAGGTAGAAGAAGAAACCTGTGTGGACACATCTTTGATGATTGCTGATGACTGGAATACATCAACACCACCTGCAACTTTATCAGCGTTCAAGTTACCTTTATCAGCGCCTCGATTACCTTTGTCAGCGCTGGATGTGTCAGCGTTCAAACCTGTATCAGCGCCCACTTTGCTTGCAACAGCGTCCTATGTAATATGTTGCATTGTTGTTGTGAAAGATCCTTCCAAGTTTAATGGAGTTACCTTGGACGTATCAATGACAGGATGCTTCTTCAGGCTTGTAAGAGCTTCAGCAATATCTAAGGATCCACCATCATGTGAACTCCTTTCACTTGCAGTACGTATAAGCTCATCCACTTCATCCTCCCCTTTGGAAGAGTCCTCCATCCTACTCCTACTAGGATTCTCCAAAACAGTTACCCGCTCCCTCAATGCTTGGAGTTCACGGCCCTGATTATTGACAATTTGTACAAGGCTGACATTTTGCTTTTGCAAGCTAATGACAGCAGCCGTCAATTCATTCAATGTCATAGGTTCCAATCTGCCCTCAGCTAGAATGGGGATTTGACCTCCCAAAATAGAATCATGGGGCATGGATGAGGTCTTAATGATGTTGGGACTGTCTTGACCAGCATCTAAGCCTGTGTCAATAGCCCCAGCCTCATCCATGTCACCAGCCACACTTGTGGAGGTGGTTCTCTCTGCAACAAGGCTAGGACCACTAGAGGAGAACACTCCAGTAGTCCTTTGGCGTTTATTCAACCTAGATTGTAATGGGGTGGAAGATGAGGTAGATTGTGTGGGTGTTGGTTGGTTAAGGGGTGTTTGGGATTGTTCAGGGATGTCATCAGCGTTGGGATTGGCTGTGTCAGCGCCAACATTTTGAGTGTCAGCGTTGACATTGGCTTGGTCAACGTCCATGTGGTCAGGTAAAGGTAATGGTTCAAGAATAGGCTCAAGTTGAGGTGCAGGGTCTGGTTGTGGTTGGGCAGCCTGAATTACTTCAAGCATGGCTTGGGTAAGAGGTATAGGTCTGTTTGTGGAGCTCATTTTGTCAAAAATGGTTTTCTTTTGCTTAGGGATCTCATAAAAAGTGTCATGATCCCTAGTACAATATTCTTGTAAATCAAACACCATTTGCAAAAATCTTGGGTAAGCCAAAGTCATTTTACTTCCCTTATTTTTACACATCCCTTCAAAAATCATTTTTGAAAAATTATACTTAAGCCCACGTGACATACAAACCAAAGCACTTGCAATGGACCTGTTTATTTCATTAAAAGCAGTACATTTTGGACTTAAGCATTGAAGAAGGACATGTATCAAATATTTCTAATCCGAGGGAAATTCCTGCTTATGATATTTATTTAAAGGTTTACCAGCAGGAATAGGATAACCCAATTCCCTAAGACCTTGTTCTATTGTTGCAATAGCAAGGGTAGTCACACCATCAGCGTCATCAAGACGCAAAGCTTGGCGAACCAAGGCTTCAGTGACCACCCATGTTCTACCATGAACAGTAGATGTCAATGTAGTCACTCCATTAGCTGTTGTGGAACTAACATTATTCCAAATCTGTCTAATGTGTGCGACAGGGACTAGTGGTTCATGAGAAAGTGCATACCTTATTGAGGATGCATTTAAAAATGTCACCATTTATGAATACTGAGGGAACAAATCATTATCAGCGGCCAAGTAAGCTACCATATTATGTTGGCTCTTGAACTCCAATGTCAGATTGTTTGAGTTGAACTTTGGTGCCATGTTTAAAGTTGTTTAGGTTATGTGATATGGGAAAGATCTAGGAGAAAATGTTAGACAAGAAAATATGAATACCCAGAATGAAAAGTTAGCCAAATTTATAGGAGAGATGCATGATTATGATTGGTCAAAAATGAGGCAGTTATATTCAAAAAGTAATGATGAAAATATTGAATCAAATATAACTTATCTCATGCATTAATTAAAAGTAACAACTCCCCAAAAATTACGGCCAAAGATTAGTCAAAAATAACAACTGGGTAGGGCCCACTAGGTGTCAACGGTAAAAAATAACTCATCAACGCCCAACGGCTATATTTTCTTGTCAGCGTTTGCCTAAAGCCTTGTCAGCGTCACGATTGGTCGTAACAGCGTTTGGAGAAAAACTTGTCAGCGTCTAAAAATAAAAATATTTAAAAAGAAAAAGACCTTAACAAAGTAATTTATCCTAAGGGAAATATCTTGCAAGTTGATAATAATTACTGGGCGGCAAGCACTGTCCACTTATGCACACTTGCTTAAGCAAGATAGACACAAATGTCCTCAAGTGTCCCTTGCTAACCAAAATACTTACCAACAAAGTTATTTCATAAAATCCTTTGTAACTCCCAGGTAAACCCATAACAAAAATATTCCCAAGTCTCCCAACAGACCACAACCAATTCTAGGCCAAAAATGTCTTGGCAGCATGCATAGTTTGTCAACTTTGCATGCTACAGTGCCTCATGGTTTAGTAAAACTAACCCATACTCACCTGTGGACACAATCTACAATTGTGATAAGAGTATTATAAGAATACCCAAGAGTCCTAAAGGTTCCTTAAACCTCCCCTTAAACTATGATACATGAGTTTCTCAAAATATATATGAACATTAAAAATTTATGTCAAGATAGGAATATAAATATTCCAACCCTCATCCATAAACAAAAACATGTCCAAATAGCTCTTCAAAGATCCATAAGCATTGCCACCATGTGCTACTTCAAGAGCTTCCCAAAGCTCTTTTGCAGACTCAAAGCGTTTGTACTTATGCTGATTCTCATGACCTAAGGTGTGTTTCATGATGTTCAAAATTTTCATGTCCACCCTTTTCTTGGCTATATCTTCAGCAGATACAGCTCTTCCATCTTCAGGCTTTTCCTTCTTATCAGCTTCAAGACAATTAGGAACAGCTATCCTTGTGGCAATAGCATTAGCAATCTTTTGAGCTTTGTTGAATGTGTTCCCATATTCAACAATCTCCCAAAGAGTGTAGTCATGGATGGCTACATATTGCTCAAAATTGGACTTCCAAAGCTCGAAGTTCCTGGCATCAAACATGGGAATTTTGATACTAGGGTTTGTGGTGTTGCTTTGTAGCAAAACAGGAGCAGGAGGTTGTTCTGAGCCAGACATGATGTTTTTAGGGTTTTGAGAAATTTAGGGTTTCCTTGTTTTAGGGTTCTTGCGTTACTTAAAGATCAAAAGTTTCTCAACAAGCTCTGATACCACTTGTTGATCCCAAACTTAGATCGATTAAGCTTTGTGTATACGAGATTAGATCAAGTAATACACGTAGAGAAACCTTTGCTTATGAATAAAGTAACTAAGTGTTATGCGGAATTAACACTTAATCTAAAACACAAAGATGTTAAACAAACTTTCACTTGTATTAGAATGATCGAACTTGATTACAATGAAAGAGGTTTAACTTGTGAAAACTTATTATAACTGATGATTAACATTAACCTAAAAGATCTTCTTTTATAGATTAAGAAGTCTTGTACAATAAGCTACGAATCAACTATTTTAGGTAAAGATAATAATAGAAAATACAATGTCGAGCTTATCTTTACCATACACAAATAAAGAAACAAATAAACAAAAAGATTCGTATGAAGATATATTCCATCAGTGCTAGTCTTCAAGGCTGTCAGCGTTGACTTCTTCAAATGTCAACGCTTGGCTGTCAGCGTCCAATGTCATCTTATCAGCGCTTGAATTCTTCTTATCAGCGTCTAGTGAACTGACCCATAATTTATTCCCAACAACCCGAATGATTGTATGACCCGATTGTATGACCCGATAAATAATTAAATGACCTGATAGATGAAATTAAATGGATTATTAAAGTTAGGTTATGTCACTAAAAGTCCCATTAGCATGAATTGTAAACTACCGGGATTTGGTAGACGCTTATGCATATAATAGTACTATTTGGGGACGATCACCCCAGTTCGCGCCTTGACGGTTGATCCCCGTCGTGCCACATTGATTGGTAAGTGAATTTATGTATGAGAAGATTTCCATAGCGTGACCTTTGTGACGACACACTACTTTATATGGGCAAATTGAGTATCGGGTTAGCTACCCGTTGTTTGTTTTAGTAAGGTAACAATGTCATGCGGCTTATAATAATCCAACTAACGAAATACTACTAGACGCTCCGAATTACGATGTATTGCCTGACTAGCAATACAGGGTCATACTATTGATATTATGTTCGTGTTTTGGTTTTCATAGCCATATTCATATAACGGTTTTTATTTAACTTTATAAAACGTCATAAGACGTATTGTATGATGTTTTTACGACATTGGCTCGTATAATGATTTTTAAGGCAAATGCCTATATTATGATTTTCGACAAGGATCTGTATAAAATGATTTGGCTATTTTATGGCCTATTACAAAGATTTGTACAAAATGATTTTCAGTAATAATTTTATATTGATATTATATTGATGGATTTTATTAAACTCTATGAATTCACTCGGAGTTATCGCTGACTTTTTCTTTTAACATGTTTTGTCTCAGGTACTTGAAGGTAATTCTCGGGAAGACAACAAGAATTCATGGCCCGCACTTAAAACAATATTTTCCATTCAAATGCTTTGTAAAATTTTATGAAATGATTATGACTTGGGACCTATGTAACTTTGATATTTATGAATGGAAATGCTTTTATTATTAAACGACGCGACTTTTATGCGTTGTCTATGATGTGAGTAATGTGCTATCCCGTAACACCAACGAGTCTTCTGCTGTATTGAATTGTATAAATTTGGGGGTGTTACATGTGAGCTGTCAAATTTGATCCTGAATGTTCATTTTAGCTTTGGGGCCAAGTAATGAGTGTGAGTCGTTGATTTGGACACATGGCTTTGCTTGGAGAGGATGGTGTCACAAGATTGGTGGACGGGTTTGAATGATGGGTGATAGGTGTGAAAACACCCATCCTTTTACCACTTATTTCTTGCTAAAACAAGACCAAAACGCGTATTTAATGTCATTTGTTTGGAATTATGCGTGGTTTGTGTGTTTGTTGTGTTTTTAGAGCCGACCGGATAAATATTGAAGAAAACATGGGATTGCACGGGTTTTATCGAAGAAAAAGACTCAAGACGAAGTCTATTGTCCAAGAGATGCAAAAGATTTGAAGTCAATGGGCCTATTTGAAGATTTATCGAAGAAAAGCACCAAAGATGGAAGATTTACATATGTCGAAGGAACTCAAGTCTATTAAACGAAGAAATTAAAAGACGAGTTGAATTTAATCGTCGACAAATCCCGAATCAGAATCGAAAACGTCAACTTTACTGAAAAGACGAGAAGACGAAAAGAAAGGAAGAAAGTCCACTAACCAACCAACTACACCTCCTATAAATAGGACATCCCTCTCACACATTAGACGAGTTTTTCATTCCAGTCTTTTCTTTTTCCTTGTTTTCGTAGGAAGCCAACACCATTAAGGTGTTGGTTATTTTTCATTTTTGTTGAATCTTTAATCTTGTAAGTTTTTAATCTTTCCTTTTGTTTACTCTACCTTAATCAATCAATATAATCCTTCCATTAATCTTGTTCATCTTCATCTTTTTTATTTAAAGTTTAAAGTTCTTATTTGGTTGATTTTAATCTTCAAAAGTAAGTGGGTTTTGTGTTTTTGTTGTTTTGGTTTGATGATTATGATTAGTAGATGACTATTGGTTAAATTGGTTTAAGTTTTGGTTAAAAACTTGGTGATTTTGGTTAAATTTGTGGCTTTGTTGGTTTCCCTGTTCTTCGCATCTTCATAGTTTCCCACATTCCGAATAAACAACAATGTTCCGGGTGAAGGATCTTAGTTAAAACATTCCGAACCAACCATTTTTCCCATTTATTCCGCATCAACAAACATTCCGAATCAGCATCATTTGTTCCGAATCAGTCCGTTCATCCGGAATAATCAATATTCCGGATGAGTTGAAATATTCCGAATAAAGGTTTTTAGTATTTTGTTCCGAGTCAGTTTTTATTCCGAATCAATCAAAATATTCTGGATCAGAATTTTTCATTCAATTTATTCCGAATCAAAGTTTTCAAAATTTATTCTGAATCAGAACTTTTTGATATTCCGAATCAAGCCTTTTTGTTATTTATTCCGGATGAGTTTTATTCCGGGTGAAGCAAATGTTCCGAATCACCATTTATTCCGGATGAAGCCAATCTTCCGAATGAGCAAGCAATATTCCGAATGAAGCATGAGTTGTTAGTTATTCCGCATGAGTTAAGATATTCCGAACGAAAGGATTTTTCTGCAAAAGATTCCGGATCAGTTGTTTATTCCGAATGAATTGAATTTCAAGGTATTCCGAATGAGCAGATTTATTCCGCATCAAGGTTATTCCGAATGAGCCTTTTGTTTTAGTATATTTTACAGTTACTGTTTAAGTGTTTAATTTTAATATTCAAGCTTTATATTTAATTGTTTTTATTAACTGCTTTTAGTTAAATTTTATATCTTAGCACTTTTAAATCCTTTTAGTAGAATAGAAAACCAATCCCTTTTTAGTAACCAAGAACAACTATTCCACTTTGAGCCGTGATCGATTCGAGAAGATACCGAGAATTAAAATCTGAACCCAAGCAAAACCTTAGTATCAAATGGCGCCGCTGCCGGCTCTTCTCGTAAAGATTAACAGTTTTTTTGTGAGAACTTGGATTTTGGGATCCGTTCGCCGTGAACATTACTTTTTCATCATCAAAAACTTTCAAAAATCCTAAAAATATATAAAATTTTCAAAAATACAAAAAAATTTAAAAACATAAAAAACCAAAAAAAAATATTTCTTGCTTTGTTAGTTCTTTTGCAGGTGTATGCGCACTCGATCAACGTCTTATCAAGAGCCCGAGACTCTCGATAACTTAGACATGGCCGGTGTACACAAAAACAATAACAATCCACCTCAAAAAAACATGAATAATAACAACAATGAACCTCTACCGGACAATCACCCTATGATTGAACTTTTGCAAGCACATGTAGAGGGCAACATGATCCAATTGTCATACCCGCGATTGCAGCCAACAACTTTGAGCTTAAATCCGGCTTTATTCAGATGGTCTCTGCTCAAGCATTCTTGGGGTGTACCATTGATGATCCTCATGACCACATCAAAAGGTTTCTTCAACTCACAAATACGGTCAAATTCAATGGTGTTCCACAAGAGGTAATCCGTTTACAACTTTTTCCTTTCTCCTTAGAGGGACAAGCCCGGCATTGGCTTGCAAAGGAACCGCCACAAAGTATTCTGACGTGGAAAGACTTGGAGACCAAATTCATAAACTACTTTTTCCCACCCTCTCGTACTACCGCTTTGCGGAATGAAATTATTAATTTTGAACAAAAGTACGATGAGTCTTTTAGTGAATCTTGGGACAGTTTTAAAGAACTTTTAAGAAAGTGCCCACAACATGGTTTTACCAAAGTGCACCAAATTAACACTTTTTACAATGGTTTAAGCATGAATGACCAAGATTCACTAAATAGTGCCTCGGGGGGTAATATTTTGGTTAAGAGTTCTAATGCCGCTTGGGATATTATCGAAAATAAGTCTCCTGTGCAAACCAAGAGTGTTCAGACCAATGCCGCTAGTGCTAGTACTAGTGACAATGACAAGAGACTTGACAAAATTACGTCGCTTCTTGAATCGCTTGCTACCCAAACCACTAGCAACACCAAAAGCATCAACGCTCAAAACGCTCAAGTCAATGCTGTAAGCCAACCATGTGAAATATGCGGGGGTCCTCACTCTTACACTACTTGTACTTCCACCCAAGACTATCCTCCTGAGAATGTTAACGCAGCATACGGTACCTATCCTCCGGCCGCTTATCAAGCACGTCCTCAAGGAGACCGCAACTTGCTTAGCTATCGCTCAAAAAACTTTCTTTCCCCGCCCGGTTTTCCTCCAATCAATCAAAACCAACAACAAAACCTTAACCGAACCAATCAAAACCAACCACGTGCTCCAACTCCATATCAAAACCAAAGAAACCCATATCCACCTCAAAGAAACAACCAAGTTTACCAACAACCTGCTTATCAACCACCCGCCTACCATGCTCCTCCTCCCAACCAACCCACCGCATTACACCAAGATGTTGAAACCTACATGAGGACTAATGATGTGATCGTGGAAAATCTCCAGCGGGAAATGGCCAACATGAAAGCAGATATGGTGAAGCAAGGGAATGAGCTTCGAGCTGATATGCGAAACACTTTGGCAAGTCAAACGAATGACTTAAGGAACATGATGGCTGGTTTCTTCCAAGGTAATCAAACGTCTTCTTCGGGTACTCTTCCGAGTAACACCGTGGCTAATCCAAGAGGGGAGATGAAAGCAATCACCACTCGCAGTGGCAAAGGTACCAAGGAACCCGAGCTTCCTATACCTCCACCGGTGATTGTGACTAAGAAAAACGAGTCACCTACTCATATTCCTCAACCTTCTATTTCCCCAATTCCTCCACCTCTTACTTCTACCCCTCCACCACCCAAGGATGTGAGTGATCCTACTATCCCAAAGACTTCCTCTTCTTCCGATATACCTTATCCCTCAAGGTTGAGGAAAGAGAAGCTCAAAAGCAAGGATGATATTCAAGTTTCGAACTTTCTCTAAATGTTTAAACAATTGAATTTCAACATCTCCTTCGCTGAGGCTCTCGCTCACATGCCTAAATATGCGAAAATGTTCAAAGATCTTCTTAGCGACAAGGAGAAGCTTCTTGATATTGCTAATACCCAACTTAACGAGAATCGCTCTACAGTGCTCTTAAGGAAATTGCCAACCAAACTTGGTGATCTGGGTCGCTTCTTAATCCCTTGCAACTTCCCGGGAGTAGAGAATTGCATGGCCCTAGCCGATCTAGGTGCCAGTATTAACTTAATGCCTTTAAGTGTTTGGAAGCAATTATCTCTCCCTGAGCTAGTCCCCACCAAAATGACTTTGGAATTAGCTAACCGTACGGTTGCTTATCCAGTGGGTATAGCCGAAGACGTTTTTGTAGGGGTCGACAAATTCACTTTTCCCGCCGATTTCGTCGTAGTCGACTACGAGATGGAACCTCGTGTTCCATTAATCGTGGGACGTCCATTCCTGAGGACCGGTCGCACTCTCATCGATGTAGAAGCGGGTGAGCTTATCATGAGAGTTGGTGACGATCAAATTGTCTTCAACATAGGTAAGATTTCTAAACAACTTTATTCCTACGAGAGTGTTAATTGTATCGACGTTCTTGATGAGGCTTGTGAAGAACACTTTAAAGATGCTTGTAAAAGTATTCCTACCTCTCCTCCCAATGTTGAGACAGTTTCCTCTATTGATTCATCACTAACTCTATTTGGAGAAAGTGATTTCCTTTGGAAAGATTTTGAAGCAACCATGGGAGATGTGAACTTAGAATATGACGATTCTCCCACCGATTGGGATGAAGACATTCGTCTCATTGAGAAACTTCTCAAAGAGGACCATATTTTTCCACCATCTCCTAAGGCTATTGCTATCGATGAACCTACTTTGAATACGCCTCCCATCGACAATCCTCCGGATTTAGAGCTTAAGGAGTTATCGTCCCATCTCGAGTACGTGTTCCTTGAAGACAAGAAGAAGTCACCCGTCATCATTGCTAAGGACTTGAACGAAGAAGAAAAATCTCGCCTTATCGCCGTGCTTAAAGATCATAAGAAGGCAATTGCTTGGAAAATTTCCGATATCCGCGGAATTGATCCAAACTTTTGTACTCACAAGATTCTCATGGAAGATGACTTTAAACCCGCAATCCAGAGCCAAAGAAGGTTTAATCCTCGCATTCATGACGTCATCAAACAAGAGGTTATCAAACTTCTTGATGCCGGCTTGATTTACCTTATTTCGGATTCGCCATGGGTAAGTCCCGTCCATTGTGTGCCCAAGAAGGGCGGAATAACCGTTGTTCCCAATGAACACAACGAGTTGATTCCTACTCGTCTCGTTAATGGGTGGAGAGTTTGTATCGACTATCGTAAACTCAATGATGCCACGAGAAAAGATCATTTTCCTCTTCCTTTCATGGATCAAATGCTCGAGCGTCTAGCGGGTAATGACTATTACTGCTTCTTAGACGGTTTCTCCGGGTATTTTCAAATTCCCATCGATCCCAAAGACCAAGAGAAAACCACATTCACTTGTCACTACGGAACATTTGCTTACAAACGCATGCCTTTCGGTTTATGCAATGCTCCTAGGACGTTCAAAGGGTGTATGATGGCTATCTTCCATGACATGGTTGAAGAAACTATGGAAGTATTCATGGATGATTTCTCGGTTTATGGCGATTCTTTCTCTGCTTGCCTTGCCAATTTAGAACGTATGCTTAAGCGGTGTGAAGATACTCGCCTTGTTCTTAATTGGGAAAATGCCATTTCATGGTAAAAGAGGGCATCGTGCTAGGACACAAAATCTCCAAAGCCGGTCTTGAAGTGGATCGTGCTAAAGTCGATGTTATTGCTAAATTGCCTCCACCTTCAACCGTGAAGGATGTGAGAAGTTTCATTGGTCATGCGGGCTTCTACCGTCGATTCATCAAAGATTTTTCTAAAATCGCTCGCCCGATGACCCACCTCTTGGAAAAAGATACTCCTTTTATCTTTTCCAAAGAGTGTCTTAAAGCCTTCAACCTTCTTAAGGATAAGCTAACTAAGGCCCCGATCTTGGTTACCCCTAATTGGGAGCTGTCTTTTGAGTTGATGTGCGATGCTATCGACTTTGCTATTGGAGCGGTTTTGGGCCAAAGAGTGAATAAACACTTCCAACCAATCCATTACGCTAGCAAGACAATGACGGGGGCTCAATTGCATTACACGACAACCGAAAAAGAGCTTTTAGCTGTTGTCTATGCCTTTGAAAAGTTCCGCCCCTATCTTGTCCTTTCCACTATCATTGTGTACACGGACCATTCCGCGTTGAAGTACTTGTTAACTAAACAAGATTCCAAACCAAGACTTCTTCGCTGGGTTTTGCTACGTCAAGAATTTAAAATCGAAATTCGTGATAAGAAGGGAGCTGAAAACCTAGCCGCGGATCATCTCAGTAGACTTGAGGATCCTTATCAAGGGGATCATCCGAACAAAGAGATCAATGACTCTTTTCCCTTGGAGACCTTAATGTCTATCAACTCGAATCAAGATGAAACCCCGTGGTTTGCGGACATTGCAAACTACTTGGCGGGTGGAATTCTCATCGACGGGTTAACATCCCAACAAAAGAAAAACTTCTTCAAAGATATTAAGACTTACTTTTGGGATGACTCGTATCTCTTCAAACAATACGCTGATTTGATTATTCGCCGATGTGTTGATGAACCGGCAGCGGTACAAATCCTTGACGCTTGCCACAAAGGACCCACCGGTGGTCACTTTGGTCCCAACTTTACCGCCAAAAAATTGTTTGACTCGGGATTTTATTGACCCACCATTTATCGTGATGCTCACGAGATGGTTAAACATTGTGATGCTTGCCAAAAACAAGGCAAGATCACACATAAAGATGAGATGCCTCAAAATTTCATTCAAGAATGTGAAATCTTTGATGTTTGGGGTATCGACTTTTTGGGGCCATTCCCTTCATCTAAAGGAAACAAATACATCCTTGTAGCCGTTGACTACGTTTCTAAATGGGTTGAAGCCAAAGCTTTACCCACTAATGACGCAAGGGTGGTTTGTAACTCTTTGAAATCGCTGTTCGCTAGATTCGGTGTGCCTCGTGCCATTATTAGTGATCGCGGGACTCATTTTTGCAATGATCAATTCGCAAGAGTCATGGCTAAGTATGGTGTAAATCATCGTCTTTCCACCGCTTACCACCCACAAACAAATGGGCAGGCTGAAATATCTAACCGAGGGTTAAAGCGAATTCTTGAACGAACAGTAGGAGAGCATCGTGCCTCATGGGCCGATAAACTTGATGATGCTTTGTGGGCTTTTCGTACCGCATACAAGACTCCGATTGGTTGTACACCATATCGTCTCGTGTACGGGAAAGCATGCCACCTCCCCATTGAGTTGGAGCACAAGGCTTACTGGGCCTTGAAGTGGGCTAATTTCGATATCAACAAAGCTGGTGACCTACGCAAGATCCAACTCAATGAGCTGAATGAACTCCGAAATGAGGCTTATGAAAATTCTTTGATCTATAAGGAAAAGACTAAGCTCATTCACGACTCTAAGATTAAAAACCGAGAGTTCCAAGTTGGAGACAAATTTTTACTCTTTAACTCTCGGTTGAAAATCTTTTCGGGCAAGTTGAAATCTCGTTGGTCCGGCCCATTCACCATTGCCCAAATTTTTCCATATGGTACTCTCGAGCTCGCTCAACCTAATGGACCTAATGTTAAGGTGAATGGCCAACGAGTGAAGTTGTACTTTGGTGAGGACATCTCTCATGAGATGATTCCATCCCTCACCATGTTTCCCATGAACTAATTTTGGGTCGAGTCAGGCTCATGACTCGGTTATCAAAAACAAGCGCTCCTCGGGAGGCAACCCGAGTATCTATCCTTTTCCGTTTTACCTCCTAAGTGTAGGGGGACCTATATAGGTTGTTTGTGTTTGTGTGGTGATGTGATTACAGGGATAAGTGCAATCTTGGAATCTTTGAAGAATCGTGCTCCCGTGTTATCCGAAATCCGGTTCTATCTCTCAACTATCGTGATTCAATTTTCTTCATACTCACATTTGAAATTGATCACTTTAGTCGTCTCTTCCTTAGCTTGATTGAACCAACGTGCACAATGTCATAAGTGTAGGGGAGACTTTTCCCACATGCTTAAACATTGAGGACAATGTTTATCTTAAGTGTAGGGGGACTTCTATCGAAGTTTTAAGTGGACTTTTCCATTAAAATGCCTTCATTTAACCGGAAAATCATCTTTTTCAGCATTTTTCAAATTTTTAATTAACTTTGGCCATATAGTCGTAATTTTTAAATTTTTATCATTGCTTTCATATGTATATATCCTATAAAGTCAAAAAATATTAATAAAAGGGTGTAGCTAGTTTTGAAGTCTTTGACATATTAGGCCCGTTGCGATTATTTTGACTCAACCCGAATAGACTTATCCAAGTTTATTCTAGCAAGTATCCTTAACCATGTAGACCTTCATTGGTTTATTAGGCTAAGCATCCACGAGTCTCATTACTTGAGATTTTAAATTGTGGAGAACGAGAAATGATAGAGTCAATTATAAGTCGGTATTCTTGCACAAACTCACTTGGTGTGATTATCTGCCTATTCTCCCATCACTTGCTAATAATTTATCTGCAATAAGTAAGGTCGTACGATTTGAAAAGTTACTTAGCTTCTAGCCCAAGATCGTTTAAAAGTTGCTCGGTAATGATAAGAGTTCATAGCCAAGGCATAACTTATGAAGCGGGGCGCGAAGATTGGCGAGTCCGAAAAGGCCCTAACAAGGCATGAGGATTCCATTTTATAGCTAAAGATCCAAGGTGATGTGAAAAGCATTATTCCCAAAATCAATATGAAGGATCAAGACTCACGACGACAAGCAATCAACTCCCATAAAGATCATGGAGAAGTCTATCTGAAAAGACCCTAACAAGGTATGAGGATAAATAGATCCAAGTACGATAAGGAGGCGGATCATTGTATCTCAAAATCCCAATTAACGAATGAAGAAATAATGATGAAGTCATGGTCAACAAAGTTGGAGTATCCCTCAAAAGTATCCAAGTGAAAAAACTCTATTAACGAAGAGAAGACCATTATCTCAAGAACGTATCTCAAGTGAAGAAACTCTATTTATAGTGATATGAGGTTGACCTAAGTACTAGTTGATGGTGACTACACAAGACATTCACTTTTCAGACATCTGTCACAAGATGCTCTTCTATTCTTGGTAGTCTACCATAATGCTTTAAGGAAACAGATGTTGAAACAGTTTCCTTTTTCTTCATTGTCTCGTACACACAAATGCATGTCCAAAGTGTGCTGAGTGTTAACAGGGTATTGTCGCCCCTGTTAACCCTCAACCCCTCAGAGTCCCTGATACATCTTGGCTGTTATCCATCACAGCCAATGAGTATGTCTTCAAGTAATCTTTGACTTCCTTTACAATGTCTCTGACATGGACTCCTCTGAGGTTGCTCACAAAGACTTGGATCTCTGTGAGTCTTGCGATACTTTCCTGTCTCCTAGGCACAGGCAAGTGACTATCTAACAGCTTAATTAATGTTTAAATCTATGATCAGGGAATCTAACAAACTTAGGTTCCCAACACTCCAAAATGTACATCCACACTTTGGAATGTTTGAGCTGAGGTGCTTGCAAGAACAAGCACCAGCTTCCACAAGCTGCTAAGATGAACAAACACAAAAGTAAGCCAAAACATATTATCCTTTGAATTTTTAAAAAAAGTGTTTTAAACCTTAAAACCTTTTCTCAAAATCAACCAAACATGTATATGGAACTCAGATCTTAGCTATTCAAACACAAAACTATTATAAATAACAAAAGAGAATTCAATATTTTCAGAAATTCAAATTTTATTTCATAAAAAGGAATAACAAAGAAAATAGCTAAAATCTGGAACAAAGGCCTCACCACAGGTTGGGGGTCCTTTTATAGGCAACAATAGACGATTCTAGATGCAAAATACATGAAACCCCTAGCTAGAAAATCCCTAGAATGCCCTTGAGTGCTTGAGGCGTGTTTTATGTTGTGAGCTGTCAAATTTGATCGTGAATGTTCATTTTAGCTTTGGGGCCATGTAATGAGTGTGAGTCGTTGATTTGGACACGTGGCTTTGCTTGGAGAGGATGGTGTCACAAGATTGGTGGACGGGTTTGAATGATGGGTGGTAGGTGTGAAAACACCCATCCTTTTACCACTTATTTCTTGCTAAAACAAGACCAAAACGCGTATTTAATGTCATTTGTTTGGAAGTATGTGTGGTTTGTATGTTTTTGTGTTTTCAGATCCGACCGGATAAATATTGAAGAAAACATGGGATTGCACGGGTTTTATCGAAGAAAAAGACTCAAGACGAAGTCTATTGTCCAAGAGATGCAAAAGATTTGAAGTCAGTGGGCCTATTTGAAGATTTATCAAAGAAAAGGACCGAAGATGGAAGATTTACATATGTCGAAGGAACTCAAGTCTATTAAACGAAGAAATTAAAAGACGAGTTGAATTTAATCGTCGACAAATCCCGAATCAGAATCGAAAACATCAACTTTACTGAAAAGACGAGAAGACGAAAAGAAAGGAAGAAAGCCCACTCACCAACCAACTACACCTCCTATAAATAGGACATCCCTCTCACACATTAGACGAGTTTTTCATTCCAGTCTTTTCTTTTTCCTTGTTTTCGTAGGAAGCCAACACCATTAAGGTGTTGGTGATTTTTCATTTTTGTTGAATCTTTAATCTTGTAAGTTTTTAATCTTTCCTTTTGTTTACTCTACCTTAATCAATCAATATAATCCTTCCGTTAATCTTGTTCATCTTCATCTTTTTTATTTAAAGTTTAAAGTTCTTATTTGGTTTATTTTAATCTTAAAAAGTAAGTGGGTTTTGTGTTTTTGTTGTTTTGGTTTGATGATTATGATTAGTAGATGATTATTGGTTAAATTGGTTTAAGTTTTTGTTAAAAACTTGGTGATTTTGGTTAAATTCGTGGCTTTGTTGGTTTCCTTGTTCTTCGCATCTTCATAGTTTCCCAGATTCCGAATGAACAACAATGTTCCGGATGAAGGATCTTAGTTAAAACATTCCGAACCAACCATTTTTCCCATTTATTTCGCATCAACAAACATTCTGAATCAACATCATTTGTTCCGAATCAGTCCGTTCATCCGGAATAATCAATATTCCGGATGAGTTGAAATATTCCGAATAAAGGTTTTTAGTATTTTGTTCCAAGTTAGTTTTTATTTCGAATCAATCAAAAGATTCCGGATCAGCATTTTTCATTCAACTTATTCCGAATCAAAGTTTTCAAAATTTATTCCGAATCAGAACTTTTTGATATTCTGAATCAAGCCTTTTTGTTATTTATTCCGGATGAGTTTTATTCGGGGTGAAGCAAATGTTCCGAATCACCATTTATTCCGGATGAAGCCAATCTTCCGAATGAGCAAACAATATTCCGAATGAAGCATGAGTTGTTAGTTATTCCGCATGAGTTAAGATATTCCGAACGAAAGGATTTTTCAGCAAAAGATTCCGGATCAGTTGTTTATTCCGGATGAATTGAATTTCAAGGTATTCCTAATGAGCAGATTTATTCCGCATCAAGGTTATTCCGAATGAGCCTTTTGTTTTAGTATATTTTACTGTTACTGTTTAAGTGTTTAATTTTAATATTCAAGCTTTATATTTAATTGTTTTTATTAACTGCTTTTAGTTAAATTTTATATCTTAGCACTTTTAAATCCTTTTAGTAGAATAGAAAACCAATCCATTTTTAGTAACCAAGAACAACTATTCCACGTTGAGCCGTGATCGATTCGAGAAGATACCGAGAATTAAAATCTGAACCCTATCAAAAACCCTAGTATCAATGGGGTCCTTTGGTGAGTGTGGATTGGGAATTTTGGTGTGGGATGAGTTCGTGTGTGTGAATTAAGCGTGTGCCTGGGTAATTTCATTTTACCCTTTCTTTAAGTAGAGTAAGTTCTGGGGGTGAAGAAGGGTGAATAGTGGTAAGTTTGATCTGAAAAAGGTGGGGAGGAGGTGTTTGGCGTGTGTTTGTGGTTTGACTGTTTGAACTTGGCAACTTAAACCCTTAGTCTTTGGCAGATTGTGTATAAGAAGTTTCTTTCGTTTCCTTCCCTTAGCAAACTCGTTTCCCTTTGTTAAATAACATTCTGATTTCACACTTTGGCCACAAAAAGTTTCTAAATAAGGTTTTAGGGCTTTTAACACTTTGGCATATTTACAACTTCAGTCCTTTTGATATTTAATCCATTTTAAAAGGACTAGAAGTGTAATATTCTTGAACTTCAAGGGCTTCTTTGGGTCTTGGACTTTATGAAGGACTATTCTTGACATTTTGGAATTGTTGAGGGGCTAATCTTATCAATTCTTCAAACTTGGAGGACCTTTTTGTAATTTTTAAAAACTTAAGGGACCAAACTTTTAATTATGAATATACAAGGGTATTAAGTGTCATTTCTTCATAAATGAGGGCTCAATCTTGTACATCTTCAAGTCTTCAAGGGTAAATTCTTTGATGATTCACAAACTAGGGCCCGATTCATTGTATGGCTTCGTTTCTCGTGTTCTTTTTTCCTTGTTTCTTGTGGTCTTTTGTCTTTTTTATGATATCCATACCTAAAATACACAAGTAAACAAGCACAAGCATATATGGTATTTTTATGATATTTTATGTATTTAAAGCCCGAAAAGAACGATGAGATCATGTATAAATGTCATCTCATCAATATTACTTAAACCTTGGCGCTTAAACATTTTTTTAAACCCATAATCCGATCAAACAACCCATTATTCACTCCAAGAACACGAATTCGGTTTTTACTAACCTTTGGAAATTAAACCATAATCTTGTCCAGAATTATGATTAAGTGTTTAATAAATAAAACCCCACAACTTACTTGGCTGCCACCTCACCCATTTTGTCACATGATGTATCCCCTGCTACAAATTTTGGGAAGAAGACAAACCAGCCAGAGAATTGAACGACCAAGATACATTTACCTGTCCTCCACATAAAAAAGAAACGCCAACATCATTTTTTACATACTGGCATCTTCACAAAACGCCAAGAACATCACATGGGTTAAAAGTTATTCAAACTTCAAAGGGCATTCAAGGAACTTCATACATTAGGGTTTCCGCATTTTAGGACTTGTAAACCCTCTATATAAAGGGTCTTATGTTTTTCATTTACTCTTGTTCTTGTTTTCCTGGTTCAAAACCTTGTAAAGCCATTTTCTATGAATGAAAATGTGGTTAAGTGTTGTTGAAGAAAACAAGTTCCTCATTTACTTTACATGTTTGTTTCTTACTGCTTTAAGTTTATGTTGATTAAAATTGTGTTGGATTCGTCTCAAAAAGTTCTTGTTTTATGTTTCTGAGAACTGGATTTTCTCTTAAAATTTTTTTTCAGGATTCTTGGTTGAGAGAGTGTGTTTCATAGTCTAAGTTTGGGAAAAAAGTGACCATAACACCATGAGTAAGACCATGGTGTAGTGGGCGTTTATGTTTGGGCTAGGTCTTGTGAAGACTCACCAAAGTCACCAAGTTTTGTTTTCCTGTTTGAAAGAGTTACTTGTGCTATAATCTAACCCCCACTCCTTTGTGGGTTCCTTGTGTTTCACTTTGATCTTAGCAGCTCACTTGTCACATACATAAGCCTTCTTTGGCATACTCCTTAACTGTTGTAGTTAAGGAGCTCATTTCATCCCATCAGAGACACCCCTAGCTTGACCTAGTGGTTGGTCAAGCTTAGGGGAGCATTGCTGGCCTTGCTAGGAAGTTAAGCAATGTAGGTTCACCATTCCTCTCTTTCTTTTTAATTTCTTGTCAAAAAAATGCATGCCATGTGAATCTGCTATATGTTGTTCTCATTTATGTTCTTATATGATTTTTGGTTGATTAATGTTATTTTAAGTTTGATTAGATCTGATTTTGTGCTTTGAAAGTTTGTATCTCAAAAAGTCTTTGAAAAATTTGTTAATCAATTTTAAAAGGGTGTTTGGGATTGCATATTGTTCAAAGTTTATTAGAGATTAAATAGAAGTTAAGACGGAACTTGTGTTTGTCTTTACTGATATGGTGTAGTCTAGTGGTTTGCCTGCATATTTTGTGGGTTGAACACATAAATTAAACCAATAGCTAAAAAAGAGGTTGATTTCAGTTTCTGTGAAGTAAAAATTGGTCATCACCTAGAATTGATGCTAAACTAGGGCTAACAAATGATAAACCGAAGTTTTTGCAACCTGATTAGTAGATTTGGGGATTTGAAGTTCATGTTTTGGTCAAGTGCATCAGTAACAGGCTTTGGTGTTCATCATTTCATATCAGAAACATCACATAGGGCTAATACTAGTTCTAATCTTGAAGTTAATGCATGAAACCAGTTTATTTATGTTTAATTAAGTTTGGTGTTGTATGCTTTTGGTGAAATTTGGCTGGCTTATTCTTGCTTAAACATAGCTTAAAACCATCAGACATAGCTTATTTGCATATCTGAGTACATTCTGATTAAACTGTATCAATTGGCTAAGTGGAATTGTGTTTTATTGCGTGTTCTTGACTCCCTACAACTTACTGGTTGTAGGGGTTCCTTGTTTGTAGAATCTTGATAACCTATGAATCTATGAAGTGGGTTGATGTTTTCTAGAGAGAGAAACTAGAGAGAGAAAGTGAGAGAAACTATGTGTCTTTTTTATTTAAGTGAAAACCAAAATGAACAACAACCAACCCCTTTCCATGGTGGAAAGGGGTATTTATATCCTAGGCCCTTATTTGGGCTTGGGCCGGCCCATGACAAGCCCATGGGCCGGTTTCTTACTTAACTTAATAAGTAACACTAACTACGAGCTATTACAACATAAATAATATTGTGGAGTGACCGATACTTCTAATATACGTTAAAACGTATTTCTAACAATCTCCCCCTAAGGGAGGTCACTCCACGTTACAAAGTTCTAAACCTAGCATACTATACTAAGTCTTCGTTCTTTAGCTCGTAGTCTTTTCTTCTTTTCTTTTTTTGTTGTGAATATGTTGGTTTGATCTTTTAGGCTTTGGCTTCAGAGCATTGTTCTTTTGACCAATCACGTGCGATCTTTGCCTTCTTGTGAATTTTGCCTCCTCGTGACTCCATGTTCCACACACTTATGTCTTTTTGTTGAATTCTCAAAAGCTTCAGAGTTTGGTACAGCGGAAGACTTCATCTTGTACTTTCTTGAAATTTTGCTGAACTTTGATGCAGAAAAACATAAGCATGTGGGAACGACTTCTACAGGTACACCGCAACACCACCGTCTTTAACTGGTACACAGCAACGCCACCGTCTTCAATAGGTACACAGCAACGCCACCGTCTTTAACAGGTACACAGCAACGACACGAATAAAATGGCTTTGACATTTTATTCTAATTCGGTAGCATTTTACCTCCGGTCGGTGAAGACCGTTGGACGATATTAGATATCGTACCCGTGACGGATATTTTCAATTAAGTAACTTCCTGACAGGATTTCGCGGGTAAACCCGTTCTCTTTATTCGACCGTCCAAAGCTGACTGCGAACATAAAGAGTGAATCACTTGGATAAATTATCCTTGTGATTTGAAGCCGTCAATTCATGAAACCTGGAACAAGTGAATTTCAATTAAGATTTTCACCATCGTTGCTTTCCAGTTATCACGAGCTCAATTCATAAAGAATCTTGCACGTCACCTACCAAGTGCTGTTTGATGTTAACACTAGAAGGATTTCCACTCGTCACTGTGATCAATAAAGAGTCACTCTGAGTGTTCTGGCAAGATCATATGATAATGCGTAGAGGCCTGGAACGAGTTTAAGTTCAATTAAGAATTAAACCACTGTTTCTTTCCAGTTTTTCACAAGATTGGTTCTAAAAGAACCGCACGTGTAACCTACCATGAGCTTGTTTGATGTTGGCTCAAGCAGGATTTCCATCTTCATTGTAATACTTGTGTATTACTCGGATGGTCTGGAAATATTACAAGAATACTGCGTAGGACTCATAAAAAATCTCTTACTTTTCACAGTGTGTGAGAAAGTAAGGAATAAATGGAAAGTGTCCTAATGAGACTTTTGATGATCTCTTGGCTCTAGACTCGATAGTGCGTTTTGATTTAGTGAGCGATGGCTGGAGAGGAGTGCCACCTTTTCAATATCAGTCTATTCGGAGTGAATAAACCAATAGATAACGTGTTGATCTTCGTGTGATTATAACAAATACCTTTTGAGAGATATTTGAGTTAGCTGGGAAGGGTTGTGCATTGCATCACTGGGTCCATGATGTCTTTCTTCAATATCGAGAATCATTAACAAAAATGATCTCAATAGCATATGTATTGACCCGGTTTCTGCCTAAAGTTGTAAGGAGGGCTTCTTTCTTTACACCCTTTATCTTTACATTTCTTTTTCATTCTTCAACCCCTTCAATGCTTACCAATACGTCATCACTAGCACCTTGTTGTGATTGTTCCAGTGCTAGCTTAAGTACTTGGTCGGCATTCAGCTACGTTCACAATCTTTCTCCAACTTTCCTAGGACTTCTAATTCTATCTAGGGAATTGTCCTTGGGAAGATTCCATCGGCTCTGATGAATCATTGGACTAAACCTATTCCTACCACCCTTTTGTCACCACATTCGTCGTGAATTAAGCGTGTTTTGGGAAAGTATATCCACCATGAAAAATCATTGAAAATCACATAAGGTACTTGTGATATTGAAATCAAAATTTTGTACCTTAGGTGTTTTGATCATGAAAAACGCTCCCCCTTAACACGCGCTTTACACATATTAAGTTGGAATATCGTTAAGTCTTTTTCATCTTTTAGCCAAGTATCATTTAAGTCTCCTTAATCCCATTTTCTTCCCTTATCCAAAATGTTAACCATTAATATTTGGGATATTGAATGGATTAACCGGTCTTTGGGTAAAAAATGAAATCGATGTTTGGCCATAGAACATGTTAATGCTCCCCCTTAAGTTAATAAGGGATAGTTGTAGTGCTTTAGTATGATATATTTTGAAAGATTTAGAATCTCGTGAGAAATTCTTATAAAATTATCATACCTCAACACTACATCAAGCCGTACAAACACAATATTCACAAATATACATATTCACAATTGAAAACCAATATACAGTGGACCTGAAATGTAAGACCCATTAGATGGATCGTTGTAGTAGCTTGTGGTGCACTAAATATGGTCTACCACCAACGAATCTTTTCAAGCTCCTCATCAATCTACATTCACAGAGCTTTTGATCAATCTTCTTGATCACATACTTCGCCATTTGCCGATAACCCTGATTGTTAGGTCAATTCAGTGCCTGATTTGTCCCTTGCACAGGATTTGGATGTAAAGTATCCTAAGTAGTGTTAGTCACTGAACTTACGTATGTTATAAGTTCAGTGTGTCATTCTTTAGAGTTCTTTAGAGTCTATGAGATAGACTCGTCATTAGCTGGGGCGGATCTCAGTAAGTGTGCAAAGAATCAAGGATGATGGAGTTAGTAAGTGATGACATAATAGCTTACTAACTCCTCAAGACTATTACTGATTACAAGACCTGAAGATGTTAAGAAGACCTGAAGAAGTGTCTTATGTATTAGTGGGCACATGTCTTATTAGCAATGAAGACAAAGGTTCAAGAGGAAGGCTTACTTTGTCAAAGGTGCAAAAGATGAAGACAACAAAGTACAAGGTGGTTACTTGTACTTTAGTAAAGCTTCTCAAGGAAGCTTCACACTCCCACTATATATATGTGGTCTTTGTAATAGAATAGTTATTGATTCCTACCCACAGAAACAAACATGTAATACTTTAGTGGCTTAGGGTTTCATCCTCCCATTGTTGCATAAGCTTAGCTAGCTATGAACATGGGAGTTTAGTTTGTCATTCATCGCCCGGTTGTTGTTCCGCAAACAACCGGCAAGTCATGTATATTTGTTTATTCATTATTAATAATATATACATACGATGAAAAGTACAAGCTTGTGTTATTAGTTAGTCAATTGGTTATTTGTGTACATTGTTCTTCATTGTTCTTCACAGATTCATTATGTGCACAAGATTAGTGGACCAACAATTGGTATCAGAGCCGGTTGGATTTTCTCTATCCAGATCCGTTCGAATGGCTGCTAATAACATTTTTTTTAGCGTGGTCAATTTTATCAGTATGTTCAAAAACCGCTAGACAGTAACAGTTTTTGAGGGGGAGATAATACTGATATACGACTAGTGTTAAACAACAACCAACCAAACCTTATCCTATACACCAACCCACCACCGACACTCAAATTAAAGTCCTAACCCCTCCACCACCGTCATCCACATAAATAAAACAAATCCAACTGTTCATACCAATCACAAATTCCAAATCTACCTTCATCTAAACCTTCAATCACTTAAACAATATCCCACCTTCACTATTATTGCAACATCACTCCCATCTCACAAACTTCCTCACGTCTCAAATCTAATCAAAAATCATAATCCTCGACTCGCGTTTACCTCAAAAAAAAATCAAAATCGAAAAAGATGGAATCATTCTTGGTGGCCACATGAATGAATTTTATTGAAACAAGTAGATTAATTTATGTTTTCATTGATGGTTAAACGAATGAGTAGTATCATTAAGATGGGTGTCTTAAAGATATTCAAATGTTTGTTGATGTGGTTGTTTATTACTGGGAAACAATCGGAGATGGATTCGGGATTGATATAAAAAAAGGGATGTTGTAAAAGTGATTTCGTCGAAGTGGTGTTGATTGTAGGTTTTATGATGGATTTGTGAAACCGGTAAAATATCGGGTTAAAGATAATCAATCGGTTTTATTGTAAATCGAAGGGTGGATATGAAGATGGTCGATATGGGATGTAGATATGGGTTGCAACATATCGTTGAAGATTAACGAGATTAATGTTGCAAGAGCTCGACGCTAGAGCTGAAACTAAAAAACCAACAGCTGGAGTCTTAAAAGTTATTAGATGAGGATGAGTCGACCAACTGACTTGAAGAAAAGTCAGAAGTTTGGAAGCTGAATTTGTAACAGGTCGATAAGGTGTGTTTGACATGAGTGGGGGTTTAGCTGATATAATCTCAGTTGGTAGAACAGTGTGGGATTGGGGAGACAAAATGGGGGTATTGTAATCAGTAAGGTTGCTCAGCTTAATGAACAGCTGAGATGGGGTATTATGGTTCATGTGTAGACATGGCTGGACATCAGACCGCTGAGCCAACGAACCCAGATTATGAACCTTTAAACTCCAAGCAAGGAAGTTGGACCTGTCAACACAAGTCTCAGAACCTGCTACTCATGTTGTTGTTCGAACCCAGAGGTGCTGGTATCCAGATAAAGGATGAACATACAGATAAAACAAAAAGCTGTGATGTAGATGATATATTTGATCAGTGAATGAAGAGAGTATGGTAAGGATGGTTGTTCGGTATGGTGTGATTTGGATGGCTGATAAAAATATCAGGCTGCTGTTATTGAAGAATATTTGTATCAGCTAAAATGATAGCTGTGTTGATGAAGATGGTTTGAAGGGATGGCTGGCAATATAAAAAAAAAGGGCGCAACGGTTGACTGTGAAAAGAAATGGGGATGTGAAAATCAACAGCAGGCGCTGACCCAAATCACTCAAGCGCTTAAGATGTCGCAAGGTATCGAGATAATTGCTCAAATGGCTGTGATAATATTTTCTATCAAAAGATCATAGGCATTTAAATGGGCGACTCGACGTTGATAGAAGATGGATGTGGTGATATAAATTTCAGTCAAAGACTCATTTGGGGACTTGGGTATATTTCGAAAAGCTGACAAGATGTAGTGGTGTCTGTATCAAGCTTAAAAGGAAGCTGATAAAATGTTCAGCTAGAATTTTTGTTCAAGTAAATGGTCTCTGAGGTTTAATAGCCCGAATGTGAACCCTTTCAGTCTCTGAACATTGATTAAAGACCCCAAGGTCAGCGGACCCTCAGTCAAAGCACCCAGAGGTCGCTGAATAGACAGCCAAGCTGTTTGAACTATGTTGTTGGATCTATCAACAGAGGTCTTTGAACTCCCAAGCTTGTCAGCGACCCCTTCATCAGCTGACCTTTGTAAACCAATTATTAGTCGCTGAACCTGTCAACTACAAATCGCTGAACCCCCAGGGTAGCTGAACCCCAGGGTAACTGAACCCCCAGGGTAGCTGAACCCCCAGGGTAGTTGAACCCACAGGCGACCCCTGTCTCTGAACCCCCAGGGTCGCTGAACATAAAGGTCGTTGAAGTAATGAACATGCAGCTGAACCATCAGTTCTCAACCTTCAGCCATTTCGAACCCGTGAACCATCAGCAGTTTGGACCTCTTCCAGCAATGTCTGGACCCCTGTCCCTGAACCCCCAGCTATCTCTGAACCCCCAGAGTTCGCTGAAGAGAACTCTTCTTCATATACTTTATTTGAGTCAAAAGATGCTGCTAAAGCTGCATATTTTGAGGGGGAGAGAAACACGGACATACACACCGCTGTGATATAAATGCCGCTGTGATCCACATGCAACTGTGATATACCCCCCAAACCATACACAAAACACACAACCCAAAATCCAAAAAAAAAAAAAAAAAAATCAGCTTAACAGGTATTCGCTGGCAAGATGACCAGCTGATCAACATGCTATCTTCAGAGCCTTCAGCTGTTGAAGGACTTGGTCACTCAAAAATTTTTTTCTCACACCAAGATAAAGAAAGAAGATATGTTCACAGCCCCCCCCCCCCCTCCCCTCCCCAGCATTTGTCACCCTCCCCTACCCCGCTGTAACCCCAGCCACAGAGTTTTTGAGAGACCAGGTTGTGTTACAGGGGTTTGATGAAACATTTATTATACAGGGGTTTGATAACATCAGGTGGTTGATAGGAGATGAAATTTAGTTGGAGTTGTATTTCAGGCGAGATGAAGACCATCACGCTATGATTGTGTACTAGTATGTAGCCGGTCAAAAGTTGCTTGGTTCCCTAGCAAATTTTGAGGAGGAGAGAAGCGAGGACAGAGGTAAACTTGTGTTTATGTGAAGAAACATCAAGTTTACTCAAGCTACATACATACTATCATACACAACACATAACCTTCAGGGACTTAGAATGTTTACACTTGGCTGATTGAGCAAAGTCACTGAAGATGGGTTGCTGAACAAGTTGCATTGTCTGATCTTTTATGGTTGTTGCGTCAACCATTGACCACACTTCTCTGATTGAAGGTAAATGAACTCGTGATCTACATTGATATAATATGCTACTTTAATATATGCTAGGGTGAAGCATATGGTCTTTATGGCAAAGCATATAATATACTTCACTGATGACCTAAGGTGAAGTTACCTGTATGAGTTCTATATAAGCATCAGGGAATGGGTTCAAGTGTTTCTCAAAGTACAAGATCAGACATTGCAGTTCAGTAACAACTACAACAGGTACAAGACGATACAAGTTAGCGGATGACTTGAACTAGTAAAGCTAGTTATTCTTGGTATTCATTGTTGTAACATAGCAGGTAAGAAGAAGCCTTTATGCTCACTTACTGCTATTTAACTTAGGCTACTTTTCTATCCAAATAGGGGGAGATTGTTAGGTCAATTCAGTGCCTGATTTGTCCCTTTCACAGGATTTGGATGTAAAGTATCCTAAGTAGTGTTAGTCACTGAACTTACATATGTTATAAGTTCAGTGTGTCATTCTTTAGAGTTCTTTAGAGTCTACGAGATAGACTCGTCATTAGCTGGGGCGGATCTCAGTAAGTGTGCAAAGAATCAAGGATGATGGAGTTAGTAAGTGATGACATAATAGCTTACTAACTCCTCAAGACTATTACTGATTACAAGACCTGAAGATGTTAAGAAGACCTGAAGAAGTGTCTTATGTATTAGTGAGCACATGTCTTATTAGCAATGAAGACAAAGGTTCAAGAGGAAGGCTTACTTTGTCAAAGGTGCAAAAGATGAAGACAACAAAGTACAAGGTGGTTACTTGTACTTTAGTAAAGCTTCTCAAGGAAGCTTCACACTCCCACTATATATATGTGGTCTTTGTAATAGAATAGTTATTGATTCCTACCCACAGAAACAAACATGTAATACTTTAGTGGTTTAGGGTTTCATCCTCCCATTGTTGCATAAGCTTAGCTAGCTATGAACATGGGAGTTTAGTTTGTCATTCATCGCCCGGTTGTTGTTCCGCAAACAACCGGGCAAGTCATGTATATTTGTTGATTCATTATTAATAATATATACATACGCTGAAAAGTACAAGCTTGTGTTATTAGTTAGTCAATTGGTTATTTGTGTACATTGTTCTTCATTGTTCTTCACAGATTCATTATGTGCACAAGATTAGTGGACCAACACTGATGCCAATCCTCAGTCATCTCTGGTAAAGTCCCACCCGAATTAAGATGCTCCAACTTTCCTCTGGCGAATAGGAGAGTCCCATCACTGTACTTATAAAGCTCACCCACCCTCATAAACTTCATTAATCCTCGACTGTTCAAGTAGAAAATGCCGTAATTCGGAACAGAAATGCCGGTATAGGGACATCTATCTATATGTTGAGGTAGAACTTGATTCATTGGACGGGTGAGGTTAAGCTTCCTTTGGTAGCTTTCAACTCCCAACTGAAGATCTTCAACTCGTTTCTTGATAACAACGCTTCGTGTGAAAATACGAAGTGCTGTATTCAAGGCAATGATGTCTTCACGAGGAATATGTGTGAGTTGATCCTGGGTCATCATAAGCAACATGTCTTCGATGTCCTCAAGGCGAATGATAGAAAAATCTCCCTGCTGGATTTTGTATTCTCTGTCATCCTCCCTTTTCAGATGAATCTCCGTCACATGATAATAGCCATTCTTGGCTTCAGTTTTCAGCCCTAAAATGCTGGAGATGCGAATATCGGATCTAACATTGCTTCCTGAATTGGCTAAGCAGCAACCCCTGTACGCCCTTCGGACTCGTTCGTCCCAATGAGATGCACCTATAACAGCATACATATCATAATTACGATTTACCTTTGGGACCCAGAGTCGGTTTAGCTTTTCCTCGATAAAGGGTATTATCCCCCAGTTGGCAGCTTTCAGCAAGGTCATGGAGGTTGCGTACTTTGATGAACCCTTGAGGAGATAAACAAGATCATTGGTGACGAAGAAGTCAAGAGCAATCTGATTATCTTGAGAAGGATCAAGTGGAGGTGGAGCTCTTTCTGATTCATGAAGACCTGGCCGTTGAACGGTATTCAGAGCTTTCAGGATCTCATCAGCATAATACTCGAACTTCATTCGGGTTAACCTGGTTTTGGCGCGAATTCTTTTATCCTTTAACGCTCTCTTTACCAACGACGGAGTGACCGAAGACTTATACTCATGAGCTAGAAATGCACACAAGTCAATCGGACTGCGGATACGGAGATATAGAACATCTCTGTCAGCGTCTGTGATTGGATCATATTGAGCCGCTGCCGTGATCCAAGCTTGTGGCGGTGCAGTCTCGTCAATCTCCAAAGTATCTGCCCAGTCCCGTGTGCTTGACTCAGGAACGGTAGATTGTGGTTCTTGTTGTAGAGGAGTAGAGACATGGACATCTGCTGGTTCTGATTCAGGCATCTCGGCGGTGTCATGGACGGGCGAGTGTTGTGCAGCTTCAGGTTCAGTCACTGACTCTGCAATCACAGGAGCAACAACAACAGAACTAACAGGGTTAGTGGTAACAGGTATAGACACAGCGATAGATGTACCGGGAATCGATGACGCCGTAGTAGCATTCACATCATGGCGCCACTTGGATCGTCTTGATTCTGTTGAGGTTGATTTTTCCTTCTGCGCAGCATCTTTCTTAGATTTGGTTCCAGACTTAGAAGGTTTCTTTGTGCTGGCTACCTTGTCCCCCTTTTTAGGCTGTGTACCATCATCATCCTCTTCGCTATCCTCGTTGCTCCCCTTAGCACTCTCCTCATTACCATCACCACCATCATCACCATCATCATGATCATCATCCTCATCATCATCACCATCATCATCCTCTTCTTCTTCTTCTTCTTCTTCTTCTTCTTCTCCTTCTTCTTCCTCTTCTTCTTCACCGGTACCCTCTTCCTGTTCACTTTCTTCCCTTTCTTCCTCAGGCAGAATGTGGTAAGGTACCACACTTCCAAACATCTTGAACAACCGATCATCCTCCATGATAGCGTCATTCAGGGATTTGTAGAGTGTCCGTTGAATCTTATATTTGTCAAAAGATCCAAGTTCCCTCATGCGAGCTTTCAGGATCTTCTTTAATTCAAAATCCGTTAACTCATAAGCAATTTTGTAGGCGGATTCTGAAGGATTGGATGACTTGATCATCAAGTTATCAGCCACGAGTGTCTTCAACTCATCACGAACTTTTGGCATAATGGACTCAACGGATGCTTTCACTCTCTCTTCAACAGAAGCTTCAAGTGTTTCTTTCTGTTCCTTGTATTTATCCCTCATAGCTTGAAGTCTCGTGATTCGTGCAGCATGCTTATCAGCTTCAGCTTGCTTAACCTGAGCTAGTTCTTCTACATGAGCTTTACGTGTCAACTCCATCTCTGCAGCGAACTTAGCAAGCATCTCTTCTTGGGCTTTCTTAGATGCTTCTTCACTTTGAACTCGTCTATGTAGCTCTTGGCGAAGTTCATCCATCTCTCTTTTGTGATTATCCGTATGTTTATCCAACATTTCGGCCATTACAAATACAGCCATTGAAGACGTTGCAGAGCTGCTCTGGGTTGAGTGAAGAGGCTCGGTTGTTACTACGGTACTAAGGATGGGAGTTATTGGTGGTGGAAGGAATGGTGTTGAAACCGGTCTGGTTGGTAAGGGTTGTATTGGTGGAGGTTGAGTTGCTAAAGGTTGAGTTATTAAAGGTTGAGTAGACACCATGATTGTAGGAGCACCGGACTCCTTTTCAACACTTGCTGAAACAGGGATGGATGTCTCCTTCGAAGTAGAATACCTTTCAGGTGATCCAAACTCATCAATATCCTCTGGTTCCTCGTACTCTTCTTCAACATTCACTTGTGCACCCGAACCACTACCGCCCGTATCTCTCCTACTCCTTTCAATAGCTATCTTAATTGATTTTCTCTCAGCCTTGTTAAGAATAGGATCATCAACATCTTCTTCATCGCGGAGAACTAACTCATCAGCCTTACCCTTTCCCTTCTTAACCTCAGTCTTCTTCTTCTTGGTTTCGGGTTCAGGTAAAGCAGCTGGTTGCTTGCGTTTACCTTTACTCTTGACCGTAGTAGACGAGTCTTCTACTGTCTGAAGGCTTGCTTTCAGCTTCTTGATTTCTAGCAGCAGTAGCTTGTAATCAGCAGAGCCTTTGATTTTATCCGTCAGAAGATAATCGGGAATAGGACCAGGAATCACACCACCAGATGGTCCTTCATGCCTTAGATCCACAGTATGATCAGCCTCTTCAGTGTGATGACGACTTGCTGCACGCCTATCAATAGTAGCATCATTCTTCATAAAATAGTTAATGATAAGCTTGATAAACCGAGGGTAAGGAAAGAAATTAGTCTTCAGCTTCTTGTTTTGGAAGAGTTGAAAGGTGAATTCTTCCCACAACAATAATGCATAATCTGCATTTGCGCCTGTGTACATTCCATGGAAGATGTTCATAATTGGGCCACGCAAAGCATCATGCCCACTTGTTTTCGGTGTAAGACATCTACTGAGAATACCCAACATTGCTCTCCACGGTTGACCTACTTTAGCGGTGGTAAACTCAGACACAACTCGTATGTCAGGACATCCAAGAGCATCGAACAACTCCATAAGTTCGTCTTTGGTAGGATCCCTCAAAAATGACATACCTTTGGGTGTATCCCGAATGCCAAATATCTTACGGAAGTCTGAAACAGTAAGTGTTTGCTGCTTGTTGTCGAGAGTGAAGGTGATCTTGTTTGAAGTACTTTCCTTGGTAGCCCAGAACTCATACATGTAATCATAAGGCACCGAGGCAGTACTCCTTAAAGCATTCTTGAAATGAGAGTGATCAAGGATTGCTATGGCTACTTTAAATCCATGGTGAGTGGATTTTGAGACTTGCTTCAGCCGGTAATTGTTTGGTATGAACTTGAGGGTTCGTGCTTCAGCAATAGCGGCTGCTCTAGAGTCTTGGATTGCTTGTACTGTTGGATTAGTCATTGTATCTGCTTAAGATAAGACATAAAAGGTTGATGCACAAACAATATATAGATATATATCATTATGACTTCTAAGCATAATACATTTCAACAAGTACTTATAACAGACAAACAACTATCAATCAAATAACCCTTCATCCGGAACTCTTCATTCGAAAGTTCTTCATTCGGAACTTCTTCATTCGGAAGTTCTTCATTCGGAACTTCTTCATTCGGAAGTTCTTCATTCGGAACTTCTTCATTCGGAAGTTCTTCATCCGGAACTTCTTCATTCGGAAGTTCATCCGGAACTTCTTTCATTCGGAAGTTCATCCGGAACTTCCTTCATTCGGAAGTTCGTTCGGAACTTCCTTCATTCGGAAGTTCGTTCGGAACTTCCTTCATTCAGAAGTTCGTTCGGAACTTCCTTCATTCGGAACTTCCTTCATTCGGAACTTCCTTCATTCGGAACTTCCTTCATTCGGAACTTCCTTCATTCGGAACTTCCTTCATTCGGAAGTTCATCCGGAACTTCCTTCATTCGGAAGTTCATCCGGAACTTCTTCATTCGGAACTTCCTTCATTCGGAAGTTTGTTCGGAACTTCCTTCATTCGGAAGTTTGTTCAGAACATTCCTTCATTCGGAAGTTGTTAGCCTTGTTCATCCGGAAGTCATTAACGCAGCCTATGATAATTATTCTAAGCGCGATTTGGGAGTTTTAAGGCATGCTAAGGCAACACAACATCTATCTAAGAATATTCCGAGTATAACCCACCTAAATCCCTAATTAATTGATCCCAAATTAGGCAAACAAACCCTAAATCTGATAAAGTTGATTCCCCGAATCAATTAACAAGATTTAATGATGAATTAGATGATTTATAAGTTAAAGATTGATGTTATTACCTTTTAAATCGAATGAAACGGATTGTGAGATGAAAACGAGAGTTTGTAAAAGCTTAGTGTGTGTGTTAATGGCGGCAGAGTGAAAAAAATGAATAGTAACAGTGAATGAAGAAAAGATAAACGTATGGGGAGGTTTTGGTTTTGACTTAGGTCAAAATTTTTACAAGTTTCACCTTTGTCACCTTAAAACCCTATACTTTTCTATTCTTTTCCCTTTTTATCCCTTATATTTTCATTTTTCTTTCTCGTCTCCCTAACCATTACACAACTTAAGCATCGCTGCCTATTAGCAAATCTCCAAAATCTAAAGCAAGTCCTATCTCATTGAGCAATCACAAGTCATATTCTAAAGCAAGACCACACATTAGCCAATTAATTTTTCACAAACACTTTTGAAAATCGTTTTGATGACGAAGATGAGTTAATATTTTCTCCCCCTTAAACGATGACCCGTTTTCTATTTAAAGAGCTGTAGTCATTGTTTAAAGAGTCAAATATTGATGAAAACATTTCCAATTAATGTCTTGAAAAAGATGGATTCGTGGTGGCAATAAGATTTCTCTTATTTTGACAAATTAATGCACTGAGACGTACACAAATTCGTGTTAGACCAAGTTGTAAAGTAAACTTGATCCCTTTGCATGATTTGGCTTGTAAATCATGCCCGAGAAAATTAATTCCCGTTGTGAGCCAACGTTTTCCAAGGAAATACGTGACTTTAATATGAAAACCGGGTTGCAGTCAGAAATAACTACAAGCCATAATGGGCATGTTTTAAAAATGTACAACTTTTATACGGACTCTATTTATGGCACCGTGTCAATATTGATCGACATTTCTAAGGCCGTAAATATTACCGTACTAAAAGACATGCCCGATTTAAAAAACGAAAAATCTTTTTGTTTTTTCTTGATTTTATAATTTTTATGGTTTTTGTAGGTTTTATATTTTTTATGGTTTTTCTTGATTTTATATTTTTGTATTTTTCTTTTTGTGGTTTATATATTTACGATAATATACATGATCACGAACAAAGGATACGCCTGAATAGTTTACCACCACTATTCAGCTATTAGTGGGAACACCAAGTAAATCTCCTTGAAAAGAAAAATTAGTTCACAAGCAGTGGGAACTCCTTTCTCACTGCTGCTTGCCACTATTAGTGTTATTTTTCAAACAGCTTATCAATAAGCTTATCTGGCTTATCCCATTGTGAAACAACTTGTTTTTTGTGATATATCTTATTATTTTCTTCTTATAAGTCAGTTTTGAGGTTTACAACTTTTGGTTTTAGATTTTCACTAGAAAACAAACTACTTTGTCTTTTTCCAAAAGTGCTTATTCCTTATTTCAGCTTATTTAGTGTGTTTATTGAAAATCTTTTTGATTATTTATCTTAATTAAGTCATTTCAAACATTTTGCAACTTGAATCAGCTCTTGAATCAACCTAGAACTCAAAAACGACTATTTTGTCATTTTTTGTAGAGAGCTTTGGCTTATTTCAGGCTTATTTCTTGAGCTTTTTCAATTTTCTTTTTACAAACAGCTTCATAAGCATAAGAGAAGGACGTGTGTCAATTTTCAGCTTACAACATTAGCTTATGGCTTAATGGGCCAAAAAGCCCATTAAGAATAAGCTGAGTGCTTATTAAGTTGTGATAAGCTCACTTTCAGCTTTTGGGCCTTTAGAGTTTTTTGTTTAAAATCTGATTTTAAGCTAGAATGGAACTTTTCAGCTTATTTCGTTTTTTTGCTTATTGGGACAAAAAGCCCACTAAGCTTGGACTGTTTTCACTTTTGGCCCATTTGGAGGCCCAATAGGGGTACTTAGGTCATTTAACTTTCATTTCTGGTTTTATTAAGTTAAAATAAGTTAGTTTGCAACTTTTTAGAATTTTTTATAATTTTTGAATTTTTAATATTAATTTAATATTTAATTTTATTTTTTAATCATTATAAATAGTTTTAATTAGTTTTAAATTTTGCAAAAATACTTTTTAGTTTCATTAAGTTATTTTGGAGTTTTACAAATTGAAAAATCTTTATTTGTGCTTTTTATTAATTTAATTGATTTTTAGGGCTTTAATTAGCATTAAAAAATTAATTATTAATTAAATTAAAGGTTTGAAAAAGTTTTGATTTTTGGTAAACTCTAATTGCATTTTTAGGAATTTATTATGATTTTCTAGGAATTTTTAGAGTAATTTTTAAATTTCGTCGCGTTTTTAAGTTTATTATTCGTCGTAGTTTAATTTTAGTCGTAATCGTCATTATGTTCTTTCCCCTTATCTTTTCTCAATATGAATCTCAAATACCATCAAGTTTAAAACACACATTAAGCCTCCTCGAGAACGAACTCACAACAAGGGTCATACGCACTTGATTTTCCTAAATCATTTGTTTAATGCTTACCGCTTTATACGCTCTTTTTCCTAAAAGACGTATTTATACTACAATCATTTTGGCGCCGCTGCCGGGGAGGCGTGTTGTGTTAAGTTTGAAAATTTTTGTTTTTGATATTATCCATAATAAGTATTTGTGTGATTAGCACTCTAATCATACGTATTATCGGTTTTCGTTTTTTTGAAGAAATATTACTATATTGTATTACGTATCACAATAAATTTACAATACTCCAAAAGCGTGAAAACTCAACCTTAATTGGGATTTCATCACTCAATTATTGTATTCGAATCTAAAGCAAAAGAAAAAGGCAAAATAGATAATTACTTTCGAGAAGCTTGATTTTAAATAACACAAATTATAAGGTGGGTATAAGGCAGTTGTATTTCACGACCTAAAGGAAAAATGCTCTTAAGTGCTTAGCGCCGCCTCGTTTCCCCCGCTTGCTTGTGCGTGTTAAGAGAAAAAGGGATAATCGAGGGTTTGCCGACCAAAGTATTATCTACGTATCATATATATTTGCTTGGTTTCAAAGATTAAACCCTCTTGAACGTTTTGGTGTTCCACCAACGTTATAAAGTCATCGAAGGCGTTCACTCAACGTGATCGTTTTCGTTCCTTGAGGCTCCTTATCGAGAAATCGATTCGAGGAGAGATTTGTAGATTTGTGTCTACGTAATTCACAAGAAATCCAAAAAAATAAAAACAATCAAAAGCACAAAAAAATTGGAAAAAGTGAAAACACCAAAAAGAATCTTCTTTGCTCATCCCCACATTGTACGTGACGTTTATGCAAACTCGTAACCAAGCAAAACGTGCACGTAAACGTCAAAACCGAAAGGAAGAACACCAACGCCTTCTAGTGAAGGATCTCCTATTGACGAACCCATCGTAGAACAAGAAGCTCCCATGGCTAATCGTACTATGATGGAGTTGCTTCAAGCACCCACCGAGGGTTATGGAGAAGCGATTGTGATTCCTGCTATCCTTGCGGAATTTTGAGGTTAAGATTGGTTTATTGTCCATGATCCAAAACAACAAGTTTCGTGGTGACGAAAAGGACAACCCTCATAACCACATTCGTCATTTCAAGCGTCTTACGTCGACTTGCAAGTTTAAGGATGTCTCGAATGAAATGATTAAGATGATGCTTTTTCCGTATTCCTTAGCGGGGCCCGCTAAAATTTGGTTAGAAAAAGAGCCACCCAATTCTATATTGACGTGGAAGGATCTCGTTTCAAAGTTCGTGAACCAGTTTTTCCCGCCCTCTAAGAGTACGCACTTGAAAAACGAGATTTCAAAGTTTTCACAACAATACAATGAGAGTTTTTCAACGGCTTGGAATAGGTTTAAGGAAATGTTGCATGAATGTCCTCATCACGGTTTTTCCGACTTACATCAAATCGACACGTTTTATAATGGATTGAACGATCATGAACGGGATTATCTCAATGCCGCCGCAGGAGGTAATTTTTGTGTAAAACGGTCAAGGAAGCATTGTTGATCATTGAGAATAGGTCCAAGGTTTATAGCCCTCGTAGCACATCGAGTGTTAACAAGTCTTTGTCTTCACCTTCATTGTCACAAACCATCGATGCTGGCCAAATAGAGGTTAATATTGAAAACAAGATTTTTGATAAGCTTAAAGGATTGTTGATTGAGTTTAAAGTTGGTGAACAACCCACTCCCGCTATGGCTAAAGCGGTTGAGGTTTCTTGTGTTTATTGTGGTGGAGGTCATGATTTCTCCGAGTGCATTACCGCCAGTAGTAACACTTCGAATGCATACGCGGCCACGGAAACTTATAACCAAAACGGTCAAGTTACCCGCACTAATCAATTGACTCCACCGGGTTTTCCACCAAATCAAAATGCTAACTATTTTCGCAACAATCAAGTTGGTTACCAAGGGAATCAATGGAACAATTATAAGGGTAACAACTATGGGAATCAAGGGACTAGTAATCAAGAGTAAAACCAAAATTAAAACCGTAATTTTCAAAACCCGAGTCAAGGATTTCAAAATGCTTACACTAAAGAGGTTCCAAATGACTTTTTGAATTAATCTACGACAAATGACAAGATTCTCGAAAACATCCAAGAGCAATTGGCTAGTCAAGCTAGGGAAACGGCTAAAAACACAAAGGAGTTAGCAAATTTTGCTAGGGAAAATGCCAACATGAAAATTGAGTTGAAAAATGATTTTGAACATCAAATTAGAGGTCAAAACAACAAAATTGAACAATGTCAATCTAGGCTTGAACAAAGGATAGACCAAAGTGCCGCCAAGCAAGACGTTAAGCTCAATGCTATTTTGGAAGCAATCATGATGAACAAAGCCTCTACTTCGGGTGGTCTTCCTAGTAACACCGTGTCAAATCCGAAGGGAGAGATGAAAGTGATTACCACACGTAGTGGTAAGACCTTTAAGGAACGGACTCCTTAACCAATTACTCCTACGGTGGAGGAAACTGAGGAAGAACTTGAGGTGGTGGTCGAAAAGGAGCACATTACAATCCCACAAAGTACCGCTCAAACCACACCTACGGTCGACCCTTTACCAAAATTAGAACCCGAGATTCCAAAGGCTATGCCTATGCCCCACGCAACACCACCCTTACCTTACCCATCAAGACGTCATAAAGAAAAATTGCAAGAACGAGACAATTATCAATTTGAGATTTGTATTAAGATGTTTCGTAATTTGCACTTTAACATAAGTTTTGCCGACGCTTTAATCACGATGCCTCGATTTTCCGCCAACTTTAAGAGTATATTGAACAACAATGAGAAATTGCAAAAATTGTCTAGTTGTTCATCGGTTTATCTTAATCGCATTCCTCAAAAAGTCGGTGATCCCGGTAAATTTTTAATTCCGTGTGGTATTCAAGATATGGAAGAATGCTATGCCTTGGCCGATCTTGGTGCTAGTATCAATTTGATGCCTCTTTACATATTCAAGTCGCTCAATCTTCCTAATCTTAATCCTTCAAGAATGTCTATCGAGATGGTCGATCATTCTACAAATCCCGCATGTGGGTTGGCCGAAGATGTTTTTGTGAAAGTGGGAAAGTTCTATTATCCGGTAGACTTTATCGTAGCCGATATTCCCATGGATCCTAAAGTTCCTCTTATTTTAGGTCGTTCGTTTTTAGATACGTCAAAAGCGGTTATTGATGTGCATGCTAGGAAAATTACCTTACGCTTCAACGACAAGGAACTTGTTATAAACGCGACTCAAAACTCTCAACTTTCTTATGTTTATTCTATCACGACTTTAAACCATATTGATTTAATCGATGTCGTTTGCGAGGAATTTTCACAAGAGATTTTAGGTTTTGTCGATGAAGCAAATAGTGGCAATCCCACTATGCTCGATCCAATTCTTGATAATTCGACACCATCTTTCACTCCATTTGAAGGAGGTGGTTTTACTTTGGAAGAGTTTTATGTACCTCAAACTTCTAACGAATACCTCGACGATGATGAGGACTTTTCGATTATCAAGGATTTTCTAAACGATTTTCCATTTCCTTCGCCGGTGGAGGTTATGAGTATTGAACCCAAATCTTCAATCGAGGAACCGCCAATCTTCGAGTTAAAAGATCTTCCTCCTCACCTCGAATACGTATTCTTGGAAGGAGACAATAAGTTGCCGGTTATTATTACGAAGAATCTTTCAAATGATGAAAAACCATACTTATCGATGTCTTGAAGGCTCACAAAGGGGCAATTGCGTGGAATTTATCCGACATTAAGGGTATCGACCAAAACTTTTGTACCCACAAGATTTTAATGGAGGATGACTACAAGCCCGCAATCCAATGTCAAAGAAGGGTGAACCCCAAAATTCACGACGTCATCAAAAAGGAAGTCCTTAAACTCCTTGACGCGGGAATGATTTACCCTATTTCCGATAGCCCTTGGGTGAGCCCCGTTCATTGTGTCCCTAAAAAGGGAGGAATGACCGTTGTGCCAAACGATGACAAAGAGTTAATTCCAACAAGACTCGTGACCGGTTGGAGGGTGTGTATTGACTATCGTAATTTAAATGACGCCACTCGTAAAGACCAATTTCCCTTGCCCTACATGGATCAAATGTTGGAGTGTCTTAGGGGAAACAATTTCTATTGCTTCTTAGATGGTTTTTTCGGTTACTTTCAAATCCCCATCGATCCTCGTGATCAATAAAAAATTACGTTTACGTGTCCATATGGAACGTTTGCCTATCATAGAATGCCATTCGGACTTTGCAATGCACTGGGAACCTTTCAAAGGTGCCTGATGGCTCTTTTTCATGACATGATCGAGAAGACGATGGAAGTCTTTATGGATGACTTTTCCGTGCTTGGTGATTCGTTCACTTCGTGTTTAGGAAATTTGAAACAAATGTTGAAACGTTGTGAGGAAACCAACCTTGTGCTAAATTGGGAAAAATGTCATTTTATGTGTAAAGAAGGGATCGTCTTAGGGCAAGGTATCGAAAGCGGGGATTAAGGCAGACAAAGCTAAAATAGACGTCATCGCCAAATTACCTCATCCCAAAACCGTTAAGGGAGTTAGGAGTTTCCTAGGCCACGCGGGCTTTTATCGTCGATTCATCAAGGATTTTTCAAAGATATCTCGACCCATTACACACCTCCTCGAAAAAGATGCTCCTTTTGTCTTTAGCGAAGATTGTGTTCGGGCCTTTGAAATCATAAAAAGGAAACTTACCGAAGCTCCCATTCTTGTTGCTCCCAATTGGAACCTCTCATTTAAACTAATGTGTGATACAAGTGATTACGCTATTGGGGCCATTTTGGGGCAACGTCATGATAAGCACTTCTTTCCTATTCACTATTCTAGTAAGACGATAACCGAGGCTCAACTTAAGTACACCACAACGAAAAACGAATTCCTTGCCATGGTGTATGCATTAGTTAAATTCTGACCTTATCTCGTCTTGACCAAAAGCATAGTGTATACGGATCATTTGGCTATCAAGTACCTCTTATCTAAGCTTGATGCTAAGCCGAGATTGCTTCGTTGGATTCTCCTCCTACAAGAATTTGATGACACAATTCTTGACAAAAAAGGAGCCGAGAATCTTGCGGCCGATCACCTCTCTTGATTGGAAGATCCTCACCAAAGTGTGTACGAGAACAAGGAAATCACTGAAACATTTCCTCACGAGACACTTGGTGTAGTGAATTCTAAGAAAGATTCTACCACCCCATGGTTTGCGAACATTGCAAATTACCATGCGGGCAATAATAAGTGTGAAAACACTTATCCTTTTACCACTTATTTCCAATAATAACAAGACCAAAACGTGTATTTTGTGTCGTAAAAGTCGGAATTATGCGTGGTTTGTGTTTTTATTGTGTTTCAGGATAAAAATAGGAAAAAGGAAGAAAACGCGGGCTATCACGGGCTTTTATCGAAGATAAAGAGAAAAGACGAAGTCAAAAGATCAAGAGTGTAAAAAGAACGGAAGTCCAAGGCCTATTCTGAAGATTTATCGAAGAAAAAGTCTAAAGACGGAAGTTTAATGAAGTCGAAGAACTCAAGTCTAATAAAAGAAGAAAATTATAAGACAAGTTCAATTTATATGGACAAATCCCGAGACGACATCGAGAAAGACAGAATTTAAATCGAGTCGAGACGAAAAGAAAGAGAAAAGAAGCAACACATGCAGTTCCCCACCTCCTATATATACCCTCCTAATGACACATTAGGAGGGTGTTAGCTAGTTTATTTTCTTTTTTTTGGTAGTTTTTCATTTTTAGAGAGAGAAAGTGTTTAACTTTCTCTCACTAAAACTTCATCTTTTCTTTCTTTCATGTTTAAGTTTTAATTCAATCTTGTATTTTGGAATCGATTATCTACAAGTTCAAGTTAAGCTTTTCATCTTTAATCTCTTTCTACCTTTCGTATTTCGTTTATCTTTGATCCGTGACAATATTTGATTTTGTTTCATCTTGATGCTTATGTGATTAAAAAGTTTATCTTTTTATTCATATCTAAGTTTTTATACGGATTAAGCTTTGAGCTTATCATGCTTATTGGCTTCGTTTGTGTTTAGCTTATTTACTTTTTAGTTTTCTTATAAAGTCTTATCTTTTTAAAGTATGATTTAAAAGTTTTGCTTATTTAAAGTTTAAAAAGTTCTTATTTGTGCTTATTAGTTCTTTTCGTTATAAATTTGGTTAAGTTTTAGTTTGAGATTATTAAAAAGTAGCTTATTAACTTTGCTTATCACGTATTGCATTCTGTAGGAAAAGGGTTTCCTTTTCCGACCATTATTTCGACCAGCTTCACTATTATTCCGATACACAGTATCGGAAAAGGGTTTTGCATTCCGACGGGGATTCCGATCTAGATTCCGACGGGTGTGTTTATGATTCCGATTGATATTCCGATCTGCATTTCGACTGAGGAGTTTATTGGATATTCCGATTGGCTTTGATTTTCATTATTCCGAGTGTGTTCTCTTTATACATTTCGATACTTTTGTGTTTATTCCGACGAGATTACGATTGACACATTCTGATCATATTCAAATAGGCTCATTCCGATTGCATTCGGATTACAGTATTCCGATGGGATTCCGATACTTGACATTTCGACGGGTTTAATTTCTTGTTTTTACAAAGTTTTCAAGTTTTTAAATTCACTTTTAAGTTTTTTAAGTTTTTAATCATTTATTTTTAACTCGTCATTTTAGTTTAATTTTCAAAGATTTTATTTTACTCAACGACATTTTCATATTTGCTTTTAGTTTAAAATAGATAATCAAACCATTTTATTTTTCACCAAGAACGACTGAGTCGCACTTTCAACCAATAATCAATTCGAAAAGACTGGAACAACGAACTTTCATACTTGGTGAAAACCTTGTATTAAATGGTGCCGTTGCCTGCTCTTTTCGTTAAGTTTAACGGTTTTTAATGAGATACGTGTTGGATTTTGGGATCCGTTCATCTTTGAACGTTATTTTTCTTGCTTAAATTTTCAAAAATCCTTAAAAATTAAAAATTTTCAAAAATTCAAAAAAATAGAAAACATAAAAAAAAACCAAAAATATTTCTTGTCTATCTTTCTTTTCTTTTTGTAGGTGTGTATGCGTACCCGTTCTCGTAAGAAGAAAGTAATTCAAGCCAAAGTCGAAACTCCATGATATGAGTGTTTTTACTCATATCATTTGTAGCTTAAAACATTGAAATATTGCATGATTTAAACCAATTATGCCTTGGATATGCTTGTTTCTTGTTTTCATGTGTGTAGGTACCAAGTTCACGAAAACCGACGAAAACCGACACAAGATTGATGAAAAAGATCAAAGAAGCCAAAATCGAGTTCGACACAAGTGGATTTAAGTATTTATCAAGTTAACGGGCCAAGTGGGTCCCACACGAGTTTATTGGGCCTGAAAAGCCCAATATTGGTTTTAAAGAAAATAATTCATGGACAAATCCATTTAAAGCCCAAATGTACTTATTCAAATGGATAAAAGATAATTTGTGGGCCAAGCCCAAATCCAAACAAAATTCCTGAACAAACATGAAACGGTTTGATAAAAAGCCCACATGTCAAATTCGTTTAAGTTATAAGGATTGGTAAAATAAAAAAAAAGAAACGAAACCATACTTTTATTTTCGATAGAAACAAAGTCTCTTCTCTCATCTCCCACCTCTCCAAAACCAGACGCGAATATCTTTTTGTACCCAAACCCTAATTCGATAATTTTCAAAGTTAAATTAGGGGTTTTGGTGTACGTGTGATTGGCATGCTTGGGGAATAAATCCCCAAGTTTTTAGCTTCATTTATTGAGAGATCCCTTAATCTCTTCCCTCTTCCAATTGGTTGTTACACCTCAATCATCCAATCCATCCAATAAAAACCTTCCACGTCATCAAGATGGGCTGATACATTGAATCAAGACCGAATCAAGTGAAGAAAGAGAAGAATGAAGATTCGAATATTCCAAGGAAGATGCTATCGGGTTCAACTATAAAAACCCCCAAATTCTATAATTTTAAGGCATTCTAGTTTTTCTTTAATATAATAATGTTAGATTAGATTTAGGTAAAATTTGTATTTTAGTCTTTATAAGCTTTGTAATGTTTTATTGAAATTAATGAAAAGCTATTCGCGATTTACTGTTCTTCGTGTTTTATGTTTAATCCTATTAAATTGATTTCAGTTTTAATCTACTTTCTCATTTAATGTTATTAATATTAAAGTTAAAATTGTGAACACATTCAAACCCCACTGGTTTGATCTCAAAAAGGCGGTTCGAGTCACTGTAATTGGTTCGTGATACGAATCTGATGTTCGTTTCGAGGTTGATGGTGTTTAATGGTAGTGGTGTCGGCTCGATTTACTAGGTCAGCTCAGCACTGCACCTCGTCCCAAAGGATCTCCAAAAGGTTCTAAACTCTTTTATTTTCTTGTTTTTGTTATAATGCTATATGTTTTTTTTTATCTGCTTAATAGTTGAATGATGAATTTGATTAGGGTCAAATGAACTGTCTAAAGTTTTATACTGTCCATTTTTATGAGCTGTGATTGGAATTAAAACGAGTAGTTGTCGTATTGATTTGGTTAGCTGTTGTAGTATTCGTATCAATATCTTAATGTAACTGTATTTTATATGTTCATTATTTGAGTTTATATGATTTAGCTGATATCTATACTTGTTTCGTCTTTGTGGTATTATTTTTGAGTAGTTATGATATGAATTTGGTTTGGTATAACTGGCTATTCGATCTTTAGGAGTTAGGAATTATCGATTTGTCATCTGCTGGTTGCGTTAATCTGCTTGTTCTGGTTTATATTGAACTGAACATCTGCTCATTTTTTTATTCTGCTTATATTAATTTTGAAGTCTCATGATAATGTCAGTTGTGATTTAGTTAGTTGCATAGTAACTAAATGATGTCTAAGATGAATTTGAGTCAGATTCATTTAACTTGATGCCTTGTTTAATCTGTTGGAATTCGAGTTTGTTAAATTGAGTAACGGAAGTAACATTACTTTTATTGATATGGCAATGTCTCTTAGAGACTGTATGAATTTACAATGTGCGAAACATGTGTATTAGTTTTGAGGAGAGTAGTTAATCAGCTGATGCGTTTTTTTAGTTATCTTTGTTTCTGATTAGAACAAGTTTGTTGCCTGCTGTTAACTAAATCTTGGAGATTAGGATCTGTTTAGAATTGCGTTATTTCTGATTATTTGCTGCTACGTTTTGCTACTGTCTATTTTTAGTTTTCCTGTTTTGTTATTGCCGGAATGATGAATATTTGTTGTAACTTTCATCATTTTCGACTCAAAGGTGATGCGTTTTAAGTTCTTACTGTTGATTTATGGATTGAAATGATTTGAGTTTATCTGATTTTTTTTAGTAATTGCTCTTGTTTTAGATTTTATTCCTGATCTGTTCAGTTTGACTGGCTACATGTTTTGCTATCTATGATTGATTTAAGGCTTGCTGTATTATTCTGTTTATCTACATCTGCTTGTTTTTTATTTGTGTTTAGCCTATTTAGTAACTGTTTAGTAGTATAATTCACATATATTTGATGTCTGATTTAATTTGCTTCTGATAAGTTGTACTTAAGTTTATTTCGTTTATGTATCTGGTTAACTTAAATTTAGCATTCCAAAAATTTATAATATAAAAATTGTTCACTGCAGGTCTCGAACTCTAGACCTGCCATTCACTTACCATGCGTGATAACCACTAGGACTAGCTACTTTGAGCTTTATTTTGTAAATCTTTTTAATATACAGTCTTTAATTTGGCAGATTTTTATTCAAGTAAATCATTAAATTCGTTTAATCAAATAGTGTTAAACTTTTTACATAAATCTTAGGTTTAAATAAGATTAAATAAATAAAAAATTGTTTTTGTTAAATTTAGATTATTTAATTAGTTTATTTTCTTTTAATTAGAATTTTTACAAGAGTAGATTTAAATAAAATAGTTTTTAAAGTAGATTTGTTTAAAGTATTTTTTTTAAATAAAGTAAATTAGTTTTAAAAAAAAAGTTTAATTAGATTTTTAAATAGATTTTAAGTTATTAAGTAAATTTATTTTAATAGATTTTTAAATAGTTAAATTTTTAATTAGTTTTATTAATTAATTGTTTGTTTTATTTTAAAATAGGCGGGGTTTACGATTCATGCAATTTAGGTTAATTTTAAATAGCTTAAAATTCGTAGATTTTAATCGTAGTTTAAAAACCGAAAACCAATTCAAATCGATTGTCCAAATCAAAACAAAACGTCTCAAATTCATAAGATCTTCGTGTACAACGAACTCGACTCACTCACGTGTTTAATTGAATTCGTCATTGGTATTATTAGTCTATTACTTTTTCCTAAAGGTAATTTTCTAATTTACCCTATAACGTATCTAATTATCACCTATACTATCCACGACACATCAAAAATTTTGGCGCCGCTGCCGGGGATCTTGTGTACGATTCGTCTTTGTGGAGATTTGTTGATCGTGGATTTGAAGACCCTTTCCGTCCTCGGAAAGTTTTGTTATTTTCTTATTATATAGTATGTATCGTTTTTATGAAAAATACCAAAAATAATCTTCTTAATCCTCTATCATGTTTAATTCTTTTTCTCCTCACCCTCTAAATTTTAATTCTTCTTTCGTCAATTGTGAAGGGTGTGGAGAACCGTTATATGGTTTTTTACCATGTCGGTGGTGCACGTGTGAGCGTTGTGGAAATGACTTACGTCACGATATACGTGTTGGATTTTGTCCTTATTGTGATGATATTACTTCATTTGGAAATCCGAATTTTTCGAATAATCCTCTCGATTTCAATCCACCTCCACACCCTACATACGAGACACCCTCGTGTGAGTTTTGTGGTAGCAATTCTCATTTTGGTAATGATTGTTCGCATCGATTCTCGCTTAATTACGAGCAAGAACCGAGCTACAATCAAAACTTTAATGATAATTGTTATCCACAAGATTTACCGAGTCTATCGCAACAACATCCTTGTTGTGAGTATTGTGGAGGTCCTCACGAGAGTTTTTGTTGTCAACCGAGAGATCAAAATTTTTATGAGCCTAATCCTTGCTATAATTCGATTCCTTCCGGTTTTGACCAATCTCCACAATCTTCTTTCGATATAGAACGAGCTCAAGCGGAAGCAAAATCTCTTGCTAATCGTGAACTCGAGCGTTTGCTTCTTATTGACGATAGTTCTATTTCCTTGAGAGACCTTATTGCTCTTCATCCTTCTTCTAGTGCTATCGTTTGTCCTATTCGTATCTTGGAGCCCGAGGATTCTCCAATCCTAGATAATGAGGAAATCTCTCATGACATCACCACTCCTATTCATGATTCTTCCATCGTGGAACCCGAAAATTCTCTAAGCAAGGGGGACGAGCATATTAGCACTATACTTGTCCAAAACCCAAGAGAATTTGATGGTATTTCCAATGAGATGTGTGATTTGCCACATTGTGATGACTCTACTTCTTCCATTCACTTTGATATTTTCTCCAAATCTAATGATGAAAATTGTGATGGAAATGAAGATTTTGAGAATGATTCGACTTCTAGTAAATTTTCTAATGAGGAGTTCTCCGATGAACTTTCTTATAAAGATGACATTCACGACTCGGATTTTGAGGGGTTTACCGATGAACCTACTCTTCTTCACCCATTTCCACCGGGAAATGAGGATGATAGTGATCCGTTTTATGAGAGGTTCACTTTTGAACTTGCTCCTTTAGAACCATTTCCACCGGGAAATGAGGTTGATTTGACTATTCCGATCCTTGAGAAGTTCTCCAATGAACTTACTCATTTAGATGTGGAAGACGTGGTTCTTCGTGAAAAATTATCCAACGTCTATCTTCTCATTTCTAGGATCGAGGCTTTAAATTCTAAGCCTATTAGAGAGTCTTTCTCTCCATCTCCTATTCCCGTTGAGGATAGTGATCCGTTTATGGAGCAGATTGATACTTTTCTTGCTTCTAATGATTCGATATCACCGGGTGTTGATGATATCGACCCGGAGGGGGACGCTCTTTTTTTTAGAGAATTTACTTGATGATGATTTCGTCCCAAGTCCTCCTCCCACCCACTTTGACCTTAATGTGCGGGGTTTTCATGTGTCTCATATTGAGTACCATGACCCTATTAATCACATTTCTAAGGGTGAAATGGTCGTTAAAGCTAAGAATGTTGAAACCACTATGGTTGAGACTTTTACACCACCATTATCATGTGCTTTATATGATCTTGGATTAGCATGGGGGGACGACACCGTGTTATCCTTTCCTTTCTCCACCGAGGACGAGGTATTCGATCCCGGAATCGTTAATTTAGGGAAATCTCGGCCTTTCACCGATGTAATAATTGAAAGATTTTTCGATCATCTTGGTGCGAGTTTATCTCGGGGAGCATGCTATGTCCATTCCATTTTTTGTGACTACTATCTCTTTTTAGAGATTTGTGTTAGAGTTTCATCCTTTCGTTTGTCATCCGACAACGAGGATGAGATCTTTGACCCCGGCATCGTGCTTTATCATGGATTATATTCCAATATGCCGGTTTTTACCACTTTCCCTAAGGACCAATGAATGCGGGGATCGAGTCGAGCTCATGACTCGGTGAACAAAAACGAGGTGCCTTGTGGGGAATTCCCATACTTTCTATCTTCTTTCTATTTTCTAACAACTAATAAGGCTTGATCTTTCAAGCTCGTGTTCGTGATTTGTTGTGTTGTGATCTTAGGTACGACCCTTATATTTGAAGACTCTCGTGTTCGATTTTTGCCGGTCCACTTGATCTTCCATTCTTTGAATGCAAAAAAGGGGCACACTTTCTATCCCTTGATTTTTATCGACTAACGTTTTATCTTGAGGCATAATTAATAAACGGCTTATAGATTTGCGTACTCTTTCCATGCTAGGAGTTTGCATTAGACTCTTCGTGTTTTAGCAAGGGGGTGTCACTCTTGAGCTAAGAAACATTGAGGACAATGTTTGGTTTTAGCATGGGGGAGTCAATCGATATAATCGCTTGTTATTGCATTTGTCGTGTCCAAACGTAGTGTTTTTCTCATTTTTCAATAAAATTTTAATTATTTTTTTTTTGTGTTATTTTTAAGTTTTAATAAATAAAATAAGTGTTTTTGACACGAATGTAGGCTTTCAATAAAAATAGTTTTTGACTCGACTCGGTTTTTAACCTTAGCTTTTCCTTAACGTATTTGAATTAAGTTTTGCTAGGCTATTATATAGGGAGCTTTAAAACGCGAAAGTCTTAATTCATACGAGTTAAGAACAAGAACTTTTCGCAAGCTCCTATAATTGATCCTAGAAAGTCGTTTATCAAGGGAACTTTAAAACGCAAATTCTAAAACTTGCAAAAGTCTAAGAATTTGCAAGATCCTATAGATGACTTGAAAACCCAAAACTTTGATTTAATAGGCTAAGTATCCATTTATGGAGAACAAGAGATGATAGAGCCAATTATAAGTTTGGTATTCTTTCGGGAATTTATGTGAGTTAATTATGGACCTATTCTCCCATCGCTTGTTAATAAATTTAATTGCAATAAATAAGGTTGAACGATTTAAAAAGTTACTTAGCTTCTAGCCCAAGATCGTTTAAAAGTTGCTAGGTATAGATTATAGTTCATAGCCAAGGCATAACTTATTGAAGCGGGATGCGAAGATTGGCGAGTCCAAAAAGGTCCTAACAAGACATGAGGGCTATGTTTTATTGCTAAAAATCTCAAGTGATGTGAAGACTCATTTATCAAAAATCAATATGAAGGATCGAGACACACGACGAAAAGCAAAATACTCCCAAAAAGTCATGGAGAAGTCTATCAAAAAAGACCAAAATAAGGTATGCGGATAAATGAAGCCAAGTCCAAAAAGGAGGCGGATCGTTGTTAATCAAAATCCCAAGTAAAGATTGGAGAAAAATGAAGAAGTCGTGGTCCAAGTATGAATCTCTCAAAAACTCAAGTGAAGAAATTCCTATGTGAAGAGAAGACCATTATTTCGTGAACGTCTCTGAAGGTTGGAAGTATAAAGTCATTGCCAAATATCGGTCCGAGAAAGGTCTCAAATCGCGAAACAAGTTATGCCAAGATATGAACTTTATGAAGTCCCGAGAAGCAGTTTTAAAAGATTTTGTCCTTTAGCTAACTATTGATTAAATCGTTCACTTTATTTTAGGCCTAATAAATTATCGAAATAAGTCAACAATGCATCCTCAGGATCATTCAAGTCAACAATAAAATATAAGAGAAACACTTAGGAATAAGGGAGTTTAAGTGAATAATTAGCCCACATGAATTCGTGATAGTTTGCTAACTTATAATAACAATGATCTTGTTTTTGCACTTGGCATGGAAAAGTGAAAAGTCGAGGACGATGAATCTATTTAAGTTTTTATGATCTTTAAAGTTATTTTATGCAAAATAAATTGTCAAAAGTTGAATAATGGTGTAGACATAGTTTAATTTTATCATTGCGTGAGGACACGGCAATTGCTTAGCATGGGGGAATTTGATATGAGTGTTTTTACTCATATCATTTGTAGCTTAAAACATTGAAATATTGCATGATTTAAACCAATTATGCCTTGGATATGCTTGTTTCTTGTTTTCATGTGTGTAGGTACCAAGTTCACGAAAACCGACGAAAACCGACACGAGATTGATGAAAAAGATCAAAGAAGCCAAAATCGAGTTCGACACAAGTGGATTTAAGTATTTATCAAGTTAACGAGCCAAGTGGGTCCCACATGAGTTTATTGGGCCTGAAAAGCCCAATATTGGTTTTAAAGAAAATAATTCATGGACAAATCCATTTAAAGCCCAAATGTACTTATTCAAATGGATAAAAGATTATTTGTGGGCCAAGCCCAAATCCAAACAAAATTCCTGAACAAACATGAAACGGTTTGATAAAAAGCCCACATGTCAAATTCGTTTAAGTTATAAGGATTGGTAAAATAAAAAAAAAGAAACGAAACCATACTTTTATTTTCGATAGAAACAAAGTTTCTTCTCTCATCTCCCACCTCTCCAAAACCAGACGCGAATATCTTTTTGTACCCAAACCCTAATTCGATAATTTTCAAAATTAAATTAGGGGTTTTGGTATACGTGTGATTGGCATGCTTGGGGAATAAATCCCCAAGTTTTTAGCTTCGTTTGTTGAGAGATTTCTTAATCTCTTCCCTCTTCCAATTGGTTGTTACACCTCAATCATCCAATCCATCCAATAAAAACCTTCCACGTCATCAATATGGGCTGATACATTGAATCAAGACCGAATCAAGTGAAGAAAGAGAAGAATGAAGATTTGAATATTCCAAGGAAGATGCTATCGGGTTCAACTATAAAAACCCCCAAATTCTGTAATTTTAAGGCATTCCAGTTTTTCTTTAATATAATAATGTTAGATTAGATTTAGGTAAAATTTGTATTTTAGTCTTTATAAGCTTTGTAATGTTTTATTGAAATTAATGAAAAGCTATTCGCGATTTACTGTTCTTCGTGTTTTATGTTTAATCCTATTAAATTGATTTCAGTTTTAATCTACTTTCTCATTTAATATTATTAATATTAAAGTTAAAATTGTGAACACATTCAAACCCCACTGGTTTGATCTCAAAAAGGCGGTTCGAGTCACTGTAATTGGTTCGTGATACGAATCTGATGTTCGTTTCGAGGTTGATGGTGTTTAATGGTAGTGGTGTCGGCTTGATTTACTAGGTCAGCTCAGCGTTGCACCTCGTCCCAAAGGATCTCCAAAAGGTTCTAAACTCTTTTATTTTCTTGTTTTTGTTATAATGCTATATGTTTTTTTTTATCTGCTTAATAGTTGAATGATGAATTTGATTAGGGTCAAATGAACTGTCTAAAGTTTTATACTGTCCATTTTTATGAGCTGTGATTGGAATTAAAACGAGTAGTTGTCGTATTGATTTGGTTAGCTGCTGTAGTATTCGTATCAATATCTTAATGTAACTGTATTTTATATGTTCATTATTTGAGTTTATATGATTTAGCTGATATCTGTACTTGTTTCGTCTTTGTGGTATTATTTTTTAGTAGTTATGATATGAATTTGGTTTGGTATAACTGGCTATTTGATCTTTAGGAGTTAGGAATTATCGATTTGTCATCTGCTGGTTGCGTTAATCTGCTTGTTTTGGTTTATATTGAACTGAACATCTGCTCATTTTTTTTATTCTGCTTATATTATTTTTGAAGTCTCATGATAATGTCAGTTGTGATTTAGTTAGTTGCATAGTAACTAAATGATGTCTAAGATGAATTTGAGTCAGATTCATTTAACTTGATGCCTTGTTTAATCTGTTGGAATTCGAGTTTGTTAAATTGAGTAACGGAAGTAACATTACTTTTATTGATATGGCAATGTCTCTTAGAGACTGTATGAATTTACAATGTGCGAAACATGTGTATCAGTTTTGAGGAGAGTAGTTAATCAGCTGATGCGTTTTTTTTAGTTATCTTTGTTTCTGATTAGAACAAGTTTGTTGCCTGCTGTTAACTAAATCTTGGAGATTAGGATCTGTTTAGAATTGCGTTATTTCTGATTATTTGCTGCTACGTTTTGTTACTGTCTATTTTTAGTTTTCCTGTTTTGTTATTGCCGGAATGATGAATATCTGTTGTAACTTTCATCATTTTCGACTCAAAGGTGCTGTGTTTTAAGTTCTTACTGTTGATTTATGGATTGAAATGATTTGAGTTTATCTGATTTTTTTAGTAATTGCTCTTGTTTTAGATTTTATTCCTGGTCTATTCAGTTTGACTGGCTACATGTTTTGCTATCTGTGATTGATTTAAGGCTTGCTGTATTATTCTGTTTATCTACATCTGCTTGTTTTTTATTTGTGTTTAGCCTATTATAGTAACTGTTTAGTAGTATAATTCACATATATTTGATGTCTGATTTAATTTGCTTCTGATAAGTTGTACTTAAGTTTATTTCGTTTATGTATCTGGTTAACTTAAATTTAGCATTCCAAAAATTTATAATATAAAAATTGTTCACTGCAGGTCTCGAACTCGAGACCTGCCATTCACTTACCATGCGTGATAACCACTAGGGTAACTAGCTACTTTGAGCTTTATTTTGTAAATCTTTTTAATATACAGTCTTTAATTTGGCAGATTTTTATTCAAGTAAATCATTAAATTCGTTTAATCAAATAGTGTTAAACTTTTTACATAAATCTTAGGTTTAAATAAGATTAAATAAATAAAAAATTGTTTTTGTTAAATTTAGATTATTTAATTAGTTTATTTTCTTTTAATTAGAATTTTTACAAGAGTAGATTTAAATAAAATAGTTTTTAAAGTAGATTTGTTTAAAGTATTTTTTTTAAATAAAGTAAATTAGTTTTAAAAAAAAAAGTTTAATTAGATTTTTAAATAGATTTTAAGTTATTAAGTAAATTTATTTTAATAGATTTTTAAATAGTTAAATTTTTAATTAGTTTTATTAATTAATTGTTTGTTTTATTTTAAAATAGGCGGGGTTTACGATTCATGCACTTTAGGTTAATTTTAAATAGCTTAAAATTCATAGATTTTAATCGTAGTTTAAAAACCGAAAACCAATTCAAATCGATTGTCCAAATCAAAACAAAACGTCTCAAATTCATAAGATCTTCGTGTACAACGAACTCGACTCACTCACGTGTTTAATTGAATTCGTCATTGGTATTATTAGTCTATTACTTTTTCCTAAAGGTAATTTTCTAATTTACCCTATAACGTATCTAATTATCACCTATACTATCCACGACACATCACTCCACCTATTGTCACCATGGACAATCGACCAATGATCGAGCTTTTGCAATCGCATGTAGAGGGCAACACCGATGCTATTGTTATACCCGAGATTGGGGCCAACAACTTTGAACTCAAATTTGGCTTCATTCAAATGGTCTCTGCTCAACAATTCTTGGGGCGTATACTTGATGATCCTCATGACCATATAAAAAGGTTTCTTCAACTCACCAATACGGTTAAGTATAATGGGGTTTCACAAGAGGTGATTCGCTTGCAACTTTTTCCTTTCTCCTTAGAGGGACAAGCCCGGCATTGGCTTGATAAGGAACCGCCACAAAGTATTCTTATGTGGACGGATTTAGAGACCAAATTCATCAACTACTTTTTCTCACCCTCACGTACTACCGCTTTGCGGAATGAAATCATTAACTTTGAACAAAAGTACGGTGAGACATTTAGTGAATCTTGGGACCGTTTTAAGGAACTTTTAAGAAAGTGTCCACAACATGGTTTCACAAAAGTACATCAAATTAATACTTTTAACAATGGTTTAAGCATGAATGACCAAGATTCACTAAATAGTGCCTCGGGGGGTAACATTTTGGTTAAGTCTTCTAATGCCGCATGGGATATTATTGAGAACAAGTCTAGAGTGCAAACTAAGAGTGTTCGGACTAATGTGGCTAGTGCTAGTACTAGTGACGCTGACAAGAGAATTGATAAGCTTACTTCGCTTGTTGAAACACTTGCTCTACAAACCGCTAACAATACCAAAAGCATCAATGCAAAAGTTAATGCTATGAGTCAGTCATGTGAAATATGCGGGGGTTCTCATTCATACACCGATTGTCCTTCGACTCATACAATCCGGAAAATGTGTATGCCGCCAACGGTAACTTTTCTACGGGAGGCTATCAAGCACGTCCTCAAGGTGACCGCAATTTGCTCAGTTATCGTTCAAACAACTTCCTTTCACCACCCGGTTTCCCCCCTCAAAACCAAAACAACCTCAATCGCAACAATCAAAACCAACCTCGAGCTCCAAATCAATATCAAACCCAAAGACACCCATATCCACCTCAAGGAAACAATCAAGTTCACCAACCACCCGCTTATCAACCACCTGCCTACCATGCTCTTCCTCCCACCCAACCCACCGCATTTAATCAAGAGGTTGACACTTACATGAGGCCTAATGATGCGATAGTGTAGAATCTTCAGCGGCAAATCATCAACTTGAAAGGAGATATGGCGAAACAAGGGAATGATCTTCGAGCCGATATGCGAAACTCTTTAACCAGTCAAACGAATTACTTAAGGGATATGATGGCTAGTTTCTTCCAAAGTAATCAAGCCTCTGGTTCGGGTTCTCTTCCGAGTAACACCGTTGGTAATACAAGAGGGGAGATCAAAGCAATCACCACTAAAAGTGAAAAAGGTTTAAAGGAACCCGAGCTTCCTACACCTACACCGGTGATTGTGACAAAGGAAAACGAGTCCCCTTCTCCAATTCCTCCACCTTCTATTTCACCAATACCTCCACCTTCTATTTCCACCCCTCCATCACCCAAGGATGTGAGTGAGAATTCCATTCAAAAGCCTTCATCTCAACCCAATATACCTTATCCCTCAAGGTTGAGGAAAGAGAAGTTGAAGAACAAGGATGATATTCAGGTTTCTAACTTTCTTAAAATGTTTAAACAACTAAATTTCAACATCTCCTTTGCTGAGGCTCTCGCTCACATGCCGAAATATGCTAAAATGTTTAAAGATCTTCTCAGTGACAAAGAAAAGCTTCTTGATATCGCTCAGACCCAACTTAATGAGAATTGCTCCGCAGTGCTCTTAAGGAAATTACCCACCAAACTTGGTGATCTGGGTCGCTTTCTTATTCCTTGCAACTTCCCCGGGGTAGAGAATTTTATGGCCCTAGCCGATCTAGGTGCTAGTATAAACTTAATGCCATTAAGTGTTTGGAAACAATTATTTCTACCCGAGCTAGTCCCCACACGAATGACATTGGAATTAGCTAACCGTACGGTTGCTTATCCGGTGGGGATAGCCAAAGATGTCTTTGTCGGTGTCGACAAATTCACCTTTCCGGCGGATTTTGTTGTCGTTGAATATGAGATGGATCCCCGTGTTCCATTATCGTTGGACGTCCATTCTTGAGGACCGGTCGCACTCTCATTGATGTAGCCGCGGGCGAATTAATCATGAGAGTTGGTGACGATAAAATCGTCTTCAACATGGGTAAACTTTCTAAGCAGCCTTCTGAAAACGAGAGCGTTAATTTCATTGAAGTTCTTGATGAGGCTTGTGAAGAACATTTCAAAGACGCTTGTAAAAGTGGTTCTTCATCTCTACCCATTGTTGAGACCGTTGCCTCTATTTCACCCTCACTAACTCAATTTGGAGAAAGTGATTTCCTTTTGGAAGAATTTGAAGCAACTTTGGGGGATGTGGACTTAAAATATGACGATTCTCCCTCTGATTGGGATGAAGACATTCGTACCATTGAGAAACTTCTCAATGAGGACCATATTTCTCCACCATCTCCTAAGGAAATCTCTATCGATGATCCGAGTTTGACTACGCCTTCCATCAAAAATCCTCCGGATTTAGAGCTTAAGGATTTACCGTCTCATCTCGAATACGTTTTCCTGGAAGACAATAAGAAGTTACCAGTCATCATCGCTAAGGACTTGAAAGAAGAAGAAAAATCTCGACTTATCGACGTGCTGAAGAATCATAAGAAACCGATTGCTTGGAAAATCTATGATATCCGCGGAATTGATCCGAACTTTTGTACTCATAAAATTCTCATGAAAGATGACTTTAAACCCGCAATCCAAAGCCAAAGAAGGGTTAATCCTAGAATTCATGACGTCATCAAGAAAGAGGTTATCAAACTTCTAGATGCCGGAATGATTTACCCTATTTTGGATTCGCCATGGGTTAGTCCCGTCCATTGTGTGCCTAAGAAAGGCGGAATAACCGTTGTTCCCAATGAAAACAACGAGTTGATTCCTACTCGACTTGTCACGGGTTGGAGAGTTTGCATAGACTATCGCAAGCTCAATGATGCCACCCGCAAGGATCATTTCCCCCTTCCTTTCATCGACCAAATGCTTGAACGTTTAGCGGGTAATGACTATTATTGCTTCTTAGACGGTTTCTCCGGGTATTTTCAAATTCCCATCGATCCTAAAGACCAAGAGAAAACCACATTCACTTGTCCTTATGGAACATTTGCTTACAAAAGAATGCCTTTCGGCTTATGCAATGCTCCCGGGACTTTCCAAAGGTGTATGATGGCTATCTTCCATGACATGGTTGAAGAAACTATGGAAGTCTTCATGGATGATTTCTCGGTCTATGGATTCTTTATCTTCTTGCCTTGCCAATTTGGAACGCATGCTTAAGCGGTGTGAAGACACTCGCCTTGTTCTAAATTGCGAAAAATGCCATTTCATAGTAAAAGAAGGCATTGTGCTTGGACATAAAATCTCAAAATCTGGTCTTGAAGTGGACTATGCTAAAGTTGATGTCATATCCAAATTACCTCCACCTTTAACCGTGAAGGGTGTGAGAAGTTTCCTTGGTCATGCGGGATTCTATCGTCGATTCATTCAAGATTTTTCTAAAACCGTTCGCCTGATGACCCACCTCTTAGAAAAAGATACTCCCTTTATCTTTTCTAAAGAGTGTATTGAATCCTTCAATCTTCTTAAGGACAAGTTAACTAAGGCACCGGTCTTGGTTACCCCTAATTGGGAGCTACCTATTAAATTGATGTGCGATACTAGCGACTTTGCCATTGGAGCGGTTTTGGGACAAAGAGTGAACAAACACTTCCAACCAATCCATTATGCTAGCAGACAATGACTGGGGCTCAATTGCATTATACCACTACCGAAAAAGAGCTTTTAGCTGTAGTGTATGCTTTTGAAAAATTTTGCCCCTATCTTGTCCTTTCCACCACAATCGTGTACACCGATCATTCCGCGTTGAAGTACTTGTTGACTAAGCAAGATTCTAAGACAGTACTTCTTCGTTGGGTTTTGCTCCTTCAAGAATTTAAACTTGAGATTCATGAAAAAAAGGGAGCCGAGAACCTAGCCGTGGATCATCTAAGTAGACTTGAGGATCCTTATCAAGAGGATCATCCGAATCAAGAGATCAATGACTCTTTTCCCCTTGAGGCCTTAATGTCTATCAATTCCAATCTTGATGAGACCCCGTGTTTTATGGACATTGCAAACTACTTAGCGGGTGGTATTCTCATCGAAGGGTTAACATCCCAACAAAAGAAGAAGTTCTTTAAAGATGTTAAGACTTACTTTTGGGATGACCCTTATCTCTTCAATCAATGTGCTGATCTGATTATTCGTCGGTGTGTTGATGGACCCGCAGCTTTAGACATTCTTGAAGCTTGCCATAAAGGACCCACCGGTGGTCATTTTGGTCCCAACTACACCGCGAAGAAAGTGTTTGACTCGGGATTCTATTGGCCCACCATTTATCGTGACGCTCACGAGATGGTTAAAAATTGTGATGCTTGCCAAGGCCAAGGAAAGATCACACATAAAGATGAGATGCCTCAAAATTTCATACAAGAATGTGAAATCTTTGACGTATGGGGTATCGACTTTATGGGGCCATTTCCATCATCTAAAGGGAACAAGTACATCCTCGTAGACGTTGACTACGTATCTAAATGGGTTGAAGCTAAGGCTCTCCCTACGAACGATGTGAGGGTGGTTGTGAACTTTTTGAAACAACTTTTTGCTCGATTCGGTGTTCCTCGTGTTATCATCAGTGACCGCGGGACTCATTTTTGCAATGATCAATTTGCTCGAGTCATGGCTAAGTACGGTGTCAATCACCGTCTTTCCACCACTTATCATTCTCAAACAAATGGTCAAGCCGAGATATCTAACCATGGACTGAAGAGAATTCTTGAGCGTACTGTGGGAGAGCATCGTGCCTTGTGGGCCTATAAGTTAGATGATGCTTTGTGGGCTTTCCGTACCGCATATAAGACACCTATTGGTTGCACTATATATCGTCTTGTGTACGGGAAGGCATGCCACCTCCCTATTGAGCTGGAACATAAGGCGTACTGGGCCTTGAAGTGGGCCAATTTTGATGTCAACAAAGCCGGTGATCTTCGGAAGATTCAACTCAACGAGCTAAATGAACTGAGGAATCAAGCTTATGAGAATTCATTGATCTAGAAGGAGAAGACCAAGATCATCCAGGATTCAAGGATTAAGAACTGAGAGTTCCACGTTGGTGATCAAGTTTTACTCTTTAACTCTCGGTTGAAGATCTTCTCGGGCAAGCTGAAGACCCGTTGGTCTGGTCCATTCACTCGCCAAAGTTTTCCCTTACGGCACCATTGAGCTTTCTCAGCCAAATGGGCCTAATTTTAAAGTGAATGGCCAGCGTGTGAAGCTGTACTTTGGTGAGGACATCTCTCATGAGATGATTCCATCCCTCACCACGTTTCCCTTGAATTACTTCTTGGTCGAGTCAGGCTCCTGACTCGGTTAACAAAAACAAGCACTTCTCGGGAGGCACCCATTAATCTATCCTTTACCGTTTTCATAATAAGTGTAGGGGGAGCCCCGTATGTGTTTGTTTTCTTGTTTTCTTGTTTCTTTTGATGTGCAGGGATTAAAAGCTTCAAAGAGCACTTTTGATTACATTTGACGAACCGTGATCCCGTGTACCCGTCTTCCTGGTTCTATCCTAAAGTGTCGTGATTCAATATTTCATATCTTATATGTTCACATTGAAATCACTATAGTTGTCCTTCCCTTAGCAAGATTTAAACAAAGTGCACAATGTCCTAAGTGTAGGGGAGTTTACTCCCACATGCTTAAACATTGAGGACAATTTTTATATCAAGTGAAGGGGGACTTCTATCGAAGTAAGTGGGATTTTCCATGATTTTGTCCTCATTTTAACCAGAAAATTTGATTTTTCGATATTTTTCAAAAATTTTAACCTATTTGGCCTATTAGTCTAGTAATATTTTACTTTGTTATCGTTATTTACTTTCTTTGCTAAAAATAAAGTTTAATAAAGTGGTTTTAAATTTTTCAAATTTGTGAATCTTTTGACTCAACCCGAGTTTACATATCCAAGTTTACTCTAGCTAGTATCCTTAACGTGTTTAAGTCAAGTTTTGCTAGGCTTATATATAGGGAACTTTAAAACGCGAAAGTCTTAACTCTCACGGGTTAAGAACAAGAACTTTTCGCAAGTTCCTATAATTGATTCTAGAAAGTCGTTTATCAAGGGAACTTTAAAATGTGAATTCTAAACTGGAAAGAGTCTAAGAAGTTGCAAGATCCTATAGATGACTTGAAAACCCAAAACTTTGGTTTAATTGGCTAAGCATCCACGAGTTTCATTCCTTGAGATTTTAAATTGTGGAGAACGAGAGATGATAGAGTCAATTATAAGTTTGGTATTCTTTCGTGAATTTATGTGAGTTGATTATAAGCTTTTTATCCCATCGCTTGCTAATAAATGTATTTGCAATAAATAAGGTTGTACGATTTGAAAAGTTACTTAGCTTCTAGCACAAGATCGTTTAAAAGTTTCTCGGTATTAATTAGAGTCCATAGCCAAGGCATAACTTATTGAAGCGGGATGCAAAGATTGACGAGTCCAAAAAGGTCCTAACAAGACATGAGGGCTACATTTTGTTGCTAAAGATCCAAAAGTGATGTGAAGAATCATTTATCAAAAATCAATATGAAGGATCGAGACATACGACGAAAAGAAAATACTCCCCTAAAGATCATGGAGAAGTCTATCCAAAAAGGCCCTAACAAGGTATGAGGATAAATAAATCCAAGTCCTAAAAGGAGGCGGATCGTTGTATATCAAAGTCCAAAATTAAGATTGGAGAAAAATGAAGAAGTCGTGGTCCAAGTATGAAGAACCTCTCAAAAAATTCAAGTGAAGAAATTCCTATTATGAAGAGAAGACCATAATTTCGAGAACGTCTCTCAAGATTCAAAGTATGAAGTCGCTGCCAAATATCGGTCCGAGAAAGGTCTCAAATCGTGAAGCGAGTTATGCCAAGATATGCACTTTATGAGGTCCCGAGAAGCAGTTTTACAAGATTTTGTCATTTAGCTAACTATTGATTAAATCGTCCCACTTTATTTTCAGCCTAAATAACTATCAAAATAAGTCAAACAATACATCCTCGTGATCATTCAAGACAAAATTAAAATATAAGAGATACACTTAGGAATAAGGGAGTCTAAGTAAATAATTGGGCCACATGAGTTCGTGTTAGTTTGCTAACTTATAATAAGAATGATCTCGTTATTAAGCTTGGTATAGGGAACGTGAAACTTGAGGATGATGAACATTCATGACAGCCAAAAACCCAATGTAAGTCTTTGATTTCTTTACTTGTTTTGTACATATTTCTATCTTTTTAGTTTCCTTAAAGTTTAGTATTTAATAAAGGCCAAGGTGGGTTATCTATAATGAGAAATGTAATCTTTGCTTTGAAATTAATGCATTGCATGAGGGCATTGCAATTGTCAATTGTAGGAGATTTAATAAGTGTGAAAACACTTATCCTTTTACCACTTATTTCCAATAATAACAAGACCAAAACGTGTATTTTGTGTCGTAAAAGTCGGAATTATGTGTGGTTTGTGTTTTTATTGTGTTTCAGGATAAAATATGAAAAAGGAAGAAAACACGGGCTATCACGGGCTTTTATCGAAGATAACGAGAAAAGACGAAGTCAAAAGATGAAGAGTGTAAAGAGAACGGAATTCCAAGGCCTATTCTGAAGATTTATCGAAGAAAAAGTCTAAAGACGGAAGTTTAATGAAGTCGAAGAACTCAAGTCTAATAGAAGAAGAAAATTATAAGACAAGTTCAATTTATATCGACAAATCCCGAGACAACGTCGAGAAAGACAAAGAATTTAAATCGAGTCGAGACGAAAAGAAAGAGAAAAGAAGCAACACATGCACTTCCCCACCTCCTATATATACCCTCCTAATGACACATTAGGAGGGTGTTAGCTAGTTTATTTTCTTTTTTTTTGGTAGTTTTTCATTTTTAGAGAGAGAAAGTGTTTAACTTTCTCTCACTAAAACTTCATCTTTTCTTTCTTTCATGTTTAAGTTTTAATTCAATCTTGTATTTTGGAATCATTTATCTACAAGTTCAAGTTAAACTTTTCATCTTTAATCTATTTCTACCTTTCTTATTTCGTTTATCTTTGATCTGTGACAATCTTTGATTTTGTTTCATCTTGATGCTTATGTGATTAAAAAGTTTATCTTTTTATTCATCTCTAAGTTTTTATACGGATTAAGCTTTGAGCTTATCATGCTTATTGGCTTAGTTTGTGTTTAGCTTATTTACTTTTTAGTTTTCTTAAAAAGTCTTATCTTTTTAAAGTTTGATTTAAAAGTTTTGCTTATTTAAAGTTTAAAAAGTTCTTATTTGTGCTTATTAGTTCTTTTCGTTATAAATTTGGTTAAGTTTTAGTTTGAGCTTATTAAAAAGTAGCTTATTAACTTTGCTTATCACGTATTGCATTCTGTCGAAAAAGGGTTTCCTTTTTCGACCATTATTCCGACCAGCTTCACTATTATTCCGATACACAGTATCGGAAAAGGGTTTTGCATTCCGACGGGGATTCCGATCTGGATTCCGATGGGTGTGTTTATGATTCCGATTGCTATTCTGATCTGCATTCCGATCGAGGAGTTTATTGGATATTCCGATTGGCTTTGATTTTCATTATTCCGATTGTGTTCTCTTTATACATTCCGATACTTTTGTGTTTATTCCGACGAGATTCCGATTGACACATTCCGATCATATTTAAACGGGCTCATTCCGATAGCATTCTGATTACAGTATTCCGATGGGATTCCGATACATGACACTCCAACGGGTTTAATTTCTTGTTTTTACAAATTTTTCAAGTTTTTAAATTCACTTTTAAGTTTTTTAGGTTTTTAATCATTTACTTTTAACTCGTCATTTTAGTTTAATTTTCAAAGATTTTATTTTACTCAACGATATTTTCATATTTGCTTTTAGTTTAAAATAGATAATCAAACCATTTTATTTTCCACTAAGAACGATTGAGTCACACTTTCAACCAATAATCAATTCGAAAAGACTGGAACAACGAAATTTCATACTCGGTTAAAACCTTGTATTAGGCAACTTCATCATTAAGGGTATGACGACTCAACAAAAACGGAAATTATTTCGTGATGTCAAGTTCTACTTTTGGGACGACCCTTATCTATTTCGGACTTGTGCGGATCAAATCATTCGACGTTGTGTGTTTGGCACCAAAGCTACTAATATCCTTAGAGCTTGTCACGAGGGAACCACGGGTGGTCACCATGGTGTTAATCTCACGGCGAAGAAGGTCTTTGATGTCGGTTTCTTTTGGCCTACTATTTACCGAGATCCGCACGCACTTGTCTTGTTGTGTGACTCATGCCAACGTCAAGGAAAAGCCTCACAAAATGATGAAATGCCACAAAATATCATCCAAGTGTGCGAGATCTTTAACGTGTGGGGAATTGATTTTATGGGGTCGTTCCTATCATCTATGGTAATAAGTACATCCTTGTCGCCGTTGACTATGTATATAAGTGGGTGGAAGCTAAGGCTTTTCCCACGAATGATGCTCGTGTGGTAGTCAAGTTCTTGAAACAATTGTTCTCTCGGTTTGGAACCCCTCGTGCAATCATAAGCGATCATGGAACCCATTTTTGTAACGACCAATTTGAAAAGGTTCTAAGGAAATATGGGGTTACACATCGTCTTTCTACGGCTTATCATCCGTAAACGAGTGGGCAAGTCTAGGTTTCAAACCGATCTTTGAAGAGGATCTTGGAAAGATCAATGGGAGAGAACCGTGCATTTTGGTCCGACAAACTTGATGATGCTTTATGGGCCTTTCGCACCGCTTATAAGACCCCAATCGGGTGTACTCCTTATAAGTTGGTGTATGGGAAGAATTTCCATTTTCCTATCGAACTTGAACACAAGCCATATTGGGCCCTAAAGCATGCAAATTTTGATTTGAAGTCCGTGGGAGATCACCGGAAAATACAACTTAATTAATTGGATGAATTACGTGTTAATGCTTATGAAAATTCATTGATTTTTAAAGAAAAGACTAAAAAGTTTCATGATTCAAAGATTAAAAACCGGGTTTTTAACGTCGGTGATCAAGTGTTATTTCTTAATTCTCGTTTGAAAATATTTTCCAGAAAACTGAAATCCCGTTGGTCAGGTCCATTCACCGTAACACAAGTTTTTCCTTATGGGACCATCGAGATAGCTCAAGATTATGGACCTAATTTCAAGGTGAATAGACATAGGTTGAAGCACTACTTTGGTGGGGAAGTCCCTTCTTTGGACAACCTCGACCAAGTCACCTTCCCCAATGATAATTAGTATTGAGGGGATCGAGTCGAGCTCATGACTCGGTAATAAAAAACGAGGTGCCTAGTGGGGGAGTTCCCATGCTTATCCATGTACATATATATCGCTTTCTAATGTAGCTAATGTGAGTGGATATGTGCCCTTCCAACCGTTGTTCTGTGGTTGTTTGTGAATTGTGGTTTTTAGATGATCATCTTCACGATTGGAGCCTCTCGTGTTCGTTTTACGTGAGCACTCGATTGTTTGCTTTGAAGAATTTCTTGATATCCATATGATATATCCTTGATTGTTCTAGCCTTAGGTCTTTTAGCACACTTCATAAACGGCTATATATTTAATGGTTTCACCCTTTCCATGCTAAATTAGGCATTCGACTTCGTCTCTAGTATGGGGGTATTTTACCCTTAGATTCGAAACATTAAGGACAATGTTTAACTTTAGTATGGGGGGTGAATAGATACTTGCCTTGCCAAACCTTCACGCTTTCCAAAGTTTATCTTTTGTTTATCGTTTTGTTGCAAAATAAGGCTAAAAATGGCCAAATTTTAAAAATTTTCTCATGTTTCATAAGTGTTTAAAGACACGGATGTAGATTTTCTGATGGCGAGAATAAGAGTAATTTTTTACTCGACCGTACGTGTTGAGGACTTAGCTTCGATTCCTTAAATTTTATTAGGCTAAGTCTCTTAAATGAGGACAAGAAATGATAGAGTTAATTACAAGTTACTATGTTAAACGTAGAGTACTCGTATTCTTTCAAAAACTCATGTGTTCTAATTATTTTCTTATTCTCCCTTTATATATATATTTTGCTAATAAGTATTAGCTTAGCGGTTTAGTCTTGATTGTTTGTTTCTATTCTTTTCTAGTAGATTCCATGTAATTAAATTGGGAAAACATTAAGGTATCGCCAGCGTCACGGTTTTGAAGTATTGGCACCCCGAATAATCGAAAGTTTAACCCAATAAGAATTTTAAGTGCTCACTCACCTAAATCAAGAAAAAATTCAAAGCTCACAAGGCCGAAAAATCTATGCAAAATTGAAAATGAACAAGCCTTAAACTTTGAAGCTTTAAAGATCTAAAATTCGCTTTAGCGTGAGGATATACGTCTTTGGCCATAATAAACACCTCATGGCGAGGTTAAATAAAAGGCAAGGCAAGACCGAAGTCATAATAAAAGCTCCATGGCGGAGTTGAATAAAAGATGGAGGTAAACCTATGATAATAAGGCCCATCCGTTAGGGGGCGTATAAAAGTCTTGGTAATAAGTCTCATGTTCAAAACCGTTATAAAACCATGTTTATCGATCCTTCTTGTTGACTTAATTTTTTGACATCATTGTCTATTAGGGGGGTTTATTAATTCGATGGTCTTGCTTACACCGTTATGAATCTATTTTTGGACCTTAATCTCTATCATCGCATAAGTAAAAAATGTATCCTCGTAAACATTCAAGACAAAAATAAAATATAAGAGATATTACTTAGGATTAAGGGAGTCTAAGTACGTGATTAGGGCATGTAAGTAGTGTTAGCATTACTAAGTTATAATGACAATCATCTCATTACACGCTTAGCATGGAATTGGGTGAAAATCAAGGACAATGAAACTATTTCTAACGAATCATTCACGTGTTCTTGTTCTGTGAACCTAAACGTCCCATTTTGCGATGAAAATCATACATTATGTCTAAAACGCAAGTAGTAGCAAGTAGTAGTAGTGTAGTAAGTTTAAGTTTCAATAAAAGTTGATAAAAAATGAATTTTGGAGATGCTAATATACTTTATTCTAGCATTGCGTGAGGGCACGGCGTTGGTTTAGTATGGGGGAGTGATGAGACTGCTTTTATACATAGTCTCATCGTCTAAAACAGGCTTAAAATGGTTAAAATATCATCTCGAGTGCCATATATATGCTTGTGTTTGTTCAATGTGTATTTTAGGTATGTATATTGAGAAAATAACAAAAGACCACAAGAATCAATAAAAAACAAACACGGGAAACGAAGCCGCACAATGAACAGGACCCTAGAGTTGATTTTCCAAGAGAAGTCCCTGAAAAATTGAAGAATGTACAAGAATGTAGGATATTGTAAATCTTGCTTATGTTTAGAGAGATAAAGAGATAGAAAGATAGATGATTTCACACACTTCTAGAGAGAGAAAGTGAATAACTATGTGTAAAAATGAATGAAACCACCACCCTCTCCATCTAAGGAGAGGATTTATATACCCAAGCCCATGAGATGGGATTGGGCTTACAAGTTGGGCCGACCTACACAAGTTGTAGGCTTGGCTTAGCCTTGTTTGCTTAATATTAGTAAAACTTAACTACGAGCTATTACTTAGACTACTGTTGGAGTGACCGATCCTTTCTAATACGTAAAACGTATTTCCAACAAATAAGGGTCCTTCATCATTGAAGAATTGACACTTTATGCCCTTGTATATTCATAATTACAAGTTTGGTCCCTAAAGTTTGTCAAAAGTTACAAAAGGACCCTCAACTTTGAAAATTGGCAAGAATGGTCCCTACAAATTGAAGACTTGTCACTTTTAGTCCTCCATAAAGTCAATCATACAAGAAAATACCTTCAAAGTTGAAGATATGTCAAGACTAGTCCTTGAAGATTCATGAAATTACAAGAAATACCCTTTGATAAACTTTGCAAAATTTTTTGTGGTCAAATTGCAAAGACAAAATCTTAATTAACAAAGAATTGAAGTTTGGGCTGTTTAAACCACAAATGAAACAAAGAAGAGAAATAATGGGCCAAAGCTGGAAGACATGGAAAGATACCTAGACCAACCAGTGTGTGACACCTCACCCCCACTATCTCTCTCAACCAATCACAAATCTCCCTTTTGCCACCTCACCAAACCACTAATGCGGTTTAATATTACTTAAACCTTGGCACCTAAACAGTCTTTAAACCCAGAATCAGATCAAACAACCCACTATTAACTCTAAGAACACGAATTGGGTTTTTACTAACCTTTGGAAATTAAACCCTAATCTTGTCCAGAATTATGATTAAGGGTTTAATAAACAAAACCCCACAACTTACTTGGCTGCAACCTCACCCATTTTGTCACATGATGCATCCCCTGCTATAAATTTTGGGAAGAAGACAAACTAGCCAGAGAATTGAACGACCAAGATACATTTACCTGTCCTCCACATCAAAAAGAAAGGCCAAGATCTTTTTTTACATACTGGCATCTTCACAAAATGCCAAGAACATCACATGGGTTCAAAGTTATTCAAACTTTAAAGGGCATTCAAGGAACTTCATACATTAGGGTTTCCGCAATTTAGGACTTATAAACCCTCTATATAAAGGGTCTTATGTTTTTCATTTACTCTTGTTCTTGTTTTCTTGGTTCAAAACCTTGTAAAGCCATTTTTCTATGAATGAAATTGTGGTCAAGCGTTGTTGAAGAAAACAAGTTCCTCATTTACTTTACATGTTTTTTTCTTACTACTTTAAGTTTGTGTTGATTGAAAGTGTGTTGGATTCGTCTCAAAAAGTTCTTGTTTTAAGTTTATGAATGTTGGATTTTGTCTTAAAAATTTGTTCGAGGATTCTTGGTTGAGAGAGTGTGTTTCATAGTCTAAGTTTGGGCATAGAAGTGACCATAACACCATGAGTAATACCATGGTGTAGTGGGTGTTTATGTTTGGGCAAGGTCTTGTGAACACTCACCAAAGTTACCAATTTTTCTTGGTTTTAAACCACCTTTGTTTTCCTGTTTGAAAGAGTTACTTGTGCTATAATATAACCCCCACTCCTTTGTGGGTTCCTTGTGTTTCACTTTCATCTTAGCAGCTCACTTGTCACATACATAAGCCTGTTTTGGCATACTCCTTAACTATTGTAGTTAAGGAGCTCATTTCATCCCATCAGAGACACCCCTAGCTTGACCTAGTGGTTGATCAAGCTTAGGGGAGCATTGTTGGCCTTGCTAGGAAGTTAAGCAAGGCAGGTTCACCGTTCCTCTCTTTCTTTTTAATTTCTTGTCAAAAAAATGCATGCCATGTGAATCTGCTGTATGTTGTTCTCATTTGTGTTCTTATATGATTTTTTGTTGATTAATGTTATTTTAAGTTTGATTAGATCTGATTTTGTGTTTTGAAAGTTTGTATCTCAAAAAGTCTTTGAAAAATTTGTTAATCAATTTTAAAAGGGTGTTTGGGATTGCATATTGTTCAAGGTTTATTAGAGATTAAGTAGGAGTTAAGAGGGAACTTCTGTTTGTCTTTACTCATATGGTGTAGTCTAGTGGTTTGCCTACATATTTTGTGGTTTGAACACATAAATTAAACCAATAGCTAAAAAGAGGTTGATTTCAGTTTCTGTGAAGTAAAAATTGGTCATCACCTAGAATTAATGCTAAACTAGGGCTAACAAGTGATAAACCAAAGTTTTTGCAACCTGATTAGTGGATTTGGGATTTGAAGTTCATGTTTTGGTCAAGTGCATAAGTAACAGGCTTTGATGTTCATCATTTCATATTAGAAACAACACATAGGGCTAATACTAGTTCTAATCTTGAAGTTAATGCATGAGACCAGTTTATTTGTGTTTAATTAAGTTTATTATTGGTGTTGTATGCTTTTGGTGAATTTAGGCTGGCTTATTCTTGCTTAAACATAGCTTTAAACCATCAAACATAGCTTATTTGCGTATCTGAGCATATTCTGATTAAACTGTATCAACTGGCTAAGTGGAATTGTGTTTTATTGCTTGTTCTTGACTCCTTACAACTCACTGGTTGTAGGGGTGCCTTGTTTGTCCAAAAACACCAAGTAAATCTCCTTGAAAAGCAAAATCAGTTCACAAGCAGTGGGAACTCCTTTCCCACTGCTGCTTGCCACTGTTAGTGTTATGTTTCAAACATCTTATCAATAAGCTTATCTGGCTTATCCCATTGTGAAACAACTTGTTTTTTGTGATAGATCTTATTATTTTCAGCTTATAAGTCAGTTTTGAGGTTTACAGCTTTTGGTTTTAGCTTTTCAGTAGAAAACAAACTACTTTGTCTTTTTCCAAAAGTGCTTATTCCTTATTTTAGCTTATTTAGTGTGCTTATTGAAAATATTTTTGATTATTTAGCTTAATTAAGTCATTTCAAACATTTTGCAACTTGAATCAGCTCTTGAATCAGCCTAGAACTCAAAAACGACTATTTGTCATTTTCTGTAGAGAGCTTTGGCTTATTTCAGGCTTATTTCTTGAGCTTTTTCAATTTTTCTTTTTACAAACAGCTTCATAAGCACAAGAGAAGGATGTGTGTCAGTTTACAGCTTATGGCATTAGCTTATGATTTAATGGGCCAAAAAGCCCATTAAGAATAAGTTGAGTGCTTATTAAGCTATGATAAGCTCACTTTAAGCTTTTGGGCCTTTAGTGTTTTTTGTTTGAAATCTTATTTTAAGCTAGACTGGAACTTTTTAGCTTATTTGGTTGACTTTTTGCTTATTAGGCCAAAAAGCTCACTAAGCTTGGACTGTTTTCACTTTTGGCCTATTTGGAGGCCCAATAGGGGTATTTAGGTCATTTTACTTTTATTTCTGGTTTTATTAAGTTAAAATAAGTTAGTTTGCAAGTTTTTAGAATTTTTTATAAATTTTGAATTTTTAATATTATTTTAATATTTAATATTAGTTTTTAATCATTTTAAATAGTTTTAATTAGTTTTAAATTTTGCAAAAATACTATTTACTTTAATTAAGTTATTTTGGAGTTTTACATATTGAAAATTTTTTGTTTGGCCTTTTTATTAATTTAATTTATTTTTAGGGCTTTAATTAGCATTAAAAATTAATTATTAATTAAATAAAAGGTTTGAAAAAGTTTTGATTTTTGGTAAACTCTAATTTATTGTGATTTTCTAGCAATTTTTAGAGTAATTTTTAAATTTCGTCGCGTTTTTAAGTTTTACTATTTGTTGATGCAAAAGTTGGGTGATCCTTGCTAGACCCGAATTAGGCTTAATTCGGGCTGGCTGGGCTCCGGCTCCTGCACCAAGTGAACTGTATGGTTGGGATCCTGCACACTAAACAACACGCGTTAGACTTACCGTGGGAATGTTTCATACGATTAGACTCCGGCGTGAGAGTAAGTAATCGGTTAGGGTTTATAGGAATCAGATGAGTTGAGAGTGTATAGAACGTAATACCTTTGTGGAACCCTTAAGGGTTCCTTTTATAGGCAGTGATAACCCTAATGGGCTGTTACTGATGCTTCGGCAACAAGGAAAGGATAAGCACTAGAATTAGATTTGATTGTTATCTTCTAATTATGGTGAGTAAATATCCTCTTCTTTGGGGTGAATCCTATTCATAGATAGAATATGATTCTGTCTAACCCTGTACCGGTCATGTCGGGCCGTGGGCCGCACACATGTGTGCGGTTACTGTTCATCCAAGCCCATAAGCTCAAATGACATTATTCACACCCATCTGTGATGGGCCGGATACGGGTAGTGCCCGTGGGCCGGGTTCATGACTCGGCTGGGGACTATACGTCATCATGTCCCCCCAGTCTAGGTGTTACAGTCGTAGGCGTAACCTCTAGACTATCAAGATGCTCCCTGGACGTACCAAGAAAGATCTTTAGGGAATGATAATTTGTCCAAGAATTTGTTTTGGCCGCACGTGCAACCTGATTTAGGAATTTATTCCATTAATATCTCAGCCGCACGTGATGACCGAGACAAATTAAATGTAGCATTGAATTTGGGTCTTACGTAAGACCGCATATCCCGACATAAACAATTGTTCACCTGCCATTGTGACTGACAAAGTGCAAACAGTTAGAACCTCGAGCAGCGTAAACGTCCAAGTCAGAAGTGACCCGTGGGTCCCACCTGACGTTTCACTTGCCACTTACACCCTAACCACACGATTAAGAATAGTGGCAAACACGTGTCACGCATCCAACAGACCATGACCCATGAGGCAACCCTATAAATAAGCCACCCCTACGGCTGTCTGGAACACACAGTCTTTATCTCCATTTCTGCCATTAAAGCTTTTCTTCTTAGCTTCACTTAAGCACGCACGGATCCCTTCCTCCGCAGGTTAGAATACCACGTCCTTACCTTTTTATTTAGTAATGGCCCAAAGAAACAACCCCACAATTCGATCCGTGCTCAACGTAATGACCCAGGAACAATTAGATCACTTTTGTACCAATTACTTCATACCTACCAACCTACACCCCTCGCTCCCTGGCGCCGGAGACCTCATAACTAAGGCTCCGCAGGGTAAAATTGGCCTATACACACGCCTTTTTGACGCGGCCAACTACCGCATTCCGTTTACCCGTTTCCTCATAGATCTATTAGGATATTATGATGTACATATTAGCCAGCTTCACTGCATAGGCGCATGTAAGATAAGTCAATTCGAGATTCTTTGCCGTGCTAGAAGAATCCCCCCAATCGTAGAACTATTCCGGCTATTTTACACCCCCAGCATAGTAAATGGTTGGCTATCGTTTAAGAAACGATCTCCCAACAGCCCCCAGTCCCATAATAAGCCCATAGACTCATTGAAAAACTGGTACGACCATTACTTTTTCATTGACTCGATAGTGTGGCCGGCTGATTATGCCTTCAAACATAGGTTATCCCACGACCCCTTGCCGCATGTTAGTACATATAACCCCCAACATTCCCAAGAAATAGATCTGAACAGGACAGGATTCCATAGAAACCTCCCCGAAGCATTTCTCTGTTTGCTAGGGATTAGCCGCAACTATTTCGGCTCGTCCAACAGATATCCTGTGTTTTGGAGAAGGCAGGGTGAAGGTAGGTTAGTATCCGCACACCAAAAAGCGCACTCAATTATTTTGTAATGCCTAATATATTTTGTTGTTTGTGGCAGAAATGAACTTTTTTGGACTTCTACGTCAAGGCGACCCAAAGCTCGTACCAAAGGGATCTCGTCCCCGACGTGAGAACGAATTACCCCTCCTTGAGCACACCCGAAACGTGACGGTTGCTCTGGAAGCCGTGCCGGACCCCCACTCGGACGAAGAAGAAACAACTCTCTTGAGAACCCCCGTCGATTTTTCCAACGAGGATGGTGATAATAGGATGCTCGAAGGAGGAGCCGGGCCCTCCTCGCCGCCTAAGAATGCCACTCCCGCACATGGGGAAGAGCAAGGAGATAATATTGAGAGGACCACCTCTAGCCTTCGCCAGATGTTGGGCGACGATGAGGAGGAGGTGCAGCAAGTCAATGAAGAGGACGACGAGGAAGCCGAAAAAGAAGTTGAAGAGGAGGTTGAAGAAGAAGCAGCTCAGCCCGTCGCTAAGCGTACCCGCAGAAACAATAAGCGGGTAAGAAGAGTCGCTCCAGCCGAGGTTGGCAAACACAATGCCCCCGCCAAAAAACTTCGAGAGGATCATCCCCTATATCAGTCTGTTGGGAGCACCACCCATGCCTCCGAGACGGTCCGGGCTGCACATGTCGATCCAGTTACTCAGATTCCCCCGACTGCATCAGAACTAGCAGGAAATAACATGTAAGGCTTCATCCTGCTAAGTAAGAGCCACGAATTTTCTTTAATCAATACTTGATATGTATCCAAATGTTTGTTTTGCAGGAATGAACAAACTAGTGTCGTACCTCCGCTTGATGCCCAAATGGAGAAGGGAAAAGAGAAGGAAGTGGAGAGAGACCCTATGCTTCATACGGCCGTCACAAGATCCGGTCCTGCATTCGAAGAAGGTACCCCCACAGCCTCCCAAGACCTCCCAACATCCGCCCCCCTCAATCATTCAATCCTGTTTGCAATATTACCACTGCGTCACGAATGAGGGAAGCCGAGGAATGCCGTGAGTACCTCAATAACTGCATCCCACCAGGCTTGGTACGAGACGTGAATGTACTAAGCCATGCTGACCTGGTGGATGAGTATAACGGCGCCTTGGTGCATCAAATGGCAATGGGCACCTCGATGAGAGTGAGATTCGAAGCCGCGCTTGGGCATGTGGAGTCCCTTAAGAGGAAAGTTGGACGGAGGGAGAGGATGATCGAAGAGAATGAAGCTCAAATTGCTGCCCTCCAATCCCAACTTGCTAGTGCCGAGGCGACCGTGAAGGAACAATCAGCCCACGCTAATGCTTATGATCAACAGGTGGCCGAGCTCGAGGCAAAACTTGAGGCCGCAACAACCAAGGTACGTATCCACGACGCATCACTCTCATTCCATAAGAACCATAGTCTAACAAGTAATCTTTCTCATATAGGTGACCGTAGCAGAGGCGTCCGCCAAGTCCTCCTCCAGCCAAGTATCCGTGCTTACCAAAAAACTTGAGGATGCCCAGATAATAATCCAAGGCTTGGAAAAGGTACAAGAAGAGCTTACTTACGAGAGGGTTACGACCAAGGAGCTAAGGGAGGCGTTCGCTCAGAAAGATGTGATAATAGATGCCCTTACCACCGAACGCGACGACGTGTTATGCCCCCAACTACTAGAAGCCATTGCCGGCCGCAGGTGGATGGTAGGACACGGGGCACGTCTGGCCGTTACCAAGGTGCTGGAAGCCCCTGAATTTGTGCAACATTTTGCGAGCCTTGTGTCGGATGGCATTGATCACGGCCGCCATGAAGGAATGGTCCAGGCCGTAGAGCTAATCAAGAAAAAGGAGAACTTCACCAGGCATGCTTTCTTTAATCCTGAAGCTGCTAACAAGATGACTGCTTCTATGGCCGCAATGCGAGATCTACATTATCCATTCTTGGCCGAGCTGGAAGCCACAAAGGATGCATCAAACATGGAGATCATGTAAAAGCTTATTCTTGGTGCGTTCTCTCAAGATGAGGGTCATTCCCGTGCTTCCTTCACTCACTCGCCCAACCACCTCACACTTCCTATCTATGAGGACGTAACCAGGATCGTACTGGATGAAGAACCTGTAGAATATTGATAATCAATGAATCTATGAAGGGGTTTGTTAATTTCTAGAGAGAGAAAGTTAGAGAGAGAAAGTGAGAGAAACTATGTGAATTTTATTAAGTGGAAACAAAGAAATGATAACAACCAACCCCTTTCCTTAGTGGAAAGGGGTATTTATAGTCCAAGCTAAACATTGGGCTTGGGCCGGTCCATGACAAGCCCATGGACCGGTTCTTACTTAAGTTAATAAGCAAATAACAACTAATTACTAACTACGAGCTATTACAACATAAATCATATTGTGGAGCGACCGATACTTCTAATATACGTTAAAACGTATTTCTAACAATCTCCCCCTAAGGGAGGTCACTCCACGTTACAAAGTTCTAAACCTAGCATACTATACTAAGTCTTCGTTCTTTAGCTCGTAGTCTTTTCTTCTTTTCTTTCTTTTGTTGTGAATATGTTGATTTGATCTTTTTGGCTTTGACTTGAGAGCATTGTTCTTTGGCCTTTCACGTGCGATCTTTGCCTTTCTTGTGAACTTTGCCTCCTCGTGACTTCATGTTCCACACACTTACGTCTTTTTGTTGGATTCTTGAAAGCTTCAGAGTTTGATACAGCGGAAGACTTCATCTTGTACTTTCTTGAATTTTTGTTGCAAAAGACATAAGCATGTGGGAACGACTTTTACAGGTACACCGCAACACCACCGTCTTCACTGGTACACAGCAACGCCACCGTCTTCAACAGGTACTCAGCAACGCCACCGTCTTTAGCAGGTACACAGCAACGACACGAATAAAATGGCTTTGAACATTTTATTCTAATTCGGTAGCATTTTACCTCCGGTCGGTGAAGACCGTTGGACGATATTAGATATCGTACCCGTGACGGATAGTTTCAATTAAGTAACTTCCTGACAGGATTTCGCGGGTGAACCCGTTCTCTTTATTCGACCGTCCAAAGCTGACTGCGAACATAAAGAGTGAATCACTTGGATAAATTATCCTTGTGATTAAAAGCCGTCAATTCATGAAACCTGGAACAAGTGAATTTCAATTAAGATTTTCACCATCGTTGCTTTCCAGTTGTCACGAGCTCAATTCATAAAGAATCTTGCACGTTACCTACCAAGTGCTGTTTGATGTTGACACTAGAAGGATTTCCACTCGTCACTGTGGTCAATAAAGAGTCACTCTGAGTGTTCTGGCAAGATCATATGATAATGCGAAGAGGCCTGGAACGAGTTTAAGTTCAATTAAGAATTAAACCACTGTTACCTTCCAGTTTTTCACAAGATTGGTTCTAAAAGAACCGCACGTGTAACCTACCATGAGCTTGTTTGATGTTGGCTCAAGCAGGATTTCCATCTTCATTGTAATACTTACGTATTACTCGGATGTTCTGGTAATATTACAGGAATACTGCGTAGGACTCATGAAAATCTCTTACTTTTCACAGTGTGTGAGAAAGCAAGGAATAAATGGAAAGTGTCCTAATGAGACTTTTGATGATCTCTTGGCTCTAGACTCGATTGTGCGTTTTGATTTAGTGAGCGATGGCTGGAGAGGAGTGCCACCTTTTCAATACCAGTTTATTCGGAGTGAATAAACCAATAGATAACGTGTTGATCTCCGTGTGATTAAAACAAATACCTTTTGAGAGATATTTGAGTTAGCTGGGGAAGGGTTGTGCATTGCATCACTGGGTCCATGATGTCTTTCTTCAATACCGAGAATCATTAACAAAAATGACCTCAATAGCATATGTATTGACCCGGTTTCTGCCTAAAGTTGTAAGGAGGGCTTCTTTCTTTACACCCTTTATCTTTACATTTCTTTTTCATTCTTCAACCCCTTCAATGCTTACAAATACGTCATCACTAGCACCTTGTTGTGATTGTTCCAGTGCTAGCTTAAGTACTTGGTCGGCATTCAGCTACGTTCACATTCTTTCTCCATCTTTCCTAGGACTTCTAATTCTATCTAGGGAATTGTCCTTGGGAAGATTCCATCGGCTCTGATGAATCATTGGACTAAACCTATTCCTACCACCCTTTTGTCACCACATCCGTCGTGAATTAAGCGTGTTTTGGGAAGGAATTGCCACCATGAAAAATCATTGAAAAATCACCTAAAGTACTTGTGATATTGAAATCAAAAGTTTTGTACCTTAGGTGTTTTGTTCATCAAAAACGCTCCCCCTTAACACGTGCTTTACACATATTAAGTTGGATAATCTTTAAGTCTTTTTTCATCTTTTAGCCAAGTATCACTTACGTCTCCTTAATCCCATTTTCTCCCCTTATCCAAAATGTTAACCATTAATATTTGGGATATTGAATGGATTAACCGGTCTTTGGGTAAAAATAAAACCGATGTTTGGCCGTAGAACAAGTTATTGCTCCCCCTTAAGTTAATAAGGGATAGTTGTAGTGCTTTGGTATGACATATTTTGAAAGATTTAGAATCTCGTGAGAAATTCTTGAAAAATTATCATACCTTAACACTACACCAAGCCATTCAAGCACATTATTCACAAATTTACATATTCACAATTGAAAACCAATATAAAGTGACCTGAGATGTATAACCCATTAGATGGATCGTTGCAGTAGCTTGTGGTGCACTAAATACGGTCTTCCACCCACGAATCTTTCCAAGCTCCTCATCAATCTACGTTCACGGAGCTTTTGATCGATCTTTTTGATCACATACTTTGCCATCTGCCGGTAACCCGGATGCCAATCCTCCGTCATCTCTGGCAAAGTTCCACCCGAGTTCAGATGCTCCAACTTTCCTCTGACTTGTAGAAGAGTTCCATCACTATACTTGTGAAGCTCCCCCACCCTCATAAACTTCATCAAACCTCGACTGTTCAAGTAGAAAATGCCGGAATTCGGGACAGAAATGCCGGTATAGGGACATCTTTCTACATGTTGAGGTAGCACTTGATTCACAAGACGGGTTAAATTGAGCTTCCTCTGATAGCTTTCGTCTCCCAACTGAAGATCTTCAACTCGTGACTTGATGACAACGCTTCGTGTGAACATACGAAGTGCTGTATTCAAAGCAATCAGGTCTTCACGAGGAATGTGTGTGAGTTGATCTCGGGTCATTAGAAGTAGCATATCTTCGATATCCTCAAGGCGAATGATGGAAAAATCTCCTTGCTGGATTTTGTATTCCCTGTCATCCTCCCTTTTCAAGCGAATCTCCGTCACATGATAGTAGCCGTTCTTGGCTTCAGTTTTCATTCCTAAGATGCTGGAGATGCGGATGTCGGATCTAACATTGCTTCCAGACTTGACCAAGCAGCAACCCCTGTACGCCCTTCGAACTCGTTCGTCCCAATGAGATGCACCTATGACAGCATACATATCATAATTACGATTCATTTTTGGGACCCAGAGTCGATTTACCTTTTCCTCGATGAAGGGTATTGTCCCCCAGTTGGCAGCTTTCAGCAAAGTCAGGGATGTTGCGTATTTTGATGACCCCTTCATAAGATACTCAAGATCATTGGTGACGAAGAAGTCAAGAGTAATCTGATTATCTTGAGCAGGATCCATTGGAGGTGGAGCTCTTTCTGATTCATGAAGTCCTGGCCGTTGAACGGTTTTCAAAGCCTTCAGGATTTCATCGGCATAGTATTCGAGCTCCATTCGGGGTAATCGGGTTTTGGCACGCAGTCTCTTATCTTTCAGTGCTTTCTTCACCAAGGATGGAGTAACCGAAGTCTTATACTCATGAGCAAGAAATGCACATAAGTCAATCGGACTTCGGATACGGAGATACAGCACATCTTTGTCAGCATCTGTGATCGGATCATATTGTGCTGCTGCCGTGATCCAAGCTTGTGGTGGTGCAGACTCGTCTATCTCCAACGTGTCTTCCCAGGCACGAATGCTTGGTTCAGGAACCGTAGATTGTTGGACTTGTTGTTGAGGAGTTGAAGTGCGAACATCTGTTGGTTCAGTTTCAGGCATTTCAGCAGTGTCGTGAACTGGTGAGTGTTGTGCAGCTTCGGGTTCCGTCACTGATTCTGCGATCACAGGAGCAACAACAACAGAACTAATGGGGTTAGTGGTAATAGGTAAAGATACAGCGATAGAGATACCGGGAGCCGAAGACGCTGTAGTGGCATTCACATCGTGGCGCCACTTAGTTCGTCTTGATTCCGAGGATGTCGATTTGTCCTTCTGTGCTGCATCTTTTGTGGACTTGGTTCCAGTCTTAGCAGCAGTCTTCTTGGAGCTGGTAACCTTGTCTCCCTCTTTCGGCTGTTCACCCCCATCATCATCCTGATTGTCATCCCCGTTACTATCCCTAACACTCTCCTGATTCTCATCACCACCATCGTCGCCATCATCATCATCATCCTCGTCATCATCCTCATCATCCTCATCATCATCACCACCCTCGTCATCGTCTTTATCCTTTTCTCCTTCTTCTTCTTCTTCTTCCTCTTCTTCACCCGTACCCTCTTCTTCACTTTCTTCCCTTTCTTCCTCAGGTAAGATGTGATATGGTACCACACTTCCAAACGTCTTGAATAATCTATCATCCTCCATGATAGCATCATTCAGGGATTTATATAGAGCCCGTTGAATCCTCGACTTATCATACGACCCAAGTTCCACCATACGAGCCTTAAGGATCTTCTTCAATTCAAAATCCGTCAGGTCATAAGCAATCTTGTAGGCGGCTTCTGAAGGGTTGGATGATTTGACCATCAAGTTGTCAGCAGCAAGTGTCTTCAACTCATCGCGAAGTTTAGGCATTAAGGATTCAACGGATTCTTGCACTCTTTCTTTCACAGATGCTTCAAGTGCTTCTTTTTGTTCCTTATATTTATCCCTCATCGCTTGAAGTCTGGTAATGCGTGCAGCATGCTTATCAGCCTCAGCCTGCTTAACCCGAGCAAGTTCTTCTGCATGTGCTTTTCGAGTCAACTCCATGTCTGAAGTGAACTTAGCAATCATCTCCTCTTGGGCTTTCTGAGATGCTTCTTCCCTTTGAGCTCGTCTTTGTAACTCTTGGCAAAGTTCATCCATTTCGCGTTTGTGATTGTCAAACATTTCGGCCATCACTAATGCAGCCATTGCAGATGTTGCAGAGCTGCTCTGGGTTGATTGAATAGGCTCGGTTGTTACTGCTGTACTAAGGATGGGGATTATGGGTGGTGGAAGAAATGGTGTGGAAGCCGGTCGGGTTGGTCGGGTTGTTAAGGGTTGGATTGGTGGAGGTAGAGTTGCCAAAGGTTGAGTTGTCGCCATGATCGTAGGAGCAACAGGTTCCTTTTCCACACTTGTTGAAATAGGGATTGATGGCTCCTTCGAAGTGGAATAGTTTTCAGGTGACCCAAACTCATCAACATCATCTGGTTCCACGTACTCATCCTCAATATCTACCCTTGCCCCTGAACCACTACCGCCTGTATCTTTCCTACTCCTTTTAATAGCAATCTTCATCATTTGTTGCTCGGATTTATCAAGAGTAGGATCAACAATATCTTCTTCATCACGTAGACGCATCAAATCCTTACCCTTTCCCTTCTTACCCTCTGTCTTCTTCTTCTTGGGTTCGGGTTCAGGTAACGCAGCTGGTTGTTTGCGTTTACCTTTACTCTTAACCGTTGTCGATGAGTCTTCTCCAGTCTGAAGGTTTTCTTTCAGCCTTTTGATTTCTATCTGCAGTAGCTTGTAATCTGCAGAACCTTTGATTTTATCAGATAGAAGGTAATCAGGAACAGGACCCGGAATCACACCAATAGACGGTCCTTCATGCCTCAGATCTACAGTATCATCAGCTTCTTCAGTGTGATAGCGACCTCCTGCACGCCTATCAATAGTAGCATCAAGCTTCATAAAATAATTTATGATAAGCTTAATAAACCGAGGATAAGGAAAGAAGTTTGTCTTCAGCTTCTTGTTGTAGAAGAGTTGAAAGGTGAATTCTTCCCATATCAACAAAGCATAATCTGAATTTGCAGCTTTGTACATGCCATAGAAGAGGTTCATTATCGGACTGCGCAAAGCATCATGGCCACTTGTTTTTGGTGTAAGGCATTTACTGAGAATACCCATCAAAGCTCTCCAGGGTTGTCCTACCTTAGCAGTAGTAAACTCAGACGCAACTCGTATTTCCGGACATCCAAGTGCGTCAAATAACTCCGCGAGTTCATCTTTAGTAGGATCCCTTGAGAAAGACATGCCCTTGGGTGTATCCCGTATACCAAGAATCTTACGGAAGTCTGAAACGGTGAGTGTCTGCTGCTTGTTGTCGATGGTGAAGGTGATCTTGTTCGAAGTGATTTCCTTGGTTGCCCAAAATTCAAACATATACTCATAAGGCACCGAGGCTGTATTCCTAAGGGCGTTCTTGAAATGAGAGTTATCAAGGATGGCTATGGCGACCTTAAAACCATGGTGAGTGGATTTAGAGACTTGCTTTAGCCTATAGTTGTTGGGTATAAACTTAAGGGTTCGTGCTTTAGCAATATCGGCTTCTCTAGATTCTTGGATAGCTTGTACTGTTGGATTAGTCATTTTATCTGCTTAAGATAAGACATGAAAGGTTGATGCACAAAAACAGATAGATATATATCATTCTTACTTCTAAGCATAACACATTTCATAAGGTAAAACAACAAGTACATAGATAGCATGCAAACAAGAATAATCAAACAACTCATCCGGAACTTTTCCTCATTCGGAACATCTTCATCCGGAACATTTCCTCATTCGGAACTTCTCTTCATTCGGAACTTCTTCATCCGGAAGTTCTTCATTCGGAACTTCCTTCATCCGGAAGTTCTTCATTCGGAACTTCCTTCATCCGGAAGTTCTTCATTCGGAACTTCCTTCATCCGGAAGTTCTTCATTCGGAACTTCCTTCATCCGGAAGTTCTTCATTCGGAACTTCCTTCATTCGGAAGTTCTTCATTCGGAACTTCCTTCATCCGGAAGTTCTTCATTCGGAACTTCCTTCATTCGGAAGTTCTTTATTCGGAACTTCCTTCATTCGGAAGTTCTTCATTCGGAACTTCCTTTATTCGGAAGTTCTTCATTCGGAACTTCCTCATTCGGAAGTTTTTTAGAAGAAATCCTTCATTCGGAAGTTTTAAGCCATGTTCATCCGGAACATTTACAAACGAATCTCAGATGTTTATTCTAGCGCGTTTGTGAGTTTCTAAGGCAAACTAAGGCAATTTAAACATCATAGAACCTATTCCGAGCAAAACCCACCTTAATTCCCTAATCAATTTAGCCTAATTTAATCAAGAACCCTAAATCTGATACTTGTTAATTATCTGAATCAATTAATGGGATATAGATGATGATTTAGACGAATTAATAAGTCAAAGATTCAATGTTATTACCTTATTAAACGAATGAACAGGATGGAATGATTATACGAGATGTTTGAAAGATTTGTGTGTATGTGATGTTTTCAACAATGGCGGCAAAGGAGTGAATAAACAGTGAAAGGAAAAAGTGAGGGGCGGGGTGTTTGATTTTTGACTTAGGTCAATTTTGACTAGTTTCAATAAATCACACTTTTAGTCCCTACATTTTCTAAACTTTTCCTTTTTGTTTCTAATTTTTCCATTTCACCTAACTCTTGTTAAACGTACACACAATTTAGCAAACGCATCTATTAGCATCTCTCCAAAATCTAAAAGCCATGCCTATCACTTAGAACGAACACTAGTCGTTTTCTAAAGCAAAACCACTCAATTACCATGTAGCCCTTAATTTTCACAATCACTTTTGAAAATCAATTTTAATGACGAAGATGATTTTACTATTTTCTCCCCCTTAAACAATGACCCGTTTTCTATTTAAAGAGCTGTAGTCATTGTTTAAAGAGTCAAATAGTGATGAAAGCATTTCCAACTTATCTCTTGAAAAATTTTGATTCGTGGTTTTAATAAGATTTCTCTTATTTTAACAAATTAATGCACTGAGACGTACACAAATTCGTGTCAGACCAAGTTATAAAGTAAACTTGATGCCTTTGCATGATTTGGCTTGTAAATCACGCCCGAGAAAATTAATTCCCGTTCTGAGCCAACGTTTTCCAAGGAAATACGTGACTTTAATATGAAAACCGGGTTGCAGTCTGAAATAACTACAAGCCATTATGGGCATGTTTTAAAAAATGTACAACTTTTATACGGACTCTATTTATGGCACCGTGTCAATATTGATCGACATTTCTAAGGCCGTAAATATTACCGTACTAAAAGACATGCCCGATTAAAAACGAAAAATATTTTTGGTCTTTCTTGATTTTATACTTTTTATGGTTTTTTTCTAGGTTTTATGTTTTTTTTTTTGTGGTTTTTCTTGGTTTTATATTTTTTATGGTTTTTCTTGGTTTTATATTTTTGTATTTTTCTTTTGTGGTTTATATATTTACGATAATATACATGATCACAACCAAAGGATACTCTGAATAGTTTACCACGACTATTCAGCTGATTCTTCTGCCAACTCTTTGAGAGTCGCTGGAGTGAATGATTTCATACCAAGCTTGTCGATTAAAAACTCGATTCGTCCTCGATCTAAGGCTTTGGTGAACATATCCGCCAGCTGATACTCAGTAGTGACAAAATACAGCTCGATCACTCCGTTCTCCACCTGCTCCTTAATGAAATGGTAGCGAATGTCTATGTGCTTGGCCCGGGAGTGTTGAACATAGTTGCAGCAAAGGGCAATGGCGCTCTTGTTGTCACAATACATCGGGATTTTGTTAAATCCAAGACCGTAGTCAGTTAATTGTGATCTCATCCAAAGGACTTGAGCACAACAACCGGACATGGCGATGTATTCAGCCTCCGTGCTTGATATTGCAGCGCTTTTCTGCCTTTTTGAAGACCAACTGATCAATCTATCTCCAAGGAGTTGCACAGATCCAGAAGTGCTACGCCTCGTATCTTGACATCCAGCATGATCGGCATCTGCGTATGAGATTAAAGCAATAGAGGAATCTTTCGGATACCATAGACCACGATGAAGTGTTCCTTTTAGATACCGAAAGATCCTTTTCACAACATGTAGATGCTTTTCGGTAGGCCGAGCCTGATACCGGGCACACATGCATACAGCAAATTGCAAATCAGGCCTGCTAGCAGTCAGATAGAGAAGGGTGCCAATCATTCCACGGTAAAGTTTCGGATCGACAATAATCCCATCCCTATCTTCATCTAACTTGGATTTCTCCACCATTGGAGTGTCTACGGGGTCACAATTCTCAAAGTTATATTTCTTAAGTGATTCTAGGGCATATTTGGATTGATTTATAAAGATGCCTCTGGGATTCTGAGAAATCTGTAATCCTAAGAAAAATGAGATTTTTCCCATCATCGACATCTGAAAGCGTGTGGACATTATCTTCTCAAATTGTTTAGACAATTCTATGTTAGTGGCAGCAAAAATTATATCATCAACATAAATTTGTACCAGAAGCATGTCGTTGCCGTCCTTGAGAGTGAATAGAGTGGGGTCCACTTTGCCTTTGGAGAAGCCTTCCGACATGAGATATGTTGACAGGAGATCATACCACGCGCGTGGAGCTTGTTTCAACCCATAGAGAGCCTTCTTAAGCTTGTACACATGGTTAGGAGACTCCGTACTCACGAACCCATCCGGTTGACTAACATAAACCTCTTCCCTTAGTTCACCGTTCAAAAATGCCGTCTTCACATCCATTTGATAGACGATCATGTTCATATGAGCAGCAAACGCAAGGAATAGTCTAATCGCCTCCAATCTAGCCACAGGAGCAAAAGATTCCTCAAAGTCTATACCCAAGGCTTGTTTATATCCTCTAGCGACCAATCTTGCTTTATTCTTCAATACCGAACCCATCTCATCAAGTTTAACCTTATAAACCCATAACAAAGTAAGGATGTTAACCTTGTCAGGGCGAGGAACCAATTCCCATACTTCTAGTCGTTTGAATTCATTGAGTTCCTCCTGCATAGCTTCAATCCAAGATGATTGGGTCATAGCCTGCTGCCAATTTTTGGGTTCAACTTCAGAGAGAAATGCATCAAAGTAACAATATAGTGCACTCTCTTGTAGTTGATGGCGTGTAGAGACTGGTCGATCTAGATCTCCAATAACATTCCTAATTGGGTGATCTTTTGTCCATTTAGTGCTATGGTTTTCAATCCTAGGTGGTCTGGAGTGAACAATAGATGGAGCTTCTTCTGAGGTAGACGCGGCTGAAGGGTTTTCAGGGATCGCTACACCAAAGAAAGGAAGCTCTTGCAAGTGAGCATATTCCAAGTCGTGATCAGTAGAATCCTCTTCCACATCATTAGGCACAAGTAGGGGTGATGATTCAGGTGTAGTTTGAGAATCACTTGGTGAAGGTGCATCCGGTTCAACGTGAATTGTAGATGCGTTAGATAAAGGTTCATTAACTTGAGCAACCACTTCAGGTATTGGAGCAATTACTACAGGTGCTGGAACTTCATCAGTCGGGGGATCGAAGAATTCATCAAACAACGGTTGAAACAGTTTATCCCACTCGGGCCTTGATGGTGGTAAAAATGATGTAGAAGTAGGATTGTTGGGAACTAATCCGGAACTTATAGCACCGGGTCCCATCTCATGAAGCGCGGGTTCAGAGCTGTGTTGCTCAGAAGCCATCGCTGTCAGCTCGTCGAAATCTGCGTCCATAGTTTCTACAATCTTGCCAAGACGACGGTTATAGATTCGGTATGCTCTTTTGGACGGTGAGTAACCAATGAAAATACCTATGTCGGCTTTTGGTTGAAGCTTACCCAAGTTCTCACTATTGATGTTTGGATAACACAAAGCACCAAACACATGGAAAAATGAAACATCGGGTTTGCGGTCATGTAGAAGCTCATAAGGTGTTTTTCCATGGCGTTTCCGAATGATAGAACGGTTTTGGGTGAAACATGCAGTAGAAATAGCCTCTGCCCACAAGAACAATGGAGCGTTCGCATAAATAAGCATGGTCCTAGCAGCTTCCATAAGTGTACGATTCCGTCTTTCAACGACACCGTTTTGTTGTGGAGTGCGTGCAGCGGATGTTTCATGTGATATACCAACTCCTTCATAATAATCACGAAGAGTCTGGTTGACGAACTCTGTACCATTGTCTGTACGAATACGGCGGACAGTGGTATTCAAACGTACCTGAATGAACTTCATAAAAGTGATGATAGCCTTCGGTGCTTCATCCTTTGTACGTAGAAATCTAACCCATGTAAACCTGGAAAAATCATCCACAATGACGAGAATGAATTTCTTACCGCTCACACTTTCAGTTCACATCGGCCCACAAAGATCCATATGCAAAAGATGAAGTTTTTCTTGATTGGTGTCTTCAGCTTTGGGCTTGTAAGATTTCTTGGTGCTTTTCCCTCTTGAACACGCGGAACATAAATGGTCCTTGTGAAATTTAAGCTTTGGAAGACCACGAACTAACTCGTTTTTAGCCAGATGATTAATAGCATCAAAGTTAAGATGAGATAATCTGCGATGCCATAACCATGACTTTGTCTTAGAAGCTTTAGAGAGAAGACATACTGGAGAAGCGGCCATCATGTCTTGTAAGGACAAGGTATATAGATTTGCACCACGAGATCCCTTCAACAAATCTTTTCCTTCCAAGTTGCGGATGAAACAAGTGTGTTGTCGAAAAGCAACCTCAAGGTTGGAATCACAAAACTGTCCTACTGAGAATAAGTTGTGACCAAGACCTTCTACATAGTATACCCTAGAAATCGTCACGTTTCCAATCTGATATTCACCGTATCCCATAATCTTTGCAATATGATCATTCCCGAATTTAACCGTACCAAGAAACTTGCTGACGAAATTTCGGAGCATCGAGCGATTTCCGGTCATATGTTTTGAACAACCGGAGTCCAAATACCACAGGATGATTTGGACCACCTGAAAATATCACCACACAAAGACAATGTAGAGGTATCGGAATCTGAGTGTTCCTTGTTATTAGCAGGTACAGATTTAATAATCTTAGATTTGCTAACTCTAGGTTTCTTAGATTTCCTAGCCTTTTTCTTCTTAATTGGTGGTGTAGATTCTAATTGGCTCAAATCCTGAGGTATTTCTACACTGATAGGCACTATAGTGGGGGCTGACCTAATTAAAGGGCGCTGTTTCCATACTTGAGTGCGAGTGTTCCTAACTAAAGGACGCTCAGACCTAACCTCAATGGTTGCATTCCTAGTTAAAGGGCACATTTTACCATCTAGTGTAAAGGTCCTACCAGTGGGACGCCATTGCCAGCCAACTTGGGTGCGAGTTCTACCCGTTGGCTTCCATTCAAGACCATTCTTAATAGCATTCATTTCATTAACGTGATCAATCAGACACAAATCATGACGCTGTGAAAACATACATTCATTACAATTCCAACAATTTAAATCAGAATTCACGAATGGTTTAGGCTGCTGCACAGGCGCAGAGCTTTTAGTCTTAACATGATTCGTTTTATTTAAAACTGAACTAGCATTCCTATTGTGGACTTCTACTTTCTTCTTTGTGGCACTACTAGTGGAGGGCTTGATCTTAGCTTTCTTGAGTGGCGATCCTTTAGCCTTAGTAGTCTCTTTTAATCCTGTAGAAGGCAAATTGGGAACATTAGCAGCAGATTTTAAAGGTGTCTTACTTGATTGTGCCAATGACGTTTCGCTCCTGGAGTCTTATTAAATGGAGTGACAGCAATGGGCCTATTATTAAGTAGTGCAGAACCTGGTGTACCTATGTATTGTAAATAAGCCAAGCAATATTGAACTCGCTTAACATATTCATGAGCCGAATAATAGTCGCTACTTGAGGGATCTAAGGCATAAAGATCGTCTAAAATATCCCTAAGAAGATCGACATGCTTAATGGCATTCCTCATATAATCATCATAGGTAAGCTGGTTTCTCTTATGAAGCGGATTCTTATAAAGCACTACTTTCTTGGTTGTTGGAGCACTAGTGGACGGTGCAGAGTCGGTAGCTAAGTTATCAACAACTTCTTGTCGGGTGAAAAGAAGTGTCTCCTTTAACTCAGCCAAAACCATATTTTTGTCTATGAGCAGGATGTTCAAGTCAGAGATTTCTTCGCACTTTTGGTTCAGTTGTTCAACATAATATTGTTGCTGTGCCGCATTAAAAGCGAAGCGTTCTTCTAGTGAACCATAAAGAGCGGATAGTCCCTGCCTTGTCCGATCCATCTCCCCTAGAACAGTTGATAGTCTAATTTCTAAGACCTGGTTTTTAGACTCTGCAGCCTCTAGTTCCATTCTTAATGTTTCCTTTGATGATACCTCTCTCTTCAATCTCATGATTTCTTCCTCTAATGTCTTAACAATTGCAATCATCTTGTCACTATTCTCAACACCGTTTTCACAAACATTTGATATCAAAAGATTTTCATTTTGATTTTGTTGTTTTAATTCTAAAGATATACAATGTTGTTCTAGTTGATTAAAGCGTTGTGAAAGTAAATTGTAAGAATCTTGTAGCTTTAAAAACTCAGCGTTAGATTCGTGACAAGAATGATTTTCTACTTCATTTACAGTATCAGCAACATTTACAGAAAGATTACAAACATCATCACAAATATCCTCACAAATATTCACAGCATCACAGTTAATCACAGCAGATGTAAGCTCATTCGAATAATTAACATTTACAGTAGTAAGCACATCACACGAGATTACTTCAGACAAGAATCGGTCATATTCGGTTAAAATCTTTTCCTTTTCAATTAGTTGCAGTTCGTAAGCGGTGTCCATTTCATAAAACACTTTTTGAACTTCCCCAATTTCAAACTGAAGATTTTCCTTAAGAGATGCAAAACTTCCTTTTAGACTTTCGACAAACGGATTGATCTCAGTTTTAAACACCTCGTTCATGTGTTCGAAAGCCCATTCTCCGGCGTTTAAGCCATTTGAAGTCGTACATTCCAAAATGACCTTGTCAAAGTTAGTAAAGTATCGGTTAATCTCTTTCAAGTTTAACCATACAGTGCTAACAGGTGGAAGATTCTTTGGAATTTCCTTAGGATCTTCCATGTTGACAAGTGTAGGAAATGTACTAGGGCTTTCTTCCTCTATCATGTAGGTTGGTGCTGTAATGAGATCTTTATCCATATGGAAGCGAACTCTAAAATCAGTTTTAGCAAGCTCCTTATTCATTTTAAAATAATCACAATCGGGATATTTTGCAGAATTGTATGACCGATCCTCATCAACTAGATCCTTACTTGTTCGATCATTGGGAAAAACAATCGGGTCTAAAGCCAATCCTAATTGAGTTGCATTATAAAGTCTAGGACTATGTCTTAAAGCTTGCTTTGCATACCGTGGATTAGGGGGAAGGCCTTTTAGACGTGATAAGTTAAATTCTCTAAATGAAGCATCAAATAAGTGAACTAGTTGTGAAGCAGCGTATTGTCTTAACAGCAAGTAATCTAGACTTCTAATCTTATTAGTGGCATTAATCTCCATTTCAGTCTTCTTAGATTCGAGTAATTCAAAATCAGTTTGAAGTTTTTGAAAATTAGTGACCACTAACTCCTTTTCTTTAAGTTCATTAGACAGATTTGCTCTTAAGTTTTCGATCTCTTGCAAGTGACCCATTTGTTTGTTTCTAAAATGATCATATTCGAGATTTGTGAGAACCCTAGACGAAGGCACTAATTCCAAAGTTTGTACTTTCTCATTGCTTAAGGCAAGCTCATCAGACAAATTCTTATTCTTAGCTAAGGTTTCTAAGAGTGCAGCATTCATTTGGCTAAGTAATGTAGCAGGAACCATGACCAAATCTTGTTGAGCAGAAGTAGGCGTATGCGAAATGGATCCCGGTTGTGATTCACTCAAAATCTGGAGACTCACATTGATATTACTATCATTGTTTGTCTCCTCATTTGAAAGACTCACCACCGAAGATTCATTCGAATCAGCACTCTCTTGCCCAACTTGATGTGGTTGAATACTAGCATCAGTGGCATTATCGGTGTTATTAATAAGTACCTCAGATTTCTTATCTGGCCCTAAGCTGGAGAAAGTTGCCATGAAAGCAGCCTTTGCAGTTTGAAAGTCATCACAATCGGAATCATACGCATCAAGATCATCGGCTTGGTAAGCTGCATTTTGCGTAGTGACAACGTCTTGTTCAGCAATCCCTGGGTCAGCAAGAAATGCAAGCTCCTCTTCATCAAGTTCCCTTCCTTGCGCCTGAGCATTTACCAGATAGATCTTTTCTGCAAACCACTGTCCATCCCTTCTCCTCTTGGGTTTCTTACAATCCCTGGACATATGACCCTCTTCCTTGCAATTGTAGCATGTAATCATTCTCAACTTGCCTGTATTAGCCCGTGGAGGGTTGTTGACCATTGGAGCAGGAGCAGGATTGGCGGTGCGAACATTGGTTGATGTGGAAGTTCTCCCCTGATATGGTTGAATTGGCTGAACCATTACCCTGCCATTCTCAATTGTAGCTTGTTGGCGAGAATTGGATGAATTCCTCAACTGATTGTTGGTAGGAGCTGATCCTCTGAATCCTCGTTTGCTTAAAGTTCTTGTGAGATAAGCAGACATAGTAGTTAGCACTTCAACTGGGTCAGCTCCTTGTTGGAATACAGGAACTGGGACTTCCTCATCATCACAATAAAGTGCTTGATCTGGATAAGCTGCATAATCAGTAGAAGGAATACTCATTTGATCAGGGTAGCTTGTCGGATATGCTGCATAAGGTGCAACGTTTGCTGGATGAAGTTGTGAAGCATACTGTGGTGAGGGTGCATTGAACCGATATTGTTGCTGATGTGAGGTGGGTGGTTGTGGTAGAATCGAGTATTGGGGAAAGGCTGGTGTCATGTAAGGTGATTGATGATAAGCTTGATGTCCTAAGATATAAGGTGTGTTGTTGTGTGACAAACTTGGTTGATTCGCCATCAAAGCTAAGGAATCTGGATACATACCACGAGGAGAACGGTGCATAATCACATGCTTCTCATGCTGCTGAAGGAAGGCATATATTTGATCCAAATTGCACTTATGCAGATCCCTGGTTAACTTGACATCGGTAATGTACTCACCCCATTCAGCTTGAGGTAGAGTGTTCAAGAATTTGGTGTTAACCTGAAATGGTGCAATCACAAGATTATATACATTCAGATCATTCATGAGTGTGGTGAATCTGAAGTAATAATCGTGAAGCGTTTCCCCTGGGTTGTAGGTGAATCTATCAAACAGGTCATACAACTGACATTCCCTTTCCTGTTTGGTGAGAGACGTTCCTTGTAGCAACACCTTAAGACGTTCCCATAGATCCTTTGCCACTGTATACTGACTCACCATCCTATAGATGTCATGGGGAAGAGCTTGGAGAATTGTTTGAAGAGCTTTTTCATCTGCATCTGCAACAAGTTGTTGAGCTGGAGTGAGTTCTTCAAATTCTCGTGGTCTAGTCACGTTGTCAACCGTAATGGTACCATAATCGAGTGGACCATTCAAAATCGATTTGACCATAAGCCTTCCGTATGTTGGTTTTCCCTTTAGATATTGCATCATTCGACCTTGCCATGCCTCAAACACCTCTTTAATAAGCATCGGTGGACGGCTATCAGTTCCCGTTATGATCGATATATCCGTAAGAGATGTCATCTGAGGCATTACTGAATTTGGATTCATTTTGTTTTTCTTCAAAGAAACAGAGATTATCGGTTGATCGAGCAGTGAAGTAAAGCTTGTGAATTGTGTTGTGTTTTTGTTGTAAGAAACCAAGATTAAATCCTCTAAAAAATCGTCGAAAAAACAAGCAAAATAACCCTTGATTCGGAACTTTTGTTGATTCGGAAGTTTGATTCGGAAGATTACCTTGATTCGGAACTTTGTGCTGATTCGGAAGATTACCTTGATTCGGAACTTTTGGATTGATTCGGAACCTCTTGACTCGGAAGTTCTTGGTTCGGAAGTTTGGCTTGATCCGGAACTTCTTGACTCGGAAGTTCTTGGTTCGGAAGTTTGGCTTGATCCGGAACTTCTTGACTCGGAAGTTTCTTGATCCGGAACTTCTTGGTTCGGAAGTTTCTTGATCCGGAACTTCTTGACTCGGAAGTTTCTTGATCCGGAACTTCTTGGTTCGGAAGTTTCTTGATTCGGAACTTCTTGACTCGGAACTTCTTGATCCGGAACTTCTTGATCCGGAACTTCTTGATCCGGAACTTCTTGATCCGGAACTCCTTGATCCGGAAGTTTTGCTGAATGAACAGAAACCTTTCCCGATGAACAGTCGAACAGTAACAATGAAGATTAAGCCCAGATTTTGACCAAATAACCCAAAAAGTTTTGTGCTTTCGACTAAAATAAGTAACAACTAATACTTATCCACTAATCCCAATCACAAAAACACCAAGAATCAAGATGATTTTTCTTAAAAAACACTAATACAATCAAAAACTAAAAAACTACACAAATCACCACCTTAAATCACCCCATAGCTCTTGATACCAAATGTAGAATATTGATAATCAATGAATCTATGAAGGGGTTTGTTAATTTCTAGAGAGAGAAAGTTAGAGAGAGAAAGTGAGAGAAACTATGTGAATTTTATTAAGTGGAAACAAAGAAATGATAACAACCAACCCCTTTCCTTAGTGGAAAGGGGTATTTATAGTCCAAGCTAAACATTGGGCTTGGGCCGGTCCATGACAAGCCCATGGACCGGTTCTTACTTAAGTTAATAAGCAAATAACAACTAATTACTAACTACGAGCTATTACAACATAAATCATATTGTGGAGCGACCGATACTTCTAATATACGTTAAAACGTATTTCTAACAGAACCTTTAAGCGGGGTGTTGGAGAGGAATGCGGCTCAAGCCTTGAAGCAGAGGGAACGTGGTGAGAGGTTGCCTTGCTTGGCTGAAGAACAAGTGGAGATAGGTAAGTTTCTCCCCCCCATGTAGGGTGCCCCTACTTTATTATCTATTTCCGACAATTTGGTTTGTAACTTTTAAACATTTGTAGCTTTTATTCGTCCGTGCATATACACGGCTAAGACATGTGTGAAATAATTGTCCTTTGTATGTAAGTCCGTGATGACCACGGCCATTTTGTTATTATTTGGAAACTTGTGTATTTTTATTTTGTTAAATATCGTATACCGATACTGCATGACATGTCACGTCTTACACAAAAGAGAAAATACATGCAAGTCTATAATTCACTAGACATGCGACGTGCGTCTTTACTATGCAAAGCACTGCGTGAGTACGGCATACGGAACTTACCACAATGTCTTGTGAGTAAGGTGTCTAGTAAGGATACATGATCCGCGTCGCTGGGGTTGCATCCCTCTTACGCGACAAGTTGAATTAGTAGGTTCACTTAATCCTCTTACCCCGCCTGGAGGCGTATAGTACATGTACGGTGATTGAATGAATGCATATGAATGAGGCATGGCATATTATAATAACAACTAAAATTCACATGACTAACAAAATCCTAAAAAATAATTTGCACAAAAACAAGCCGTGGAGCTAGCTAGGCACCACGTCATTTTATTAGAACGTTTACATTTTTTGTTTAAACAAGAATGGGAAGGTTTAAAACAAAAAAGGAACCTAGAAGAAACATAAGAGACAAAACAGATAGAGTACATGGATCTTCATTAAAGCCAAGCGTAGCGAAGTATCCATGTGGAAGCCGTAGCTTTCAAAGATAGCACCTTTTGAGATTGGAGATGTTCCACGTGCGTTCCAGATCGCGGCCATCCATGTCACGTAACTTGTACGCGCCTCGTCCTAAGGCTTCCGTGACCTCATATGGTCCTTCCCACTTAGGGCCCAGCTTTCCTGTATTCTCCGCTCGACTTGCTTCGTTAGCATGATAGACATAATCTCCCGGTCGAAAAGAAACACCTTTAACCTTGGCGTCATAATAAGCCTTCATTTTAGCCTTGGACTTAGCCTCATTGATGGCTTCTATCTCCCTTTTTTCTGCCAACAAATCCAGGTTGATTCGCAGTTGCTCGTCGTTCGTGACGACATTAACCTCCGTCGTGCGGATGGTAGGCATTCTGATTTCTGTTGGTATAACAGCTTCAGTGCCGTATGCCAATGCAAATGGAGTGTCCCCGTTGGCTGTTTTGATCATAGTCCTATGCGCCCATAGAACATGTGGTAGCTCATCCACCCATTTGGCACTTCGTTCCTCCAGACGTGCCTTGATGCCGTTTCCCAAGCTTCTATTTGCTCGTTCCACAAGGCCATTTGTCTGCGGGTTCTTAACAGGCGCGAAGCGCCGTTTGATATTCAATGATGCGCACCAGTCCTTGAATGGATTATCCGCGAACTGTTTACCGTTGTCCGAGATGATTTCTCCTGGTAAGCCAAAACGGCACACAATGTTCTCCCAAACAAACTTTTTAACTTGTTTGCCTGTGATGGATTTGACTGCCTTGGCCTCTATCCATCGTGTGAAGTAGTCCATCGCGACAATCAAGAACTTAACTCCCCCTGCAGCTACAGGAAATGGTCCTGCGATGTCGATTCCCCACTTATAGAATGGCCATGGGGATGTAATAGGTGTAAGCTCCTACTGCGGATGTCGTGGTACTGGTCTATGCACTTGGAAATCACTACACTTGCGAATCATGTCGCGCGCGTCCCTATGCATGGTAGGCCAATAATATCCTGTTCGTAAGGCTAGAGCTACCACGGATCGTGGACCAGCGTGCATGCCGCATAACCCTTCATGTATCTCACTGATTACATAAGTAGCCTGACGTGGTCCAACACACCGCAACCACGGCTACAAGAAGGAGCGCTTATAGAGGATACCTTCTCGAATTTCGAAGTGCTGCGACTTCCTTCTGATGCACCGCGCCGCTTTTTCATCGTCTGGAAGGGTTTCACTAGTCAAATAGTTGACGACCGGGGTCATCCATGTAGGTCCATCCTCCTTAACTATAGTAGCGACCTGCCCTTCTGTTATAGACTACTCCTTGAGTACTTCCACCAAGACTTGCTTGGACAAGTGGGCGAAGCTTGTGGATGCTATCTTGCTAAGAGCGTCCGCCTTCTTGTTCTCACCTCTTGGTACCTGCTTGATAGAAAACTTGTTGAAAGCCGCGATGAGTGACTTGACTTTCTCCAAGTATCGGACCATGTTATCCTCCTTAGCCACATATCCACCTAGAATGTGGTTCGCGACAAGCCGTGAGTCCACGTAGGCCTCAAGGTTGTGGACTCCCATTCTAGCGGCGATTTTTAAACCCACAATTAATGCTTCATATTCCGCCTCGTTGTTGGTGGCTGTAAACTCAAAGCAGAGGGCGTACGTAAACTCCATTCCTTTCGGATTTGTGAGGATGAGACCAGCTCCTGACCCATCCGTACACGAAGATCCGTCCGTAAATAACACCCATGGTTCTGCTGGAGTCTCGTCTTGTTTTACGACTGGTCCTTCCTCATCCGGCTTCTCTATCAAGAAATCTGCCAAGATTTGGCCTTTAACAGCCGTCCTTGGCCTATAGGATATATTATGCTCCCCCAATAGAATGCTCCATTTTTGTAGCCTTCCTGCCACATCCGGTCTAGGGATGACTTGTTTCATTGGTTGGTCAGTAATGACTATAATTGGGTGCGCCTGAAAGTATCAGCGCAACCGTTTTGTAGCAAACACTAGTGCCAATACCAATTTTTCCATAGAGGAGTAATTCAACTCCGGCCCTTGTAATGTTCTACTTATGAAGTAGACCGGAGTTTGTACCGTATCCCTATCCGTCATTAGTACCGCACTTATTGCTCCATGTGTGGCTGAGAGATACATAATGAGCTCCTCCTTTGGCCGGGGAGCTACTAACATAGGGAGAGATGCAAGGTGTTGCTTGAGTTGGCCAAAGGCTTCCTCGGCTTCCTTTGTCCACTGGAAGTCTCCCTTCCTAATGCACTTCTTGAGTGTTTTAAATAGGGGTAGTGACTTCTCTGCGGACTTTGATAAGAACCTATTTAGCCCGGCCAGCTTCCCATTTAAGGATTGCACCTCTTTCCGTGTCTGAGGGGATGGTAGCTGTATTACTGCGTCCGTTTTCTCTGGGCAAGGTTTGATGCCATTTGGATCAATCGTATATCCAAGGAACATTCCCTCCGTTGCCCCAAACATGTATTTCTTTGGTTTTAGCTTCATATTAATCCTTTTCAGTGTGTCGAATGTCTCTTGGACATCCCGGAGAAGTGCATCCTCCGTATGACTTTTTATGACTAAGTCATCCACATAGACTTCCAGGTTGCGGCCTATCTGTGAGTCAAAGGCTTTGTCCACAAGCCGCTGGTATGTAGCACCGGCGTTCTTTAGTCCAAACGGCATTTTCGTATAACAATATACGCCTTGACTGGTATGGAACGCCGTCTTCTCTGCGTCCTCCTCCGCCATCTGGATCTGGTGGTATCCTTTATATGCGTCTAGGAAGAACTTAAAGGGATATCCACATAGAGATTCCACCTTCCAGTCAATCTCCGGTGACGGGTAACAATCCTGTGGACAGGCTTTGTTCAGATCCGTGAAATCCACACACATGCGCCAACTTCCGTCATGTTTTTTGACCATGACTGGATTGGATAACCACTCGTGGTAGTATACATCATGCATGATACCCGCGTCCACTAGCTTCCGTACTTCATCCAGTATCACTCGGTTGCGTTCAGGTGCCTGGCCGCGCTTCTTTTGCTTGACAGGTTGATACCCCTGGCGGATCTGGAGCTTATGTTCTGCTATCGCGCGTGGTACGCCTGTCATGTGCTTTGGCTCCCATGCGAATATGTCTAAGTTTGCTTTTAAGAGAGAGCACATGGCCCTCTTGCCGTTATCCGAGAGCGTTCCTTCTATGGATACCTCATGTTCCAGATAATCAGGATGGATTGCCACCTTCCAATTGGGAGGTGGTGATCCATCCTTGGGTCGAACGGGCGGAACCGGTGTTGTCACGGTATGACACTCGGATGCTGGTACGATTGTGTTGTAAATGGTGACGATTCCTCCTTCTACAGGGAACTTGATCATTCCGTGTGTCGTGGAAGGTACCACACGTATGGCCAGAATACCTGGTCTGCCTATGATCCTATTGTATGGAGAATGTGAGCGTATCACCATAAAGTTCATCCACGCAGTGGTGGAGTGTTCCTCATTCCCAATGGTTACAAGCAGACGTAGTTGCCCTATCGGCCAGATGGTGTCTCCACTAAAACCAATTAGCGGCGCCATGGCCGGTACCAATTGGCTTCTTATTTCTGGTTGTAACTGCACAAAACAGTGTTCATATAGTACTTTTGCTGATGACCCTCCATCCACATACATGCGACGAACATTGTGTGTTCCAATGCTTATCTCAATAGTGAGAGGCGCATTAATCACATCGCTTACTGTGATGGGAGGGAATGAGATTTCCCTGCCGCGTGAAAATTTTTGACCAATTTTCTGCCTCGTGCGGCGTTGTCTGGATTGGATCATGTATATGGTCGAAGGTTTGTCCTTTTGGGGATCCTTCTTGTCATACTTCTTGTTGTCTTTTCCATCCTTCCAATCTTTAACCAAATGCTTGAGTTTACCTGATTTGATCAGTGACTCAATATGCTTCTTGAGCTGGATACACTCTTCCGTGCCATGTCCCTTGTCGTTATGGAAATCGCAGAAACGATTTCCTTGGCGACGGTCCAGCGGGGTCGTCATTGGGGGATGCCTCGGAAAATTTACCCCTTCCGTCAGCAAGATCTCCCGGTAGGACATCTTTAGAGGGGTAAACTTATCGTCCGGCCGTCCTCCTTTGTTTTGGCTCTTGTGATCTGAGCCCCTACTATTGTTCTGGTTGCTTTGACCGCCCTACTGTCTCCTGGACTGGTCGTTCGATCGGTAGCCGTTTCCTTTGGAAGGGTAGGCCGCGGCAACCGCTGTTTCTCCCTCTATGAAGTTTCTGACCCTTTCCATGAGGTCATCATACCTCTCCGGACGCTTGTCATTGAGACGCCTGATTAATTCCCTGTCTGTTATGGCATGCATGTAGTCAGAAATTTTCAGGAGTTCCGGCATTGTTTTTGTGCGTGTGCACTCGTCGTTGAAGCGTTCAGTGAAAGCTTCTGTAGACTCTCCCGGCCGTTGCTTGACAGTTGCCAATGAGACCGGATCCCTATTATACTTCTTCCGCTGAGTATAATTATTCTTGAACGCAATGCGTAGTTCAGTGAAGCTATCAATACTTCGCGGAGGGAGTCCCTCAAACCAGTCACGAGCATTGTCGATCAAATTTGAATTGAACATTTAGCACCATATAGGCATGGGCCATCGCTCGATCTTATCCTGCGTATCAAATATTTTGAGGTGATCATCCGGATCACCAGTTCCATCATAAGTCTTGACACACGCCGGCATGCGACGTTTTGTGTCCTCGGAGTAGTTCCGTATGCGGAGAGTAAAAGGATCTTCCATGGGATCCGCCCATGGACGGCTGAGCCAAGGGTCTTCCCACGTGTCACACCACGGACGGGAAAGATCCTCCGCTTCTGCCTCTCGATAATAGGGGCCACCATAATACTCATCATTGTTTGGTGGTGGTGGAGGGGTACGCCTAGGTCGGCGACGCTTGGGCGGATGGTCATCCGAGTCCTCTCCTGATGGATCTGGAGAAGGGGGTGGTGCCCCATCTCTTGGGTGAGGACCGCTCTTTTGAGAAGAGCCAGAAGCCTTCTTCCCAGTGTTCATCCTATCCCACACACTTGTGCGGCGAGTGGCTCTGGTCAGTTCCAGATCTGGTCGCTCGGGTGAACCGTCGGACTTCTCTCCTCCTTCCCGGGACTGCGTTAGTTCCTGCATGAGGCGATCTCCTATGCGCTCAAATACATTCCTAGGTTGGGGAGTTTCCTCGAAGAGGCTCCGCTCCTGAGGCCGGGTCTTCCTTTTCCTCTGATTTTGGGAAGAGGTTCTTGGTCCGGCATTGCCAAAGTTGAGTCTAGATTGGAGGTTCCTTCCTAGATTCAACCTTGATGCAATCCCTGGGATGATCCTATCAAAGTTCTGCGTGAGAACCCGAGTGAGATCTTCCTTGCTGAGTGGTTGGACTTCTACTTCTTCCTCTATCGACGGTCTGCGCGGCTCCTTGTTAGGGGGATTGGGCGCACTCCCTGGGTCAGGGTTGTCCAGGGTCAAAGTAGGTGGAGGAGTCATAGAGATCGTGCTCGTCACTCCCATAGACTGGAAACCACTGCGGTTGTTCTGTCCGCCCGTTGGACGGCTAGGGGATTGATTGGGGATGAGTATCCCTTCCCCTTGGGACTTCCGATTTCCAGGATTTATGTTCCTGGGATTAGCTTGCGAATGCCCCTTCGTCATTGAGAGTTCAAGATGAGATTTTGCTCTAGCTTAGTGTAATGGGTCCCACGGATGGCGCCAACTTGTTGATGCAAAAGTTGGGTGATCCTTGCTAGACCCGAATTAGGCTTAATTCGGGCTGGCTGGGCTCCGGCTCCTGCACCAAGTGAACTGTTTGGTTGGGATCCTGCACCCTAAACAACACGTGTTAGACTTACCGTGGGAATGTTTCCCACGATTAGACTCCAGCGTGAGAGTAAGTAATCGGTTAGGGTTTATAGGAATCGGATGAGTTGAGAGTGTATAGAACGTAATACCTTCGTGGAACCCTTAAGGGTTCCTTTTATAGGCAGTGACAACCCTAATGGGCTGTTACTGATGCTTCGGCCCCAAGGAAAGGATAAGCACCAGAATTAGATTTGATTGTTATCTTCTAATTATGGTGAGTAAATATCCTCTTCTTTGGGGTGAATCCTATTCATAGATAGAATATGATTCTGTCTAACCCTGTACCGGTCATGCCGGGCCGTGGGTCGCACACATGTGTGCGGTTACTGTTCATCCAAGCCCATAAGCTCAAATGACATTATTCCCACCCATCTGTGATGGGCCGGATACGGGTAGTGCCCATGGGCCGGGTTCATGACCCGGCTATGGACTATATGTCATCACTATTTGTCGTAGTTTAATTTTAGTCGTAATCGTCATCATTTTCTTTCCCCTTATCTTTTCTCAATATTAATCTCAAATACCATCAAGTTAAACACACACATTAAGCCTCCTCGAGAACGAACTCACAACAAGGGTCATAAGCACTTGATTTTCCTAAATCATTTGTTTAATACTTACCGCTTTATACGCTCTTTTTCCTAAAAGACGTATTTATACTACAATCAGTGATCATGGTTCAATCCATACTTGTAAAATTCAGGGGGAAAACACCATGGATAGAAATTAACAACATGGGACTAAGTATGGATGGTTGTGGTCCAATCCATACAAGTCAAAACATCAACGAAAACGTCGTGAGTAAGTATCAACAATACTCAAAAATATAATTATCGTTACATGAAATGTAACAAACGTCGTTTTAGGAAAAGCTTGGTGACTACCCACTAGTCATAGGTCAAGTTTTAGAGCCTACAGGTCGAAACATTGGGCTCTGATACCATAATTGTAACACCCCACTTTGATAAGTGAACAGTTACATGATAATTATGGCGTGTCATCTAAAGCGTGCAAGGTAATATGTCTTAAAACATAAATGACCATAAAGGAAAGCCGGAATCAAACATCGCCTCCCAAACATAAACTCAAAACATGCATAAAGTAAATGATGTGTAAAAGGAAGAGAAGTATAAGGTATCTCTCATCCTATGCACGTCCTCTCCATGCTCGACTCTGTCCTTGGGTACCTACCGTTTGGGTCATGGAAACAAAATATATGGCTAAGCAATACGCTTAGTGAACGAATATATGACAATGATATGAATAGTAGAAAAACGTAAGTAAAGTATGAAAAATGCAACGAAATAAGTGTAATTCCTGGAAAACCTAGAGTATGTTTTATAAACTAGTTTATATCTGAAAAGACTTATGTTTATTTAATAAAACTATATTTTAAATGCCCAAGAGCCCATATAGGTCATGAAGGTATCAACGTGCATGAATACATAGAGGAGTGACCTCGTCATGCAATTAGAGGGGTTGCCTCTAATTATAATAGTCTGGGTGGAGGAATCAACTTCATGTAACAGATGAAGATAACACATCACACTTACCGTGTAATCTGCTAAACATGTACTAGGATGCATCCATTCGTCCCACATGATAATAATATAAAAGGCCAATAACTGAAAGAGACGCCGCGAGAAATCACTCTCACCGCGGAAGAGTCATAACGCCGGTGCCTCAAGTGTTATAGTTATGGTACCTCCATAACTAGGTGGAACATGGCATGCATGTATATAACTCAGGCATTTTAAAATGCTAATCATAGTAATTTTACTGATTAGTTTAATGTAAACTACTGGGGAAAACAGATGGCTACAAATGGGGAATCCTAAATATAGGAAGAGAATGTCCTTACTAAAGGATGAAATATCTATACCTTATGTCCAGTAATGAAAATGAAGATGAAAGCGGAAGAACTACTCCGACTTCACAAGTGCTACATAGTAAATGGACATGAATGAGTTGTCCGTTTAACGTATACATACTGATTATTAGTTTACTTGACGTGTTCTTAACTTGTTTTACTTGTTCTTGTCTTGTTTTACATGTTCTTGACTTGTTTTATTGTTTTATCATGTGTTATCTTAGTATTTCATGTGTTCTTGATTAGTGTATTTCATGTTTTATGTGTTATTGTACTTGTTGTTTCATAACGAGTAACTTTCTAAAAATAGCAGGTTTCTATATATAGTAACTTCTTAAAAATAGTAGGTTTCCATAAATAGTAACTTTCCAAAAATAGTAAGTTTCTATAAATAGTATGTTTCCAAAAATAGAAAGTTTCCATAATTAGTAAATTTCCAAAAATAGAAAGTTCCCATAAATAGCATGTTTCCATAATTAGTATGTTTCTATAAATAGCATGTTTCCATAAATAGTAATAAACTTATTAAATAAGTATATGACATAAGCTAAAGTTTAATAAGCATATCTTATAAGCCATGATTATTAAATGTAATAATATAGTAAATTTTATTAATAATAAATACTTTAGTCTTAACATGAAGATTATTAATTAATAATATAATACATAGTTTACAAGTAATTATTAATTAATAATATAACATGATTATATTAATAAAACTTTAGCTTAACTGGTAATTGTATAATTAAATTAAAGCATAGTATTAATTTAATTAAACCTTAATTAAAATGTAATTAATTAATTAAGCTAAGTTCTTAATTAAATTAACGAGGCTTGTCGAGCCCGGGCGATGCCCCGGTTGTATCACGAAGTTGTTAACGTGGCATTCTCTTAAATTAGGAGTTCCTTAATATAGTTATATTTAGTCGGTTATAGCGAGCGTGGTTTAATATAAATAAATAATTACATATTCGTGCTCTATCGGGATACAATTATAACATGTACGCTAACTGGTTTAGATATTATGATATTTACCAACAATATTCGGATAATATTTTTGATAATCGAAGGATCGTTTATTGTATTATTAAGACTCTAAAAGGGGCATAATATTAATAGACAAACTATACCACTGCATTTATCAGTTTTTTGTAACACCACTAACTATTATTGCATGTAACCGGTGGCTCTTCGGTGCATTGACCGATGGTTTACCACGACCAAAAACGACCCTTCAGTAGTATATATACTACTCGCTACAATCAGTTTAACCTAATATACCACTATCTACATTCTAATCAGCTGTCATAAACCAATAATTCATCAATGGCATATTCTAGCAAACCAATCCTCAACGAAATCAAGGATATCGCCAGAGAGACTGAGATAAACAAGTGTGTTAGTTTCTATATTGATCAGATGAAGAATCAAGTACAAATACTCGCTAATGTGTTGAGCACTCAGTTTGATAATCTCAAGGCTACAGTTGCAAAAAATTGTATGTTTGTTGGTGAACTACAACATGAGCTACAATTTGAAGAGGTGGTTGATGTTATTGAATCGTTGAAGGAGCTTCGTGAGACTGAATGTAAGATGATGGCCTCAATTGGGGTGATGCTGGCAAAGGCTAAAGACTCAATAATCTAGAAAGATAGGTACGTCAGCTTCATGGCTCTCCACGACAAATAGGTCTCTGGGAATGGGTTACTTTGTCTTTTGAGTTTCGTAATATGGCTAATAATATGTCTTTTCTTTTAGTATCTTTATGTAATTGTGCACTGAATATATGAAACTTGTGATATGATGATGGAACTTTATGTTTTGGGTATAATGAAATCAAAGTTATTATGAAGCTTTAATTAATATGTTGTCTTTAAATTATTAGTTATATAATATAGATTTGTGTGTTTGATTATCATATCAAATATTTCCTTATATGTGCGATAATTATAACAATACAAAAACTTCCTAAACTTGTATTAGAATATATGTGGACTATTTGTAAGCAATTAATTTAAAAAGTTTTATTGATGATCAAGTTTATGCATAATGCATTACATTGAACAGGTGGTAATGCTACTAAATGTTTGCTACATGCCTACCCTTTATTTTTAGCATCAGTTTTCTTGACACACATAGCACGATTGGTAGCAACATCTTCGATATCCATTAGCTTCTATTGGAGATACTGTCAGCAATAAGCAGGATGCTTGTGTATGTTAGTGCAAGTAACATTTGATATTTTTCCCATGAAACTTGTTGGCAATAAGATTTTTTGGCCAATTGATTCAATTTTAGACATATTGATGTATACGATGAGGTTCAATATAATTGGGTTATTTATAGAGTGGAATAATACAGAAAATATTGTAAGTAACTGAGATTTTGTAATATGAAAAGTTATCATAATTTGTAGATTTTTTATTTAAGATAGTAAGTGCATTTGGCTGATCATATTCTCAGTTTATGTGATCAGTCAAAAGAGGGAAATATTGGGTTTGCGATGCAAATTTTAGGATAACGTGGCGGTGTATGTAGACCACTTGAATTCATAAGTAGAATGGTTGCAAGGAAATTACGCAATGTTTCTTCTTTATAAGATCACTTGACCAAAACATATGGCTCTATTTATTGGAATAAGTTACATCGAACATTTGTAATGAGTCTGTGTATTGATCGCTATTGTTTTCTCAGTAGCACTGGTATTTTTATTATTTTCCATAGTCTGTTATAATAAGCATTATATATGTATGAATGGATAAATTTTGTCAGCAAGCTACTTTATTTGCGCTAGTATCTTGTTAATATCAGTCAAAGAATGATAAAGTTGTAGAAACAATAGCATACGATATGAACAATGTTTAATCATAGTATTTGGATTCAGGCTAGGTAGACAGAGTTTCCTTTTCATTCACAGACATTTATAAATTATTTGTTAGAAAGGACTTATGGCGCTAGGATTACAATCTATGTTCGGAAATGATAAAGGTGCATAATCAGTATCAGTTGATATGAACATTGTTTTAACAGGGTGTTTGTGTTTAGTTTAAAGAATAGTTTCATATTATGAGTTTCAGTAAAAATTGAACAAACACCCAATTTGGAGGGTCTATTTTAGAAATATGACTGGTTTTATATTATTCTTATATCAATAAAAAAAATTCCATTTCATTTATGTTGTTTGAAATCCGGTTTCACTTGCAGGGGTGGTGCTTGATAATGATTTGATAACAGGGAGTAATGATCTGCCATGATGCTCTTAGAACCCGAAGGTTTATATCACAGGTACGTTGATCGATTAGATTTGTTGCTAATTTAGATGTTCATTTAAATTAGATGTGCTAAGTATTGAGGGTTTCAATTCAATTATATGTGACAACGTTTTAGGCATGTACATCATTTAGAGTTTATAATCTTTTTAATCTTTTTAATCTATTGTAATCTCGATTAAATTATAGATTACTATATTCAGCAGTAGTGATATGGGAAGATAAGACACAAATAAATGTTTTGTTATCAAAAATAAATATAAGTGATTTATTATAGATTATTGAATGCTTCTCGGAAAACTATATTTCTAGTACATTTTTTAAGTCGTGTGTCGGCATCTTCGATCATGAGTATCTTCAGACCTTCTGAACTTGTAACCCTTGAGAGCGCCACATAAAGTTAATTGTGGCTAAAAACCGGTTGTGGTAAGTAGAGTCCCACAAAATTAAGCGACTGACCTTGACTCTTGTTAATTGTCATTGCGTAACACGCTCTGACAGGCAACTGCCTTCGTCTTAATACAAAAGGCAATTTGGACTGTGTTGATGTGAGAATGATACGACGTATAATGACATCATTTCCTACATGTGATCTAGTCAGTATTCTTGTGTGAATAAAAAACGGACCAAGATCTGTGATAATCAATCGAGTCCTATTACATAGTCCTTGGCTTGGGTTAATATTTTGCAACAGCATTATAGGTAGTTCTTTTTTAGAGCAAGAGCGTGCGGAGGCCTACCTGAAAAGTTTAATGAATTCAGAAATTCAATAGGGTATAGGTTGTGTGGATCTAGCGTATCAGTTGATGCTTTACAGATTTCGTTAGCATTGTTGTATGTTACCTCATCACTATCTAATTTATCAAACATATATTTGTTAATCGTGTTAGCATTGTCATTTATTGGAGTTAAGATTGCCCTTTCTTTTAGATATTCCCCGTCTGTTTGACGTAAGGTAAACCCCGGGTATGTTTCTATAAGAATCTGCTCAATTGGACAATTCCATGATTTAATAAGGAACCTTTCATGAATATCAATCCATGTCGCTTCATCTTCACCGTCTTTCATTTTCGCCGGGATTTTCCCATCCCCCATATCTAAAACCCATCTATTAAATTCATGTTTTCGTGTGTCAATATCCCCGTTTGCATAATATTCATTGAATCTCATGCTACGTGTGAGCGTGAACACCTTGGATGACGCTTTTGAAAATGGTTTATTTATAAAAGAAAGGATTTTGCACCAAAATGACCAACTTCTGAAGCAAGTGATTTCGAATGATATTGTAACCGTCTGTGTGAATAATCGTGTTGATAATAAGGATTCTATAGTGCATAACGATGATAATGTGGTCGATAATCAAAACTGTCACAAATCTGACGCTGATTTTTAAAGCTTCAAGATTCCTATAATTCGCTTTCAAAACGTTTTGATGAAATTCAAAAACATGGTATTTCACTTGAAACTAAGAAACAACTAATTAATGAGATTTTTCAGACGTCACAAGAAGGTGTTAATATAGATGATCAATCTTTTAAAAAGGTTTTTTGAATAAATAAACCACAAAAACAGAGTCGGAAATGTGACAAGATTGCTAAATCATGGCCGATAAAAAATGAGAGTGTTAAGGAAGTGAACACTAAAAATGTTAAAAGGACACTAGAGGCTGCTGAGACTGAATCTTTGATTGAGTCCCTAAATCAAAATTCAGTGGAAATCTCGGATTTACATGTGATAATTCGTGATAAAGATATGGCTTTGGATGAGTTAAAAGAAATACTTCGTGTTTATAACATAGCCACCATTTCAGCATCATTCTCTAGTGCTCCCAAAGTGAAATCAACCAAGACTAATCTCATTGATGTCACACCAATAAACAAGGGCTCTAAGGCTAAACCATCTTGACCGTTAGTAAAAAACAATAAGGCAAAACCAAAATCAGCTTCTAATGTTCCCATGTTGCCTTCTACAGGAGTAAAGAGAACTACTAGGGTTCAAAGATCACAGCCTAAAGGCAACACAAAGAAAGATAGGATCTTGCCCTCATCTAGTAGTAAAGTAAAGAGGAATGTAGAAGCCCACCCTAGGAATGTGATTTCTGCTTTTAATAAAAAGAATCATGTAGTTAAAACTAAAGGCTCTGTGGTTGTGCAGCGTTCTAAGCCTACTATGAGTTCTAATTTAAGATGTTAGAATTGTAATCAATGTATGTTTTCGAAGCATCATGATTCTTGCCTTATTGATCATGTGAATGAGATGTATACCCGTAAGCATAACTTAGAATGGAAACCGATTGGGGAAGTGTTTACCCAAGTTGGATGGATGTGGTGCCCTATTGATAGAACCTTCACAATAGTAGGAAATACGTGCCCTTTAACTAGGATCACTCCTACTAAAGAAAAGAAAGCAAACCCTTTAAATAGGAGTACCAAGGCTACCAAAACACAAGCGTGTCCTTTAACTAGGAACACCAACACTACTGTAGGACCAAAGTAACCTTTACCTAGGTCTACTCCCACTTTAGTGCCCAATCATGATCTAGAACCTCAAGAAGATGGAACAATGAAACCTACTATCAGTATAACTTATGTTAGAAAATGCTGGAAATCTAAGTATGACACAAATGTTAGCAATTCTACAAATATTATATATGTATCTGCTAACACTACGTAACCTATTATTTCTGATGCATTGTCTACTTGTGTTGTTCAAAACAGAATTTCCAAATCGTCTTGTGGTATTTGGACTCCGGTTGCTCCAAGTATATGACCGGAGATCGCTCTCAGCTCAGAAATTCCGTTAGCAGGTTTCTTGGTATGGTTCGATTCGGAAAAGATCATATTGCAAAGATAATGGGCTATGGTGAATATCAGATAGCGAATGCTACGATTTTAAGAGTGTATTATGTGGAAGGACTCGGTCAAAATTTATTCTCTATCGGACAATTTTGTGATGCAAACCTAGAAGTTTCTTTTCGAGAGCATACCTGCTTCATTCATAACTTAGAAGGGGTTGATTTATTGAAAGGTACTCGAGGGAATAATATGTATACTTTGTCTTCAAAAGATATGTTGGCCACTTCTCCCGTATGTCTTCTCCCCAAAGCATCGAAGACTAAGTCATAGTTATGGCATCACCAGTTATCTCATATTAACGTTGACGCTATTGATCATTTGGTGAAAAACGAACTTATTCGTGGTCTTCCTAAACTTCAATTCTATAAGGATAATTTGTGTTCCGCTTGTGCAATGGGGAAGAGCACTAAAAAATCATACAAACCCAAGACTGAAGATACCAACCAAGAGAAAATTTATCTATTGCATATGGATCTTTGTAGGCCACTGCGTATTGAAAGTCTCAGTGGGAAAAAGTACATTCTCGTTATTGTGGATGATTACTCACGGTTTACATGGGTGAAATTCTCAAGAACTAAAGAAGAGGCAACTAAATTCATCATCGGATTTCTCAATGTCTGAGACATCCGTACAGATAATGAAACCGAATTTGTTAATCAAACCTTGCGTGAATACTATGAAGAAGTTGGCATATCTCAAGAAAAATCCGTTGCTCGCACTCCACAACAAAACGGTGTCGTTAAAAGGCGAAATCTAACACTTATGAAAGGAGCCCAAACGATGTTAATTTACGTAAGGCTCCATTATTTTTATAGGTAGAGGTAGTATTTACAGCAGTATACACCGAAAACCGTTCACTCATACGCAAGCGCCATGGTAAAACACATTATAAGCTTCTACATGGCAAATTACCCGATTTATCATACCTTCATGTATTTGGTGCACTTTGTGATCCGAATAATGATGGTGAGAACTTGGGAAAACTTCAACCGAAAGTTGATATCGGTATTTTTATTAGGTATGCACCCACAAGGAAGGCATTCCGAATCTACAATCAAAATTCTTGTATAATCCAATGTTGATTTTGATGAGCTGGCATCAATGGCTTCTGAGCAAAGCAGCTCCTAACCCGCGCTTCATGAAATGGGACCCAGTAACATTAGCTATGGTCTTGTCCAAACAGCCCTACTTCATCATCATTTATGCTACCTACTAGGACTGAGTGGGATATGTTGTTTCAACCATTCTTTGATGAATTTTTTACTCCTCCAAGTATTGTTGCTCCAACACCTGCAGTAATAGCTCCGATTAACAAAGTTGTCGCTCCAGAAATGAAGCTCAATCAGATATCTCCACAATTACAATTGTACAAGAGGCACCTTCACCGATTAATTCTCAACCAACACCTGAATCAACACCCCATCTTATGCCTATTGATGATGAAGAGGATGACAATGATCACGACCTGGATTTCGCTCATATACAAGAACTTCCATTATTTGGTACAAAATCCCGAAAATAATGCAGGGTCGTCCACCTCAGAGGAAGCTCCAACTAAGGATTACTCCAATCCCAAGATTCGTGAACATAACAACAAATGGACAAAGGATCAACGTATAGATACTATTATTGGTCACCCTAATCGTCTGATATCTACACGAAGTCAGCTACAAGAAAGTGCAATGTTTTGCTACTTTGATGCCTTCCTCACCGCCATTGAAACCAAGATGTGGCAAGAAGCTTTCACACAATTATGTTGGATAAAATCTATGCAAGAACTTAATGAATTCCAACGTCTTGATGTATGGTAACTTGTCCCATGCCCGGATAAAGTGATGTTACTCACTTTGAAATGGGTTTACAAGGTGAAACTTGATGAGTTAGGCGGAATATTGAAAAACAAGGCTAGATTGGTAGCTCGTGGGTATCGATAATCAATGGGTATCGACAATCAATGGGTATCTACATTATGGAATCCTTTGTACCCGTTTAGAAGCTATTAGACTATTCCTCACGTATGCAACCCATATGAATATGATCATCTATCAAATGGATGTGAAGACGACATTTCTTAATGGTGAAATCAAGGAAGAGGTCTACGTTCAACAACCGAGTGGTTTTGTGTATCCAAAATATCCTAATCACATCTACAAGATAAGAAGGCTCTCTATGGGTTGAAGCAAGCTCCACGCGCGTGGTATGATCTGTTGTCATAATTTAGGCTTTGCAAAAGGCAAGGTAGATCCAACGATGTTCATTCAGAAACAAGGGAACGACATTATTATGGTACAAGTATATGTTGATATTATATTTTTTGCCTCGACCCAAACTTTGTCTGGCCAATTTGGGAAACTCATGTCTTCCAAATTTAAAATGTCGATGATGGGAAAAATGTCATTTTTCTTAGGACATAAGATTTCTCAAACTCCTAGAGGCATCCTTATTAGCCAATCCAAATATGCTCTTGAATCGCTGGAAAAGTATAAGTTTGAATCTTGTGACCGCGTAGATACTCCAATTGTGGAGAAATCCAAACTAGATGTAGATCTAGATGGGATTCCTATTGATCCTTCACTATATCGTGGGATGATAGGTAGTACAAAGCTCCCTACTAACATGACACATTATATTATTTTAGAAACTTCTTCAAAGGTTAGTATATTATCTTATTATTACATTTAATACCCTTTAGTTTCAAAGTTGGCAAAAATGATCCTTTTAGTTTATATAACTTTTAGAAAATAGGTTTCATTAAACGATTTTAATCCATATAGTTTCATAAATGAAAAAATGACCCTTAGTGTTTATAAGTTTGGAATACTTACATTTTCAGCCCATAAAGTTATAAATTTAACATATTTACACTTTTAACCCTTAAAGTATATAGTTTTAATATTTATATTTTCAACTATTTAATAATAACCTTAAGCTTTCATACTTTAAAAAATCAGTCCTTATAGTTCTAACTTTGTAAAATTGTCAATTAAAACCCCTCATGTTTATAAGTTTCAAAAATAATAGAATTAGTCCCTAGACTTGTTTAAAGTTACATATCAAGTAGAAACTTACAGAAAATGATTTAGGACCTTAAAACATAGTTTGTAACCATATTTATAATCATATAACATTAATTTTTAAGATCTATAGCCTTTGAAATGGATTTTAACTCATTATTTCATGTAAATTACAAAACTATGGTTTTAGAATAAACCTTGATTTAGGAAAATCAAACATGATTACTTATTGATCCAAGTCTTATATTAACATCTAATTAACATTATAACAAGTCTTAAAAGAGTATCAGAACAAGATCTAAGCTTAAATAACATAATGATTACCTAGTTAGCTCCAAAGTGATTACTAAGGCTTCTTATGAACACAACTTGCATCTAGAGCTTCAAGAACTCTAATGGATTCTTCTTAGACCTGGTTTACGGTCTTAGGGATTCTTTAGGACTTTGATATAAGTGGTAAATCAGAATGTATGGGTGTTTAGGTAAGAAAGTTGTGGATGAAGATGAAATGGTGCAGTTCATCCCTTTTTATACCTAAAAGAGGTATTGGATCGTTAGTTCTAGCATAGAAACATGTTAGGGAATAAGAGTGATGATACATGAAGGCTAGGAGTGATTCATGGAAGCTATGGTTGAAGTTATCTAAGGATTAGGGCCATAGGGTGCCACGGCTAAAAAAGATAGGAACAAAGGGTTTTTGAACACAAGTAGGTAATGAACCTACTTTGGCACTCTAAATAGCTAAATGTTCATATCCTAAGTTCAAAAATGGGAGGGAAATAGTTTAAACACATTTTTGGAGGGAAAAACCTAGGAGTATTGTGTTTTTGGACCTGTAACTTTGTAACTTTTTAGTTCTTACAATTGAAAGTCCCTTAATATGACAATTGTTGATAAACTATAACTCCTGTAACCACGAAACACAATGAAATACTTTTCAAACGCGTAATGATGTATTAAGTATTATAAACAAAGTATTACAAAGTGCTATGAATACACTCGTTGAATGACAGCAAGATATGAACCCTAGAATAAGTAAACTAGATTCAAGACTCAAGTTTACAAGGGAACCAATGAGACGCTGGTAGACAGCTGGGGGCTCAGCGGTTCCAAGGTGAGAAAGAACTTAGATAAATTATCCAAGCGCAAGGGTTCATTTACTTCTCCTTTCTCACTCCTATTTATAGTGTACGAGGTTGCTTCCTTAGTGGGAGTAGTTGATACGTGTCACCTTCTGAATGGAAGAGTACAACATATTAAATGCATGTCCAAATCGAGACATACCTTTAAACAACTTTAGGTGAACAGTTCTGCCAACTGTTCACCTTTTGTCCCACTAGGTCGTACTAGGCTTTATCTTGAATCTCTTGTTTTGTCCCGCTCAAAACACTTGGTAGATTCTCCCGCCTAAACTATAATGGATTGGACAAGCTTTACTTGTCCCAGACTTCTAGGGTTCTTAAGTGATCTCTGAGTTTTGTCAACTCAGAGATCCTTAAACACCAGTACATTCCTTCAACATCCCAGCTATCCATAATCGCTGGTGAGTATGACTTCAGATTGTCTTCGACTTCTCTGACGTTGTCTTTGACTTGAATGTTCCTGGTGTGCCAGCTGAGGCTTTGCATTCCACTGGTCTAGTCTCTGTCGTTGGTCCTCTCAGCGATCAGTAAACACTTAGTCTAATTAAACCAATCTAGACTGGGTCATAGTTAAAACTTTCATTGGCTAACAATCTCTCCCTATTTGTTTATAAATTATACTAAGTCTAAAATTATTGTAAGTGAGTACACAGCTTCTTCTTACACATAATTTAACAAACATACCTCAGAGTTTTATAAAACATAAAGAATCTAGTCTATTACATGAACACCCAGAGGTGTAAACATAAACAAAAAGTAAAAAGGTTCTTCAGCGATCGAGGCCTTGATCACAGATTCTCTGGGCTTCAACTTTGTCACTTCTAGAGTTCATGACTAGCTCAACTTCAAACTCAAAATCCTCATCTGTTTTGCAATTCCTTGCGATGCCCTGTTTGAGTCTGATAAGCTGGATGGTTGATGCCAGATGTAGTTCATTCATCCGCTGAAAGCAATACTCACAATTACCATTCATGAAGACCATACCTGTCTTTGGTTCTGAGTATACTTGGCCCCCTACTGGTTTAGTGATCTCTTTGGGCAGTACCAAGTTTTTGTGCATCCCATCAACAACAATGTTTTCAGTGACCAACTTCTCCACCAGAGGTCCCATTTGGGTTTTTCTTTTCCTTTGTCCTTGAGAAGGTTGTTGTTGTGAAAGTTGAGGAGGCAGAGGTACCTTCAGCTTCTTTGCCGTGTCTCTTACCCAATTCAGCTTTGCTTGAATGTTTTTCATCATTTGGGCAGCACCAGGCCCAGTCTTCTTTTGGGCAAGAGACAATATTTCTAACCATTCAGAGAGGCTCAGATCTCTGAGTTTAAAGTTACTGAAGACTTTGTAGCTGGTTAGTTGGTTCTCTCTGTAAAGGGTCGTCACCACTCTTTTGTCTTTATCAGTGTAACATGCATACTTGGTGATTTGACCAGGTTCAGCTCTTTGGTTTACAAGTCTTTTATATTCCTTTTGAAGGTTGCTCCTTTTAACCTCCAGTTCTTTGAGCTTAACCAGCTGAGCTTCCTTTACAGCATGAGAGATTTTGTTCAGAGCTTATTTGCTTTTGAGTTCAGCTGCTCTGATGTTTGCAAGCCTTTGGTGTTCCAAGATTTGAGCCTTTGCCTGCTCTAGGGTAAGTGGTGGTTCATCAGCGCTCTTGAATTTGTTCAGGTCAGAGTGTTTGGAGAGCTTGGTTGTAGATCTGCCTTCTTCATGGAGGGAGTGCAGGGTTATTTCAGGTTGTTCAATAGCAATTCCTTTTCCCTTATCCTTTATTGCTTCAGTGTTGGGGTTGAAGGATCTGAGAGGTTTTTGGTGTAGGAATCCCTGTTGAAGGTGTTGGTTGTTTAAGTGATTGCTCTCCCCTTAGGTGAAGCAGTGTCTTCTTCTTCTTAAGAGGTGGAGGTTGCTGAATTCTCCCCCTCAGGCATAGCGCCGGTAGTAGCTGTGCCTGATCCAGGCTTGAGGAACTTAACGAATTCTTGATGGACAAATAAGTAGATCTCTTTAAGTTCCTCTTGCAACAGCTCTTGAAGAAGTTTTCTTGAAGGCTCAGACGCCTTAGCAATAGCTGCAACATTTGCTTTGACAGCTGATGTAAGGACAGATGGTATGTATTGCTGGAGGCTCTGGTCTAGAACAGCTCGGAGGTGAGCTTGAAAGGCATTTCCCAGTAGTTGCGGAAGCAAGGCAGTCATAGAGAACTCCACAGATGAAGTTAGTGAAGTCTCTAGTATGGTGGTGAGTTCCTCAGCAACATGGGTGGGTGTTTGTAATTCAGAGAGGATGACATCATTTGTGACTTTGGGCTTGGTTTTACTGATGTCACCCCTCTTAACCCAGAGAACCTCAGCAGCGAGTTCCTGAACATCTTTCATTCGAGGAATATGGACAGGCTTGAGGTTTTGTAAATGTTCTAAGTGTTGCTTGGCCCCTAGTTCCATGACATTTGGTAAGGTTGGGAAGGGAACTGGGGTTGGTGTACAGAGCCTCTGGTCCAATAGCCGCTTAGCAGCCAGTTCTTGCACATTGGGCATTGATGGGAAGGAGATGGGTTTTAACTCTGATGTAACTTAGTCATCATCAGCATCCATATCATCATAATCTAAAATGGTCAATTCCTCTTCAATAATGAAGACCTCATCCTCTGGCATGGAATCAATGTCTGACATGGCATCGAGATCTATGTGGGAGGCTTCAGCATTTTCATCACCAGCAATGGAATAGGCATCATCATTCTGCTGTTCTTCATGAAGATTATGAGCCTGTTATGATATTTGTTAGTAACCAATTGTGAAAAAATATGAAGTTATAGACCGCCATTCGCTGCCCCTAGGAAAGCTGGGTGTGATTATCCAGCCCCCCCTAAGGATTTCTCCTTGGGACTCTTTTAAGTGTGAAATAGTTATGTTGAAGGGTCGCCATTCGCTGCCCCTAGGATAGCTGGGTGTGATTATCCAACTCTTCCATAAGTATTACTCCTTGGGACTCTTTTGAGTTGTGAAAATTATGTGGTGAATGGTCGCCTTTCGCTGCCCCTAGGATAGCTGGGTGTGATTATCCATCTCCCCCTGAAGGATTGCTCCTTGGGACTCTTTTAGTTGTGAATTTCATGTAAGTTAAAGGTCGCCATTTATCGCTGCCCCTAGGAAGACTGAGGGTGATTATTCAGTCCCCATAAAGAATAAATTCTTTGGGACTCTTTTAGTTGTGACTTATTTGAAGGTAATTGATGTTGGAGTTTTGCAACCCTTTAGGAAAAGAGAGCAATAAAATAGGGCAAGTGCACGACGATTTAGGAAAACCGTGTGTGAAAGACCCTAGGTGAGTTCGTTCTCGAGGAGGCAAGTGTGTTGTGTTGAGAGTTGATTTTTGTTTGAGATTATATTGATTGAAAAAGAAATGAGAAAGGAAAGAATTGACGGTTACGAAAACTAATTAAACTACGACGAAAAAGGCGTAAACGTAAAACCGTAAAAACGACAAAAATTAAAATTTTAACCTAAAAATTCCTAAAAATTCCTAAAAATCCCAAATAATATTCTAAGAGTTTACAAAAAATCCAAACTTGCTAAAACCTTTTAATTAATTAAATAATGACTTTTTAATGCTAATTAAAGCCCTAAAAATCACTTTTAATTATTAAAAAGCCCTAAACAAGATTTTATAATTTGTAGACCTCAAAAATATCCTAATTAAGCTAAAAACTATTTTTAAAAATTTTAAAACCAAATTAAACTATTTTTAAACACTTAAAAACTATTAAAATGTATTAAATCTTAAATATAATCTAGAAATTAATTGAAAAGCCTAAAAATTAATTGGAAAGTGACAAAGTTTCCTAATTTAATGACCTTAACCTAGGAAAAATGAAAAAGAGTTAAAAATAAAAATTTGAATTTTAATGAATAAAATAATATTAAAATATTCCTAAAAATAAAAAGTTCTCAAATAAATTCTAAAAAATTCTCAAAAATCCTAAATAGTCTAACTAAGAAGAAAATGTAAATTAAAGTTTCTAAAACCTCTTAATTAATTTTATGTTAATTTTTAAAGTTGCTTGAAAACCCTAAAAATTAAATAAAATTAAAAATAAGCCAAATTAAAAACCTAATGAGCTGTAAACCTCAAAAACATGAATTAGAACTTAAAAACTATTTTTTTGTATTTTTAAATTACTTTTTACTATTTTTAAATTACTTAAAACTATTTTAAAATTCAAATAATTATAAAAATAATAAAATAATGCTTACATTAATCTACCAATTTTAAAAATCCTTTTTTACTCTAATGAACAGAAGAAAAATGAAAAACCTTGAAAAATACTAAATTTTCCACTAAATGACAAAACTAGTTTAATTAAAACCCTAATTAACTTAAATTAATTATAAAAATTAATTAAAAAGGTGAACAGTAACTAATTTTAAACCAAAAACCTTAAAATATTATTCTAAGTTCAGGAAAATTGATTAAACCTAAAAGTATTACTTTTTGGCACTAAAAGACAAAAACAGAAACCTTAAAATTAATTAAAAATAGCTAAATAACCTAAGAATTACTAAATGAACAGTAAATAAAAATTTTATTATACTAGAAAATCAGAAATTTAAAAAGAAAAATAATGCAACAAGAATCAAACCCTAACTCTAAAAAAGGTCACAAAAGACAAAAATTTTGGTTTCTGAAAGTGACACTTTTGTTTTTCTGTCTTTTAGTGTAGCAGTGGCTACAACAAGGCTATCAGTGGGAAAGGAGTTCCCACTGACAGTAATAAAAAACGGGTTGTGGATTCAATTGCTTGTAACTTTTGATTGCCTTGATTTTGTTGGACAAGATTGGCACCCCTACACTCAGTGAAGTGTAGGGAGTCAAGATATGCAAATAAAACAACAAGTTGATAACAAGAATCAAGCACACAAGCACCAATCAATTACTGATAAATAGAAACAAGACTAGGGTGTTTATTGCTGGTGCAATTGACACTTAGGGTGAGTTTCAGCAGTTCAAAACTTGATCACAACATTACCAAGCAACATATAATCAAACTCCTAACCCTAGATGGACTATATTCTAACAGATTGCAGGAAATGAAGAGCAAAATAAGCTGAAATTAAGCAGATTATGAGAGGTTTCTGATTTGGCAATGTTTTAACAACTTTTTAAACATGCAAACCTATTTAAACCTTACTCAACTGAAACCCAAGACCATATAACATTCCAATATAACCTAAGTGATGTTTCTAGACAGGTTTTAAGCATGAAATCTTAACACAAATCCTGCTAATCTCTTGTCCCAAACACCCCTTAAAAATCCTAAATCAACTTTTTTTTCAAATCAAATCAACTCAAAACTAATCCAAACTGAAACAAAGCACTTAAAACATGCATACATACTCAAATGAACTTAAATCAGACAGCTTTATCAAACAAATAATACTTAAACCACAAAGATCAAACAACTGCAATATTTCTGAAATTTGAAAAAGGGACAAGAAGACTACCTTAGAACCCTACATCCAGGGTTCTAGTGGTTGCATAACCACCTCCATATACATTCGGATGTATGCAGAAACACTTATCAACACAACTGCTCAAACCTGAAAATTCAAAAGCAAGAGAAAACAAGAACAAGATATATGATTTTTCTTTTCTTCCTCCTTAAAACCTTTTCAAAAACTGTTAAAAACTTGAACTTAAATAAATTAAAACTGGAAATGTAAATGGTACTCAGTGAATTTTAAAAACTAGAATACTTTTTCATTCCATAAAAAAAATATTACAAAGCTTTTCTTAAAAAAAAGACTGAGACAAGAAAGGAAAATGATAACAACCTAATGCCTTTATAGACAGGCTTACAATTCTAGAAGATTGAAACCCTAATCCTGTATTTCCAATCATGCCCTTGGTTGATTCTTGGAATATGCTGTTGAGATGCCACTTTTGAATTTCGTCAATTGCTCATGTGAGGTTTTTTTGGAAGATTGTGAGGATGCCAGTTGTCCTTGGATGAATCATGGTCGTTTGTTGACTATTGGAGAACAAGCAAACGCTGTATGTCGTTGGATTGCTGTCAAATCTTGTTTGCTAGCCAAGAGTGGGTCAGGGGAGGACTGGATAGTCACATGGGTGAGTGTGAAAGAGATGTGTGAGGTGGGTTAGGATGTGATAACAAGGAATTAGCAAACTGAGCTGATTAGTGCATAACCCTTTGGATTGAGGGTTAATCAGACTTAGGGTTTATGGGTTAAGTGGTGATGAACAGGTTTGTTTAATCCATTTGGGTGGGTTAAGTTTTTAAAAAAACGTGTTTACCACCTTTTTTGTAAGTAAACAAGTTTAATTTAATAAGGGTCAAAAGGCGTTTGTGATAGGGTCAAAAACGGTTATGGACTGGTTGAGTTGGCTTGGTGGACTGGCAGGGATGACGTGTCAGCATGCAAGTGGTGTAGGGAGGTTTGTTGTCTGGTCATGAATGGCCCCTCAACTCTTTGCACTTCTTCAACTTGTAATAAAACAGCCAAATCTCCTTTTCCTTTGTTTATAACTTTCAGCAATTTGCATTTTTGGCACAATGTTTTTGCAATCTTGAAACAAGGACTATTTATGCAACTTCTTCATTTTCCAAGGACTGAATTTGCCATATCTTCAAACTTCTAGGCTTTGACTTGTTGGTTGACTTCTTGGAGGACCATATTTGACAATTTAGATTTGATGAGGGACTAAATTTGCCAATTCTTCAAAGTTAAAGGTCCTTTTTGTAATTTTGACAAACTTTAGGGACCAAACTTGTAATTATGAGATACAAGGGTATAAAGTGTCAATTCTTCAAACTTGGAGGATTAATCTTCAACATTCTTCAAATCTTCAAGGGTTTTCTTTGGAAAATTCCTCACTAGGGCTTGGTTCATCGTGCGGCTTCGTTTCCCATGTTCGTTTTTGCGTGATTCTTGTGATCTTTTGTCATTTTCTCAATATCCGTACCTAAATTACACAAGCAACAAACACAAGCATATATTTGGGTATTTTGATGATATTTAATGCATTTTAAGTCCAAAAAGAACGATGAGACCATGTATAAAAGCCGTCTCATCACTCCCCCATACTAAACCATTGCCGTGCCCTCACGCAATGCTAGAATAAAGTATCAAAGCATCTCCAAAATTCATTTTATTCACTTTATTGGAATGATAAACTAGCTACACTACTACTATTATTACTACTTGTGTTATAGACATAATGTATGATTTTCATCGCAAAATGGGACGTTTAGGTTCATAGAATAAGAACACGTGAATGCTTCGTTAGAAATAATTTCATCGTCCTCGATTTTCACCTTAATTCCATGCTAAGCGTGTAACGAGATCATTGTCATTATAAGTTAGTAATGCTAACAGTACTCATATGCCCTAATCACGTACTTATTCTCCCATTATTCCTAAGTTGTATCTCTTATATTTTATTTTGTCTTGAATGTTTCACGAGGATTCATTGTTTGACTTATGCGATAATAGAGATTTAGGTCTAAAAATAGAGTCCTAACGGTGTAACTAAGACCATCAAATCAATAACCCCTCCTAATAGACGACGATGTTAAAAAATTAAGTTGACAAGAAGAATCGATAAACACGGTTTTATAACGGTTTTGAACATGAGACTTATTACCAAGACTTTTATACGCCCCCTAACGGAAGGGCCTTATTATCTTTGGTTTACCTCCATCTTTTATTCAACTTCGCCATGAAGCTTTTATTATGACTTCGGTCTTGCCTTGCCTTTTATTATCCGCCTCATCGGTGGTTTTATTAGCCAAAGACGTATATCCTCACGCTAAAGCGAATTTTGGATCTTTAAAGCTTCGAAGATTAAGGCTTGATTCACTTTCAATTTTGCATAGATTTTAGGCCTTGTGGGGCTTCAAATTGTTTGCTAGATTTAGGTGAGCACTTGAAATCTTATTATTAGGTGAAGCTTTCGATTATTCGGGTTGCCAATACTTCAAAACCGTGACGCTGGCGATACCTTAATGTCTTCCCAATTTAATTACACGGAAGCTACTAGAAAAGACTAGAAACCCAACAATCCTAACTAAACCGCTAAGTCAATATTTATTAAGCAAAAAATATTTACAAGCGAAGGGAGAATAAGCAAACAACGAGAACACATGAGTTTTTGAAAGAATACGAGTACTCTACGTTTAGCATAGTAACTTATAATTAACTCTATCATTTCTCGTCCTCATTTAAGAGACTTAGCCTAATGTGTAGTTAAGGAACCAAAGCTAAGTGCTCAACACGCACGGTCGAGTCAAAAATTACTCTTATTCTCGCCATCGGAAAATCTACATTCGTGTCTTCAAACACTTATAAAACATGAGAAAATTTTTAAAATTTGGCCATTTTTAGCCTTATTTTGCAACAAAACGATAAACAAAAAGATAAACTTTGGAAAGCGTGAAGGTTTGGCAAGGCAAGTATCTATTCACCCCCCCATACTAAAGTTAAACATTGTCCTCAATGTTTCGAGTCTAGGGGTGCAAACACCCCCATACTAGAGACGTAGTCGAATGCCTAATCTAGCATGGAAAGGGTGTAACCATTAAATTTAAAGCCGTTTATGAAGTGTGCTAAAAACCTAAGGTTAGAACAATAAAGGATATATCATGGATATTGAGAAATGTCTCCAAAGCAAATGATCGAGTGCTCCCATAAAACGAACACGAGAGACTCCAATCGTGAAGATCATGATCTAAAAACCACAATGCACAAACAACCACGAAACAAAGGTTGGAAGGGCACGAATCCCCACACGTAAGCTATATTAGACTAAGAAAGCGATAATATGTACATAGGATAAGCATGGGACTCCCCCACGAGGCACCTCGTTTTTGATTACCGAGTCATGAGCTCGACTCGATCCCCTCAATACTAATTATCATTGGGGAAGGTGACTTGGTCGAGGTAGTTCAAGGATGGAACTTCCCCACCAAAGTAGTGCTTCAACCTATGTCCATTCACCTTGAAGTTAGGACCATCATCTTGAGCTAGCTCGATGGTCCCATAAGGAAACACTTGAGTCACGGTGAATGGACCGGACCAACGGGATTTCAATTTACCGGAAAATATTTTCAATCTTGAATTAAAAAGTAAAACTTGATCCCCAATGTTAAAAACCCGGTTTTTAATTTTTGAATCATGCAACTTTTTAGTTTTCTCTTTGTAAATCAATGAATTTTCATAAGCAATGTCCCTTAATTCATCCAATTCATTTAATTGCATTTTCCGGTTTTTTCCCGCGGTCTCCATGTCATCATTACAATGCTTTAGGGCCCAATAAGCCTTGTGTTCTAATTCGATAGGTAAATGACAATTCTTTCCATACACAAGCTTATAGGGAGTGCACCCAATGGGCGTCTTATGAGCGGTCCTAAAGGCCCATAAAGCATCGTCTAACTTATCCGACCAAGATTGTCGGTTTTCCCCCACGGATCTCTCCAAGATCCTCTTCAATGCTCGGTTTGAAACCTCGACTTGCCCACTCGTTTGTGGGTGATAAGCCGTAGAAAGACGATGTGTAACCCCATATTTCCTTAAGACTCTTTCGAATTGATCATTACAAAAATGGGTTCCACGATCGCTTATGATAGCACGAGGGGTTCCAAACCTAGCAAACAAACTTTTCAAGAACTTAACTACCACACGAGCATCATTAGTGGGCAAGGCCTTCGCCTCCACCCACTTAGAAAGGTAGTAAACCGCAACGAGAATATACTTATTACCACGAGATGATGGGAACGGCCCCATAAAGTCTATGCCCCAAACGTCAAAGATCTCACATACTTGGATGATATTTTGTGGCATTTCATCTTTTTGTGAGGCTTTTCCTTGTCGTTGGCATGAATCACAAGACTTCACAAGATTTTGTGCATCTCGGTAAATAGTAGGCCAAAAGAAGCCGGCATCAAACACCTTTTTAGCCGTGAGATTAGCACCGTGGTGACCACCCGTGGGTCCCTCATGGCAAGCTCTAAGGATGTTAGAAGCTTCGGTGCCAAATACACAACGGCGGATGATTTGATCCGCACACGTTCGAAACAAGTAAGGGTCGTTCCAAAAATAGAACTTGACATCACGAAAGAATTTTCGTTTTTCTTGAGTTGTCATACCCTTAATGATGAAGTTACCCGCATGGTAATTTGCAAAATCCGCAAACCATGGGGTAGAAGAATCAAGCTTAGAATTCACTACACCAAGTGTCTCGAGCGGAAATGTTTCGGTGATTTCCTTAGGCTCGTAAACACTTTGGTGAGGATCTTCCAAACGAGAGAGATGATCGGCCGCTAGATTCTCGGCTCCTTTTTTGTCAACAATTTTGTGATCAAATTCTTGAAGGAGGAGAATCCAACGAAGTAATCTCGGCTTTGCATCTTGTTTAGCCATGAGATACTTGATAGCCGAATGGTCCGTATACACTATGCATTTTGTCAAGACGAGATAAGGTCGGAATTTCTCAAATGCATACACCACGGCAAGGAACTCCTTTTCCGTTGTAGTGTATTTAAGTTGAGCCTCGGTCATCGTCTTGCTAGCATAGTGAATAGGCAAGAAATGCTTGTCATGACGTTGCCCCAAAACGGCCCCTATAGCGTAATCACTAGCATCACACATAAGCTCAAAGGGGAGGTTCCAATTGGGAGCAACAAGAATGGGAGCTTCGGTACGTTTCCTCTTAAGGATCTCAAAGGCTCGTACACAATCTTCGTCAAAGACAAAACGTGCTTCTTTTTCAAGAAGATGTGTAATGGGTCGAGAAATCTTCGAGAAATCCTTGATGAATCGTCGATAAAAGCCCGCGTGGCCTAGGAAACTCCTAACTCCCTTGACGGTTTTGGGATGAGGTAATTTGGCGATGACGTCTACCTTAGCTTGATCCACCTCAATCCCCGCTTTCGAGACCTTGTGCCCTAAGACGATTCCACTTTTAACCATAAAATGACACTTTTCCCAATTGAGCACAAGGTTGGTTTCCTCACAACGTTTTAACATTCTCTCAAGGTTCGATAAACACGAAGTAAAGGAATCACCAAACACGGAAAAGTCATCCATGAAGACTTCCATCGTCTTCTCGATCATATCATGAAAAATAGCCATCATGCATCGTTGAAAAGTTCCCGGTGCATTACAAAGTCCGAATGGCATTCTACGATAGGCAAACGTTCCATATGGACACGTAAACGTAGTTTTTTCTTGATCACGAGGATCGATGGGAATTTGGAAGTAACCGGAAAAACCATCTAAAAAGCAATAGAAATCGTTTCCCGCAAGACGCTCCAACATTTGGTCCATGAAGGGCAAGGGAAAATGGTCTTTTCGAGTGGCTTCATTCAACTTACGATAGTCAATGCACACTCTCCATCCGGTCACGAGTCTTGTGGGAATCAACTCGTTGGCATCGTTTGGCACAACGGTCATCCCTCCCTTTTTAGGGACACAATGAATAGGACTCACCCAAGGGCTATCGGATATAGGGTAAATCATTCCCGCGTCAAGGAGTTTAAGGACCTCCTTTTTGATGACATCGTGAATTTTGGGGTTTACCCTCCTTTGACTTTGGATTGTTGGCTTGAAATCCTCCTCCATTAATATTTTGTGTGTACAAAATTTGGGATCGATTCCCTTAATGTCGGATAACTTCCACGCAATCGCCCCTTTGTGATCCTTAAGAACATCGACAAGTGCGGTTTTTTCATCATTCGAAAGTTCCTTCGCAATAATAACCGGCAACTTGTCGTCCTCCTCCAAATAGACATACTCGAGGTGAGGAGGTAAATCTTTCAACTCGAGGATAGGTGGTTCCTCAAGTGAAGATTTCGGCTCGATACTCATAACCTCCTCGGGTGGAGGAAATGGGAAATCGTTGAGAAAATCCTTGATAATCGAGAAGTCCTCATAGTTGTCGAGGTCTTTGTCACAAGTACGTGGAACATCGAATTCTTCCAACGTAAAACCACCACCTTCGAAAGGAGTGAAGGTTGGTGTCGAATTATCAAGAATTGGATCTAACATAGTGGGATTGCCACTAGTTTCTTCATCACCAAACCCTAAAACTTCTTGTGAAAATTCCTCGCAAACCACGTCGATCATATCAACGAGGTTTATGGTAGCAACGGAATAAACATGAGAAAGTTGAGAATTTTGAGTTGCGTTTATAACAAGTTCCTCGTCGTTGAAACGTAAGGTGATCTTTCTAGCATGCACATCAATCAAAGCCATAGACGTATCTAAAAACGAACGACCTAAAATAAGAGGAACTTGAGGATCCGTGGGGATGTCAACAACAATAAAGTCTACGGGATAGTAGAACTTCCCCACTTTCACAAAAACGTCTTCCGCCAAACCACATGCAAGAATCGTGGAATGGTCGGCCAACTCAATAGACATTCGTGAAGGAGTAAGATTAGGAAGATTGAGCGACTTGTAGATTGCAAGTGGCATCAAGTTAATGCTAGCACCAAGATCGGCCAAGGCATAGCATTCTTCCATATCTTGAATTGCACAAGGGATCAAAAATTTACCGGGATCACCGACTTTTTGAGGTATGCGATTAAGATAAACCGACGAACAACTAGATTTTTGTTGTAATTTTTCCTTGTTGTTCAACCTACTCTTAAAGTTAGCGGCAAATCGAGGCATCATGACCAAGGCATCGGCGAAACTCACATTAAAGTGCAAATCACGAAACATTTTCAAAAAGAGCTCAAATTGATAGTTGTCGCGCTCTTGTAGTTTCTCCTTCCTAAGTCTCGATGGGTAAGGCAAGGGTGGTGTGGGTTGGGGCATAGGCATAGCCTTTGGAATCTCGGGTTCCAATATGGGTGATGGGTCAACCGTAGGCGTGGCATGAGCGGTACTTTGTGGGCTTGAAATATGCTCCTTTTCGACCACCACCTCGGGTTCTTCCTCAATTTCCTCCACCGTTGGAGTAATTGGTTGAGGAGGCGGTTCTTTAAGTGCCTTACCACTACGTGTGGTAATCACCTTCATCTCTCCCTTCGGGTTTGAAACGGTGTTACTAGGTAGACCACTCGAAGTAGAGGCTTTGTTCACCATGACGCATTCTAAAATTGCATTAAGCTTAGCATCAAAATTATTAAACTTCACATCTTGGCTAGCGGCTTTTTGGTCAATTCTTTGTTCAAGCCTAGCATGACTTTGCTCTATCTTGTTGTTTTGACCTCGAATTTGGTTAGCAAAATCATTTTTCAATTCATTTCTCATGGCTAGATTTTCCTTAATGAAATTAGCTAACTCCTTTGCATTCTTAGCCGTCTCCTTAGCTTGATTAGCCATTTGCTCTTGAATGTTTTCCATAATCTTATCATTCGAAGTAGTGTAATTCAAAAATTCCAATGGAAGTTCTTTGTTATTTTGAAGAGCTTGACTTGCATTTTGAAAATTACGGTTTTGATTTTGATTTTGCAATTGGCTATTACTACTACTCCCTTGATTCCCATAGTTGTTATTACCCTTATAATTGTTCCTTTGATTGCTTTGGTAACCAACTTGATTGTTTCGATAATTGTTAGCATTTTGATTTGGTGAAAAACCCGGTGGAGTCAATTGATTAGTGCGAGGAACTTGACCGTTTTGGTTATAAGTTCCCGCGGCCGCGAAGGCACTCGAAGTGTTACCACCGTTGGTAATGCACTCGGAATAATCGTGAGCTCCACCACAATACATACAAGAAACCTCAACCGCTTTAATCGTAGCGGGAGCGGGTTGTTCACCAACTTTAAACTCAACTAACAAGCCTTTCACTATATCAAAAATTTTGTTCTCCAAATTAGCCTCGACTTGGCAAGCATCAACGGTGTGTGACAAACTAGGTGAAGATGAAGACGAAGCCTTACGAACATTCGACGTGCTACGAGGACTATACACCTTAGACCTATTCTCAATAATTACCAATGCTTCCTCAACCGTCTTACACAAGAAATTACCACCCGCGGCGGCATTAAGATAATCACGCTCATGATCGTTCAAGCCATTGTAAAACGTGTCTATTTGATGCAAGTCGGAAAAACCATGATGAGGACATTCGTGCAACATTTCTTTAAACCTATTCCAAGCCGTTGAAAAACTCTCATTATACTCTTGCGAAAACTTTGAAATCTCGTTTTTCAAGTGCGTAGTCTTAGAGGGCGGAAAAAATTGGTTCACGAATTTTGAAACGAGATCCTTCCACGTCAATATAGAATTGGGTGGCTCTTTCTCTAACCAAATTTTTGCGGGCCCCGCTAAGGAATACGGAAAAAACATCATCTTAATCGAGTCGTTTGAAACATCCTTAAACTTGCACGTGGCGGTGAGACGATTAAATTGGCGAATGTGGTTATGCGGGTTGTCCTTTTCGTCCCCTCGAAACTTGTTGTTTTGAATCATGGACAACAAACCCGTCTTAACCTCAAAATTCTCCGCAAGGATAGCGGGAATCACAATCGCTTCTCCATAACCCTCGGTGGGTGCTTGAAGCAACTCCATCATAGTTCGATTAGCCATGGGTGCTTCTTTCACTACAATGGGTTCGTCAATAGGAGAGTCCTCACTAGTAGGAGTGAGTGATTTGTTTCTTCGTTTACGAGCACGTCTTGCTTTAGAGCGAGTTTGCATAAACGTCACGTACAACGAGAAGGCGAGCAAAGAAGATTCTTTTTGGTATTTTTACTTTTTCAATTTTTTTTTTTTTTTTTTTTGTGGTTTTTGATTGTTTTTAATTTTTTTTGGATTTTTTGGAATGTATTAAGTAGACCAAAATCTACAAATCTCCTCACTAATCAAATCTCTTGATTAACGAAGCCTCAAGGAATGAAAACGATCACGTGAAGTGAACGCCTTCGATGACTTTAGAACGATGGTGGAACACCAAATCGTTCAAGAGGGTTTAATCAAATGAAACCAAGAAAATATATATGATAATTAGTAATACTTTGGGCGGCAAAACCCTCGATTCACTCTCAATAATCAAATACGCACAAGCAAGCGGAGGAAACGAGGCGGCGCGAAGCACTTAAGAGCCTTTTTCCTTTAGGTCGTGAAATACAACCGCCTTATACCCACCTTATAGTTTGTATTATCAAAATCAAGCTTCACGAAAGTATTTATCTATTTTTGCCTTTTTCTTTGGTTTGAGATTCGAATACAATGATCGAGTGATGAAATCCCGAATCAAGGTTGTGATTGCTCACGTATTTGGAGTACTTGTGATTTTATTGTTCTACGTATACAATATAGTAATAATATTCACACAAAAATCGAAAAACGATAATACGTATTAATAGAGTGCTATTAATACAAATACTATTTATGGCTAATATAAAAAACAACAATGGTTCAACCAAAACACAACACGCCTCCCCGGCAGCGGCGCCAAAATGATGTTGGAGTTTTGCAACCCTTTAGGAAAAGAGAGCAATAAAATAGGGCAAGTGCACGACGATTTAGGAAAACCGTGTGTGAAAGACCCTAGGTGAGTTCGTTCTCGAGGAGGCAAGTGTGTTGTGTTGAGAGTTGATTTTTGTTTGAGATTATATTGATTGAAAAAGAAATGAGAAAGGAAAGAATTGACGGTTACGAAAACTAATTAAACTACGACGAAAAAGGCGTAAACGTAAAACCGTAAAAACGACAAAAATTAAAATTTTAACCTAAAAATTCCTAAAAATTCCTAAAAATCCCAAATAATATTCTAAGAGTTTACAAAAAATCCAAACTTGCTAAAACCTTTTAATTAATTAAATAATGACTTTTTAATGCTAATTAAAGCCCTAAAAATCACTTTTAATTATTAAAAAGCCCTAAACAAGATTTTATAATTTGTAGACCTCAAAAATATCCTAATTAAGCTAAAAACTATTTTTAAAAATTTTAAAACCAAATTAAACTATTTTTAAACACTTAAAAACTATTAAAATGTATTAAATCTTAAATTAAATCTAGAAATTAATTGAAAAGCCTAAAAATTAATTGGAAAGTGACAAAGTTCCTAATTTAATGACCTTAACCTAGGAAAAATGAAAAAGAGTTAAAAATAAAAATTTGAATTTTAATGAATAAAATAATATTAAAATATTCCTAAAAATAAAAAGTTCTCAAATAAATTCTAAAAAATTCTCAAAAATCCTAAATAGTCTAACTAAGAAGAAAATGTAAATTAAAGTTTCTAAAACCTCTTAATTAATTTTATGTTAATTTTTAAAGTTGCTTGAAAACCCTAAAATTAAATAAAATTAAAAATAAGCCAAATTAAAAACCTAATGAGCTGTAAACCTCAAAAACATGAATTAGAACTTAAAAACTATTTTTTTGTATTTTTAAATTACTTTTTACTATTTTTAAATTACTTAAAACTATTTTAAAATTCAAATAATTATAAAAAATAATAAAATAATGCTTACATTAATCTACCAATTTTAAAAATCCTTTTTTACTCTAATGAACAGAAGAAAAATGAAAAACCTTGAAAAATACTAAATTTTCCACTAAATGACAAAACTAGTTTAATTAAAACCCTAATTAACTTAAATTAATTATAAAAATTAATTAAAAAGGTGAACAGTAACTAATTTTAAACCAAAAACCTTAAAATATTATTCTAAGTTCAGGAAAATTGATTAAACCTAAAAATATTACTTTTTGGCACTAAAAGACAAAAACAGAAACCTTAAAATTAATTAAAAATAGCTAAATAACCTAAGAATTACTAAATGAACAGTAAATAAAAATTTTATTATACTAGAAAATCAGAAATTTAAAAAGAAAAATAATGCAACAAGAATCAAACCCTAACTCTAAAAAAAGGTCACAAAAGACAAAAATTTTGGTTTCTGAAAGTGACACTTTTTGTTTTTCTGTCTTTTAGTGTAGCAGTGGCTACAACAAGGCTATCAGTGGGAAAGGAGTTCCCACTGACAGTAATAAAAAACGGGTTGTGGATTCAATTGCTTGTAACTTTTGATTGCCTTGATTTTGTTGGACAAGATTGGCACCCCTACACTCAGTGAAGTGTAGGGAGTCAAGATATGCAAATAAAACAACAAGTTGATAACAAGAATCAAGCACACAAGCACCAATCAATTACTGATAAATAGAAACAAGACTAGGGTGTTTATTGTTGGTGCAATTGACACTTAGGGTGAGTTTCAGCAGTTCAAAACTTGATCACAACATTACCAAGCAACATATAATCAAACTCCTAACCCTAGATGGACTATATTCTAACAGATTGCAGGAAATGAAGAGCAAAATAAGCTGAAATTAAGCAGATTATGAGAGGTTTCTGATTTGGCAATGTTTTAACAACTTTTAAACATGCAAACCTATTTAAACCTTACTCAACTGAAACCCAAGACCATATAACATTCCAATATAACCTAAGTGATGTTTCTAGACAGGTTTTAAGCATGAAATCTTAACACAAATCCTGCTAATCTCTTGTCCCAAACACCCCTTAAAAATCCTAAATCAACTTTTTTTCAAATCAAATCAACTCAAAACTAATCCAAACTGAAACAAAGCACTTAAAACATGCATACATACTCAAATGAACTTAAATCAGACAGCTTTATCAAACAAATAATACTTAAACCACAAAGATCAAACAACTGCAATATTTCTGAAATTTGAAAAAGGGACAAGAAGACTACCTTAGAACCCTACATCCAGGGTTCTAGTGGTTGCATAACCACCTCCATATACATTCGGATGTATGCAGAAACACTTATCAACACAACTGCTCAAACCTGAAAATTCAAAAGCAAGAGAAAACAAGAACAAGATATATGATTTTTCTTTTCTTCCTCCTTAAAACCTTTTCAAAAACTGTTTAAAACTTGAACTTAAATAAATTAAAACTGGAAATGTAAATGGTACTCAGTGAATTTTAAAAACTAGAATACTTTTTCATTCCATAAAAAAAATATTACAAAGCTTTTCTTAAAAAAAAGACTGAGACAAGAAAGGAAAATGATAACAACCTAATGCCTTTATAGACAGGCTTACAATTCTAGAAGATTGAAACCCTAATCCTGTATTTCCAATCATGCCCTTGGTTGATTCTTGGAATATGCTGTTGAGATGCCACTTTTGAATTTCGTCAATTGCTCATGTGAGGTTTTTTTGGAAGATTGTGAGGATGCCAGTTGTCCTTGGATGAATCATGGTCGTTTGTTGACTATTGGAGAACAAGCAAACGCTGTATGTCGTTGGATTGCTGTCAAATCTTGTTTGCTAGCCAAGAGTGGGTCAGGGGAGGACTGGGATAGTCACATGGGTGAGTGTGAAAGAGATGTCTGAGGTGGGTTAGGATGTGATAACAAGGAATTAGCAAACTGGAGCTGATTAGTGCATAACCCTTTGGATTGAGGGTTAATCAGACTTAGGGTTTATGGGTTAAGTGGTGATGAACAGGTTTGTTTAATCCATTTGGGTGGGTTAAGTTTTTAAAAAAACGTGTTTACCACCTTTTTTGTAAGTAAACAAGTTTAATTTAATAAGGGTTCAAAAGGCGTTTGTGATAGGGTCAAAAACGGTTATGGACTGGTTGAGTTGGCTTGGTGGACTGGCAGGGATGACGTGTCAGCATGCAAGTGGTGTAGGGAGGTTTGTTGTCTGGTCATGAATGGCCCCTCAACTCTTTGCACTTCTTCAACTTGTAATAAAACAGCCAAATCTCCTTTTCCTTTGTTTATAACTTTCAGCAATTTGCATTTTTGGCACAATGTTTTTGCAATCTTGAAACAAGGACTATTTATGCAACTTCTTCATTTTCCAAGGACTGAATTTGCCATATCTTCAAACTTCTAGGCTTTGACTTGTTGGTTGACTTCTTGGAGGACCATATTTGACAATTTAGATTTGATGAGGGACTAAATTTGCCAATTCTTCAAAGTTAAAGGTCCTTTTTGTAATTTTGACAAACTTTAGGGACCAAACTTGTAATTATGAAGATACAAGGGTATAAAGTGTCAATTCTTCAAACTTGGAGGATTAATCTTCAACATTCTTCAAATCTTCAAGGGTTTTCTTTGGAAAATTCCTCACTAGGGCTTGGTTCATCGTGCGGCTTCGTTTCCCATGTTCGTTTTTGCGTGATTCTTGTGATCTTTTGTCATTTTCTCAATATCCGTACCTAAATTACACAAGCAACAAACACAAGCATATATTTGGGTATTTTGATGATATTTAATGCATTTTAAGTCCAAAAAGAACGATGAGACCATGTATAAAAGCCGTCTCATCAGTAATGGTCGCCGTTTATCGCTGTCCCTAGGAAGACTGAGGGTGACTATTCAGTCCCCCCAAAAGAATAAATTCTTTGGGACTCTTTTCATATGAGGGGACCCAGAGACTGCGTGAAGTGCAGAGACTCTGGGTCGGGACCTATAGCATGCTCAAGTTAGTATGGACAAGAGCACAGTCCCGAGGGTGAAGGATCATCGGGGTGCGTTATGAGCACAAATGAATCATATCCTTGTGTTAAGACAAAGTGAACAGATAATCCTAAGAGTTCTAGGTGCTGACACAGACACTCTATGGGTTGAGGCAAACCCTAAGACTTCATCACTCTCTCCTACAGAATGTTGAGAGTGATTGTATGTGAACCTCCAAGATAATAAAATGACAAACTAATACCTGAGAGATATCAGCGTTGAGAAGGTTCTTAGTCGTCTCTGCTGACTGGGAGACGCTAGACTCAGGTTGTTTATCAGCGGTAGGCTCTTCAACCACATCCTCCAGAGAAAGGGATGGGTTCTTCTTAGTCTTCTTGGTCTTGGAAGGATTAACAAAAGGGGTTTCAGAGGAAAAGGGGGTGTCTTTCCTCTTCTTCTTCTTTTCCTTGGGCACTTTGGGCTGAGAAGAAGACTACACAGAGGTCTTTAACAGAGACTTGTCAGTTAGTCTTTCAGCATTCACCTCATTGTGAGGGATCAAGGGCTCTTCATCAACAACCAGTAGCCCAGCGACCTGCATCATGTGCCTGTTGAGAGGCACTTCATCTTCCAAAGGAGTCTTTAGTGATGCAGCATTGATGTGATAAGGAGAGAAGGAGAGAAGTTCATCATTTGTTTAGCCTTCACCCAGCTTATCTTCTAAGAGAAGAGAGAGATATCTTGTGTAGCAGATGGTGGCTAGTCTGTTCTTCTTCCCTTTGTTTTCTAGCTTAGCAATGAGGTCAGAGTAAAGTATATGAGCGATCCCTATATCTTGCCCCCAAATTAAGCTGTAAGCAATTGCTTGCTGGGCTCCATTAAGTTGATCATGAGACCCCTGGTTTCCATCCAGACATTTCACAATGTATAACATCAGCGTCCTCCAAATAGGTGAAAAGTATTTCACTTTGATCAGGGATTTGTTCTGGAAACCTTGGGTGGTGAAGGGTTTATCATTGTCGTCATGAGGACGAAGGGTAGCCAGAGCCTTCTTTACCGTGGCGCTGGCAGGCACAGCGGACATGCCTTCATTGACTGGAAGTCTAATGACTTTGGCAAAGGTATGAAGATCAAAAATGAGAGGATGGGGATGTGTGGAAAGGTTGAAGGTGATGTGTGAAGAGGTTTGATCAACTTCGGCGCTATACCAGAACTCCTTCAAATATTGGTGGTAGCATGTTGAAGGCACTCTGGTTATGGCTTCAAAAATGGTGGAGTTTTTGAGGAAGGAGAACAATGGTTGGTAGAGGGAATTGTTGTGTTCCAAGAGAGCTACACAATTGTTCAAGGCAATTTTGCCATCGTGTATCCCAAAATCAACGTTCGAGGCAGCCAGGACGGTGAAAGCGGTGTTTGTTGATGAAGACGCCATTGTTGATGTGAGGAAGAAATTAAGGTTTTGGAGAAGATGAATAGTATGTGTGTGTGAAAGTAATGAGTAATGTGAGTTTTGAAAAGTGAGTCAAGGGTTTTGATAAAAGGGTTAGCCGTTTTACAATTAAAGCATTTAATGCAAAAAATTACCTTTTAGGAAAAGTGGGACCCCTTGACTCTTCATGTGATTTTTCTGTCCCTTGGAAAGCGGGAAAGTTGTTGACAATAAAGGTTAATCATTTGAATTAAATATGGGAATATATTAAGTCCCATTGGAATGTAACTACCTCGTTACATTCAATTCCCTTTAATGCCCAGAGACAGAGATCAGAGATCATTTATCAGATCTGTTTACCAATATTGAGCATACCCAGCTCAGCAACCAACCTAGTAAAACTTGGCTCAGCCAGAGGCTTGGTGAATATATCAGCGGGCTGGTATTCAGTGGGTATAAAATGAAGCTCAGTATCACCTTTTAAAATATGGTCTCTGATAAAGTGATAGATGTCAATATGCTTAGTTCCGTAATGAAGTACCAGATTATTTGAGATGGCTATAGCACTTGTGTTGTCACAGAATATGGGAACCTTTTCATAAATGATCCCATAATCAGCCAGCTGACTTTTCATCTAGAGAACTTGAGCACAACAACCAGCGGCCGCTACGTATTCAGCTTCAGCTGATGACATGGCCACAAAGTTTTGTTTCTTGGCACTCCAGCATACTAACTTTCCTCCAAGGATTTGACAACTCCCAGAGGTGCTCTTTCTATCAAGATAGCACCCAGCATAGTCAGAGTCTGAGTAGGCTTTGAGGTCGAAGCTTGATCCATTAGGATACCAGAGACCCAATGTGGGAGATCCTTTTAAAACTTGAAAATTCTTTTGACATCTACAAGGTGGGATTCCTTGGGGTTAGCTTGGTACCTAGCACAGAGACATGTGGCAAATTATATGTCTGGTCTGCTTGTTGTGAGGTACATCAGTGACCCAATCATGCCTCTATATAAGGTCTCATTAACAGAGACCCCTGAGTCATCAGCTCCCAAGTTGTTGGGAGGAAGTATGGGGCATTTCACTGATGCACAATCAGACAGGTCATACTTCTTGAGCAAATCCTTAACATATTTTTCTTGACAAATGGAAATTCCTTTTGATTTTGTTTAATTTGAAAACCCAAGAAAAAGGTTAATTCCCCCATCATGCTCATTTCATATTTTTTGGTCATTAGATTGGCAAACTGTTTGCTCAATGTAATATTGGTTGAACCAAAAATTATATCATCCACATAAATCTGTACTAAAATGACATCACCCTTGGACCTATAAGTGAACAGGGTTTGATCAATGGTATCTCTGACAAATTTATTTTCAAGTAAGAATTTTGATAGGGTTTCATACCAGGCTCTAGGCGCTTATTTCAGCCCATAGAGTGCTTTGTGAAGTCTGCAAACGTGATCAGGATACTCACTGCTCTCAAACCCTGGGAGTTAATAGACATATACTTCCTCTGCAAGCTTCCCATTGAGGAAAGCACTCTTCACATCCATCTGGTATACATTAAACCCCATATAAGCTACAAAGGCTAGGAAGATCCTGATAGCTTCCAATCTGGCTACTGGTGCAAACGTTTCATCATAGTCAATCCCCTCAGATTGATTATATCCCAGGACCACAAGCCTAGCCTTGTTTTTGACGATCATGCCAGCTTCATCCCTCTTGTTTCTATAGACCCATTTAGTTCCAACCACTTGCTTCCCAGCTGGAGCTTTTACCAGAGTCCACACCTTGTTCCTCTTGATCTGATTCAACTCATCTTGCATGGCAACAACCCATCATTCATCTAGAAGCGCAACAGCCACATTCTTAGGTTCATCCTCAGAGGGAAAATCAGTGAAAAGGCATTCATTCGCTGAGGCGGTTTCCAGAGATCTCAATTTGCCTCTAGTGGTGACTCCCTCAGAGGGTTCACCAAGGATATTCACCAGAAGAATATCTTGGTTCCTACTCCATTTGGATTAAGGAGTAGGAGTCTCTGTGGGTTCAGGAGTCACATCAGGTTCAATGAATGGTGAGGGATCTTCACATATTATTTCTTCATCCATAATCTCTTCATCAAGAGGAGAGATTGGTTCGATGAGATCAGCATTCACAGTAGTGGGTGGAGTGATTTGTTCAGCATTTTCAATCTCTGGAGTGATGTCAAAGATTGAATGAGGATCAAATGCATGAACATAAGGGAAGTCCTTGTGACAGCCCTTGGATGATTCCTTAGGATATGAGAAAGCATCCTCTGGATATGATTTAACTTCATTGAAGTCAATGTCACATTCTTCTGAGTTGGTGTGGTTGATGACAGCATCTGCTTCATTGAAGGTGACATGGATGGATTCTTCTAGTTCTTGTCTGCGGATGTTGAATACTCTATAAGCTCTATAGGTGAGAGAGTAACCAACGAAGAATCCATCATCAGACTTTTCATCAAATTTTCCCAGGTGATCTCTATAGTTGTGAATGAAAACAGGGCAACCAAAGACATGGAAGTAGCTTACATCAGGGGCTCTCTTCCTATATACTTCATAAGAGGTCTTGCCGTGTCTCTTCACAATAATGGATATGTTTTGTGTATGACAAGCTGTGTTCACAGCTTCACCCCAAAATTGTTTAGGAAGTCTTGATTCGCTGAGCATAGTTCTAGCAGCCTCTATGAGGGTTCTGTTTCTTCTTTCAGCGACACTATTTTGTTCAGGGGTGCCTGGGTTAGAAAAGTTCTGTGATATTCCATTTTCATCACAAAAGGCTTCCATGGCATGATTCTTGAATTCAGTGCCATTGTCACTTCTGATAGCCTTAACTCTGCATTCATTGAGATTCTCTATTTCTCTGATGAAGGACATTATTCTTTCAGCATCATCACTCTTTCTTTTAAGAAAGAATACCCATGTGAATCTGGAGAAATCATCTACAATGACTAGTGTATACTTGTTGTGATTAAGGGATTGAGGTTTTACTGGTCCAAATAAGTCCATGTGAAGAAGATTGAGGCACTTATTTATGGAGAATGATTGTTTAGTCTTGAATGAGGCTCTATGGTGCTTCCCTTTCTCGCACGCTGAGCAGGGTCTGTCTTGGGTGAAGGTCAGAGAGGGAAGCCCAACTACTAAATCATTCTTGGCCAGTTTATTAATGTTTTTGAAGTTGATATGGGAGAGTCTCTTATGCCATAACCAATTTTCACTATCAGATGCTTTGGCATAGAGACAAGTGTTTGTCCCTTCTGGACAAGATGTCATGTCGATGACGTACACATCCCTTCTCCTGGGTGCAATTAGAACAACATCATCATTTTGATTGTAGATTGTTCCTTGGGTCTTAGTGAACAGAACTTTGAAGCCAGCATCGTAGAGTTGACTAATGCTGATTAAGTTGTGCTTCAGTCCATTGACATAAGCGACCCTTGTGAAGGTTATTCCATTACAATCCACTGAGCCATAACCCTCAGTAGCCCCTGACGAATCATCTCCAAAGACTACTTTAGGACCAGACTCCTTTTTATATCTATGCAGGTATTGTTTAACCCTTGTCATGTGTCTGGAGCACCCGCTATCCAGATACCAAACAGATTTCTTTAGATATTCCTGCATAGATATAACAAAGCCAGATTAGTTTCTATGATGAACCCACTTTCCAGTGGGTCCATGCTGTCACTGACCAACGACATTGGTCCTTCTCTGGTTTCCTCCCCCTCTTTGGTTGCAGTCCCTGGGTTCATGACGTATGCTTCCACAGATGTCACATCCAGGATAATGCTCGCACTCATCAGTGTTATGGTCGAAGAAGCCACAGTACTTGCAAGGGGGGTTAGGTCTGTAACCTTGAGAGTTATCTCTGGGTTTAGGCTCAGCCTTTCTTGAGGGTCGATGAGGAGTTTTTGATCTCATTTAAGTTCTGGTTCTTTGAACTGCAATGACCTCCTCATGCTCTCTAGATGTGTGTTCAGTGGACTCGCATGTGATACATTTTGGTTTCTTAGTGCAATCCTCGGATGAGTGATTCTTGAAACTGCAATGCTTGCAAGGTCTGAACAAAGCTCTCCCCTTGGAGCTACTAGATCCTTCACCAAGAGAGTTAACAGATGGACTATTAACTCTGGGGTTGATTTGTTCTTTCAACCCTTTTACCTCTTCCATCAAGGTGAGGAGAAGTTGCTTGGTGGGTGAAAGCTCTTCAGGGAGAGGAGTGGGTTTGTTGGAGTCCTTAGCTACAAAAACCTTTTTATTCGCTTTATCAGCGACTTTGAGAATTGAATTCCTAGGGGTTTTAGTTGGAGGTTTTGGGCCAATTAAGGAATCAGATGGGTTAGCACCAGCAAGTCTTGGTGAGGCTGGTACCTCTGATTCTTTGTCAGAGTTCTTCTCATCCACCAAGGTGGAAGAAGGAGAAGAAACATCTGAAGGGACAAATTTGACATTGGGAACAGGGATATGTTTTTTGTATCTACCCTTTCCCCCTATAGCCTGAACCACATCACCAGGTATAGATTCAGCGACTATTTCTTCCACTGTGGATTGAGCCAAATTCCATTTTTCAATGGTTTTTCTAAGTTCAGAATTTTCATCAGGCAAAGACTCATTTTCAATGGATAATTTGCTCACTTCATTTTGAAGTTGATTAGCAAAATTCACAAATGGTTTAAGATTTGTTAATTTAGATTGGCAAAGATTTAACTCTGTTTTAAGACTATGAAATTTGTTTAACAGGTTTTTTCTTTGCTCTTCCACAAAGTAGAGGTCAACAAAGGTATAGTCACTAACATGGTCTCTATCAGGACCTTCAGCCATAGATAACATTCTTTATACCTTTTTCATGGTGATGTCCACCCATTGACCAGATCTTGCTTCACTTTTACCCACAGCGGGTTCTTCATCAGAGACAGCCATAAAGGCTCTGACGGTAGTGGTATCTTCATCCTCAGAAGTGAGGGGTTCATCATCCAAGTCGAATGAGGCAGCGATCAGACCTTTTTCAGTCTTCTTAACATCTTTTTTCTTTGCTGCATCATCGGCTTTCTGGTTGAGTTTTAGTAGCTCAGCTTTCAAGGCTTTGTATTTGACTTTGTAGTCCTTCTTCCCTTCTAAGTCAGAGAGAGAGGTTTGCTTGAAAGGTGAGGTGGAAAACTTCTTCTTGCTGTTGTTGTTGCTGGATGAAGGGAAGCTTGGAGAGGAGGTTTTGTTTGACCAGCAATCCTTCTGATAGTGACCAGTCTTTCCACAGGTGTAGCATGACACCTTGGATTTATCAACCTTTGCAGCTCCAACTCTACCAGATCTTTTGTAGTACCTCTTTTGATCAGCTAAAAGATCTCTGTCATGGAACTCAGCATGTAATTCATCAAGAAATTCTTGACTACTTCTGGTGTCCTCTTCAATGTCAGAGTCACTGTCCTGAAAGGAATGGTTAGCAACAAGAGCTTTTGAACCAGTGATATTGGTGGTAAACTTGTCAGTCTCTGATTTGTAAATGGAGTCAATTAGCCTTCTTTATAGTTATATCTACCAAACAATTGGGCTAAAGTAACATTCTTTATAGCATTGTTAGCTCTTAAGGTCTGATTTAGGCTAAGCCATTTTCTAGGTAAACTATTGACAAAAGTAACATTAACCTCAGCCTTAGGTAGAACAACTCCATTGTTTCCTAAATCATTCAACAAAATCTTAAGCCTAGTATAAGTTTGTGCAACAGTTTCTGTTTCCAAAGCTTTAAAAGCGTTAAACTTAAGTCTAAGGGCTTGGATTTTGGTTTCTTTTGTTTCCTCTAGACCTTCATACCCTAGAACTAATTCAGTCCACATCTCCTTAGCAGAGTTGCATTTAATGATGGACTTCATAATGTTCTTGGGTAGGCAAGAGACTATGATACTTTTGAGTCTCTTGTCCTGGTTAGACAGACGTCTATCCGCTGGAGACCATTGCTTAACAGATTTCTTAATGGGTCTCTCAGGGGTAGAGGAAACGGCCAGTGGTACATAGGGACCATTTTCTAAGATTTCTATCAAGAAGGGTTCTAAGCCATCTAAATATATAAGAAATTCACTTTTCCAACTTGAGAAATCCTCTTCATCGAATGCTGGTACATTGGACACATGTGACCCCCCTCGAACATCAAGTAGTTGGGGAAGGTCATCATCATTATTACCAGTGCTTACAACTGGTGTAGGCATGGTAGTAGATGTGGTGGCCGGTATGGTGGTCGAAGTGGTACCTAAACTGGTTTGACCAATAGGTGGAGGAGGTATAGTATCAGCCATATTAAGATCTTGATTTTAAAAACAAGAACGGTTTATGAAATTTTTTATAAATCAAACCGCTCTGATACCACTTGTTGGTCTACTAATCTTGTGCACATATCGAATCTATGAAGAACAATGAAGAACAATGTACACAATTAACCAATTGACTAACTAATAACACAAACTTTTACTTTTCATCGTATGTATATCTTATTAATAATGAATCAACAAATATACATGTGTTGCGCGGTTGTTTGCGGAATAACAACCGGGCGATGATGACAAACTAAACTCCCATTGTTACAAGGTAGAAAAGAACCAATGGGAGGAGGAAATCCTAACACTAACACTATGTGTATTTTGGTGGTGGAAATCTCTACAAAACTCTAAGTCATGAGACCACTATATATAGTGGGAAAGTGAAGCTTCCTTTGGAAGCTTCAATAAAGTCAAGTAACCCTCTTGCACTTTATATTCTTCTTTTTTCACCAAAGGAAGTTCCCACTATGTCTTCAGTATAAATACTTCAGGTCTTCATATCAGAGATGGTCTTTGGGAGTTAGTGACTCATTGTCATTACTCACTAACTCCATCATCCTGATCTTGGTTCTCGTCTTCACTGGCTCAGATCTGCTGCAGTAGTAAAGGAGTCTCTGTGGACTTCTGAGAACATCTTGAGGATGACTCGATAAACTATCATGAGTTTACCGACCTATAAAATACTTAGGGTATATTTCATTCAAATCAGTACAGGGACAATTTAGGCTCTAAATTGGCCCAACAATCTTTCCTTATTTGAATAGAAATATAGCCTAAGTGTCTTAGTAGTAAGTGAGCATAACGGCTTCTTCTTACATACTAAGATACAACACAGGGATACAATAAAAAACAACCTTCTGATGTGAAGTTTTACAACATGTGTTCATACCAGCTCTTTGTATTTGTGACTAAATAAGTGTAGTCCTGACGAACATCTTGAGCTTTCTTCCTAGGTTCAGTGGTAGCTTCAAAGACTTATTTCCAGTAGTGGTGATCAGGCACAACAAGAAAAATTCACTCCAAACTACTATATACCCAAGTATATTTAAAATCCCAGAACACTTGTTCACTTCATGTAACGAACATCAGTAAAATACCACACTTCTACCCCGAACACATCATTCTCTCTTTCAACAAAAACATCAACCTGTATAAGCACATTACCGACAACAGCTGCTCTTCTTGGAATTTTGCATTTTTTGGTATGTGATTGGTTTGTTTGTTTTGTTTTTGTAGTGGTGGGGTAGTGGTGTTATTTGTGGTGTTATATGTGGTTTGTCAACAGGTTATGGATACAAGTATACATGATTAATATGTAGAAAGAATACAAGTCTGTATAATTATACCTGATGATGATCGATGAGTATGTAAACATATCATAAGTGTGGTTCTTTCCCCCTCAAAAGTTGCTGTAAAAGCAGCTTTTGTATCACAACACACTTTGTTCATCGATCCCTGATGACTTCAAACCATGATGATATAACTCTAATAATTGTATTCATCTCCCCCTCAAAAGTTGGTAAATCTTCAACTTTTGGATGTGTAAATTCAGCGGGTTTGATTTTCCAAGCTCGAGTACTCGTACATCGACAAGAGTCTCATGTAGGTCTTTGACCTGATGGTTGTGGTTCAATCTGCTGATGGTCCAGTACTTGCTGGATAGGAATCTTTGCTGATGGTTTAGAGCTCTGATGGTTCAAAACTTTGATGGTTCAAAACTCTGGTGGTTCAGAACTGCTAAGGGTTCAGTACTTGCTGGATAAGGTTTAGACTTCAGCTGCTGAAGTCCAGAACTGTTGATGGTTCAATACTCTGATGGAAGGTTCAGAGACAAAGGTCAAACATGCTGGGGGTTCAACTACCTTTGGGGGTTCAGCTAGAGTCTTTGACTAGGGGTTCTGATCTGGTCTCTCACTTGGGTTCACTGTCAGGGTTCGCTGGTCTGGGGTTCACATCCAGCGATAGGGGTTCATTATTCTCTGCTGGCAGGTTCAAGCATACTGATGGGAGTTCAGTAACTACTGGTTCACATGTATAGTGTCCATGAAAAAGACAGAGGTCCAGCTTGGGGGTTCTTCTCTTCAACGACCTCTATTGGGGTCAAATCTCTGTGGCAGATTTAGATCTGGGTTCATAGTAAGAATGACAGAGGTCTATGACGTGTTTCTGACCTGGTTCACAGGGTAAGATCTTCCAGCGGGCTGGTGGTTGGGGGGTTTACACCAGGGGTTCATACCAGGGTTTCATGTCAGGGGTTCAAGGTTCACTGACCTGGGGGTGTCTAGGAGTATATGACATGTGGGTTCATACCAGGGTTTCATGTCAGGGGTTCAAGGTTTGCTGATTAATTTTTTTAATCAGTTTCGATACACCATTTTAATCACTAGGATATACGAGCACGGAGCACCCCCTTTTTTTATTCACGAGGTCACCTAGAACCATTTAATCTCATCACAGCATCACTCATGCATCGAGCTGCCATTATACACCCGTAACTAAATAAGCCCATTGCATCAGGGTTGGTCGCATCAAATCTCAATACTAATCACCAGCTTCATGGATCCATCGAGACACTTTTGTAAGCTCAATACCAACAGCCACAACCTTTTTTTCGAAACACACCGTTTGAGCATATTAAGTTCTCAACCACTCTTACTGATTTTTTTTAATCAGCTCTGACATAAACTTTGTTTATATCACCTCAACGACCAACGCTATAAGGTTTCTCAGCTTTAGTGGCATCTGTTTATCCACTGATTTAATCAGACTCAACCTGTTATCTCAACTACTTTGAGTTTCCAAAACTACCACCACCTCATCCTTTTTCTCGATTCACGTCGAGTAACAACTTCATCTACAAATCTTAACATTCAATCCCAACAGCAATCTCATCTACTTATTCTTGAAGCTCAACACTAACCTTACCAGAACACTTTATTAGCTTCTTTGAAGCTAATACTAACATCTCCCATCAGCTTTAATTCAAGCTGGGCAACCGGCTGACTTTTAATCAGTTCCACCACTTTCTTAATCATCAAGAATAAATATTCTTCACAAATCCAACAACACAACAACCTCCTTAATAATAACCGCAATAACACCTAGTCGAATTACTCGAATCACTAACCAAAAATACTTCACGCCATTCTTCAAATAAACAATCGAATTTATTTTTAATTAAAAAAAACTTCATTTTTGTGGCCACAAAAAATCAATCTCCTTTTTTTTCGGATTGATTTTAAGTTGGGATTCGTGATGTAGTATTTTGTGTGGGATTAATTTATGAATCTCGATTTGGTTTTCTGGTATTGTGTCGATTTGTGATGGATTTGATTTTGATAAGGAGTAATGGATTCGGTGAAATGAATAGAAGATTTAGGTGTGGATCTGAGAGTTATAAGGTGAGGAGATATAGAGATGAAGGTGACGGTAGGAGTATGAGAGAGAAGGAATCCGATATATGTTTTTATTGTTTAAGGATGGTGAGTGGGATATTTGTTTGTTTATGGTCGGTGGTGGTGGGTGGATAAGGTTTTGGTGGGTATGGTTTTAGCATATAGTCAATATCAGTGTTCATCTCCCCCTCAACAAACTGCTACTGCTATAGCAGTTTTTGACCATACTGATGAGTTTGACTATGCTGAAAAACATGTTATTAGCAGCCATTCGAACGGATCTGGATAGAGAAAATCCAACCCGCTCTGATACCACTTGTTGGTCCACTAATCTTGTGCACATATCGAATCTATAAAGAACAATGAAGAACAATGTACACAATTAACCAATTGACTAACTAATAACACAAGCTTGTACTTTTCATCGTATGTATATCTTATTAATAATGAATCAACAAATATACATGTGTTGCCCGGTTGTTTGCGGAATAACAACCGGGGGATGATGACAAACTAAACTCCTATTGTTACAAGGTAGAAAAGAACCAATGGGAGGAGGAAATCCTAACACTAACACTATGTGTATTTTGGTGGTGGAAATCTCTACGAAACTCTAAGTCATGAGACCACTATATATAGTGGGAAAGTGAAGCTTCCTTTGGAAGCTTCAATAAAGTCAAGTAACCCCCTTGCACTTTATATTCTTCTTTTTTCATTAAGGAAGTTCCCACTATGTCTTCAGTATAAATACTTTAGGTCTTCATATCAGAGATGGTCTTTAGGAGTTAGTGAGTCATTGTCATTACTCACTAACTCCATCATCCTGATCTTGGTTCTCGTCTTCACTGGCTCAGATCCGCTGCAGTAGTGAAGGAGTCTCTGTGGACTTCTGAGAACATCTTGAGGATGAATCGGTAAACTATCATGAGTTTACCGACCTATAAAATACTTAGGGTATATTTCATTCAAATCAGTACAGGGACAATTTAGGCTCTAAATTGGCCCAACAACAATTAAGGGTTTGGAATGTAATTCATAATGAATTAGGGTGTAATTAAGGTTTACACATTGTTATTCGGAAGTTTGGGTCCTTGGTTTAAGGTTTAACATTGGTTTGAAGTGAAATTGGGAAGAAAACCTAGACGGATTAGGGTATCTAATGATCTAGGGTTCAATCCTTATTTAAACCATTAGTCTCACCTTATCTAATGACCTAAACTCATTTTATATCTTAAAAATTGTGTTTAAGGTATCCAAAGAGTTTTTACACATGGTTTGATGAGTTATATAGGGTAATCATATCTTAGGTGCAATTAGGTCAAATTATAATTCCATGCTTAAATGACTTGTACATTGTGCATTATTAAGTTATAAATTGACTTGAGATTAAATTATAACCTTAATATGATACTTAGTTGAGTTTTATTATTGTTTGTGAAATATTAGACTCTAATTCAATGTGAAATAGATTCTATGTGCTAATCTAGGTCACTAGGCATCAATACTTGTACTTAGATCTGAAGGGTGTGTACTTAGTGTTCTTGGATGAAATTGTACTTCTAAGTGATACTTTATAACTTGTACATATGTCCTTGAGATTCATACATAGGTGTTATGTAGTTGCATTACTTGAAATTTGGGTTTACAAGAGATTTCTAGGGTTTCTAAGGCTCTTTGATGATTTAGGGTATCATAGTTAAATTTGAGATGTTCTTATTTATAATATATTCATAATATTAATTTTTAGAATTCAAACTTGATATATACATACTGTTTGTAACATATAGGCACATTTTGAAGTGGCAGTTGAGATTGTGTGAACCGATATAACTTGCTCACTAGTTGCCATTAGTTTAATCACTGGAATCAGTGAAATCTAGAAATCAGACTTATTTCACCATTAGAGAGAATCCACTTTATCCATTTCAATCTTTGTCATCGAAGGAAAAAGGGCTAGAATCATTTCTCCATTGGGGAGATACCACTTTTGAAATGAAAGATGAACTCTTCGAAGGGAAAAGTTCAAGTGTGAAATAACAGCTATATTGGCATCGACTATGTCTCTCATCGGTTCTCCAGCATGCCAGTTCATTCAGTATCGAAGTCAGCTAGCCTTCATTCAATCTAGGTAAAAATTTCTTAGTGAATTCAACTATTTATTTATTGAAAATTAAAGGATGTTATAGTCTCTACCCCTTATATGAAATCTCGTCCCGAGACTTAGCTAGACCTAGAAGTTTGAGTAGAAAATAGATGCGGATATTTAGCACGGATTTGATCTTCACGTTCCCAAGTATATCCAGGTCCCCTTTTCGAGTTCCGTCGTACTTTTACTATTGGGATAAGGCTCTGCTTCAATTGCTTGATCTCTTTAACCATGATTTCCGTAGGCTCTTCCAAGAAATTCAATTTATCGTCACGTTGAAGCTCTTTCATTGGTATGATGAGATTTTTTGTCAAATAAGCATTTCTTTAGATTTGAAACATGAAAGGTATCGTGAACATCACTAAGCTCTTTAGGAAGCTCAAGTTTCTTTGCCATAGGGCCAATCCTTTTGAGAATTTTGAATGGTCCAATATACCTTGGATTAAGTTTTCCTTGCTTTCCGAATCGAATAACATCTTGAAGAGGTGATACTTTTAGCATATCACGATCTCTAACTTGAAATTCTAAAGGTTTATGTCTAGCATTAGTGTAACAACTTTGTCTATCTTGTGCAACTTGTAATCGCTATCGAATTTGAATGATCTTTTCAGTGGTCTCATGAATTATCTTTGGTCTTGTCAGTTGAACATCTCCAACTTCGGCCCAGCAAATAGGCGAGTGACACTTTGTTCCATAAAATGCTTCGAAAGGCGATGCTTTGATACTAGCATGATAATTGTTGTTGTAAGAGAATTCTACCAAAGGTAGATGTTTCTCCCATCATTTTTCTGAAATCTATTATGCAAGCTCTAAGCATATCCTCGAGAGTTTGGATCGTTCTTTCACTTTGTCCATCTATTTGAGAATGATATGTTGTACTCATGTCGAATTGAGTTCCTAAGGCATTTTGCATCGACTTCCAAAATCTAGATGTAAAGTGACTGTCATGATCTGAGAAGATAGACATAGGCACTCCGTGTTGAGAGATTACATCTATAATGTACAATCTCGTAAGAGTTTCCTTACAATCGGTCTCTTTAATAGGAATGAATCGCGCATATTTAGTAAGACCATCGACAATAACCCAGATGCTGTTAATATTTCAATTTTTAGTTCGTTATTCCCAACTCAATACGAATTGATTGTCCAATAGAAATCATATTAAGTAATTGTTTTTGGTGTTAGATTTTATAAAATTTTGGTAATATAGGTCTAATTATCACAAAGCACGTAAAAATGTGAAATATGATCTCTACGTATCCGTACTACACTAAAACAAAGTGCACATACCACATTTATTGCTAAATGTACAAGTAATCAATGCTCAAGATATTAAATTGCTCAAATTGTAAATTTCATAAAAGTAAAAGGACTGAAAATGTAAATTCAAAAATTTAAAGGACTTAAAATGAAAAATATAGCAAACTATAACCAAAATGTAACAACTTACCAAACTATCCTAACTGAAATGTAACAATCTAACAAATCTGGGGACTATCTTGCAAAACCTAAAAAGTATTAACTATTTAAAACAGATTATAACAAGTCCTAAAATCCAGGGACTAACAAGACTTAACCAAAAATGGGCACTCTAGGTTCAATAAGCTATAGCAAGAGCAATAAGCCACCAATTAAGCTGAGGTTTGTTCTAAAAGTCTTAAAATCCAAATTCACTTAGTCAGTTCGAAGGAATTAAGCTAAAACCTCCAATAAGCCAAATAAGCACTTCTTGAATAAGCACTTTTTAAGAGAACAGCTTATTGGGATAAGCACTTAAGCTGATTTGCTCAAAACATGACCTATAGGCCAAATAAGGAAGACCTATTCAAGAAAATCTCAAAAAGCACAACAGAATAAGCCAATAATTCAAATAAGCTATTTTGGGCTTATGTTGACCAGGCGTTGACCAAGTTTGACCAACTTTGACCTAAGTCTAATCTTATTTTCTCAGCTTTTCAAACAAGTTTGTGAAAGAAAATTACAACTTTTATGAAAGAAATAAGCAGATATGAGAATTCTGTTAAGTTAAGTTCACAGAAACTTGCATTTGCTCTAGTGTTTATTCTATGGAAATTTTCTAGCTGAATATTGAGAACTGTATAGTCTACCTTATATGTCTAGAAAGTTGGGATTATAAGCTATTCTCAAAAACCAATTTCAATTCCTAACACCAAGTAAATATTTGGCAAGCATTTGAATTTGCCATGTTTTTTGTTGTTTAACTGACCCAAAATTGTTAAGGACTATTTTTCTTTTTGACCTTACAGTTTGACTCCAAAACTTGCACACTAACTTGTACTTAGCTAGTGAGTAAATGTCAACAAACTCCACTCAAAAACACTGGCTAAATCTCAAAGATCACACTGATCCAAACACTAGTTATGAAGCTGAATAAGAGAATTATAAAGGACTAATGAGCTAAAGTCTATGAATCAAACAACACCTAATCAAACTATATCAGAGCAACCAAAAGTAACATATAGCATGCAGTTACAAATATTTTTATCTAAAACTAAGAATTGAGCATGGCAGTTGCATTTTAAAGGAAAACTAAATAGGAAATGAGTACTTTTTAGCTTTAGGCCTCCTTTAATGGAGAAGTGAAACGCTGAGCTCACTTAGCTTTTAACCACCACCCAATCAACTATCTATAATCAGCTAATCACCAACATCCTCCATAAACCATCATCATGATCAATCTGTCTCTGTCTGAATAGGCTTAATGACCAAAACTGGCTATGAAATGTAAAAGAGTACTTCTGATCAACTGAAATGCTTCCAAATCAATCAAACACACTCCATTGATCAAGTTTGATCAATGGAATCAACAAGTAACAGTGTATAGTCAGAATGCAGTAATGAAGTAGAAGGAATTTGAGTGAAATGAACTTGAGAATTTTATTAATGGTGAGAAACGGTTACAACTGTATTAACTAACTAACAAACTATCTCAAAGTGGTTTTCAATCACTTTGAGAAGTTTCTAACTACTAAGTGATAACAGAATAGAGAGAGAATTAAGGAGTGTGTGTGTTTTCACACTCTAGCTACATGATTACAAATGAACTAGCTAGGGGTATTTATAGACTTGAGAATGAGAGTTGGTGAAGTGTTGTGACGTGTTGCAACCAATCAGGGACTCCCAAGTGTCTTCATTCTTCCAATTATGATTTGCAGGTCTTGAATAATTTTGGGCTTTTCTTTATGAGTGAGTTTCAGTTTAATTAGATAAGTGAGATGGATTCGTCTCATGATTACGAGTGTTTTTCGTGTAGAAATCTCCTTGTGATCTTCACTCAATCTCTGGCTTTGATCTAGGCTTGGAAGGTCCACGTGTCAACTTGTTATTAGTGGAGAGAATGTCACATGGATTTTTATCCATAAGCATACTGATAATTATTGCATGGCGCCTTGTGATTGGTTTAAAAGGAGTAAGTGGTGGCACTGTTGAGATACTGGCTCATTAATAGCCAGTCTTCTTCTTTTTTTCATTAAATAAGCCAGTCAACGATCCATGTTTATTATTTATTGGCTTGTGATTGGCTAAAATAGGTTTCACTCGGATCATGTCTTTTATAACTTCCAAAAGTGGTAGAAATGGTCCTCCAAGTTGGTAGTTTATGTTTTAAGCATAGAAACTTTTCAATCTTGTCATCTTTGACCCTTTTGACTTTTATCTTGGACATAATGATCCCTTGACTTGTTGACTTGAACTTTGACCAGATTTGACTATCTTCTTGACTTTTCCATCTTGTCACTTTTAATTCCTCAACTTTGTAAGTTATCAAGAAAGGTCCTTTGACTTCTTTTGACTTGTCAACTTTTGTCCTTCTTTTGTCTTTTCTTCATCAAATATGACTTGAATTCCATGTTTGTTTCACATTTGTATATTTTTTACCTACACAAGCACAAACAAAAAAGAATACCCATACTACTACTTTTTCACATTAAAATCATGTATTTTAATTTGTGTTTTAGGGTTAAATATGATATAATTGATATGAGATTTCACTCATATCAGGTGTCATGTCCATTTGATGTCTTAGGTAACTTAGTAACGAAATACATCATTATTATCTCCCTTTTCCATGTAGGAATTTCTAGTCATATCAGTAATCTGGATGGATTTTGATACTCTGCTTTAACTCTAGCACACATCAAACACTTGCTAACGTATTCAGCTACGATTGCCTTTATATTAGGCCACCAATAGAGTTTCTTCAGATCTTGATACATCTTGTCAAAACCAGGATGTATGGAATACTTCGATTTATAAGATTTGTGCATAATCAAGTCTCACAAATTACCAAAGGCAGGTAACCAACTACGATTCTTGATACCACAAGTTCCATCGGGACGTACTTCAAACTCTTTGTCCTTTCCTCGTAACTTCTCAGCTTCTACATTCTCCTATTAAGTGCTTCTTTTTAGGCTTCGAGAATTTAGGAAGGTAATTTTAGGTGAAGAGCTATCATTAAAGATCTAACTTGTAACGGTTTAATACTCTCTTTTTTACTCAAAGCATCAGCTACCACATTGGCTTTTCCTAGATGATAACGAATTTCCCAATCGTAATCAGTAAGTAATTCTAACCAACATCGTTGTCTCATATTCAATTCTTTCTAATGAAGAATATATTGAAGACTCTTATGATCAGTAAATATTACACACTTTGTACCGTAGAGGTAATGTCTCTAGTTTTAAAGGGCAAATATCACCGCTCCTAATTCTAGATCATGGGTAGTATAATTCTTCTTATTAGGTTTAAGTTGTCTTGAAGCATAACCAATAAGTTTATTTCTTTGCATAATCACTGCTCTCATTCCTTGAATAGATATAGATGCACCACAGTAAACGATAAAGTCATCGTTACCTTCTTGTAATGCTAGAATAGGTGTTTAACATAACTTTTGTTTCATCGATCTTTTCCCCAGATAAAGGTCTTATTCTTCTGAGTCAATTCATTCAAAGCTTTAGCATTTTTTGAAAACCCTTTAATGAATCTTCGATAATAACCAACAAGTACTAAGAAGTGTCTTATTTCTGTAGGTGTAGTAGGAATAGTCCAATTCTTAACTGCTTTGATCTTTGCAGGATCCACACGAACTCCTTGGCTATCAATACATGCCCTAGAAATTGCACAACATTAATCCAAAATTCGCATTTCGAGAATTTAGCATACAACTCCTCCTTCTTAAGTAATTCGAGAATTATACCAAGATGCTTGGCATGTTCTTCCTTATTACGAGAGTAGATAAGAATATCATCGATAAACAAGATCATAAGTTTATCTAAGTAAGGCTTACACACTCTGTTCATGAGGCCCATGAATACAGCTTGTGCATTGGTTAAACCAAATGGAATTACTTGAAATTCATAGTGTCCGCATTGCGTCCTGAAAGCAATTTTAGGAATATCTTCCTCCTTAACTCTTAGAGCATGATAACCTGAACGTATATCAATCTTCAAATATACGCTCGATCCTTGCAGTTGATAAAATAAATCGTTGATTTTGGGTAATGGGTAACTATTATTCATATTAAGTTTGTTTAACTCCGATAATCGATACACATTCTAAAAGATCCATCTTTTCTTTTTGACAAATAAGACCGGAGCTCCCCACAGCGAAATATTTGGTCGAATAAATCCTCGTTCGTCAATTCCTGAATCTGACATAAAATCTCTTGCATGTCTGAAAGCGCTAATTGATAAGGGCAACCGGTGTCGCTCCTAGAATCAAATCAATTTGAAATTGACACACAAGTGGTAAACCTGGTAACACTTCAGGAAATTCTTTAACCACTGGAATATCGTCTAGTCGCTTCTCGTCTTGCTCATTCCCTATAATTTGAGCTAAGAAAACTTGACAGCCTCGAGATACGTACTTATTGATTTTTTGGCACGATATGAGGTTTACTCGAGTTTTACTCCGATCACCATGGACAATCAAAACTTCACCATTAATAGGAATATGAAAAACTTTCTCGTCACATAGTATTTTAGCATGGTATTTAGATAACCAGTCCATCCCAATGACAACATCAAAAATACCGAGCTTAATTGGCATAAGGTCGATTTCAAAAGATTGACGTAATAAAGTTAAAATGCATCCTCAAATAACAGTATTAGTGCTAACTATTTTCCCATTGGCCATTTCTATATCATACTTAGTATTTATCAAAACAGTCAGAACATTTAGCTTAGCATCAAGTTTAACAGTTATGAAACTTCTGTCAGCTCCTGAGTCAAATATTACTTTAACCAGATGTTGATTTAGATGAAACATACTATAACTGTGTTCTAATCTTGTTGAGCATCGTTTAGCAAATAGACTTTTCCTCGGCTATTGCTCTCTTTTCGGTACTCGTTCCTAATATGCCCCTTTTCTCCACAGTTATGGCAAATCATCGTTACTGGTATTTGATTGCTCCCAGTAGCCAGTCCTTTGCTTCTATAGTTCTTTATCTGTTGTCACATTCTACCACAGCTTTGACACATAAAGTGCAATATCCGGTATGGTATATGGCACATCTATGTCATAAGGTAAGTCTTCCAGTATAACCATTGCTTGAAGTTACAACATAAACTTTAGAAATATATTGTCTTTTGTTTTGTTGTTGACGATGATCATAGCCTTGTTTATGGTTGCGATAATTATTCCATTGGAAATTATGATTAGTAGGAAAGCTCCTCCTATCATCAAACTTTCTCTTGTTATTAAATGTCTCTTACACAAGAGTAGACTTTATTACCTGATCATTAAACCTTTGAGTAATGGTGATGACTTTCTCTAAATTTTGGGGTTTAGAGGTTGTAACATTTCCTTCTATACTTCTGGGCAATCCTCCAATAAAAGCTTCCATTAGTTTTTTAGTATTAGGCACCATATTAGGACATAATAATGCTAGTTCCTAGAATCTTCGGATATAAGTTTTAATATTATTATCTTTTACTGCCAGATTATAGAATTCTTCCTCCATCTTTCGGGTCTCATTTCGAGGACAATACTTCTTAATCAACAGCTTCTTAAATTCACTCCAGGGAGTCTGATAAGCTTGTTATATTCCAATGGGTTGAGCATAGACATTCCACCAGGACAAAGCTTCCTCAATCAATGAACCCGTAGCAAATTTAACCTTGCAATCCTCAGTACAGTCACTACGAATAAATATTGATTCAGTTCTCTAGAACCATCGAATAAGTCCACAATTCCTTTAGATCCTTTATGGTTAAAAGGCTGACAATTCATGAAATCCTTATAAGTACACTTCTTTGCCACATGGACTTCTCTTTTCACAGGATTTCCAGTACTTGTACCAGCTACATTGGTGGCTTGTGCTTGCAAAGCTGCAATCACACTCTCAGCAACCAATTGCCTAGTTTCTTCTGGAGTCATATTAATAGTTGCAAATATTGTTGATTTCGTATGAGCCATTCTCTCAACATTTACAAAGTAACACGAGATAAAGATGATATTGTTGTTTAAGATATTCATACATACGAGTTTGAAATCAATTAACATATCATATGACAACGAAAAAATTCTATTTCTTGCGATAGATATTTGTTTCTCACAAACAAAATAAGGAATTTATATATGAGGATTCATAACATGAATCACGATAAAAATGAAATGAAACGAGATGAGATTACAAGATTTGAGAATGAAAGCACACTTTTTATTTATATAACAACTCGTTGTTTATAGTTACACGAAAAGCTTCTTTGTCACATAAAAAGAAACTATACATATATATAAATTGAAAGTAGATTCTAGGCTTAGTTTCTCATTTTGATCTCCTTAATCCTATCCAAGGTAAACCCTAAATCAGATTGTTGGGTAGTCTTAAGATCATCGATGAGAGTCTCCAAATTAAGCCCAGTTCTCACCAATCCTTCTTTTAGTTCCGCATTCTCGTGATTCAGCCTCGTCATATTAATCTCATATTGGTGCATCTTTTTGCTTAGCTTGATGTTGTGGCGTCGAGTCACGTCTAATTTGTACTCAAGCTGGATAACATGCTCTTGGGTGTTCGCCCTTCCTTTTATTAGGATTCTAATATTTCTTTCTATTTTCCTAAAAGTCTGCAAGGATATTTCGTCAAGGTGACTCGCAATTTCAGTTAATTGCTTGTCATGTTTTTCCATTATCCTTGCTTTAGAAACTTCTCTTTCTTCATACGGCTCATCACGGCTTCAATTAGGAGAGGAATAAAGATCTTCGGGGAGAAGAAAATGCGACGTGGGTGATAGTGTATTGTTCATCATATTATTTTGGCGTGCAAATTATTCTCGCACTTCAGGATCATCATAATAGGATAAAGCAGGAACACGCACATCTGAGGAGATGTGGTGTAGGTAGGGATTTCTCGCTCATCATCTGAGACGATAATATACGCAGAGGTAGACATATCCTTGTAATATTTTTATAATAAAATAACATAGTTTATTCTAATGAAGGGATAAAAACTTACACTGGCACTGGTGATGGCTCAATGGTCTTGAAATCTTAAGAGTATAGTTATAGTTTAAGAAAATTATTATTCTCTATAACCGTAGGCTTTGATGCCAATCTGTAACACCCCCATTTTTCACATATAGGAGCGGAAGCTAATCTGGGTATTACTTTCAAGGTATCATAATCACAATAATAGAAAATGGCTCAAAGAGACATTTTATTGAAAAGTGCTGTTATCATTCATTATTTATCAGAGTTTTAAATAAAACAACTGTGTAAACACTTTACATTGCAGGTTCCCAAAATCTAGTTTTATTTAGTAGAATGATAACACTTTAAGACTACACCATGCTTAGCCGCCAGTCGTTATTCACCTGATACATATGCTTAAAAGTCCACACAAAGGTTGAGAAAATAAACATAATTTGATAATTGAGAGAAGTGCAAAAATCATCCCTGTGGTATGTCGAAAAATCGAATTACATCCTTCGTTAACTTTTTGGACAACAGCCATCCCTCCGTTAGTGCGCGGGGCACAATACATCCCTCATGGACTAACGGTGCAAATGTTTTCTCGTTAAAAATTAACAAAGTCTAAAAGAGAGGGTATTCTTGTCTTTTTCCTTTCCCAGAGATGTATTGTGAACCTTATCATAAATAGTTTAAAAAAAAAATTTATTTTTGAAAAAATGATAATTTCAGAAAAAATAAGTTTTATTTTCTCGAAAAAAATAATTATTTTCGGAAAAAAAAGTTTTATTTTCTAAAAAAAATTATTTTCGAAAAAAAAAATTATTTTCGGAAAAAAAAGTTTTATTTTCTAAAAAAAAAATTATTTTCGAAAAAAATAATTACTTTCGGAAAAAAAAGTTTTATTTTCTAAAAAAAATTTATTTTCGAAAAAAAAAATTATTTTCGAAAAAAAAATTATTTTCGAAAAAAAAGTTTTATTTTCAAAAAAAAAATTATTTTCGAAAAAAAAGTTTTATTTTCGAAAAAAAAATTATTTCCCGAAAATAAAACATATTTTTTCGAAAATAAAACTTTTTTTTCCGAAAATAAAACATATTTTTTCGAAAATAAAACTTTTTTTTCTAAAATAAAACTTATTTTTTAGAAAATAAAACTTTTTTTTCCGAAAATAATTTTTTTTTCGAAAATATTTTTTTTTTCGAGAAAATAAAACTTATTTTTTCTGAAAATAATTTTTTTTTCAAAAATAAATTTTTTTTTTGAAACTATTTATGATAAGGATCACAATACATCCCTGGGAAAGGAAAAAGAAAAGAATACCCTCTCTTTTAGATTTTGTTAATTTTTAACAAGAAAACATTTGCACCGTTAGTCCATGAGGGATGTATTATGCCCCGTACACTAACGGAGGGATGACTATTGTCCAAAAAGTTAACAAAAGATGTAATTCGATTTTTCAACATACCACAAGTATGATTTTTGCACTTCTCTCTTGATAATTTGAATACAAGTATGACTCTTGGGCCAGGTTGGTATACATTCATCATTTTGTAACTTGAAACATTCCAGACTCTCTGAACACAAACCAACTTCATCTCCTACCAATCACCACCTTCATCGGCGACCTTCATCATTCAACGTCGACCACCAGCATTCACCGGAGACCACCAGCATTTACTTTGACCACCAGCATTCACCGGCGACCACCAGCCTTAACCGGCGACCACCCGCCTTCACCAGCGGCCATAAACGACAATTCAACCACCATAATCATCACCAATCACGCTGATCACATGTACTCCATCAAAAATCACGCTGATAGTCATTATCAAAAACGAAAGTCCTCCTAATCAACCACGTAATCGTTTTTCCTTTATTATTGATTTAATTAATTATATAATTGTGAATTATTATGAATATGAAGTTATTATATATAATCTTTTAAATTGTAAATATGTCATCCTTGAATGTATGGATTACGAATTAGTCTTGATTCTTATATGTGACTTAATTAATTTGCGTAAAGTGTAGAATATAACAAAAATTAAGGTTAGTAGAGTATCATCGTCCGTGAAAAGTATTGTAAGAGTATTACACTAAAGTAAGTTTTGATGATTGAAGTTTAATTAGAAGCATCTGTACGCATACAAAAGTTTAATTAGAAGCATCTTCGCGCTTGCAGAAGTTTAATTAGAAGCATCTTCGTGCGTTCATAAGTTTAATTAGACGTATATTCGCGCATGCAGAAGTTTAATTAGAAGCATCTTCGCGCGTTCAGAAGTTTAATTAGAAGCATCTTCACGCGTGCAGAAGTTTAATTAGAGTATCTTAAGAAGTTTGGTTAGAGTATCGTCACTTGTGTAAACATCAACAAGGAATAAAATGTTTTGATTTTATTAGAGGAATTTCTATTGATTGAAATACTAATGATACATGTGACAAAGTTTATACGAGACTTGTCTAAGGAATTGACTAAACTAATTCTACCCCTTTTTCGTTTTTGAAGCTTAGGTGAGAGGTGAGTTTGGATCGAAGACATGGTTTCTTCTGGTGGGTTATATAGTAAATTTCAAGTTTAGGCAGGCTCATATTGCCACATCTAATTCTATTGGTGATGATTTGCAGAACGACCAACACGAACCTTCTTGAAATTTTTCTGTAGGAGCGTCCGAAGATTAGAATGTAAACTTGGCGGTTTTACCGAGTTTTGGTTTGTATGTGGAAAGCTCTGTTACCGCAATATAAATATGGTGTAAAATGGCACAAGTAAAATTTCACCTTCTTTAAGTTATATTACCCTAATTCGTCAAATTTTGTTTTCTAATAGTACTTGTTTACTTGCCTAAATTATGGACAGTTAAATCAGATTGTAACTTCAACTCCGGGCAAGTTGTCCGTTCATCAGCTGGGGATGTCGCCAATTGTGTTGCAGTGTCGGCTTCAACATGGGTTGAACCAAATGGGAAGTGCACTATCACGTTTTCCATAAGCATGGTAGGAGCAAGCAGTTTTATGAAATGGCCACATTTTAATACCAGGCAGTTACAAAACCACTTATATCCGTTATTAGACTTGATAGAATGTAGGGTTTGAGCTTATGTATGTAATCAACCACTTGTTGTCTCATTTGCTTTGAGCCAGCCACATGATTGCTGGTATATATATGACTTTTTGAAATTCTTCAGGGAAAGTGAGTGATGAGTTTAGGGATTTTTTGGAGACTATTCTTCCTAAAGTTAAGGAAGGTACGAAGCCCAAGTACAGCTTAGGAGTAAGCGATTCAAAAATTGGGTCTCACAACTTTGAAGAAACTAATATCCCATGCCGAATCAATGAGTTTGTTCTTGAGCTCATTCGTGGTATTCGTTTGCTTTTCGACACGTTCATCAAGAATCTCAAGGTTTGATTCTGTTTTTGCAGCTTCTTTTTCTCATAGTTGGTATTGCCCATACTTCCAGTAGGGTGGAGCTAATAGGTTCTCTAGAAAGCATAAACAAGTTTGAGAAGCTGATAAAATGTGGTCTATTAGAGGTACACTATAGACAATGACTTTGTTATAAAGGGTTTAATCACGGCCCCCTGTTTGCGTCTATCAATTGTATCGTGATATTATTTTTGTCACATAATGTCGGTGAGGTTAATATATCCTGTTTCAGGCGGATGCTGGTGGCTCCCCAACACCGGTTGCCAGGGGTTCAGCAATGCACTTTCTACTGCAAGCGTGGAACAAGTTCAGATACAAGTCCCAAATGAAAAGGTATTTTTCTAACTCTTTAATATATTTTTTCATATGTCCTTAGGATGAAACATTTATATCTCTTCTAGTTTATAACTGTTAGTCTTTTTTTATGCTTAGGTTGCGGTTATTATTGGCAAAGATGGAGAAACTATTAAAAACATGCATTCAAGATCTGGAGCTCGCATTCAGGTTGTTAATATAGCATGAAACAACTCTTACATCTGTGTGAACTCTCAAGAAAGCATGTAAAATGGATTTTATTTTGCTTAAATGTACTTTAGATGATTCCCCAACATTTTCTTGAGGGAGACCAGTCTTAAGAAAGAACAGTTCGAATCAGGGGGGATATGAGGCAGATTGAGATTGCTAGAGAGCTGATCAAGGAATCAATGATTCAGGTTTGTCTCGCATTCCATCCTAGACTTTGAAATATGCGACTGTAGATTAATATTTCTGGCATGTGCATTCTGTTTCAATTTCTTGGTAATATGTTGGAACCTTTGTGTTTTTTTGTTCATGTTATTGAATTAGTGACATAGGCATGTTGATCATAGGGGTAGGTGGAGGTATATTTTTTATGTATGATGCAACAGAAGGCACCATTCTTCTCTCCTCGGGACCTGGAAGGCTTGCCTTGCGTCGTACCATACATGTATCACTCATATTAATATATCTATAATTTAGATTTGAAAGTTAAAACAGTGTTTTCCCCTTATGTTCATATATATTCCCAACGTTGGCAAAATGGGTAGTTCGAGTGGGTTGGGCAACGGGTCAGAACATAAACCTCTAGGGTTTCACTATGCATGCTCAAATACATGCTCAATTTTAGGTATCCCTTGAACCTTATTAGAATTCTCTATTAAAAATGTTTTAATTTTGCCAAATCGGTGGGATGAAAGGAAGGTTTGATGACGAGTTACAATGCTAGAGGTTGAGTTGAACCTATTTAGGAAGCTATATTTTGTAACCAATAATGAAGAGTTAGATATCAAGACTTGGTAACGATTTTTAAGAAGATGGTGCGGTGAGGGATAAAAAGATTGATGTCACTGCTAGCGATTGTTGATTATCCTTTTGGTGTCAATGCTTATAGAACCCAAAAGAAAAAAATGTAGCACATTGTAAATTTTGACATGTTTTTTTTCATAAATGTTTCTATACCGGATTAACTGGTAAATGAACGGGTCGAAATTACTTTATCCATATTAACTTTTCATACTTGACTTGATATAAATGGGGCAATTGGCAGTTGCATTATCGGCATTGAACTTGCAGAAGATACGAAGTAGTTCGAGATCGATGCCAGCTATCTAAAACACCCAGCTTACAAATCATCGCCTAGAGGAAAATTGAAGTTGAGAAAATTCTTGCAGGAATTAGGTCACTGATTTTGTGCAAATAGTTCTAGAATCCTGATAAGATCTGGAGTTATTAATTATGGAATTATTATTAAATATGTATTAAATAGTTTTATTTATTTATTAGATATGTTTTATTTAGGAAAAGATTATGATCCGACTTGTTCTACAAGAATAGTATTACTATATAGGGTGATCAGGGCTGTAATCTCATCATGCTGAATATTATTATGGATTATTGATTTCGTGTCAATTATTGGGAGAGCTTATTCGACCTCTCAAACGTCGATTATTCTATCTTTATTATTCTGTTATCTTTGTATCGATCCAGCTCTTATCAATTGGTATCAGAGCTAGCCCTACCTTACGAGGTTCCAACACTCGGAGTGGTGGCCTATGGAGTGGTGGCTTGGACCCAAAGGGGGTGCCAACCGTGACCAACATAGCCGTGACCAACGAGCTCGGAGTGGTGGCCTATGGAGTGGTGGCTTGGACCCAAAGGGGGTGCCAACCGTGACCAACATAGCCGTGACCAACGAGGACGTTGGTTCTTCAAAGGGTGGGGTAATGTTATGATCCCACATCGGCCATGTATGGGAATGGTTGATGGTTTATAATGTCCAGGTGTCCCCTCCTCAAACAAGCTAGCTTTTTGAGTGAGTTCTACGCTTGGGACTTATAAACCGATTACGAGCCTAGTATGGGATAGGTTCGTATCAATTAATTGATAAGAGCTGGATCGATACTAAGATAACAGAATAATAAAGATAGAATAATCGACGTTTGAGAGGTCGAATAAGCTCTCCCAATAATTGACACGAAATCAATAATCCATAATAATATTCAGCATGATGAGATTACAGCCCTGATCACCCTATATAGTAATACTATTCTTGTAGAACAAGTCGGATCATAATCTTTTCCTAAATAAAACATATCTAATAAATAAATAAAACTATTTAATACATATTTAATAATAATTCCATAATTAATAACTCCAGATCTTATCATTACTCGCCCCGCAAAAACATCTTGTCCTCAAGGTGTTGCTCCAAAATCTTGCCTCACGTGATTCCGGGATCCCATGTTCTTCGTTGTAAGCCTTTTGCATGCTTCACGTGCATGTAGCAGTCCTCCAATATCTTGTTAAGCTTCTTGAGATTTCTTATGCGCACCTGTAGTTGTTCATAAGATCCACAACTTTCAAATCCAGTGCCAAGTGAGGTACCTAGCTTTGTAGGTTTTCTGGTTCGGGCATGTGCCACCACCAACTTATTCCGAAACAGCCTTGCCTTGATCTTCCTGTTAGGAATCCGTTGATTTAGTTGGACCCCTAAAGAATCTGTACCATCTTGCTTTTTTTCCACGGCCTCTGAATCTGACCCAAGATGAATATCTCCACCACATGTTTCTGTTGTGGCAAGTTGTATTGGAAACCTTACAATTGCCTCATCAGGACATGGAACCACCACGTGTTCTTCAAGTGTTGATTCATCGGCACAATCTTTAGTGACAAATATTGGTGATGTAGTATTCAATGTTATATCTTTGGTTGCCTCCTGAGCTCTTTGTGTCGACTTTTGGATTGCCTCCAGAATTTTTTTTGTGATTCTCTGTTCCATTGCTGCAAATTGTTCTTGTGATTCTAACCTAGCAGCAGCCAACTTTTCCTCAAAACTCTTCCTATCATCAGCCATCTGTTTCTTAATCTGAGTAATATCTCCTTCAATAGCCTCAAGCCTCTTGGTGGTCGCCATTACGATCACTTTTTTTTTTTTTTTTTTTTTTTTTTTTTTTTTCTTCACAGAACCCTAGAATCGATTGCTCTGATACCAATTGATACGAACCTATCCCATACTAGGCTCGTAATCGGTTCACAAGTCCCAAGTGTAGAACTCACTCAAAAAGCTAGCTTGTTTGAGGAGGGGACACCTGGACATTATAAACCATCAACCATTCCCATACTTGGCCGATGTGGGATCATAACAAATCCATATCATTTCCCCTTACAATTTTGTTAGCTGCCAAACTATATTCTAGACACGGAAGTGACTAGAATGACATGACGTAAGTTGAGATCCTTAAACACTAGAATACCCGTTTACAATTCAAAGTTACCTTCAATAACATACATAGTTGTATTGTTCCTTACTTGAAACCTAAAATTTTAAATTAGAGTGATAGTTCAGTACAATGATTGGTTGATCAAGACGATGCTGATGGCCAGTGATTGTATTACATATTGAATGAAACACTTGTTAGGAAACTTGAATTTTAGGATATGGCTTTACCTTCTAGAAGAAATGTGCAGTTCCCATCTTCTCATCTTCTGAATATTGTTATATGACGTAAACAATCTTCTATGAAACACAAGCCTTTTTAATAAATATTATTTACTTTCTTTGGGAGCGGTACTTACATTTTTTAGAATGTATTATTTTCTTGATCTACAATGTCTCTGATTCATATTGAGCCAAGTGTTTTTATAGTGAAACTTGACAGATGCAGAGATATGAGACATAGCTTAGAGAATCCAAATTCACAGAATTAATGAATAAACACTTCGTAGCTAGTTCAGTTCCAAAAGGCATCCATTGTCTCCCCTTGTTGTAGACTCATGAGTACTCTTCAAATGCTCATGCATGAGACACAGTTGCCTTCACTAGAATTTCTTCCCATTCTTTCTGACAATTCCTACTACCACTTCATATAGTCAACTTACAATATCCTTACAGCATCAGTTGTGGACACTCCTGCTATCCGATCATCTTTGAAAGAACTCTCTTCCATGTGATAACCCACAAAAAACCTTATGAGGGCATGCATTCCTGGTTTGCCTTAAACCATGCCTCCCCTGCAATCATCGAAATGAAATTTATTCATCAATTTGACTGGTTGACCCGAGACAATGTTCCAGTTCTTGAAGCTATGGAAAGTAATTATGGTGTTCATAATTACTACTATGGCTAGAAGCCCCAAGTGCATATCGTTGCTGAATCATATTCGCATATATTTGCAGAGATAATCATATTAGCTGGTACACATGCTTTTCCTTCTCTTTAATTATAAGGACAGATATAAGAACCTAAAGTATATGCGTTCAACAAAGGGGTCATATTTGTTTTACATACTGGAATGAGAATCTATATTTCTATCAGTTTATATGTACACGTTTCAATTAGTAGTTCTATTTTTCCCAATTTAAGTAATCAGGTATGTATGAGATGTGTTAACTAAGTATTAGCCTATGATGATTATAGTATTCTGAACCATGTTCATGTATAAGGGATAGTTATTTTGGGATATATGAGTATTATTTAAGCAAAAGCAGTAACTATATTCATATTTGAGCTATTCTATGACTATTGTTGGATAGATTGCTCACTTCTTGAGCATCCATATTCAGTCTGATGGATGCTCCTACTTGTTGTCATTTGCTTTTTTCTACTTATTGTAACATAATTTTGTATGTTTTTAGCTGCCAAAACCACAACTGAGGCAGGTGCACAGTCAATTTCATGAGAAAATTGTACAGGTATGGATCATATGCCTTGATAAACTAAATTGAAGTTTTATGGGGCTGGTGTTACTTTCATTTATTGCCTATAAATGAATAGATGAAAATCTGTTGTGCTACATCTTACCATCGCAAATATAAGATTCTTGTCCGTTACATTAACGTCACCAGGACAATAGTTTGAAAATAGCAGAATAATGTGGTATTGATGTGGCCAAACACCATCCCTATGTACATACTTTTAAAGTTATGTTCGTTTTGCAGTGTAAACTCCAAAACTAACTTTATGAATATTATCAGCAATTTTTTAATGTCATCTCATGGCCTAGCATCTTTGAAGCTAATTATTAGAAGAATTTGGTTGCACATACTAAAATATTTCATTTTTTAATTTCAATATAAGTAAGAACACTCAGTTGATAATGAACTTTTATGGAGAAGCTACTTCTGATTCAAGCTTGACAGCAATAGATATATGCAAACTAATGTCCATAACTGTTTCATCTCGATTTTTTACAATAACTTCAGTTAATATTAGGCCCTCGTAGGCTTTATTCTCCCAAGTTTCTAACATGCTGGTACTTTATTCCTAAGACTAAGATGATTGTGGGTAACAAAGGGCTGGCGCCTGGCGGTTAGGCGAGACCTATGTTTGTGTAGTTTTTGCTTGATCCGCTATGGCAGGTGTAAGAAGAGACGTTTAATACAATTGGCGATAAAGGGATTTTGGAATAGTTGATTAAGTCGTTTCAGTTGTCTGTTCATCCTTGTTGAACTGTAGAACAAGGATACGAAATTTGTTCTTTAGAAAGTAGGTGGCTTCTGTTATCGGATGCTATTTTAATACAAGTAATCAGGCAGATGCAACCTCTAAAAAATTCTGCATGTACAAATTTTTGTATCAAATGATGGATTTCAAAGTTTCACCAACTCATATAGGATATGTAATATCTCTAAATCATTTTCTAATGAAGAGATATTAGAGCACCTGAGGTGACTTGAATGGAAAAATGGGTGGGGTGGTCATTCCTGGAACTCACAAAATGGTAACTGCTCAAGATTTTTGTTTACGAATTAACATAGTCATGCTAAATGAGCTAAGTTTTCCATGTTCCAAGATTTTAGGAAGAACAAGGATTGTATATAAGCCACAATATCAAGGTATGTCTACCCATCCAGATTACATACTTGTACATCTTTATTTAGAAATCTAAGCTTCTGCTAGGTCCTTTTAGGATCAATATTTTGCTACTAGATGATAATTTTAATTTCATATTGGACTATTGGTGCCTGGGTTAACAAGTCACTGTTGGTTTCCAGGTATTATTCTCTTTTGAGTCGTTTAGAATTGTGGCTGGATAAGAATTTAATGTTCTTGATACAAGACAGCAACTTCTATAAGAATACACACTTCATCATCATTATCTATGTCTAGAGCTCAGAATATTCATGTTAATAGTCCTTTCTAAATCGCTGTTTTCCGTATGACAGCGTCAAGAGCTCAGAGCGTGAGACCGACGGGATTTTCAAAATCCTCTCCCATGAAGTTGTATCCCCTAGCTTAGGTATGTCATATCATTCCCCTTGATGCTAATGATTATCCTTTCTTGTAGTCACAAACATTATTTCTATTAATAGTATACTTGTTACAATTCTCAGGAAGTTATATGAACATTTCTTTGTCAAACAGTCATTATTGTATGTCATCGATAGTGAATCTAAGCAACAGTAGTGATGATCTTACCGATCCTGCCATAATGGTTGATGGCAGAGGCAAATCCCCGTCTTTTGACATGAGGTCGAGTTCATCTAATGAAGAAACAAAACGCTCACTATTGATGCAACACTAACAATCTGCATCTACCACACAATATCATCCCAAACTCAATTTTCTCAAACCTCCTATATCCGACAACACGACACAATTATTATAATGATCTTGCTTCTAGGTTTGTGGATTAATGCCACCAAAGCTACACCCAACAACAGTACTTGCAACCTTGCAAACGTTCGTATTCAAACGGGTATTAGCAAGCGTACTTGGATCATGGGACTCAACAAGTTAACATTTAGAAGTGAAGTTGTCATGACACAACAAACTCAGATGAATGAGATATTAGGATTTGAAAAAATAGACGATTATTTAAGTTTTGTAATCATATATCTTCGCATGTGCAAATTATGAGCAAAGATTGAAGTTTTTATCTTACTAGTGTATATTTTTATATTAGAAGGGCAAAATTATAAGATATTGATATTTAATAGACGACTATTTATGTTTTTAAAAAATATCTTCGCGGGTGCAAATTTAGAGCAATGATTGACGCAGTTTACTTGACAATTACTTAAGCTTTGTATGAATATTTTCACTCGTACAAATTATAATAGAATATTTGAAATTTTGATCTTACGTTGCTCATAATTTGTACAAGTGCAAAAATATGATATATTCATGTTTTATAGGTGTTTATTTAAGTTTTGTAAGAATATATCTTCACGTGTACAAATTATAAGAAATGATAACACATTAGATCTTACTTGGGCATATTTTATACTCCCCCCGTCCCAAAATTATTGTCCTTTGACAAAAAATACATAGATTAAGAAAAGTGCATTTATTACAGCTTTCTCTTTCTTACTTTTTGAAAAAATGACAATCTTACATTTAACTAATTAATTAGAGTCTTCTTTAAATTTTGTAATATTAATTTCAAAGAAGGGTAATATAGTAAACTTGACCAAACATCTCTACCTATTTTTAGTAGTGGACAATTAAAATGAGACATCCCAAAATGGAAACATCGCCAATAAAAATGGGACGGAGGGAGTATTACACTAGAATTGCAAAATTATATTGATATACTAGACGATTATTTAAGTTTTTTAAAATATATTGACCATGCAAATTATGATAAATGAGTGAAGCATTGCTATTATAGCCTACTTTTATACTAGAAATACAAAATAGAAAATATATGTTGGTTGGACGGTTATTTAAGTTATACAAATATACCTTCACGCGTGTAAATGATGAGTAAGGATTAAAATATTGCTCTTATTAGCTTATTTTATATACTAGAAGTGAAAAAATAAAATGTGTTGATGTTTAAAACGATTATTTTAGTTTTGTAGAAATATCTTCACGTGTGCCAATTATGAGAAATGCTTAAAGCTTTAACCTTACTAACATATGTTTTTTCACTAGAAGTATAAAATAGAAGATATTGATGATTTGATGTTTCATAGAATTTTATTCAGGTTTTCTAAGAATCTCTTCACACGTGCAAAAGTTAATAAAACTCCAGGCTACAAAATAAAATAGTAAAATTAAAACTTAAATAATCATATATTTTGTAAGAGTCTATGAAATATTTATTTTTAATAGTCTACAATATTGTTTTAGTTTTGTAAGATGTCCTTGTGCGTGTAAATCATGAGTAGAAATTGAGATTTTATCTTACTAAGAATTTTTTTAAAGTAGAATTGAAAAAAAATATGTGATATTGATGTTTAATAGATGATTATATATATGTAAGAATGTATCTTGACATGTGCAAATTATGAGCAACGATTGAAGATTTTATCTTACTAGTGTATATTTTTATACTAGAAGTGCAAAATTATAAGATATTGATATTTAATACTATGTAGACGACTATTTAAGTTTTTTAAAAAGATCTTCACAGTGTTAATTTTAAGCTAAGATCAAAGCATTGCTATTACTAGCGTATCTTTTATATACTATAACAACAAAACTTGAAGATATTGATGTTTACTAGACAATTACTTAAGTTTTGTATGAGTATCTTCACTTCTGCAAATTATAAGCGGATATTGAACCTTTGATCTTTGAGTGTATTTTTATACCAAAATTGCATACATATGAGATATTATGTTTAATAGACGCTTATTTAAGTTTTGTAAAAATATATCTCCACAAGTGCAAATTATGAGCAAGGATTAAATATTTGATGTTACTTGTGTATGTTCTATACTAGAAATGCAAAATTATAATTTATTTATATTTAATAGACGATAATTTTTTAAAATTATCTTGACGCGTGCAATTTATGAGCAAGGATTGAAGCATTGCTCATCCTAGCTTATTTTTTATACAAGAAGTGCAAAAATAAAAAATACATGTCGATTGGACGATTGTTTAAGTCTTGTAAAAATATTTTCACCCGTGCAAATTATGAGTAAGGATTGAAACATTGCTCTTATTAGCGTAATATACAAGAAGTGCAAAAATAGAAGGTATTAGTGTTTAATAGACAATTATTTTAGTTTCGTAAAAATATCTATACGTGTGTCAGTTATGAGAAGCGCTTAAAGTTTTGATCTTACAGACATATATTTTTTACCAGAAGTACAAAATTATGTGATATTAATGTTCATAGACTTTTATTTAAGTTTCCTAAGAATCTCTTTGTGCTTGCAAAAATTTATAAAAGTCTATGTAACAAAATACGCTAGTAAGATCAACGCATAAATAATCGTCTATTTTAGAAAAGTCGTTAATTTTTAATAGACATGAATATCTTCACGTGTCTAATCTATGAACAAAAATTCTAACGCTTATCTTTCTTGCATGTTTTAAAAATAGAATTGGAAAAATATGAGATATTGATGTTTAATAGACGATTATTTAAGTTTTGTAAAATATATCTTCACATGTGTAAATTATAAGCAACGATGGAAGATTTAATCTAACTAGTGTATATTTTCAAATTATAAGTGCAAAATTATAAGATATTGATATTTAATAGACAACTATTTAAGTTTTTTAAAATTATCTTCACGAGTGTTAATTTTGAGCAAGAATTGAAGCATTACTCTTACTAGAATATATTTTATACAAGAAGAGCAAAACTTGGAGATATTGATGTTTACTAGACAATTATTTAAGTTTTGTATGAATATTTTCACTCGTGCAAATTATAATCGAATATTGAAGCTTCGATCTTACGAGTGTATTTTTATACGAGAAATGCAAACATATGAGATATTCATGTTTAATAGACGATTATTTAAGTTCTGTAAAAATATATCTTCACATGTGCAGACTGAGCTTGGATTAAATATTTGATCTTACTTATGTAAATTTTATACTAAAAGTGTAAAATTATAAGATTCTGATTTAATAATAGATGATTATTTAAGTTTTTCAAAAATATCTTGATGCGTGCAAACTATAAGCATTGCTCATCCTTGCTTATTTTTATATTAAAAGTGCAAATTCAGAAAATTCATGTTGACTGGACGATTATTAAGTTTTGTAAAATTATCTTCACGCATGCAAATTACAAGTAAGGACTAAAGCATTTCTAGCGTATTTTATATACAAGAAGTGCAAAAATAGAAGGTGTTGATGTTTAACAAACGATTATTTTAGTTTTGTAAAAATATCTTCACGTGTGTCAATTATGAGAAACACTTAAATCTTTAATCTTACTAACATATTCTTTTGCTAGAAGTATAAAATTAGGAGATACCAACGTTTCATTGACTATTTAAGATTTATAAGAATCACTTCACCCGTGCAAAAATTTATAAAAGTCTATGTTACAAAATACGCTAGTAAGATCAACACATAATTATCGCCTAATTTATAAAAGTCTATGAAACATTAATCTTCAATAGACTATGTTATTATTTAAGTTTTGTAAGATATCTTGTGATCCCCCGAACCCAACGTCACTTATTTTACCCTAAATTACGTATATTTTTGAAATTTTTAAGAAATTTCGTTTGTTATATATTTGACGGTTTAATTTGAAACCAATGATCGAGGCCTAAATTTTTACGTTTGACGATTTAAGAAGTACCGATAGCGACTACGATTCCAACGGATGCCCGAAACTTATCTTTTATTATCGATTGATCGATATTTGAGTTTTTCGAAGTTTTTATTTTTATAACGTCTTAAGTCGATCCTGAACCATATATATATTCGTTTTGTGTGCGTTTGAACCATTTAAATGTATTTTGAGGTAGTAGGGACAAAACCCGACTCTCGTAAATTTCAAAACTGACTAGCTAACTCATTCCCGCTCTTTAAAATTTGTTTTGCAACAAAGGCCAATATAAGACTAATATTACACATTTACACCCCCTCCACTATACATAAACTCAAATTTTTCACACACCTTCATTTTCACACTCCAAAAATTTTCTCCTCCCTCCTTTCTCTCTCAAAACTCACGGCCAACACCACCACCACCAATCCACCACCAAAATTTGATTTTTGGAAAATCTAATCAATACCCATTGTTTATATCACCAAGATAAGTAAATCCCACCACAAAAATCCAACACGCAACAACTTTTTTTTCAAGATTTAATTTTGATGGATTTTGAAAAATATTGTGTTTTGATCTAATTAAATTTGTGGGTTGTGTTTAATTGTGTTTAGGAACATGGATTTGAAATATGGAAGCTTGAAAAAGATTTTTCCTTGATGTTTTTGCTTCATAAACCCACGGCCAAAATGGGGGTTTTGGTGTTCATGGGTTTTTGATTATGGTTCCATTTTGTTGTTATTATTATTTTAATTATTTACCTTTGAATGCATGCAAGTGTTTATAAATTTTGGTAAATTCATATTGATCATACAAGTGAATATAAAGATTAGGAGTTGTTAGGATGATGAATATAGGCTATTAGAATTGTTGATGATGTTAAAAAATGGTCAAAATGAGTTTTTATGTGATTTTGAAAAGGGTGTTTTAGGTCAGAAACTTTAAGGCTATTTTTCGTATAGTGGCTGTTGAATAAGTGTTGAGATGATGGATATTGTTGTAGAGCTTCTTTCTAGCTTCGTTTCGATATAAGATAGAGCTTTTAACTCCAAACGAGTCAAAAGTTACATAGGTTTGAATATTCGTGTACCGGGAGGCGAGTATCGACGCAATATGAAATTGTTGTCGATATTGGGTCAAATCTCGGGGACTATAACTTGAGTTTCAAAGATGTTCAAGGGCTGTTCTCAGGCCTTAAACTTAGTATTTTGAATCTATTTTCAAATTCAAGTGTCTTTTTGTAAATGGTTTTGGTTAAGGAAGTCAAAATGGTTTTACAAGTCGAGTGTGCAAAACAGTCCGGTTCTTAAAGTCTAAAGATGTGTCGAGAAGGTGGTAATAAAATGTGAATCATTGGATGAAATTTAAATCGAGTCTTTTACAAATTATAATAGAGTTTGTGACCAAGTTTCGTTGAAAACGGAGTTGTTTAGGAAGGGGTACTTTTGGTAAGTACCGACTGAGTTTAATGGAGAGGTACTTAACCTCGCGACATAGTTTGAGGCGAGAGGCTAAACTATTAGATTCTAAAATTCCTAAAAGAAATAAGTCTTAGGCTTGAGTGTATATTCTGAGATTGAATACCCGTGTTGGGTACTTGAACCGCGTTGATTTGGCATCATGAGATGGATCAACATCGTAGATACTAGTTTTGGAAAGCTAGTATATGTTGTGGGGATTCACTTGCATTGGTTGATCATGTCTATGTACATACTATTTTGAGTCATTTGTTTTATTATACTAAGTTTGTTTTGAGATACTAGAGTATGTTGTTAAGTACGCACCTTATTTGTTAGGTGTCGGATTTTGACGTGTATATTTGGAGCATCATCACTTCGGCGATTACTACTATTACTAGCTTTGTACATCATCTAAGGTGAGTCTATAGCCTCGCTCTTTACTTATTTCAAATGTTTTTACCCGCGAGGGGGATACATGCTATTTAAATGAAAATGAACATAAGTCATGAATGATTGTTGGACCTGAATGTTGCCTTGAATTGTGTCGAGTACCTAGTTGTAAAAGTCCCTAAATTCGTGAACTATTAACTATTGTCTTGCCCTTGTGTGGGTTGGAGATAGCCGCTTATACAATTGATAGTACTATGGGGTTGACGACCCTATCCGAGACGAGAGCTAGTACGTTGAGTACCCTCTACGGACGGATAACTTGTGATAAGAAATAATGTATAATTACAACTAATGCCTTTAGAAGGGGCTCTAGTTTCACTTAAATCATGCCGGTCTATGTACGCGGGTGATTGAGTTAACGGATTAGTGTCACGAGCTTAAACACAATTATTAGCTATTGCTAAAAATGATATCCTTCAATAATAGATTGTGAGTACGACAATGCTATTGAATGGTCATGATTGGTTTTAATGCTTATGTTCAACTTATGATTTGATAAACCTATAGATTCGCTCAACCTTTGTGTTAACGATTTTAAGCATGTGTTTCAGGTAATCAAGATTGATAGCCGCGGAGCATGCATGGAGGGGGTTTGTGATTATTTGGTCTAAAATTTTGGATTTCCTTCCCTTTTTATCAAATTAATTATTGTCATATTGTGGTAAAAGTTGTTATGTTTTGGGTTGAGATCTTTGGGGACAAGTAACGCTACTCTGATGTAAACATTATTGTTGGGTTGGAAATGTTTTAGACAATGGTTATAAATAATCTTTTATGTTTATCTTAAACGTCTCTTTCGAGGTCGTTTTCTGTAATTGTGTGTGATTTGCTATGAAATAACGCTCAAAGTGGTATTCCGCTGCGTGGTAAATTGGGGGTGTTATAGATTGGTAATCAGAGCCACAAGTTATAGAGAACTATGTCGATTTTTGAAAAACCTAAACTATAACTTTTGTTGTGTCGTAATAAGTTTTAAAGCACGCAACTTCTCCGCATGGCTCCGGTAAGATTTCTTTAGCATTGACTTATGGTTTATATGTATCCCTCAAAACTGATAGGAGTTCCCTAGTATTTAGTAAGTATATACTATGATAATATATTGAGATATATCTTTGTGCACGTTTAGTACTTATCATCGTAGTTTGCAAGCAGTTGCGTGAATATCATATAGGTTGCATGTAATTGGCATACGGGCTACATTGCATTACATGGAAACACCGCGTTGTGATCCTATGTGTATGGGGAATGATTGTATGTATAGGTATGTATATACTATGGTATTTAAAGGCATTGCACGTGAAGCAATGGTCCTTGCGTGATTACCGTACTATAATGCGATTTTGTTCATAATTTGGCCTCACCGCCAATCATTGATCTTGATGATTAACTTATTGTTCGAATAACCGAGTGTGAACCTCGTTTGATACTCTAGATACGTAAGTAATGCTTCGTAAGATATTGTATATCGACTAGATTGATCTCAATTGTCGTTATCACACCGTGATGTGTCATTCTTGGACATCTTCTTTTGAAACGTAATTTACTTACGTATTATTTTATTTCATTTATTCCTTATGGGTTTGATATATTAGTTCGCGTAACTATAATATAGCCGAAGTATAATCAACGATACGTTCATCGTAGCGACGAATCATATGTGTTTATTGTAAACCGTGGTTGAGGCGTATCGCCGTTTAATCGTTTTTATTATTCTACTCGAATTTAAAGATGCATTTTAAGGATAGATAAGCGTTGTGATCAAGCGTGATAGCTTGAAGTTTGGTTGTTTTGTGTTAACTTTATTGTCTACGGTTTTGAGACCCACCCGAAGCCAATATCAACGCTTAAAGAGTTGACATACGTATTCTCGTTCCGTTTATTTCATTTGTCTTGTTGTCTCATTATTTTGAATTTGATGTTATATATGACGAGGTCTGACACTTGTGCCAGTTAAATTAGCATTAAAATTTGTTGATTGAATGATTTAAATATAAAGTGTTTTACATATTAAATGTATGGCGAATGAAAATTTTGGCTGAAAATGACGTACGAGGCGCCTTGTAACAAGTAAAATTTGTATAGAGAATAAAAGGGACAAAGTGAAATTATTATTATTTTTTTTCCTTCAACTTGGTTGGTAAATCATAATAAGTAATTTACATTACTCGTAAAATCCTTGTTTTCATATATTAATAATTTGATACTAGAAGCTTGTGATGGATTTGTCAAGAATTTGTTTAATTTAATTTGAAAAAGGAGTTATTGGCAAAATTAACTATATGAATATCGAGTATAGACGGCTTGAGGTTTGATATGAATTAATTTTTGGGTCATTATGGTAAACTTTTGGCGTATCTTTTAATACAGAAAATGAGTAGAAAAAACATTAGTCACGTGTTCTGGAGCTAGAGACTTTGTAAAATTTGTTTTATTTAAACATAAGGTCAAGTTATACTTACGAATGCATTTGTATAAACTGGGACTCATCACCTTTTTAGTGAATAAACGGGGATAAAATCAAAATATACAATTTAAGTGAGAAATTCTAACGCTTGAAACGAATTATTAAATGTTGATGGAACGTTATTTTATTCTGCTGCGAGATGTGCTAATTTTAAAATCACTTGATAATTGGCTAAAGATTTAAAAATTTGAATTTTCTATATGTTAAAGTGATTGAAATAAGCATTTTGATTATCTATTTTATTATTATTATCGAGATTCAAGTCTCGACTAAAATCCGTAATTTATCCGAGATAATACTACGTGAAACCTCTTTATCATTTGAGTCAAATTACGCCAATATGATTTAACAAATCAGTTGTAAGGAAAACATAGGCATAATAAAAAGTCAAGGTTAATTTTAAGAGTCAATTGGACTAATTCGAGTTGTGTTGGATATTTGTATATACGTAATAAGATATGTCGTAATAATAATATGAAACTTTGAAAATTTTTACTATGTACGTTTTTGGTACTTAGGATATGAACATTAATGAGATTTTGACACAAGTATGGAGATTTCCAAACCTAATGATTTTATCGATTATGATAACCGAGTCACCGAATCTACTAATGTTAATAATTTTTCTTGAGATTATAACTTCCAGAAATAAAAACTTTGTAAAGTTGAAAATGAGAGATATGAAGTCTTAAACGATGTAACATAAATTAAAAATATGCAAATGATCGCTTTACAATATACAAGGTAACATTAATTAGAATACGCAAGTGGATTACCCAACAAACGCATACTTGTATTATTTTCTTAAGACGTAACGTTTTGAGTCACGATGGTTCGATCATACAACATCACTTCTTCGATTTTGCGAGCCTATATCTAAACTTGGGTAGTCCTGTGATTTTTCGTTTTAATATTTTCCATGGTACGAGACCATTATTTATTTTTGAATCGCTACTTCGCTAGTACTTAATAATGAGGGTATGTCACCCGGTGCATTTTTTCCTCTTCATGGACCCCGTAACTTTTCTCCTTTCGGTTATTGGAACCTAAAAATTGGTGGAATGTATGTGTAACTCGAGACGATGGGATTTATGATCCTTGTCCTATTTTTGGCGCTCGTGATGTTCGATGTCCACTCCATGTATTTATAGATCGTTGTTGTTATCCCGAAACTATTGTCATATACTAGAAGTATTTTCATTTCTAATTTAGTTAATTTCCGTTGGCGAATATATTGCTCGTTTATCTTAACTGATCTCATTGATTTTTGATTTTTTTTACTACTCGTTATGCTTGCAATGATCTTTAATCTGGAACCACCTTACCGTTATTTGTGAACAATTTGTTTCGAAAGTATGTATGAGTGTGTGAAATGTTTTGTTGAACCAAATGCAAATGGTGTCGATTTATTTATTTGTGTTTTTATTTTTCTCTAAAAAGGCAAAGTAAAAGTATGTTTTCAAAATGGATGAAAAATATTTGATGTGTTCCTTGAAACGATAGTAACAATATTTTCTCATTTCAAATGATTTAATTATTTTGAAGATTAGGTCGAAACTTTCATAGTCATATTTGGTGTGTAATAATAATGTTTGTGTCGTCACTTGATCCTCAATTATGCACAGCTTAGCTAACTATGCATAATTTGGGAAGAGCCTTGTTTTGTTGGTTGTTGTTGCTTGCTCCTCAAGTATGCATGATCTAGCTAATTATGCATAGTTAGGAAGGGCAATGTGGTTTCAAACCAATTGGTCATCTTTAAAACTGCTAGTGTTTTTGATAAATGTTTGGATGAGAACCATTCTAAAATGGTGGATCCTTATGCAAGTAATCGTATTCTCTTTGATTCATAAAGAAAATTTTGAATTTTCTTGTGTTCCTTGAAATCTTTTCTTTCATTTGGCATTGACTTAGTAAGTCACCTTGACCGAGTAATTATGGAAATTTTTTTTATGTGTTATATGTAACGTGCAAATTACATCGCAATCACTGGGGTGTTGATGAAATACCAAAGGGACTGGTACCGACACTAAGAAGAAATTTTAAGAAAAATAGAAGACTGTCGAAGTAGAGGAAATCCGAGTTCGAGTAACTCTGAGGGAAATGAAGAAGACTTCTCCTACATCAAATGTATCGTGCTTTATTTATTTTCTTTTCTCGTTCTTTTGATATGTCAACGACACGCGATAAACTGTTGAAGTTCACCAACTGTGCATCGGTAGTTGGAAGACAATTCTATTTGCCGTCTTCGTTTATTAGAGTGAGGAATTCTCCTTGCTTGACTCGATCTTCTTTGATCATCGAAGGTTAAATGACAGATAGACATAGTTGATGTTTTTCTGGTAAACCTTTGCTTGATATGTTTTTATGTTATGAGTGATTTAGTCGAATGATTGTACATTATGCGAGCTCAAGGCTGCATTATGAATTGACGTATGATTGTGGATCATATGTACCATGTAATACCTTTTTGACTGTGAGCGGTGATGCGTATTGAGATTTTGACCACGTTTAGGACGAAACTGAGATGGTGTTCTTTTAATATCTTTTGGGTATAGATCCGTGTGTGAGCGCCCTACGATGACATATGTGTGTACTTTCTTTCTTTTTGGATATGAATCCATAGCTATCAAGCTCGTGAACCTTCTTTAACTTACAATCTTCTTTTGAATGGACTCATCCGAATTTCGTCAAATATTCTTATTTTATTTTGGCTTGGCTGATTAGCAAGCATGAGTTAACTTGATTGAACTTATTTGCTTGGTATGGTTTGGCTATTTTGCAAACATGTCATGATGTGGTTGTATATACTTCATAATGGCTTTTGTGTTTGATTGGATTGTGATGTCTTCGAGAGAGTTATGTATGCGTCGAATGATTTCCGTATAGATGAATTCGTTTTTGACGAACTAGGGTTGCATGTACGTAATATTGCAATAAGGATTTTTTGTATGACTAGTATTAATTACTTCGTATCGTATATTCTGAACGTTTTTGATGGGGTTATGTGTGGGCCGTGCGATTTTCTTTTATGAATAATTATCTTTATGAGATTGATGTGACCAAGGTGAATGTGTTGTATGGTGCTAAGTTATTGTTTCAAGAGCTGTTCAGTATGGGCATCTCTCTTAAGTGTGACTCACTTGAGGAAAGTGTAGATCACTAGTTGGATGGAGTGAAATAAGGAAAAGTCAGTTGAATGGACCTAAAATGATTCAAGAGAATACGGAAAGGATTGTGTAGATTGAGGGTCATTTGTTAACAGCGAGAAGCTATGAGAAGAGATGTGTTATAACTGTGATTTTGCTAACTAAAAGTTCGTTTTCTCGGTGTCTAATCGAATTGATATCCGGTTAAATGTGTGAGATTAGTTGTTCTTGGTGAAACAAATATTTTTGGATTTGGTAAAATAAATGCGCAAGACTTAAAAATAAAGGACGGGAAATTAAAACTACAACTAAGTGAAACGTAAAACAGTGCAATATTTAAGATTTTAAAAGTAAATGGCAAAAAATGAAATGACGTAAAATTAACACTTAGCGAAAAGTAAATTGACAATTAAATAAAAATGCATAAACGAAATTAAAATGAACTGAAAATAAATCGAGAACAAAAGACACTTAAACAAAATACTAAAACAAAACAACTCACTCCATCGGAATACACCCGATCGGAATCCATAAGGATCCGATCGGAATGTACCCGATCGGAATGAGCATGAGCATGATCGGAATATCCATGAAATAGGGACAATCGGAATATTGACAAATGATGCCAATCGGAATACTCTAAAACGACCAATCGGAATATAACATGAAGACTCAAATCGGAATAACATAAAATATGGTACAATCGGAATAAGCAAAACCCTTTTCCGATTGGAAAAAGGGTTTGCTGGTCGGAATGTACGATCGGAAAGGGGTTTACCACCCTTTCCGATTGGGTTCTTGATCCGAAATAAAAGCAAAAGGGAATAAGGTATGGTGATAAGCTAAAACTCAAAATAGAACAAATCAAAACTGAAGCGGAATCAATAAGCACAAATAACAACTTAACAAAACTTAAAATCAACAAACTTTTAGAATCAAAATATAAAAAGATGAACTTTAAAGATCAAAACTTTAAATAAGAACTTGATGAAAAAGATGAAAGAAAACAAGATGAAGATTAACAAGAAAGATTAATAACATAAAGATTAAGACAAGGTTAAGCTTAAAAAGTAAGAGCTTGATTCAAATCAAGAAAGATAAAAGATGAAAGATTGAAATTCTAGAGAGAGAAACTGTCACTTTCTCTCTCTAAACTAAACTACTCCTACTCCTAAACTAAAAACTAAACTCAAAATTACTAACTCCTTTCATGTGGTGATATGAAGGGTATATATAGGAAAGGGAAGTGGTTGGTGACTTCTTCTTTTCTTTCTTTCTTTCTTCACGTCTCTTCGTCTTTAAAGTTCTTCGACTTTTTCGACTTTGTGTCGGGATTAATTAAAACTCGTCTTATAATTTGTTTATTTATTAGACTCGAGTTCTTCGGCTTTTTAGTAAACTTCCGTCTTTTGACTTGTTCTTCGATAAATCTTCAGAATTGGTCTTGGACTTCCGTTCTTTTTCCACTCTTGATCTCTTGACTTCGTCTTTTGTCGTTTTCTTCGATAAAAGCCCGTAATTGCCGTGTTTTCTCCACTTTTCACCTTTTCGTCCTAAATTACAACAAAAACACAAACCACGCATAATTCCGACATAAATGACATAAAATACACGTTTTGGCTCGGTTATTATTGCAATTAAGTGGTAAAAAGGATGGGTGTTTTCACACCTATCAAATCCCCTACACTTAACCATTGCAATGTCCTCATGCAATGCATTAGTTACAAAGCATGTTTACACTTTTCATCATAATCAATCCACATTGGCCTTTATTAAAGAGATAGAAAATTATAAAAATGCAAAGCAAAGAAATTAAAAGCATACCTTGGGTTTTGAAAATGTCATGAATAATCGTCATCCTCAACTTTTCACTTTCTCCAAACCAAGCTTAAAAACGAGATCATTGTTATTATAAGTTAGTAAACTAACACGAACTCATGTGGGCCAATTATTTACTTAGACTCCCTTATTCCTATGGGTATCTCTTATATTTTATTATTTGTCTTGAATGATCACGAAGATGCATTGTTTGACTTATTTCGATAATTATTTAGTCTGAAAATAAAGTGCACGATTTAATCAATAGTTAGCTAAAGGACCAAATCTTTTAAAACTGCTTCTCGGGATATCAAAAAGTTCATATCTTGGCATAACTTGGTTCGCGATTTGAGACCTTTCTCGGGCCGATATTTGGCAGCGACTTCATACTTCAAATCTTGAGAGACGTTCATGAAATAATGGTCTTCTCTTCATAATTGGAATTTCTTCACTTGGAATTTCTGAGAGATTCTTCATATATGGACCACGACTTCTTCATTTTTCTCCAATCTTTATTTTGGATTTTGATATACAACGATCCGCCTCCTTTATTGACTTGGATCTATTTATCCTCATACCTTGTTAGGGTCTTTTCGGATACACTTCTCCATGACTTTTGGGGAGTTTTTGCTTTACGTCGTGTGTCTCGATCCTTCATATTGATTTTCGATAAATGATTCTTCACATCACTTTGGATCTTTAGCAACAAAATATAGCCCTCATGCCTTGTTAGGGCCTTTTCGGACTCGCCAATCTTCGCGCCCCGCTTCATAAGTTATGCCTTGGCTATGAACTCTCGTCATTACCGAGCAACTTTTAAACGATCTGGGGCTAAAAGCTAAGTAACCTTTTAAATCGTACAACCTTATTTATTAGCAGATAATTTATTAGCAAGCGGAGGGAGAATAGGCTCATAATTAACTCACATAAATTCACGAAAGAATACCGAACTTATAATTGACTCTATCATCTCTCGTTCTCCACAGTTTAAAATCTCAAGGAATGAGACTCGTGGATGCTTAGCCTATTAAATCAACGTTTTGGGTTTTCGAGTCGCCTATAGGATCTTGCAAATTCTTAGACTTTTTCAAGTTTAGAAATCGCGTTTTAAAGTTCCCTTGATAAACGACTCTCTAGGATCAATTATAGGAACTTGCGAAAAGTTCTTGTTCTTAACCCGTGAGGTTAAGACTTTCGCATTTTATAGCTCCCTATATAAAAGCCTAGCAAAACTTGACTTAAACACGTTAAGGATACTAGCTAGAGTAAACTTAGGCAAGTAAACTCGGGTTGAGTCAAAAGGTTCACGACAAAGAAAAAATCTAAAACCACTTATTTGAAAATTTATTCTAGCAAAGGAAACATAACAAAGGCAAATACAACTATACAACTAGGCCAAAATAGATTAAAAATTTTGAAAAATGTCGAAAATTTGATTTTCCGGTTAAAATGAGGACAAATTCATGGAAAAGACCACTTAACTTCGATAGAAGTCCCCCCTACACTTAATATAAACATTGTCCTCAATGTTTAAGCATGTGGGAGTAAACTCCCCTACACTTAGGACATTGTGCACGTTGTTTAAATCTCGCTAAGGAAAAGACAACTAAAGAGATTCCTATTTTAATATTGAGAAATATAAAATAGTGAATCGAAAAGAGTTTAGGATAGAACCGGGAAGAAGGGAACACGGAATCACGGTTCGTCAAAAGTCATCAAGAGCGTGTCTTTGAAGCTCTAATCCCTGCACATGATAAGAAAGAAATCAAGAAACACCACGGGGCTCCCCCCTACACTTATGGTAAAGATAGATAGATAATTGGGTTGCCTCCCAAAAAGCGCTTGTTTATATTAACCGAGTCACGAGCCTGACTCGTCCCCGAATTAAATAGTCCATGGGGAAGCCTCGAATGTGATACCGGGATCAAAGACCTTGTCCTCGTTCCCGGTTGACATCAACAAAGGAGAGGCGGGGGGATAAGTCTTGTATGGGAGAAAGGTCCGTTTAACATACATAAAGTATGTGAAATCAAGATCCACGGGAGGTGGGGTGGGTAAAGTTAGCACATTGTCCTCCCCCAAAGACAATGGATGCTGAGCAAGCGGCAAAGCCGTATTGTTATCAATTATAGCATAATCAATGTCACCTCCCGGGTCAAAGCACTCATCCTCTGAAATAGTGGCTAAAGGGGAGGATGAAAGGTGCTCGGGAGGGGGACTTGGGACAATATCTTCCTGCAGCAAATTATCAAAAATAATGTTCCCCTCCAAATCATCGTCATCATTACCTGGTGGTATGGAGTGAATGTCAATTTCCTCCAGCAATGGGTCATTATCTTCAACGGGATGAATAGATGGAGGCAGAGACTCGGAAAGAGGAGGAGAAGTCAACGCTTCGATTTGAGCAATAAGAAGGTGCACTTTCCGTAATTTATCGCGAAGAAGCACGTCTTCCACCTCATCCACAAGATCATGATGATCGGTGAACTTTTCGTAAACCGGAGAGAATAAATCATCATTGCCCGCATCTCCCGGTGGAGATTGAAAAATTTCAAAGGTGAAATTCTCATAGCTTGGAGAAAAATCATCATCACTAAGATCGACCTCTTCCGTAAGAGCAACATCGTCCTCAGGCTCCATAGCAGGTAAGTCACAAACCTCATCATCCAATACTTTGTCGAGACCAACATCACCAAGCTCATTCAATGTATCACAATCCGTAGACACGTTTGGGATATGGAGAGGAGGGATGACAATTGCACTAGGACATTGAGCAGTAAGATCATTCCAGGAAATAGTAGGCTCATCGTCATCATCATCATCATAATAGTATTGACGCACAGGAGGAGGGGTATAATCATTAAGATTAGATACTTGCTCTTGTTGCTGTCTCTTCTCTTTTTCCCATGCTTCTTTGAACTGAACAAAGGCTTCTTGAATGTCCAAAATAATGGCGTGCCTTTCTTGAGTAGTGAGTTGTTGATCAATATGAATTCCCTGAGAGGATTGATGATTGAGGGTGTGATGTGGGGGCTCAAAATGTTGAAAACCTGAATTATAGCATGGTTGTGGCTCATAGTAGTTCATCGATTGAGAAGAATTAGAAACCGGGTTTGGTTCGTAATAATCCATAGGTGAAGAAAACTGAGGACACGGATTTTGCTCATAATAATTCATTGGTTGACAATAGGAAGTATCGTGAGGACCCCCACAATTGTTGCAGAACGGTTGAGGAGAAAGACTGGGTGCGTCATGTGGATAGCTATTATCATAGTCATAATTGTACCCCAGTTCTTGCCCGTGATCATACGGGTATGGAACCGGGCACGAAATATGCCAATGAGAATCGCTTCCACAATAGGTGCACGTGGGAATAGGAGGTGGGTTCAAAAAGGACGAATTAGTCGAGTTGCACAAAGGACAAAATCCGTTTTGTATGTAGTCGATATCGTTTCCGCACCGCTCACATGTACACCATTGACAAGAGTTGTTCCCAGATAATTGTTTCCCACACCGGACGCAATGGACATAAAAATCCATAAAGAAAGATAGATAAGCAAGAAGAATATTTTTGGTGCAAAACTTTGAAAAAGAAATGCTTTTTAAAGATTTTTCAAATGTTTTTGGATTTTTGAAAATATTTGACACGAAAAATAACGTTCACGAGTGAACGGATCCCAAAAGCCAACGCTTCTCTCACAAAAAACTTTCGATCCTCACGAAAAGAGCCGGCAGCGGCGCCATTTTATAACTGACATTTTTACTCGTTAAAAGTTCGTTGAACCGATCTCTTCGAATTGATATCCGGTTAAATGTGTGAGATTAGTTGTTCTTGGTGAAACAAATATTTTTGGATCTGGTAAAATAAATGCGCAAGACTTAAAAATAAAGGACGGGAAATTAAAACTACAACTAAGTGAAACGTAAAACAGTGCAATATTTAAGATTTTAAAAGTAAATGGCAAAAAATGAAATGACGTAAAATTAACACTTAGCGAAAAGTAAATTGACAATTAAATAAAAATGCATAAACGAAATTAAAATGAACTGAAAATAAATCGAGAACAAAAGACACTTAAACAAAATACTAAAACAAAACAACTCACTCCATCGGAATACACCCGATCGGAATCCATAAGGATCCGATCGGAATGTACCCGATCGGAATGAGCATGAGCATGATCGGAATATCCATGAAATAGGGACAATCGGAATATTGACAAATGATGCCAATCGGAATACTCTAAAACGACCAATCGGAATATAACATGAAGACTCAAATCGGAATAACATAAAATATGGTACAATCGGAATAAGCAAAACCCTTTTCCGATTGGAAAAAGGGTTTGCTGGTCGGAATGTACGATCGGAAAGGGGTTTACCACCCTTTTCGATTGGGTTCTTGATCCGAAATAAAAGCAAAAGGGAATAAGGTATGGTGATAAGCTAAAACTCAAAATAGAACAAATCAAAACTGAAGAGGAATCAATAAGCACAAATAACAACTTAACAAAACTTAAAATCAACAAACTTTTAGAATCAAAATATAAAAAGATGAACTTTAAAGATCAAAACTTTAAATAAGAACTTGATGAAAAAGATGAAAGAAAACAAGATGAAGATTAACAAGAAAGATTAATAACATAAAGATTAAGACAAGGTTAAGCTTAAAAAGTAAGAGCTTGATTCAAATCAAGAAAGATAAAAGATGAAAGATTGAAATTCTAGAGAGAGAAACTGTCACTTTCTCTCTCTAAACTAAACTACTCCTACTCCTAAACTAAAAACTAAACTCAAAATTACTAACTCCTTTCATGTGGTGATATGAAGGGTATATATAGGAAAGGGAAGTGGTTGGTGACTTCTTCTTTTCTTTCTTTCTTTCTTCACGTCTCTTCGTCTTTAAAGTTCTTCGACTTTTTCGACTTTGTCTCGGGATTAATTAAAACTCGTCTTATAATTTGTTTATTTATTAGACTCGAGTTCTTCGGCTTTTTAGTAAACTTCCGTCTTTTGACTTGTTCTTCGATAAATCTTCAGAATTGGTCTTGGATTTCCGTTCTTTTTCCACTCTTGATCTCTTGACTTCGTCTTTTGTCGTTTTCTTCGATAAAAGCCCGTAATTGCCGTGTTTTCTCCACTTTTCACCTTTTCGTCCTAAATTACAACAAAAACACAAACCACGCATAATTCCGACATAAATGACATAAAATACACGTTTTGGCTCGGTTATTATTGCAATTAAGTGGTAAAAAGGATGGGTGTTTTCACACCTATCAATGTGTTGATAACCGTAGGAAGAATTTGGGAATTTGAAGTGGAGATCATGGATCGAGATGTTAAGAGATTGAAGCAAGGCATAATACTCATTGTGAAGGTGGGATGGAACCCGAGACGTGAACCGAAGTCCATATCGGAAAATGAAGACCCCTTTAGGAAGAAGTACCCTCATCTTTCTAGTAGTACGAAATGTGAGTATAAGAACCGGAGAGCGCCGGGACGTCGCTCCATTAAGGAGGGGAGGATGTGATCCCCTGAACCCAACGTCACTTATTTTACCCTAAATTACGTATATTTTTGAAATTTTTAAGAAATTTCGTTTGTTATATATTTGACGGTTTAATTTGAAACCAATGATCGAGGCCTAAATTTTTACGTTTGACGATTTAAGAAGTACCGATAGCGACTACGATTACGACGGATGCCCAAAATTTATCTTTTATTATCGATTGATCGATATTTGCGTTTTTCGAAGTTTTTATTTTTATAACGTTTTAAGTCGAGTCGGAACCATATGTATATTCGTTTTGTGTGCGTTTGAACAATTTAAATGTATTTTGAGGTAGTCGGGACAAAACCCGACTCTCGTAAATTTCAAAAACTGACTAGCTAACTCATCCCCGCTCTTTAAAACTTTTTTTGAAACAAATGCCAAAATAAGACTAATATTACAAATTTAACCCCCCTCCACTATACATAAACTCAAATTTTTCACACACCTTGATTTTCACACTCCAAAAATTTTCTCCTCCCTCATTTCTCTCTCAAAACTCACGGCCAACACCACCACCACCAATCCACCACCAAAATTTGATTTTTGGAAAATCTAATCAATACCTGTTGTTTATATCACCAAGATAAGTAAATCCCACCACAAAAATCCAACATGCAACAACTTTTTTTTCAAGATTTAATTTTGATGGATTTTGAAAAATATTGTGTTTTGATTTAGTTAAATCCGTGGGTTGTGTTTAATTGTGTTTAGGAACATGGATTTGAAATATGGAAGCTTGGAAAATATTTTTCCTTGGTGTTTTTGCTTCATAAACCCACGACCAAAATGGGGGTTTTGGTGTTCATGGGTTTTTGATCTATTAAGCTTATGGTATGGTTTCATTATGTTGTTATTATTATTTTAATTATTTTCCTTTGAATGCATGCAAGTATTTATAATTTTTGGTAAATTCATATTGATCATACAAGTGAATCTAAGGATTAGGAGTTGTTAGGGATGATGAATATAGTCTATTAGAAGTGTTGATGATGTTAAAAATTGGTCAAAATGAGTTTTTATGTGATTTTGAAAAGGGTGTTTTAGGTCAGAAACTTTAAGGCTATTTTTCGTATAGTTGCTGTTGATTAAGTATTGAGATGATGGGATATTATTGTAGAGATTCTTTCTAGCTTCGTTTCAATATAAGATAGAGATTTGAACTCCAAACGACTCAAAAGTTACATAGGTTTGAATATTCGTGTACCAGGAGGCGAGTATCGACGCAATCCGAAATTGTTGTCGATATTAGGTCAAATCTCGGAGACTATAACTTGAGTTTCAAAGATGTTCAAGGGCTTTTCTCAGGCCCTAAACTTAGTATTTTGAATCTATTTTCAAAGTCAAGTGTCGTTTTTTAAATGGTTTTGGTTAAGGAAGTCAAAATGGTTTTACTAGTCGAGTGTGCAAAACAGTCTGGTTTTTAAAGTCTAAAGATGTGTCGAGCAGGTGGTTATAAAATGTGAATCATTGGATGAAATTTAAACTGAGTCTTTTACAAATTAAATAGATTTTGTGACCAAGTTTTTTCGAAAACGGAGTTGTTTAGGTAGGGGAAATCAGCGTATACTTTTGGTAAGTACCGGTTGAGTATTAATGGAGAGGTACTTAACCTCGCGACATAGTTTGAGGCGAGAGGCTAAACTATTAGATTTTAAAATTCCTAAAAGAAATAAGTCTTAGGCTTGAGTGTATATTCTGAGATTGAAGACCCGTGTTGGATACTTGAACCGTGTTGATTTGGCATCATGAGATGGATCAACATCGTAGATACTAGTTTTAGAAAGCTAGTATATGTTGTAGGGTTTTAGAAAGGATTCACTTGCATTGGTTGATCATGTCTATGTACATACTATTTTGAGTCGTTTGTTTTATTATACTAAGTTTGTTTTGAGATACTAGAGTATGTTGTTAAGTGCGCACCTTATTTGTCAGGTGTCGGCTTTTGACGTGTATATTTGGAGCATCATCACTTCGGAGATTACTACTATTACTAGCTTCGTGCATCATCTAAGGCGAGTCTATAGCCTCGCTCTTTAATTATTTCAAATGTTTTTACCCATGAGGGGGATACATGCTATTTAAATGAAAATGAACATAAGTCATGAATGATTGTTGGACCCAAATGTTTCCTTGAATTGTGTTGAGTACCTAGTTGTAAAAGTCCCTAAATTCGTGAACTATTAACTATTGTCTTGCCCTTGTGTGGGTTGGAGATAGCCGCTTATACAATTGATAGTATTATGGGGTTGACGACCCTATCCGAGACTAGAGCTAGTACGTTGAGTACTCTCTGCGGACGGATAACTTCTGATAAGAAATAAGGTATAATTACAACTAATGCCTTTAGAATTGGCACTGGTTTCACTTAAATCATGCCGGTCTATGTACGCGGGTGATTGAGTTAACGGATTAGTGTCACGAGCTTAAACACAATTATTAGCTATTGCTAAAGATGATATCCTTGAATAATAGATTGTGAGTACGACAATGATATTGAATGGTCATGATTGGTTTTAATGCTTATGTTCAACTTATGATTTGATAAACCTATAGATTCGCTCAACCTTTGTGTTGACGATTTTAAGCATGTATTTCAGGTAATCAAGATTGATAGCAGCGGAGCATGCATGGAGGGGGTTGGTGCTTATTTTGTCTAAAATTTTGGATTTCCTTCCCTTTTTATCAAATTAATTATTGTCATATTGTGGTAAAAGTTGTTATATTTTGGGTTGAGATCTTTGGGGACAAGTAACGCTACTCTGATGTAATCATCATTTTTGGGTTGGAAATGTTTTAGACAATGGTTATAAATACTCTTTTATGTTTATCTTAAACGTCTCTTTCGAGGTCGTTTTCTGTAATTGTGTGTGATGTGCAATGAAATAACGCCCAAAGTGGTATTCCGCTGCGTGGTAAATTGGGGGTGCTATATATCTTCACGCATTCAAATTATAAGTAAAAATTATGAACTTTTATCTTACTATAAATGAAAAGTTATAAGATATTGATATATTAAATAGGTGACTATTTAGGTTTTTAGAAATGTCTTCATGGTGTGCAAATTTTGAGCACGGATCAAAGCATTGCTCTTTCTAGCGTATTTTTATACAAAAGAGCAAAACTTAGAGATATTATTACTAGATAATTACTTAAGTTTTGTATAAATATCTTCACTCGTGAAATATATAATCTAATATTAAAGCCTAGATCTTATGAGTGTATTTTGTATACCACAAGTGAAAAAATATTTTATGGACGCTTATTTAGGTTTTATTAGAATATATCTTCACATGTACAAATTATGAGCAAGGATTAAATATCTTACTTGTGTTTTATACTAGAAGTGCAAAATTATAAAATATTGATATTTATTAGTCGATTAATTAAGTTTTTTAAAAATATCTTAACGTGGGCAAATTAGTCGATTATTTGTGTTTAATAAACGATTAGTTATGTTTTCTAGAAATATCATTGCATACGAAAATTACGAGCAAGGATCGATGATTTGGTCTTTCTAGCGTTTATTGTACTCAAAGTGCCAATATTGGATGAATTGATGTTTAAGAGACGTTTGTTTAAGTTTCTTAATAATATCTTCACATATGAATATTATGAGCAAGGATTAGAACCTTTGATCATGCTAGTGTATTACTAATAATGCAAAATAGAAGATATTGATGTTTAATAAACGATTATTTTAAGTTCGCAATAATATATTTGCCCGTGAATTTTTATGATCAAGGATTGAAGCTTTGATCTTATTATCGTATTTTCTATATAAGAAATGCTAGAACCACAAATAAACTTCCACAAAAAGTTTTACAAAATGATTTGTCATGTGATTAGTGGATTCTTTTTATATAATGAGAGTGCAAAAACAGGAAACGTTGATGTTTAATAGACGATTATCTATGTTTTGTAATAATATATACGCACATTAAAACTAAGAGTAAAGATTGAAGCTTTTTTTATAGTAGAAGTGAAAGAATAGAAGTATTGATGTTTAATAGATGATTATTAAGTTTTGTAAGAATATCTTTGCGCATGAAATTATGAGAAAGTATTAAAGTTTTGACCTCATTAGCGTTTATATCTTTTTTCACGTCTGAAAAAATCTTTTATCAGTATCAAATGACGCACATTTATACATGAGCAAACTTCTTTTATTCACGTGTGAGTAAACTTTCTTCGACAATAAATACATGTACTTTTATACATGAGCATCTACTATAACTTTGAGTGTCAATTAACTTGATTTAATAAATAATAGACATACATTTATTACATTTTACATTTATAAATGAATAAACTTACTTCACTAGTAAGTACATGTACATTTATTCATGAGCATATATACCTTTATCTCGCGTGTGAATAAACATTTTTGTTAATAGATACATGTACATTTATATATGAACATATACTTTTTTTCTTTGATAAATAATCTTTTCCTCCCATGAAGAACTCACAATGTAATACAATTTGTTATCTTCTTTTATCAATAAGTTAAAAAAAGTTCACTTATTTTAAATTAAATATAGTTTCATTCTTACTTAGATATTTAATAAAAAAATATTAAAAAATTTGTATTGTCCACTTTTAATTGGTTAAACTAGTGTTTCTTTTCTTCTTCAAAAAAGGAAACAAAAAAACTAGTGTTTAATTGTAGTGATAATACCAAACAATCTTACTGTAATGTATTTATACTTTGAACAAATAAATGACAAAATAAAAGTATAAACTTTGTTGCATTCTAAATCCATTCTTTTATATTATTATTTCTGACATGATTTTAACTAACTATGCAACTGGAATGTATACTAATTGGCTTGTAGTATACCAATAGTACTAGTAATGTTTTTACAAATAGACTTTGTTGAGCTAGTATTATCTCAGAAGAAATAACTTCAATGAAAGAATACTTTGTCTCTTTATGTCACCCACTTTAACCATTGCAGGGTACTTCCATGAAGACAGATCTCCTCCTTATAGTTCTTTTTCCATTCTAGCCCATAAATCTGCAAAAGGTAACTATGTTACTGCACAAGTTACAGATAGACAAGGCAATGAAGTTGAACTCCGTTTAGAAAGACCAATCACATGTGCTCCTGTCTGAAAACTGTTAAGACAAAGTCCCTATTTGAGTGTTCCATAATCTAATGCACCGATCAAACATACCACCACCAGATGCCAACACATCAAAGTTATAAGGGCACCAAGCTAGAGCCTTGACTGCAGGCACATGGTGTGTAAACAGATGCACAAACTGGGTTGAGTTCATTCTCAATGATTCCCATAGGTACACATTATTATCATCGCCACCTCTAGATAGTAAGTTGGCTGCATTGATCATTTCAACCCACAAACTCGACTTGTCTGTGCATCTACATGTGACAACAAACTGGTTCTAGCCCTCATTGCAAAAAAAAAATGCATTTTAGTTATATTATTGATCTAAAGTTCTCATTTTGACGTGCCAACTGAAGATGCCCTGACTTGCGCAATTTAACTGGATTTCTGTAGGTAGTCATCCGAACCAAAACCAAATCCCTATTTGACACGATAACACGTGCAACAGTGAATGAATCACCTTGTTCAACGGCAAATTGCCACTCTTTTATGGTAATAAGAAACCAGTCTTTATTTGCATTATAGTTGCTTTAATACTCTTTTCTATTATTCTCACCTTCGATAATAATATCAAATGGTAATCCCGACTCTTTAACCTCATTCACCCATTTCACATATTTGACACCATGTTTTTCGGAAAATTACTAAAATGCTACAAGCTCGTCGATTCTGCCTGTTATCATTTGTTGTTGTGCACCAATTTAGCTGATTTGTGTTGATTAAGTTAGAAAAACTTGTTTGGCCTATTAGATCCTCTTTCCAAAATCCAATTTATCTTTCAAGGAATCCTTAAAAATTGCAGAATCTGATTGGTCTTTTATGTCTTGTTCTTCTTCCAAGATCACTTAAGGAATCGTTGAGGTTGGATTTTGTTCAGTAATCTGGTCAGTATCATTCTCGATTAATCCCTTTCTCACATATGATTGGTCTTTTAATCCCTCTGTCACACCTCGTCTCTTTTTAGGATTAGGATTACCGAATATTTTTGTATTCACTGCATGTTCCTGGTGCAGATTTCCAGTTTGCAAGTGGCCAACTTGAGTTATTAAACTTCTTTTTAGTTTTTGGCCGATTTACATCCTCCAGTGACATACAAGAGCTCGTGGTTAGAATATCCTGGTGATAGAATCGATATAGTCCACTGTGATTCATCAGTTGGAGGCTTTGATAAATTCTGGTTATTTGTAACGAAAGATTCCATTTACTCTCGGTGGAACCAGATTCTGCCATCATTGTTATCATGTGAAGGAAATTTGCCACATGCAATTTAAGGATTTTAGCAACCAGAAAATGAGAAAGTTCCATGAAAAGCGTGTGTGTATCATATTCCTGAGTTATGTACAAGATGTTGTCTTGTTGAAGACAGTTGCACTCGCGTCGTCTAGCAGACTGAATACCAAACTTCTTAATGACATTTTTCTAGAACAACATCTCGACCACAATAATTTTCAGAGAGTTTAGGTTCTTGAATCCAGACAGTTTGAACTCGGCATATTCATTTGGATGAATACTATAGATGTATCATTGAGGTAGAGCCCACCTTACCAATGAAGTTTTGAAACTATTGTCTCTTGGGCCATAGTATTTTGCTTCACGAGTCACAACCTGCCGCAAGGAATAAATTACTTTAAAAAGTGTACGAGTATTTTTGTGTGCGAAAAAGAAAGAGAGTGTACCTCGGAAAGTGAAGGGATTCCCAAACTCCTAAATAAAACAGAATCTTATCTTGGAGCATCTGCGCCACTTCCGTAGTAAGATCCCCCAAACACAGAAAATCCACATTTCTCAAGTTCTTGGATTCCTTTTTAGCTTAGCATCTTCACACCAACATATCAGACCAAAAGATTGATGCATGGAAACCCATAGATCTTACATTTTTGAAAGTATCCTCATTTCCTTTTCCTCCATTCTTTTTTTCAAGAAGTCGATATCATCACAGCTCAGAATCCCATAGTCTAATCCATCACTCCATATTTGAAAAACTTGGAAAACCTAACACACAAAACAAAAATTATGGACAAAACTAGCAATATACACTATTGGACGTAACTTCAACCCATTTATATGAAAATGGGCCAATTAAGTTATAGTTTATTTTTTAAAAAGAAAAAAAGAACCAAACTGTTAGCAGCCTTAACTGTTTTCTCAAATATAAGAATTTTCCTAAATAACATTCTAGCGATTACATTTGATATATAACTAAAAAGAATGTAATCACTGTTTTAGCTACTTGTGATGGCAAACTCTCAGATGATAATCGTTGCAAAGACTGAAGGTGGCTAACAAGAGGAGGATTCTCAGCTACTCCCAACTTGGGCACAAAATAACTAACAAAGGCGAGTATAAACATTCCATAACTATCTTGGTCAAACTCAGGATGGGTCGACTTTGTTTGTTCCATCGAACCGGTAGAATCATGTCGATATACTTCATTGGAGATAAGAACAAACCGGAAACCACTTCATTGGTGCTAAACGAGTAAGAAACATATATGAAAGCTTCTGAAAGCAAACCCTCCACTATCTTCTGCTTGGAGGTGCTCATTTCATTCCATATATATATATATATATATATATATATATATATATATATATATATATATATATATATATATATATATATATATATATATATATATATATATATATATATATATATATATATATATATATATATATATATATATATATATATATATATATATATATATATATATATATATATATATATATATATATATATATATATATATATATATATATATATATATATATATATATATATATATATATATATATATATATATATATATATATATATATATATATATATATATATATATAGATATATATATATATATATATATATATATGTTGAACTTGGACATTTGAGATATGCTGGTAAACTGGAAATTACAAACAGCTTAACAAACATGTTAAAAAACAAGGCATGTAACAAAAGAAACTAACATGGTAAAAAAAAGTTGGGCCAAAGGATAACCACAACGTTGTTTAGGATGAACTAAAGAATTATTTAATGGGAACGGGTCTCGCTTTCTAAACCTAGCTCTTAATAGTTTAAAAAGATTGAAGTAGTGTGTTGTGTTAACCCAACAGAAAATAATTTTATCCCAACCAAAGAATTACCCATTTTGACCCGTTGACCCATCTTGGCATTACCTGTCCATATAAAAGGTTCATAAGATCTTACCTAAACTTCGAGAGCTAATATAGCATCATCAAGATTAACTGTATTCTTCAATCCGATAGCATTAATTAGATTTACACTTGTACCCTGTTTGAAAGCAAAAAAAATTGATAAATTAGTAATGCACTTCATCCCTCCAAAACAATTGTGCCACATAATAAATTTAAAAACTAAAATGTAAACACTAAAAAAGTAAACTAACCTTAGGAACAGCATATGGTGCGTTGTCACCAAGAACCAAGCTTCAGACTCATAGTCTTTGATGATGGAATCATGTTCTAGATAACGATATGAGGTATATCTGAAATAAGCTTTTCAACTTCCTTTCTATCATAAATTATAGCGTTATCAGAGCGTTCTAAAATAGCTATCATGAAAGATACAGAAAAATACTCCACAAAACCATCAAATTCAATTCCATTTAGTAATATTCATTATATAAATTGTGAATTAAACTTCATTAAAAGTCATTTCATAGTGAGCCCACATACCATTCCTTTTAATATGACAGAATATTCCTTCATATCATAATTATTGATTTTCATATCAAAGGCAAGCTGTGTAAAGTTGTCAGGAGCTTTAAGTCATCTGGGACTTCTATAGAGTTCAATAATTATGTTCGTACTCAAATGTTTTCTTTCGAGAGAAAAATCCTTTTCTACACCCACTTGTAGTGACACGATTTTTATCATTTCACTGGCAAGAAACCAAATACTCTTTCACATCATCTGATTTACGTCACCTAACCCATTACTTGAACTAAACTTCTTTGAATACATCTCGAGGACATTTTCTTTTTTATTATTAGATGACAATCTCAGTTACCAATTTCGTTAATACGAAGTAAGTGAAAAATAAACTCTTTATCAAACTCGACTATATTAATGCATTCGTACCCTTATTGTGTGTTTGTTGTCTTGTGCATCGGGCCACTTATAACCCTCGTTGCACTGGCTAGGTATATAACTACTTTTTGCTAAGCCTAAAATCTATCTTAACCTTAATAACGCAACATTATAAATGCCTTTTATTCTAAATATAACACTATAACATACAACATTTCACACTGAATTAATGATATCAACCCAAGTTACCTTTCTGTTCCTATTGGTTGATGAAGCGGAATGATGTTCACCAGCCCTCATCATCGCACCATCAGTTCCCTACATATCAGTCCAAGGAGGTGCCCACGTGTCCCAGTCTCCGTCACCTTTCCATCCTAAGTGTCCGTAAGCCTCGAGCTTTATGAACACAAAAAATGTAGGTTTATAAAGCTCATAACAATTACACAAAACCCTACATAATATCAAAGCACACATACGGAAGCGATTTAACATGATCATAACTAATAACACATTCATAATTAATCGAGTTAGGGTTACATACCTTTTATCTAGAGCAAATCCACAAGAACACCACCGAATCACCAATTAGGGTTTGGACGAATTAATACCAAGATATAGTATATAGTGAAACTATATTACGCTCTTGTACACACGTAATGCAACAGGATAATCATGAGTCTAGCACTAATAAACCGGAGCTTCAACACTTGTGGAATATAGCCAAAATCAATAACCGAAAAACAAACCAAAACCCTTAGGGGTGTTTGGTTTGATCGGCTACAAAAGAAAAGAGAGGAACTGATGGAAAATTATGAAGGCCCTGGGTTGTTTATATAGGCTTAGAAAATCTTATTCTCCAAGTCATAAACAAATTAGGAAAAGAAAAATCTTTCCCTTTGCCCCCTTTTGTCTTGGCCGACGATCGAACAACACCCAAAGGGTGTTTCCAAAACTTTCCATGTCTCTTAAATATTCTATAACGTTCATTATACTTAACTCTTAATTATTTTAACGATCGTTTAAGTTAAGCTCGGTTTAAATTTAATAAATATAATAAATACATTTATTAAATTAAATTAAACCTTTACGTATTGTGTGCAATCCCGTAATCCCGAGTTCGATCCTATCACACGACTATTTAATTTTATGTCCATAAACTTTCAGCTCCCACTTGGACAAAATTCGAATATCGTGATTACATTGACTAGTGTCTAGTTACACTAGCAATGTCACTAGTACAACTCGAGTAAGGTCTCCTGGACAAAAACCTTTCAATGATTCATCATTATTATTATCCTATCATTTCAACTACAACGTTAATAGGATATGGATCTCAGTCATTCCTTTCATTAACCATTCTGTTTCTCGTTTACGTATATAGCAAGATTACCAAAACAAATTTGGGCGCGGCCACACAAACATCTTACTACTTCCCCGAGGGGCCCAGCTGTATAATACTTCAAAATATTTTGAAGGAAACAAATCCCATTTTGACTACAAGCGAAACTTACGAACTTTGCAACACTTCTGAAAATAACCCTTATAGCTACTAGTTACGTTTAGCGTTAGGTTATCTCACAGAAACACACTACATTCGTAACATTTTCCTGCTATCTCAGGTCTAAGGATAACTATTTATGATTTACTTAATGACAAAGATCCATAAAGTAAAATCATATAGTTGGGATAAGTCCAATATTTGATTCATCAAATATCACCCAAAGTTGACCAATATACTTTCAAGTATACTCTGTCACTATTTTGAATTGTCTTAGTTCAATAATACTCCTATATTACTAATCGACAACGGACATTTTGAACATAACAATTTATTCATGAATTAAAACATGTAAAATAGGATACAAAATCAAATAACAGAAAATAAACGAAACTCAATCTTTATTTCATCAATTCAATAATGTCTTAACATCCTTTATCTAGATACTAATCACAGATTTATTGCATGAAATCGCTAGCTAGTTGCAGCCCAATTGCCTTGGCATGCTTAACTACCTTTGGTCTAGGCAAAGCCTTAGTAAAAGGACCAACTACGTTATCATCTATGTGAACTTTTATTAATTTTATTTCACGAGCTTCAACTTGTTCTCGAACGTAGTGATATCTACGTTTAAAGTGTCTGGCGCCTTTCATGACTCCAGATTCATTGGCGAATATAATTGTAGCAGAATTGTCACAATGTATATCAATAGGATCTTTAATTGAAGGCATCACTCCAAGATCTCCAATAAACTTCCTAATCCAAACAGCTTCTGAAGTAGTCATGTACTCAGATTGAGTATCATGCATTGCAATAGTTATCTGTTTCTTGCTCTTCCAATCAATTGCTCCTCCATTGATGACAAACACGTAACCCGTCTGAGACTTCGTATCGTCTTTATCACATATCCAAGACGCATCACAGAAACTTGTAACATTCAGTTATGTATCCGGTTTACCACCGAATACCAAAAACATATCTTTCTTACTCCTCATACTTTAGTATATGTTTAACAGCAGTCCAGTGGAGCTTCCTTGGATTCTGTTGGTAACGACTGACCAAGTTTTGAGCAAACGCCACATCAGGCCTTGTGCATCTTACAACATACATAATAGATCCCACAGCCAAAGCATAAGGCACCTTCTGCATGTAAGCCACCTCTTCAAGTGTTGATGATCTAACTCATGACTTAATTCATGCTTAACCTCCATAGGTTGAAAACCTTTCTCAGAGTTATGCATGTTATACTTCTTCAATATCTTATCAATATAAGCATCTTGACTAAGACCAATTAACCGTTTTTTCCTATCTCGATAGATTTTAATTCACAGAATATATGCAACATCTCCCAAATCATTCATAGAAAAACATTTACCAAGATAATCCTTAACTTCCTTAAGTCTTGGAATGTTACTTCCCATGATTAATATGTCATCGACATATAAAATTAGGAACACTACATCACTCCCACTAGCTTTACGATATACACATGGCTCATCACGATTTTGAATAAATCCGAACTTTTTGATCTCTTCATCAAATCGTTTATTCCATTGACGTGATGCTTGCTTCAAACCATAAATATATCTTTGAATTTTGTACACGCGTTTTGGATATTTAGGATCAACGTACCCTTCCAATTGTTGCATATAGATTTCTTCATCTAAGCGACCGTTCAAGAAGGCAGTTTTAACATCCATTTGCCATATTTCATAGTCATAATACGCTGCTATAACTATGAGAATCCTAATAGCTCGTAATTCTGCTACAGGAGAAAAGGTCTCCTCGTAGTCTACGCCAAAAGTTTGAGTAAAAGCATTAGCTACCACCCGTGCTTTCTAGGATTGTACTTCACCATCCATGTCGGTTTTCTTCTTGAAAATCCATTTTTCACTACTTTAGCATTTTTAGGCGCATCAACAAGAATCCAAACATCATTTATTTTCATGGATTTCGTTTCCTCATTCATCACAACTATCCATTTAGACTTATCTGGATCAAGCAATGCGGATCGATAGTTAGCAGGTTCACCAAGATCCCTGTTGTCCCTAATTTGTGATGATCAAACAAGAAATAAAGAAGAAAGATAGATGAAGTAGATGAATCATAGAGAGAGAAAGTATAGAGAGAAAAGAGAGAGAAGTATGTGAAACTTATGGAAGATTAGATTAGAAAATGAACAACCAACACCCTTCCTAACATGCTAGGAAGGGTATTCATAGCCTTGTCTACATGTGGTATAATGGGCTATATGTTTGATTGGGTCGGGCTTGAATAAATTCTTAGTACCTTGAAAGAGGCCTCTTAAGCTAGCCATCAAGCCCGTAATGTCACGACTATTATACTACCTATTACAACGTTCTAATAAATGTTATAATAATAAACTATGACCGAGCATTCTTGTTTGACTCAATATTTTGAGGCTAACAATCTCTCCCAATGTGAGGTCATTCCTCTTCGATATTTGGAGTTCAATGGAGATTACGAATCTCGTCATATATGAGTCTTGAACGTGTAATAGTAGTCTTGTTCCTTCATGTTGTGATCTTTGAGCCTTTGTTGGTTTCTTTCGACTTCGTCTTTAAACTTGAGATCTTCAAATCATTCTTGACTTGTCTTTGCCATCTTGTGATCTTGTGTCTTTATCCACATGTTCATGCTTTTCACAATCTTGAAAGCTTGCTAACAATCTCCTTTGAAGAGAGGTCATTCCTCTATATTAATTGATAAGGAAGATTTTGATCATCAGAGTTGCGGAAGTCTTTAGCTTTCTTGATTGTTGAATGTATTTGTACATGAGTATGTGGTTTTGATTCTTCGACTTTGCTGAGTACACCGTAACGCCACCTTCTCGAGACAAAACTTAGACACGGACTGAATCGCTTTGACATGCGTCCTAAATCGCTAGCGTTTTACCTCCGGTCGGTGAAGATCGTTACACGATATTAAATATCGTACCTGTGATTAGATAGATTCAATTAAGAACCTACTTGACAGGGTTTCACGGTTGTACTACCCATTGTCTTTACTCGACCGTCTCAAAGCAAGACTACGAACATAAAGAGTGAATCAATTGGATAGATATCCGCTTGATTAAAGTCGTCAATTCAAATTCCTGGAACAAGTTTGATTCATTAAGAATCTTACCATTGTTGCTTTTCAGTTGACACAAGCTTGATTCATAAGAATCTCGCAAGTTACCTACCGTAGCGCTGTTTAATGTTGACGCTAGAAGGATTTCCATTCGTCACTGTGAATATTAATAAATATCACTCTGAATGTTCTGGCAAGACCATAAAGATATTGCGTAGAAACCTGAAACGAGTTTGAATCAATTCAGAATCAAACCACTGTTGCTTTTCAGTTAACACATGTTCAATTCTAAAAGAATCTTACATATGACCTACCGCAGTGCTGTTAGATATTAACACTAGAAGGATTTCCACTCATCATTGTGAATACTAAGTAGTATCACTCTGAGTGTTCTAGCAATATCATAAGGATATAGCTTAGGACTCTCTTTATCGTCATTCCGTGTGTTCGAACGAGATTTGATTGATCTCTTGGCTCTAGACTCGATTTGTGCACTTTTAGTGGTCGGAGGCTGGAGCAGATGCCACCTATTCAATATCAACTATCTCGGAGTGATAAAGTCAATAGAAGTCGTGTTGATCTCCGTGACAATAAAACAAACTTCTTTTGATAGAAGCCTGAGTCGGCTGGGGAGAGGTTGTGCATTACATCAATGGGTCTATGATGCGTTGTCCTCATGGTGTGTTGACCCGGTTTCTGCCTAAGTTGTATGGAGGGATAATTTCTTTACATCCTTTATCCTTACATTTCTTTTTCATTCTTCAACGCCTTCAATGCTTACCAAGTCATCATTACTAACACCTTGTTGTGATTGTTCCAGTGCTAGCTTTAGTACTTAGTATGCATTCAGCTACGTTCACATTCTACTCCATCTTTCCTAAGGACTTCTAATAATCTATTGGATTATCCCTGGGAAGATCCCTCCGGTTCTGGTTGGATCATATGAATTAAACCTAACCACCCTTTTGACACCAATAACGTTGTGGATTAAAGATGTTGTGGGTAATTGATCGTAACCATAAGTGCTTGAGTCTTTAGATCACATTTTAATCACATTTTCTCCCCTATCTCTAATATATAAAATCATTTGATATTAGAGATACCAAATTTGATTAAAATATATTGTGAAAAATAGTCTTGAAAACTTTCAGGAGAAAAGTGTGTCAAACTTAGCATGAATTTGGAACGCTCCCCTTCAAAAATTGATCCAATTGAATTGTCATTACGAGGATATGATCCACATTAAACTTTTGAGGATAGGAGTTGTTGAACACACAATTTTTCAAAAGATTTTGAATAATCATTGAAAAACTCTTGAAAAACAAATTATGTTCAACGCTTTTTGAAAAAATCTATTTCTTTTTGGCAAAAAGGTTTTTCTAAAGCATAAAATTGAGTTCATAGACTTTGAATGTCTTGACAAATCCACTCAAGTGTAAGAAGATTTAACTTCTTTTGTTGAGGGTAAGCGCACTAAGTCGTACAGTCCCCCGTGAATATAGATCCGGGTTGCAATCTGAAAGTGATTACAAGCCATTGTGTTGAGCTTAAAACGCTGAATGTTTTGTGACAAGATCAACCCAAGATAGATTGCTCTACTTGTTGTTTGGAAATATTGTCCAAAATAGACAATTTCCTTTATAAAATAGAAATGACATGTTTTGAAAAATAGTTACCACTTTCATTCGAGCTTTATGTACACACCCGTGTCGCTATTGAGTGACATTTCTAGGTACGTCCATAATGTCGATACTGAAAGACATGTCAAGAAAAATCTTTTTGGATTTTGAAAGATTTTTAGTAATGTATTTTTTTAATAATATATACATGTAGATGTTTGATAGATGAATCAAGCAGGCTTCTTTGCCAGAATCTCCAGTTCTGTTGGAGTCAAACATTTCATATCAATTTGCCTAGCTAGATACGCAAACCTCTCTTTCAAAAGAGCTTTTGTAAACAAGTCAGTTAATTGGTAATCAGTTCCAACAAAGTATAGTTCAACAATACCCCTTTCAACTTGTTCCTTAATGAAGTGATAGCTAGATACGCAAACCTCTCTTTCAAAAGAGCTTTTGTAAACAAGTCAGCTAATTGGTAATCAGTTCCAACAAAGTATAGTTCAACAATACCCCTTTCAACTTGTTCCTTAATGAAGTGATAGCTGACATCAATGTGTTTCATGCGTGAATGCTATACCCGATTGCAGGAGATGGCTATGGCGGACTTTGAGTCACAGTACATAGGTATTTTATCAAAGTGGAAGCCATAATCCATGAGTTGTGTTCTCATCCAAAGAAATTGAGCACAACACACAGATAGAGACACATACTCCGCTTCGGCTGATGACAGTGACGTACAATCTTGCTTCTTGGAAGACCATCCCACAAGCTTATCTTGACCTAGAAATTGTGCACCACCAGAAGTACTTTTACGCGTATTAAGACACCCTGCATGATCAGAATCTGAATAGGCCGTTAGAAAGAAACCAGTTTCCCTCGGATACCAGAGTCCCAAATGAATGGTACTCTTGAGGTACCGAAATCCGTTTAATTTCCTTGAGGTGCTTTTCTGTCACACCCCACCATGGCGGAATATGGGGCACGACGTATGGATATCATCACAACAATAGCGTGTCTATAGAGATAACTAAATGATATAAGAAATGTCATAAAATGGTGACAAAAATGTCATGACAATATCTCAACAATGCAGGAGTCTAGGTAAGTAGGTAACAGTCCTACCACTTACCCGAGACAAACAATAAACATAATCAAATCAAACATATAGGTGCCAACAGTATCACTTATAAAACAAACAACAGAAACTAAGAAGGAACGGGGATCTCCTTCTAAATGCATTTCCTACGCTCTCCAAATCCTAGCCAATTCTATTCTCAAGCTTAACCATAAAATCACCTGAAAGAGACACTAAAACACGTCAACATAAAGTTGGTGAGAGTTATTGGTTTAGACTCCAACGCTAAGTCAATTACAAGCTGTGAATAACAACCATCAACACAATAACATATGGACAATGTGCTACAATTATGTATTAACAACTAGCATTCAAGATCAATCATTCCAAACCAAAATCCAAGGCTCCTACCTTGCCAAACAACATGGTACCATAGATGATCACACTATGTACCTATCCCAAGGCCACTACCTTGTCAAACCACAAGGCCACTACCTTGTCAAACCTCAAGGCCACTACATTGTCAAACCACAATAACTGAGACGGCACGTGTCCCCCGATCCAAATCATACACAATCAACAATCACATAGCAGTTAATCACATAATGTACACACAAGTCCATCTCAAATCACAACCACATTCACAGCATCAATTTAGAAAATAACTCAACACAGTGTCTCTTTCATCCTATCTGGAAGTCAAAATCAATAGTAAACATGGGACTATGAAACTCACCTGATAGCTTCTTCACAAGTCCTCGCACTAGCAACAAGCTAACAAACCAAAAACACGAAATCAATACACGAACCAATCACTAAGATGGCTCATCAACCTATGATGGACATCTAGTCTATTCCCGTATAATTACCTCATTGTTAAGCTCTAATCACCCCATTACCCTTCCTTAACAAGTCCCTAACTTGGTTAAGTTTAATAGCTATCCCGTTCATAATTTTACACAAAACAGTCCCAGTTTTAGGTCTCAAAACTATAAGTCAAACGTCCACTTAAACATATCCATGGTTTCTGTAAAAGGAATATTCATACTTTTATACATGTTAGCTAAAACCTCCCACTTGCCCTAACCTTAAAGCTACTGTTAAGGCCCAGATATATGTGTATACATTGCTACCTATCCAGAATTCACTGATTTTAAACGTATGAAAAGTTCATTACCATTAGAGGGTCTTACCCTAAACCACAATCTTAGCCCAAGTGAAGATCCTTACTATAATATATAAACCATCTCTCATGTTCGTGAGAAGATCCCAATGCAACCCTAAGTACCCCAAACAACCCAAAACTTAAAAAGAAAATAGGCTGAATTCAAAACTGTTTTGACCTCCGACTATTGTAACCTATTTTTGACCCACTTCCCGACCTCCAATTTAGTTCTCGTTTCATGCATTGGAAAGCCACTTCAATTAGATTTCCAGGGATATGTGTATCGCAAAATAAGAGTTTGTAGAACTCCCTATATGATCAAAACAATGACCCAAAATTCTGCCCAGTTTTTAAAAACGGGTTTAATTAAAATAACCTCATTAATTAACCCTAATCCCACTAATTACAAGCCCTAATTTATGTAATCATCATGTTATGATTAGTATAACATTAATTTACTGTTTTTATAATAAACCCTAACGTTAATCCATCATAAGATGATTAAAGAAAACATAAAAACAATTTAATTAAAAAGGGTTTAAAGATTTTACCTTAGATTTTTTGGAAAACAAGATTTTTGATGAAGAACCCTAATTTTCTCCATGGATGTCGACCCATACTTGATCTCCAGGGATTTTATGAAGTGTTTTGATAAAAATAAGGCTTTCTATACTTTCCTAACAAGTCTTTGGCCCATATACAAAAGCCCGGTTCCCTTTTCCCCTTTTTTCCCCTTTTCTTTTCTTTTTTTCACATAAACGACCTATACCCATTTAATTTTGTTTTTTTCCTTTTAATTATTAATATTTGTATTAATAATATTACCTTAATTTTCCTTAATTTTTTTTAGCTCCTAAAGCCTCCAAAACCTCAAAACCGTAAAACTAGTCAAATTTACGCGTTTTATCGTAAAAGACGTAAAATATACACTTTTAAAAAAAACTCAAATTTTGAAATAAACTTTATAACTAAGTCCTAAATGACTTAAAACCATCCCGAAAAATATCCATATGACTAATTACCTCATCCGAGACCTCTAAATATTAAACCGTAAATCGTAAAAACACGATTTTCTATAATACATATACGTATACGTAAAACCACTAAATAACACCATCTCACTTCATAGTCACTACCATGTGAACTCATGAACATGAAATCATCACACCTTGTTTCACTCACAAGGTACCCCGTACCGGAAACGATATCCAAACCACAATCTATACACACCAATAAGCACATAAACACGTAAATACACGTAACTAGCACAAAATAAAACTAAGTGACGAACCTCAAAACCAGGGTTGTCACATCACTCCCTCCTAATAGAAATCTCGTCCCGAGATTTACTCCTTAGGATCAACACACAACCAACAAATCACACGAGGATACTTGTTCTAAACGAACTTCCCTCATTTCCACGTGAACTTTAGTTCAAGTTTCAAAATACCACGTATACAAACCAAAAATAATTAAACTCATAGCCAAACTCTTGATCTCACAGTCAATAAATCTCACAGATGACTCTTTGATAAAACAAAGACTCTTATTAACACAAGTCCCGAATAACCGTACATGCAAAATGCATTCTCAAACAACCTTTACCAATCTCAATACATGAAATGTATCATGTATACAACTCATTTCCCCCAGGTAATTCTATGCTCATAAGCTAATGGTCCGATCTTTCCAAAGATCATAAATGGACCTACAAAGCTCTACATCAACTCTTCCATTTTACCAAATCATACCACCCGTTACTATGGGTGAAACTTCCTGCATAAATTTGTCACTAAATCTAGTGGTTTCCTCCCTTTTCTACATAGCATCCCTTGTTGCTCTCATCCTTTCCACAAACATTATTACCACATTAGTAGCCTCTTTTACCAATTCTAGTCCACAATGGGGACAACTCACCGTATCCTTTCATATAGTGCCCCAAATGGCATTTATCGACTTCTAGTATGATAACTATCATTATATGAAAACTCAGCCATCGCTAATGAGTTTCCTAACTCCCTCTAATCAATCACTCATGTCCTCAGTGTGACTCTTAAGGTTGTATAAATATCTCACTTGCCTATCCTTTTCCAGTTAGCCGGATATACTCATATCCAATCATGTTCATCAACTCCCTTTAGTCCCTATGGCATATCACACCTATAACTCCTCATCCATTCGATTATCAATACTAATCCTCCCAAACAATCTGTACAGATCAGTGCCATTTCCTTTTCCAATCTCGACCTATTTTATTCTTGCTTCGCTCCTATACACACTTCCTTCTTTTTCCTCAACTCATACCATACATCACAATGTGATGCTTCCCATCGTTTCTTCCTTTGCCATAATCCTTCCTAAGGCATTCCATACATATTAGGCTAACTTTTACGCAAAACCCTCCATTCTATCACATCCGTACGCAATCCTTCCAACTTCTCAACCACGTGACTTCTCATTCTTCTTGAAATATGAGATGAATTATTCAGTCTATCGACTATCACCCAACTCTCGTCGTACTTATTCCTCCACCCCATTATGTATAGTCTACGTCCCTTTCTCCATATGATTGTCCAAGCTACGCAACATACATGTTGACACGTTCTCTGCTTTAGACAACTCAACTCGTGCAACCTACATCCTTCATCCAAACCACCCTAATACGTCATCCATACAGTTCAAGTTCATCTCAGCTTCACTTCATCCTTCTTATTCCATGTCTCATCAACCATGCTTTCCTTTCCCAGATGGTACTTGGCCTTGCAATTTTCTTTCATCAATTAACTCCACCCATAACCTTTGCCAAATGTTCTATCAAGATGATTGAATATGTGTTGGAGACGTTCATGATCCGTATAGATCATTCTCCACGTCTCGTACACCAAATGCCTCTAGCATTCTATGCAGATATAACTGTCCAGCTCCACTAACTAAGTCTATCCAGTTCTTTCAAATCTTCAGTTCCTGCAACGTATAAGCGATCGCCTTTCTTTGTCGTCCTCGTACACCTCCAAATCCTTGCTCCACGTATCGTCATGCTTCGTGAATTCATCCAGTCCTTCCGATAATGCCAAGATCGGCTCATTATCCAATCCACCTCTTCAGCCTCCAAAATGCTTCCTCATCCTTCTTCACTTCGCCCCTTGCTAGTTCCATGATATGCCATCATTTCTAACTACTCGTCATGGTAGACTTAACACTAAAACTCACACTTGAAAATCTCACGTATAATTCCACTTCAAAACCAACACGTACTTCGCCTCACTCTCCTTCTTAGACTTTGAGTAGATCAAGATGTCGTCGATACTCCCGATGACAACTCGTTTATATACGTTCATGCACCCTCGGTTCATTGACTCCATGAGGACCGCTAGTGCTTTGGCGAAGCCAAATGCATAACCGTAAACCCAAAGCGTTCATACAACATCCTTAGCAGTTTCAACTATGCCCTCCTTGCACCCTCTCTTATCGGCAATACGAATAAATTCCTACCTCGTTCTACTTGCGAAAATCTACACGTATTCTATAAGACCAATACTTCCTCTTATCAGACCACTCAACCGCTTCCATATCACATTTACTACCAGGCAACTCAACTTTTATCCGGCATTCCTTGCAATTTCTAACAACTCTTGTTTTTAAATCATTCCATCAACAATTTCCTTGGAAAGGCACTAACTACAACTCCTCTCACTTCTCCTACTTGCTCTACTTATGGTTCTACCTCACAGTAATAGGCAAACCTACTAAATTTCAGGAAATTTTCATAAAACTTACATGCCCTACGAACAATCATAAATACATTTGAGGTATTACTTCCCCTTCCAACACTCTCTATGGCACGTTACTTGTGCTAATATCCCACAAATCTCTATTCATCTCATTGGTACTCCTAAGAGACCTCATGACCACACTAGTTCGTCTACGAACTTCTTTCCTCCCCACTAAGAGTATTCCGACCGTTCTCTCATGGTCACCTACTTAAGCGTGTAGGCGCGACTATGTCTTTCATATGACTACCTCAAAGCTCCCGAACAATACAAAACTAAAACTACATCCTGAATCTACCAGATACAATCAACGAATCAAACCAACGGATAACTAACGACATTTCACGTGCACCAGTTAAAACAAGTAAAAAACCATGAGACTCAAAAGAAAACTCAAACCCAAAACGTGTATCAATTCAAAATGACCCATCACAACAAAAAATAATCCAAGAAACACCCAATGGCAACCAAACATATTACGCCCCGTGAAATATTATTTAAACCGTGCAAAAGATCGACTTTTCCAAAAGAATTTATATCTTTTTTTATTATTATTATTACCTCCCACATCTAGGTGACTCAAACAATCTACAAATAACCTTCTAGACGAACTCAAAACTCAACTAAAAAACTAGGTATCCCGTGCATCCCAAATTATAAAAAAATAAACTACTATTCAAACTCAACCTTTAACCTGACACTTGTATAATAATTTTGACCAGGATACTGACCTCCCATGACTATACATTCTGAATATTTGAAAAGTACGTTCCGAGTAAATAATTTTAGCCTTTTAAATCATCCAAAAAGCTCTAAAAACGAACAAGTTATGACCAAAACAATTTTATACTAGTTGTTTTAAAATTAAAGAATAAACTTAGTGATTAATACAATCCTTTTAAATGAAAGATATAATTGTATGTGTAACCTTCATAAACTCAATTTAACCTCGTATTAATAATTATAAATGGCGTGAATCGGTTAAACCCAATTATATAAACTATGTAAGTAGAAAGAAATTTTACTTCGCTTTATTTTAAAGAAAGTCTTTTAGAATTTGAAATAAATAAGTGTTGATTAAAAAATAAATCTTATGTTGCATCTTGTTTCAAACACGACTCCAACACCTTACCATTATTTTACCGAATACAACCAATTATCTAACCCTATAATAGATTTCCAAGTCCCCCTTTTTCTCAATATGTACCGACCAAAAGAAATGTAAGACCCAACACAAAAGATTCCATTATCTCAAAAGAAATCCCAAGTTATTTCAAAAGACTTAAAACCAAGAACACCATTTTTAAAACGTACACGTGAAATACGAAACTCAAAGAATACGCTACAAGACACACTTCAAAAGATTCAAAACGTCGTCGAAACTCCACCAAACTCGGGCACTAATAAATCGTTTAAACACAAGAGAGCACTAGGTACGTTCAAGTAATAATAACTACTGAACGACCGTAAATCATAACATAACATCTATCAGTATATATACATCCGCATATGTATACCTATTGAATCCCCCAAACATACTCGTTATCATATATGTCAAGTCAATCAATCGCTTTATACGCTCATTTTTCAATACGAGTAATCACCATCTCACCGTGCCACAACAAGGCATTAAGCCACCTCTGATGAGACTGTAATTATACATAGTCTCATCGTCCAAATCGGGCTTAAAACGCTTAAAATATCATCAAAATACCCAAAAATGTGCCTGTGTTTGTTCATTGTGTGTTTCAGGTACGGATATCGTGAATTCACCAAAATATCACAAGAATGAAGAAAAAACAAACACGGGAAACGAAGCCGCACAAAGAACCGGGCCCGAATCATAAATTTCCATTCAAGTCCTTGAAGTTTTGAAGATTGGCAAAATTGGTCCATTAAGAATTGAAGACTTGTCATTTTATACCCCTGTAAATCCTCAAGATTACTTATGGGTCCCTAAAATATCAAGTATTTACAAGTTAAGCCCTTGGAATATGGTCAAAGTTCATTTATTGTCCTTGAAACAAAGTTTGAAGAAACATTGTGCCAAATTTGACAAGAAGGCCAAAGATATTACAAAAGGGAATAAAGTCTGGGCTGTTTAATTTTAAGTGGAAAACACTTGGGAGTTTAGGGGTCACTTTTGCCAAGACAACCAAACATAAACCACCATTCCCCTCTTGCCACCTCACCAAAACCGCCACCTCATCCATCCTTGTCACCCCTCCCCCTTATCAGTTAATTAAAATTAATTGATTATGTTTAAAAAACTACTTAAACCGGGTAACACATACACTCTCTCCCCAAACCAAATCAAACCGCACCCTGTTCAGTCAAGAACCCTAATCCCAATTAGCACCAATTCAAAGGGAAAAGTCAAATTGACTTTTTGGTTTAACTATTTACCTATCTCCCAACATATATTAACACCCAGAAAGGGACTTGACACATCCTTGTCCCCCTCCCCAGCTGTTTTTGCCACGGGACACCAAAAACAAGACAAGGATTCTGAATACTTGACCAAGATCAACGTCTGAGATACAAGAACATGCTCTCCACACCATTTTAACAGCCAAGATCAAGAGACAGCATCAACATCATTCACATGGTAACCATCTTGACCAAGACTCGATTTTGAATTCAAGGGCATATCAAGAAAATCATTACTAGGGTTTGTATTATTTTTATTGTATCTAGAATCTTCCCTAGCGTATTATAAAAGGAGCCAGCAGTATGTGCTTGTGCCCTTTGTTCTAGCTTGTAAGATTTTTTTTACTAAATGAATATTTATAGTATTTCTTAAATTAAATTACAAGTCTGTGTTCCATCTTTACTGTTTTTTACATAGTGCAAAGTTTATTCTCATGCAAGTTTAGCTTAAGTTTATCAAAAAGATATTTTTGTTCAAACATTTTGGCAAAAAAGGATTTTGAGACCCATTTGGTTCATAACAGATTATAGGGGTCCTAATTTGACAAATCAAGGCCCAGTAATGTTATGAGTTAAGTGTTATTGTTCTTGTTTGTGACCTATAGTTCACTTCGCAAAAAATTGTATTCCAAGTTTTTTGAGTAATCATACTGTTTTCCGTTTTTTTATCACTCACTGTTTGAAAAGCTAATCCCAAAAGCATTGACAAAGCTTTTGGTTTAACCTTTTCAAGCTTGAAAAATTTCTTGGTTTGGTGCTCATAACAGATCCACAAGGCATTTGATAGTGTTGGACTTGGTGTGGCTGTTGTAGTCTCCAAGTGCCATTGTTCATCGCTTGCATCTTTCAAGAAATTACATAGCCACTTGACCTCATCAAAAGCGTAAGGACGACATCATCTTGGTCTTCTTGGCTTGAACAAAGCCAAGAAAGGTGAGAGCTTGAACCCCTTTCTCCTTTTTATAAGATTTATGAGGGTATGAGATTTCGTTGTTAGATTGTGTTTGCTTGAGTTTTATTGTTTATTTGTGCTCTCCTACATGATTAGAACATGTTAGGTTAAGATTTAAGTCCATTTGGTTGAGTTTCATTAAGCTTTTCTTTGTTAATTTGTGATTTTTCATAGTTTAATGGGTGTTTGTTTCTGTTGGTTCAAGGTTGTGGGTGACACACGCACCTACCTAAGCGACTTGCACATCTTTTACTTAATCTGTTAGTCTTAGTTAAGTAGTGATTTCAAGGTACTAAGTAAAACAAGGTGGTTTAGTGTTGCTAGATAACGCATAAAAACTACATAGTTCAACCAGTAGGGTACTTTTGACTTGATTATTGTGTTTGAGGGTTTTTTATTTTTGGCATAGCTATAGACTTAGGCTAGAATTAAGTCCCACATGTAGTACTAGGTTATTGCTAGGTTTTATTGGTATAAAAGTGCACCTTAGCTCACTGTTGGGCCACTTTCATCAACATACGCTACTTTCTGCTAACCAACCATATCAGCAGGGTATAAGGACTTATTTTAGTGTTCTATGGTCCAAATCTTGGTGAAACAAGTAAGTTTAAGGTCGGTTGAAGTACGCACTGGATGGTTGAGGAATTTGAGCAATGTTAGGATAGCCTAGATGAGCTAACTAGCTCACTGATTTGTCTCAAAGCCACCAGACCACTTATCTTGTTGAAATCCATATCAGCAAGTGGTTTGGGGTTTTATTGGGTGCATTAAGGTTTAATTTTTGGTTGTTTGATAGTTTAGGAATAGGATTCAGTGTGCATTAGCTAATAATATACTTTGGAGAACATTTGGAGTTTATTAATCGGCCTTGTAGGTCACTGTAATAACATACAACATACCGCTTACCCCTTTCTGTGATACAGTGGTTCATCTAGGGTAGGTTCTTGGCGTTTTGGTGTTGAAATACTTAAAATATCTAGTATTTGTTTAGGTTTAGAGGTAATTTGCTAGTTGGTTGATGTTTAGATTGCATTTGGTGGTTAAACAATTAGCATAATAGTCACTGTTTTGCTCATTCATGCTAGCACGTATCACTTTTCATCAACTTTCTGCATTTTGTTCATAATTTGCTCCTAGTACTGTGATTTATGGTGAGATTTGTGTTTTGTGTTTGTATTATTGTGTTATACTTGACTCCTCACAACCAAAAGGTTGTGAGGGTGCCTTATTGCCCAAAAAACGCCAACAAACAAGCCAAAAACAAGCAAAAACGAGCCCAAAACGAGCCGAAAAAACCATACAGCAAGCTTTTCTTTGTTGTCCGAGAACGCTGCAGATTTTTTATTTTTTTTAGTGTTGACCGATATCGGACAACACTGATGTTGGACAAGCCTGTTATCTGGTAGGATCTTGGACAACACTGAAGTACTCCACCATGGGGTACTTTGGGGTACTTTCGTTTTTAGCCAATTTTTTTAGTTTTTTTTAACTTTTTCATTTTTACCTTGTTAATTTAGTTAAAAAAAGATTCTTAGAAAAATAAAATTTATTTTTAGCATTATTTTATTATTTTTATTATTATTTTAGTTTAAAAAGTGTTTTTAGCCTTTTTAAAAAATAGAAAAATAGTTTTGAAAATTTAGGAAAAATACTTTTTAGTCTTTAAATAATATAAGTGATTTATTAGTTCAATAAAATAATATTTTGGGCTTTTTCTTAATTATATTTAATTTTAGGGCTTTAATTAGCATTTAAAATTGAATATTTAATTAATAAAAGGTTTTAAAATATATTTATTGGATTTTTATTCTTATTTATATTATTTTAGACTTAGTTTTAATTTTCAATTAATTTTTAGGTTTAGTTTTCAATTTTGTCACGTTTTACGTAATTACGTCATCGTTTTACGTCAATACGTCGTAGTGTAATCGTAGTCGTAGCTCGTCTTTACTTTTTCCCTTCTAAACCAAAAACGTCACTAATCCAAACTTTATTTTATATATTGGCACATTAATCCACACACCTCCTTCGAGAACGAACCCGCATTTATTCGGTTTCGCGTTTTTCCTAAAACGTGCAACTTAATACTTGCCACTCATACGCGTTTTTCCTAAAACGTGTACGAAAAACCTACATCAAATTTTTGGCGCCGCTGCCGGGGAGGTGTTTAGTGTGCCATTATTAGTAGTATCGTGTTTGTGTGAGTAGTGCGTTTTTGTTTTTCAATTTTTGGAAAGCGTGAATATCGTACATGCTCATTTTTGTTATTTTTCCTTAATATATTATAGTATCCAAATAAATCGTGTTTAATTTTCCTAAATTAAACACACAATCATTTTACTATATTATAGATATATTGGTTTTCTTTTTTATTGTGAATATATTATTACTATATTGTACTTACGTAGAACAATAAATATACAAGTACTCCAAAAGCGTGAAAACGCAACCTTGATTCGGGATTTCATCACTCGATCATTGTATTCGAATCCAAAGCAAAAGTTTAAAGGCAAAATAGATAAATACTTTCGTGAGGCTTAATTTTGATTAACACAAACTATAAGGTGGGTATAAGGCGGTTGTATTTCACGACCTAAGGGAAAAAGGCTCTTAAGTGCTTAGCGCCGCCTCGTTTCCCCCGCTTGCTTGTGCGTGTTTTGAGAAAGAAGGCTAATCGAGGGTTTGCCGCCCAAGTATTATCTACGTATATTATATTTGCTTGTGTTTTCAAGATTAAACCCTCTTGAACGTTTTGGTGTTCCACCAACGTTCTAAAGTCATGGAAGGCGTTCACTCTACGTGATCGTTTTCATTCTTTGAGGCTCCTTTAATCGAGAAGATCGATTCGAGGAGAGATTTGTAGATGTGTGTCTACGTAATACATTCAAAAATCCAAAAAAAAAAATTTAAAAACCAATCAAAAACCAAAAAAATTGAAAAAAATCAAAAAGCCGCAAAAGAATCTTCTTTGCTACCTCCCATTATACGCTTAGTGCATGCGCACTCGATTGAAGGACTATTCTAATTCTAGCGACGCTTCGAATCGACGCAATCGTAATCGAAGGAATCGACGACGTAGACGAGAATTAGAAACCGACGTTCCTAATATCGTTGTTGAAGAGACCGTAGACGAGATGGCCGACAATCGTTCGATGATGGAATTGCTCCAAGCGCCCACTGAGGGTTATGGAGACGCGATCGTAATTCCCGCTATCGAAGCGGAGAATTTTGAGATTAAGAGCGGAATGCTTTCGTTGATCCAAGCTACAAAGTTTTGAGGTCGTGAAGCCGATAATCCTCACGACCATATTCGGAATTTTGATCGTCTTTTGGCCACGAGCAAGTTTAAGAACGTCGACGCCGATGTCGTCAAGCTTATGCTTTTTCCATACTCGCTCGATGGTGCCGCCAAGGATTGGTACGAGAAAGAGCCACCTAATTCGATAATTACGTGGAAGGATCTCGTTTCCAAATTCGTTAATCATTTTTTCCCACCGTCTAAAACGACGTTTTTCAAAAATGAGATTACGAGATTTGAGCAAAAACCGAATGAATCTTTTAGAGACGCGTGGGATCGTTTTAAGGAATTGCTTAGGCAATGTCCTCACCATGGTTTTTCCGAGTTGCACCAAATCGATACGTTTTACAACGGTCTTAGTTTTCAAGAACAAGATTCGTTGAATTCCGCCGCCGGTGGCAATTTTTTGTGCAAAACTCTGAAAGACGCTTTGATGATTATCGAGAATCGATCCAAGGTTTACCAACTCCGCAACGCACCGAGTGTTGCCAATGTCGCCAATGTTAGTAGTTCTAATCGCGACATTGAGAGAGTTGATGCGAAAGTCGACAAGTTGACGAATGTGTTTACGTCTTTTCTCATTGAGATGCAAAAGAAAGACGCTCCCGATACGGTGAAAGCGGTTGAGGTTTCGTGTACGTTTTGTGGTGGACCTCATATTTATTACGAGTGTGCGGCTACGGATGGCCAAACGTCAAATGTGAGTGCGTTAAACAACAATTTTTCTAATCAAAATCAAAATAACGCCGGTCCATCACAACAAGGCAATTATAACCGAGGCAACAATTTTTCGAATCAAAATCATAACAATTTTCAACGAAACAATCAACAAGGAAATTTTTCGAATCAAGGAGGTTATAATCAAGGTCGTAATTTAAGTTGGCAAAACCGAGATAACAACAACAACCAAAACTCGAGTTTTCAAAACAACACTAATCAAGGAAACAATTTTTCGAATGGTAATCAAGGGAATTTTCAAAGAAGAAATCAAAACCAAGGGAACTTTAATGATAATCAAAATAGTTCGTCAAACGATTTTCAAGAATATATGAAAACGAATGAGGCTAATATGAGACGATTAGAGGGACAAATTGGTACTTTGAAAAACGAATTTTCCAACACTTTGAAAGGTCAAAATAATAAAATTGAACAAGGTCAAAGTGAGATTAAAAAGATGTTTTCGGCAATCATGAGAAATCAAGCGAGTTCGTCTTCGAGTACGTTACCTAGTAACACCGTACCCAATCCGAAGGAACAATGTAAAGCCGCCTCGTCTATTGGAAAAGGTCGTGTGATTACCCCTAACCTTGATGGATTTAGAGTTGTTTCTTCCTCTCGACCCTCGACTTCTAAGACGCCTTCATGTTCTAAAGTCGAGGGGATGAACGTGGTGACCAAGGAAAAGAGTGCACACCCTCGTGTACCTCAAATTCCATCCACGGTTTAGAAAGAGAGCTTCATCGACCTCACCAAAGTAACCCTTGAAGAAACTTGTGCATCGATCCTTCTTAAAAAACCTAAAAGGCGTATGCCGAGAAAGGAAGAGGATCCGGGCCAATTTCTATTACCTTGTGATTTTTCCGAGATTGGGGGATGTTTAGCCCTTGCCGACTTAGGTGCTAGCATCAACCTTATGCCTCATTCTCTATGGAAATTGATGAGATTTCCTAGACTTACCCCCACGAACATGACTATCGAGCTTGCAAATTGTACTCCACTTATACCAATTGGAATAGCCGAGGATGTCTATGTTAAAATTGGAAAGTTTGTTTTTCCCGCGGATTTTGTTATATCCGATTACGAGTGTGACCCTAAATGTCTCATTATTTTAGGCCGACCGTTTTTATCAACGGCTCGAACCGTGATCGACGTCCACGAGGGGAGACTTACTATGAGATATGGGGAGGATAAAATGGACTTTTTTACGAGTAAATCCCAAGTGTCTCGTGATAATGAAAAAACCGAGGTTTCAAAACCTAATGTTTCTAAACCTAATGATTTCAAAATGTTAACTTTAGCGGAAAGTATGAGGCTTGACGCATGTTTTGAAAGAATTAAGAAGAACGGTTTTAAAGATGATGATTTTAATGATAAAGAATACGTATACCTAATTCAAAAGGGGATGCGTAAATTTATGGATGAAAAATCACTTTGGGATATATTTAGTGAAACAAGTGAAGCACCAATTCCGAAGGGCGACGTTAGTGCCATCACAACAAAGACCAATATGGGCTCGTCTTCACCACCTTCGAAGGACCATGACTTTGAGGCCCATACTTCTAAACCCATTGAAGTGCCTCCCACTCCTAGCCCCAAACCAATTAAGGCTAAGGAAGTGGACCAACCCAATGCAATCTCACCCATCATAGAAATGTCACCTAAGCATAGCCCAAGGGCTTGTAAGACCATGGTTGTGACTCTCGAGAAATCCACTCGAGAACATGCTCACATCGACACTTTCTTTAATGACGATGGTGATTTTGCCGAGATCGAGCATATACTTGCTAATCCGCCATCCATCTTCGAGGATTTACCCTTTGATAAATCTTCAAATGAAGAGCGATCTCATGTCGGAAATTTCTTATGATGATGAGAATGACGACACTTTCACAACGTACTCGAATTCCGTATACGAACCTATTTTTCATCATAATCCCATTTTTGATGATGAATTCGAGAACGTTGATGACCATATCTGTAACACCCCCAAATTTATACAACTCAATACAGCGGAAGACTTGTTGGTGTTACGGGATAGCACATTACTCACATCATAGACAACGCATAAAAATCGCGTCGTTTAATAATAAAGCATTTCCATTCATAAATATTAAATTTACATAGGTCCCAAGTCATTGTATTTCATAAAAGTTTTACAAGGTATTTGAATGGAAAATATTGTTTAAGTGCGGGCCATGAATTCTTGTCGTCTTCCCGAGAATTACCTTCAAGTACCTGAGATGAAACATGTTAAAAGAAAAGGTCAGCGATAACGCCGAGTGAATTCATAGAGTTTAATAAATTCCATCAATATAACTTTGGTATAAAATTAGTACCAAAAATCAGTTCGTACAAATCATTGTAATAGGCCGTAAAATAGCCAAAATCATTTTATACAAATCTTTGTAATAGGTCATAAAATAGCCAAAGTCATTTTATACAAATCTTTATCGAAATCATAATATAGGCATCTGCCTTAAAAATTATTATACGAGCCAATGTCGTAAAAACAATCATACAATACGTCTTATAACGTTGTATGAAAATAAAAATCGTTATATGAATATGGTTATGAAAACGAAAACACAAACATAATATCATTAGTATGACCCTGTATTGCTAGTCAGGCAATACATCGTAATTCGGAGCGTCTAATAGTATTTCGTTAGTTTGGATTATTATAAGCCGCATGACATTGTTACCTTACTAAACCAACAACGGGTAGCTAACCCGATACTCAATTTGCCCATCTAAAGTAGCGTGTCGTCATAAAGGTCACGCTATGGAAATCTTCTCATACATAAATTCGCTTAACAATCAATGTGGCACGACGGGGATCAACCGTCAAGGCGCGAACTGGGGTGAATCTCCCCAAATAGTACTATTAAATGCATAAGCGTCTACCAAATCCCGGTAGTTCACAATTCATGCTAATGGGACTTTTTGTGACATAACCTAACTTTAATAATCCATTTAATTTCATCTATCGGGTCCTTCAATCATTTATCGGGTCATACAATCGGGTCATTCAATCATTCGGGTCCAAATCAATAAACAAACAATCGGGACAAATGGTGTCCTATTTTATAAAAACTAACATGTTATCTCCCTCGCGGGTTTGTAAAACATTTCATAAAAACATTTAAAAGAGTGTGAGGCTATGAACTCACGTTGATGTGGGAAGGCGGGTTATCGGCAATTCGGACGTACGGTACGTGCTTCAATCACGGAAACCTAGAAAAATAATACTCGTCTTAGACTCATGTCCAATGACTTTATAAAAATAACAATTATGTATACATATGATGATTATTTATATATGATGATCAAGTGGGTTTACATATTCTCATTAACTCGTTTTAGTGTTTACGTATTGGTATCTTTTTACTAGTTTACTAGTTTTACCTATTTACGCGTTTTAAGTCCGATAAAATTATTATAAGTTCTCTAACTTGTTTTAATCCCTTTTATACCTATATTATCAGTATGTATACTTTCCATGTTGGGCCCAAATGGATTAAGCCCAAATAAGTTCTTTTTACAAGTTTTTATCTTATTTAGTCCATTTATTAGTCCAATATGCTTAATTAGCTCGTAAATGTCCGTATTTCTTATAGTTCGGGTTTTATCGGTTTTTACTTGTATTAGATACTTATATATCAGTATATGACTTTTATAAACTTTACATTAGACGGGTTTGGTCGTCTAAGTTTTATTTGGCGAAAAACGTTAATTTTACGGCGATAGTTGAAAAAGTCGTAAAAATCAAGTTTATAGTTTTTATTACTTATAAATATTATTTCACCACCATTTATATAATTTATACATTTAATTAACCTTTTATATATATTTATATAAATAAGTTTTATAAGTTAGTGGGTTTTTATTTTACATTTTATACATTAAAATGTGAGTGCTTATATAATAATAATAAACATTAATTCCAAAAATCTGATTTTTATCTTCATGTTCACCATTTTTACCATATCTAGAGTTATATAATGAATTAGAAGCTCATTTTTGGGTGACATGTTCTTCATATTATGTGCTACATTTAACTTAGTCAAGCTACTGCCCATTTTGAGTTCATCTTGCCTTAACAGTCCCTACAAAACTGCTTATTCAGATTAGACCACCTAACTTGTTTTGATCATATCTCACTCATTATTTTGATTCCATTGCATGGCCAACTCTCACATGTGTAAAAGACATATAGCTTACTGTAAATGGATTCTACTTCATCATTTTATCAGTCCATGACTTGTTTCTTTACTGTTTTATACAGCCATCACTTTTAAGCAAGATTTTAGCCTTGTTCTTTATAGTTTTTCACCTTTTTAATCATGTTTATCAACACCAAATCCCCACACAATATTTTTATCATCATATATTCATCATATACATATACAATAGGAAAGAAAATACATGATTACATAATCAAAATAACAAGAAGATGAGGAGAACAATCTTTATACCACCATTAGTGATGAAAAGATGAGATTTTTGATGAACAAGACTTGGTTCTTGTTATCAAATCTTCAACTTTAGCAAGGAAACTTCTTGGGTCCTTTGGATAGATGAACACCTCCATGAATTCAGCCCTTTAACCTCATGAAAACTCCTTTTCATAGGTTAAGATTACCTCCAATCTTCATATCTTCAAAGGGTTTCCATCATATGTGTGAATAACACAAGTTTTAGTGGTTGAAAATTGATCAAATGAGGTGTTTAAGGTGAGGATGGGACGAATTTTAGAGAGAGAGAGGAGTGTTGTGTGGTTTTTGCATGTAAGAAATGAGTTAGCTAGTTTAAAGATGGTGGTTTTCATGCTTAGTTGCTTACTATGTAAGCTTAGGACAAGTGTCCATAAAATGACACCAAATGTGGTGTGGTGTAGCAAGTTGGCCACCCATATAGATAGTGGGGTGGGATAAATTAGTTTATCCCATCCCGCTAATTTACGGGTACTCCTCGATTCTAGTTTCCTCGATTTGCGTGCCCTCGGGTCGTTTTATGAAAAACGTTTTTATAAATTATGAATCAACGGCACAAAACGAATCTAATAAAAATTGTCTCATCAAAAACGGAGTTCAAAAACGTAAATACGTAATCCTAAGGTTTCCGGTTTAGTCGTAAAGGACGTTAAAATAAAATTGTAAGTCCTAATATCTTCTTGTAAATTTATGAGTTTATGAACCAACACAAATTTAAAACTCCAAAATAATATTCACGGATAAATTTATTTTCTGAAATGTCGGACTGTCACCAAAGACGGTGTATGTAAACGTAAGCACGTAACGTAGAATCCTCCGGTTTAAACGTAGTCGATGCTACTTCAAGACGTAAATCCAAATTTCTTCCCAAAAATAAGTGAGTTCATAAAATAATATTTTCAAATAAATATTGAGAATAAAATATCAATCATAAGTTGACGGATTGTCACAGCATTTACCCCTAAACAGGATCTTTGTCCTCAAAGATCATCTTACTACTCGCTTCTTATAGAGTTAAAACCATGTGGGTATTTCCTCCACATTCGGTCTTTTCTCACAAGTGCAATTCATTACAATACGCGAGTTTTATCAAACATAATTACGGGAATAAGATCAGGCTTAATGTTGACTTACTTTCTCTATCCATGATGTTCACGGGTGATACAAATGATTTGCAATGGGTTCAGATTAAAGTTCTCTCGATATCCTCTCGAATTGATCTCGGCCTTAAGTGGAATGATTTGTTCTTGGTTATAGAAAGGAGTTGTTGTGTTTGTCTTTTATTAAACTAATAATACTTAAATGTAAATGATGTTGAGTAAATTAAAGCTTTGGAAGATTTGACAAATTAAAAATTAGAGAATTACTTTGAAAACTTAATTGAATTAATGCTTAAAAACTTGTTCTTATCGGAATAATAAAAATTATACTATCGGAATAAAATTAAAGTGATCCATCGGAATGTTGCAAATGCAGGTCCATAGGAATGTTGCCATTAATCACCATCGGATTATTCAAAATGCAAGCTGTCGAAATGAGGTCCTGTCGGAATGCAGACGATCGGAATGTACCTATCGGAAAGTTCCAGATCGGGATGTGGTAAATAAAATTTGGCCAGAGTTTCGTCTAGAAAAGGACCTAAACCCGTCGGAATATGCGATCGTAATATGCGATCGCAATCCCAGACCGGAATAGGTGGACTTACAACCTATCGCAAAGTAAAACCCCTTTTTGGGTGATTGCGATACCAAGTAGACGAACCGTCGGAATGTGTTTAAAACCCTTGTTTTGCGATGGAATGAAGGAAGTTCCGAAAATGGTGGTAAGCAACAATTTCAATAAGCAAACACAAGAAGCCACCTTAACCGAAACTTTTAATAACTCCAAAAGCTTAAATTTGACAACTTTTAAAAACGTAAATCATGAACTTAATGAAATGAACTTTTGAAAGATTAAAACTTATACGAAATCCGAAATCAATAAGCTTAAACAAGCAATAAGCCAATAAGCATGGAGAGCTTATGGCTTATTCACGTAGAGCTAAAAAAAAGAAACTAGAAAGATCAAACTCTATTCACGAACACATCCAAAATCCAAACCGTAAGAATTTAATACAATCGGATCAAGGAGTTTGACAAATCAAGAAAAGTAGGAAAAGCTTAAAGAACTTAAAAGCATAAACTTGATTAAGATTAATGAAATCAAAAGTACAAGAAAGCTTGAATTAAAAGATGAAAAACAAAGGAAAAGTTTAGTGAGAGAAAGTATGGAACTTTCTCTCTCTAGAAACTAGAGAAAAATGAAAAAAACTAAAGACTAGCTAAAACTAAGTGTGTGAAAATTTGTGAGGTGAAGGCTTTATATAGGCGTGTGTATGGTGTTGATGGGCTTTTGATTTGGGCTTCTTTTTCTTCTTTCTTCTTAAGTCTTCATGCGTCTTTAAATAAACGTTTCCGACTTGGATTTGAGAAGTGTCGGTGAATAATTCCAACTCGTCTTATAATCTTTTATTTAATAGACTCGAGTTCTTCGACATAAATGAATCTTCCATCTTTGGCTCTATTCTTCGATAAATCTTCAAATAGGCACAATGACTTCAAATCTTTTGCACCTTTTGGACAATAGACTTCGTCTTGAGCCCTTTTCTTCGATAAAACCCGTGCAATCCCATGTTTTCTTTAATATTCATCCGGTCGACTCTGAAAACACAATAAACACAAAAACCACGCATAATTCCAAACAAATGATATTAAATACGTGTTTTGGTCTCGTTTTAGCCCGATTTAAGTGGTAAAAGGATGGGTGTTTTCACACCTATCAAATCCCCTACACTTAACCATTGCCATGCCCTCATGCAATGCTTAGTGACAAAGCACAATTACACTTTTCTCATTATCAATTAACCTTGGCCTTATTAAAATACTACTAAACAAAAATTTAAAGTACTAAGAAATTAAAATTTTAATGTAAACAAGAGAATAGAAAATAACTTATGTGGTAATAACTTGGAAAGAGATCGAGGACTTACATTAGGGCTTCGGTGCTGCGAAGATTTATCACCCTCAAGTTTCACGTTCCCCAAACTAAGCTTAAAAAAACGAGATCATTGTTATTATAAGTTAGTAATTCAAACACTCACACACATGGCTTAATTAAATGCTTAAACTCCCTTATTCCTAGGTGTATCTCTTATATTTTATTTTTGTCTTAGAATGATCATGAAGATGCATTTTTGGACTTATTTCGATAGTTTATTAGGGCTGAAAGCAAAGTAGGACGATTTGATCAATAGTTAGCTAAAGGACAAAATCTTTTAAAACTGCTTCTCGGGATATCAAAAAGTTCATATCTTGGCATAACTTGGTTCGCGATTTGAGACCTTTCTCGGGCCGATATTTGGCATGTACTTCATACTTCATATCTTGAGAGACGTTCTTGAGATAATGGTCTTCTCATCGTAATAGAGTTTCTTCACTTGGAGACTTTTGAGGGGTACTCCAACTTTGTTGACCACGACTTCATGATTATTCTTCAATCTCTAATTGGGATTTTGAGATACAATGATCCGCCTCCTTTTCGGACTTGGATCTATTTATCCTCATACCTTGTTAGGGTCTTTTCGGATAGACTTCTCCATGATCTTTATGGGAGTTGATTGCTTTTCGTCGTGAGTCTTGATCCTTCATATTGATTTAGGGAATAATGCTTTTCACATCACTTTGGATCTTCAGCAATAAAATTGAATCCTCATGCCTTGTTAGGGCCTTTTCGGACTCGCCAATCTTCGCGCCCCGCTTCATAAGTTATGCCTTGGCTATGAACTCTCGTCATTACCGAGCAACTTTTAAACGATCTTGGGCTAGAAGCTAAGTAACTTTTCAAATCGTAAGACCTTACTTATTGCAGATAAATTATTAGCAAGTGATGGGAGAATAGGCAAATAATTACACCAAGTGAGCTTGCGCAAGAACACCGACTTATAATTGACTCTATCATTTCTCGTCCTCCACAATTTAAAATCTCAAGTAATGAGACTCGTGGACACTTAGCCTAATAAACCAATTAAGGTCTACATGGTTAAGGATACTAGCTAGAATAAACTTGGATAAGTCTATTCGGGTTGAGTCAAAATAAACGCAACGGGCCTAATATGTCAAAGATTTCTAAACTAGCTACACCACTTATTAATATTTTTGACTTTATTGCGGGATATATACATATGAAAGCAACGATAAAAATTTAAAAATTACGACTAAATGGCCAAAGTTAATTAAAAATTTGAAAAATGTTGAAAATGAAGGCATTTTCATGGAAAAGTCCACTTAAAACTTCGATAGAAGTCCCCCCTACACTTAAGATAAACATTGTCCTCAATGTTTAAACATGTGGGAAACGTTTCCCCTACACTTATGACATTGTGCACGTTGGTTAACTCGAGTTAAGGAAGAGACGACTAAAGTGATCAATTTCAAATGTGAGTATGAAGAAAATTGAATCACGATAGTTGAGAGATAGAACCGGATTTCGGATAACACGGGAGCACGGTTCTTCAAAGGTTCCAAGAGTGCACTTATCCCTGTAATCACATCACCACACAAATACAAACACCTATGCAGGCCCCCCTACACTTAGGAGGATAAAACATTAAAGGATAGATACTCGGGCTGCCTCCCGAGGAGCGCTTGTTTTTGATAATCGAGTCACGAGCCTGACTCGACCCAAATTTAGTTCATGGGGAACGTGGTGAGGGATGGAATCATCTCCTGAGAGATGTCCTCACCAAAGTACAGCTTCAGACGCTGGCCATTCACCTTGAAATTGGGCCCATTTGGCTGAGAAAGCTCAATGGTCCCATATGGAAAGACGTTGGCGACGGTGAATGGACCAGACCAGCGGCTCTTCAACTTGCCAGAGAAGATCTTCAACCGAGAGTTAAAAAGTAAGACTTGATCACCAACGTGGAACTCTCGGTTCTTGATTTTTGCGTCATGGAGGATCTTCGTCTTCTCTTTGTAGATCAGCGAGTTCTCATAAGCTTCATTCCTCAGTTCATTGAGCTCGTTGAGTTGAATCTTACGATGATCACCGGCTTTGTTGATGTCGAAGTTAGCCCACTTTAAGGCCCAGTACGCCTTATGCTCCAGCTCGATGGGAAGGTGGCATGCTTTCCCGTACACAAGACGATAAGGTGTACAACCGATCGTGGTCTTGTAAGCAGTACGGAAAGCCCACAGAGCATCATCTAACTTATCGGCCCACGCGGCACGATGCTCTCCCACAGTACGCTCCAAAATTCGCTTCAATCCACGATTGGATATCTCGGCCTGCCCATTGGTTTGGGGATGATAAGCGGTGGAGAGACGGTGATTGACACCATACTTTGCCATGACTCTTGCAAATTGATCGTTGCAAAAATGAGTCCCGCGGTCACTGATTATAGCACGAGGAACGCCGAATCGAGCGAACAGCGATTTCAAAAAGTTACAAACCACCCTTGCATCATTAGTAGGTAAAGCTTTGGCTTCAACCCACTTAGAAACGTAGTCAACGGCTACAAGGATCTATTTGTTTCCTTTAGATGAAGGGAATGGCCCCATAAAGTCGATACCCCAAACATCAAAGATTTCACACTCTTGAATGAAATTCTGAGGCATCTCGTCTTTATGTGTGATCGTGCCTTGTTTCTGGCAAGCATCACATTTTTTAACCATATCGTGAGCATCACGGTAGATGGTGGGCCAATAAAATCCCGAATCAAACACTTTTTTGGCGGTGTAGTTGGGATCAAAGTGACCACCAGTGGGTCCTTTGTGGCAAGCATCAAGGATTTCGAAAGCTGCCGGTCCATCAACACATCGGCGAATAATCAAGTCGGCACATTGTTTGAAAAGATACGGGTCATCCCAAAAGTAAGTCTTGATGTCTTTGAAGAACTTTTTCTTTTGCTGGGATGTTAACCCGTCAACGAGGATTCCACCCGCCAAGTAGTTTGCAATGTCTGCAAACCACGGGGTTTCGTCCGCAGTCGAGTTAATAGACATTAAGGTCTCCAGGGGAAAAGAATCATTGATTTCTTTGTTCGGATGAGCCCCCTGGTAAGGATCCTCAAGTCTACTGAGATGATCCGCGGCTAGGTTTTCTGCTCCTTTTTTATCACGAATTTCGATTTTAAATTCCTGGAGCAGCAAAACCCAGCGAAGAAGTCTTGGTTTGGAATCTTGCTTTGTCAACAAGTACTTCAACGCGGAATGATCGATATACACAATGGTGGTGGAAAGGACAAGATAGGGGCGGAACTTTTCAAAAGCATAGACAACAGCTAAAAGCTCTTTTTCTGTTGTCGTGTAATGCAATTGTGCCCCAGTCATTGTCTTGCTAGCGTAATGGATCGGTTGGAAGTGTTTGTTCACTCTTTGTCCCAGAACCGCTCCAATAGCAAAATCACTAGCATCGCACATCAACTCAAAGGGCAGCTCCCAATTAGGGGTAACCAAGACGGGTGCCTTAGTAAGCTTATCCTTAAGAGAGTTGAAGGCTTCAAGACACTCTTTGGAGAAGATAAAAGGAGTATCTTTTTCCAAGAGGTGGGTCATCGGGCGAGCGATTTGAGAAAAATCTTTGATGAATCGACGGTAGAAGCCCGCATGACCCAGGAAACTTCTCACACCCTTCACGGTTGAAGGTGGAGGCAATTTTGCAATAACATCGACTTTAGCACGGTCTACTTCAAGACCGGCTTTCGAGATCTTATGTCCCAGCACGATACCTTCTTTTACCATAAAATGGCATTTTTCCCAATTTAGAACAAGGCGAGTGTCTTCGCACCGTTTAAGCATACGTTCCAAATTGGCAAGGCAAGAAGAGAAAGAATCGCCATAGACCGAGAAATCATCCATGAATACTTCCATAGTGTCCTCCACCATGTCATGGAAGATAGCCATCATGCACCTTTGGAATGTCCCAGGAGCATTACATAAACCAAAAGGCATGCGTTTGTAAGCAAATGTTCCATAGGGACAAGTGAATGTGGTTTTTTCTTGGTCCTTGGGATCGATGGGAATTTGAAAATACCCGGAGAAGCCATCTAAAAAGCAGTAATAATCATTACCCGCAAGACGCTCGAGCATTTGATCCATGAAAGGAAGAGGAAAGTGGTCTTTTCTCGTGGCGTCATTGAGCTTGCGATAATCAATACAAACTCTCCACCCAGTAACGAGACGAGTGTGAATCAACTCGTTGTGTTCATTGGGAACAACGGTTATTCCGCCCTTCTTGGGCACACAATGGACGGGACTTACCCACGGCGAATCCGAAATAGGGTAGATCAAGCCGGCATCTAGAAGTTTGATAACCTCTTGTTTGATGACGTCATGAATTTTAGGATTAACCCTTCTTTGGCTCTGGATTGTGGGTTTGAAGTCATCTTCCATGAGAATCTTGTGAGTACAAAAGTTCGGATCAATTCCGCGGATATCGGAAATTTTCCAAGCAATTGCCTTCTTATGAGCTTTAAGCACATCGATGAGACGAGTTTTCTCTTCTTCTTGCAAGTCCTTAGCGATGATGACGGGTGACTTCTTCTCTTCTTCAAGAAACGCATACTCGAGATGAGGCGGCAACTCCTTAAGTTCTAAATCCGGAGGATTGTCGACGGGAGGCGTATTCAAAGTCGTAGTATCGATAGTAATGACCGTGGGAGATGGAAGCGAAGGATTGTCTTCGGTGAGAAGATTGTCAAAGAAATTCATGTCTTCATCCCCATCGATAGGAGAATCATTAGTAGCTAAATTCGCATCTCCCATGGTATCTTCAAGATTGTTCCAAAATAAATCACTATCTCCAAATAGAGACAACGACGAATCAATGGAGGACACGGTCTCAACAGTGGGAAGAGAGGTAGGAATACTTTTGCAAGCATCATTAAAGTGTTTTTCACAAGCCTCATCGAGAACGTCAATACAATTAACGCTCTCATATGAATAAGGCTGTTTAGACAACTTTCCCATGTTGAAGACTACTTTATCGTCACCCACTCTCATGATAAGCTCACCGGCTTCAACATCAATGAGAGTGCGACCGGTCCTAAGGAATGGACGACCAACAATAAGTGGCACACGGGGGTCCATCTCGTAGTCGATGACAACAAAATCAGCAGGGAAGGTGAATTTATCGACTCCTACAATGACGTCTTCAGCTATCCCCACTGGATAAGCAACCGTACGGTTAGCTAACTCCAAAGTCATTTTGGTGGGGACTAGCTCTGGGAGAGATAATTGCTTCCAAACACTTAGAGGCATGAGATTAATACTGGCACCTAGATCGGCTAGGGCCATGCAATTCTCTACTCCCGGGAAATTGCAAGGGATAAGAAAACGACCCGGATCACCAAGCTTGATTGGCAATTTCCTTAAGAGCACTGCAGAGCAGTTCTCATTAAGTTGGGTGTTGGCGAGATCGAGGAGCTTTTCCTTGTCGCTCAGAAGATCTTTAAACATTTTTGCATATTTAGGCATGTGAGCGAGAGCCTCAGCGAAGGAGATATTGAAATTCAGTTGTTTGAACATTTTAAGGAAGTTCGAGACCTGAATATCGTCCTTGCTTTTGAGCTTCTCTTTCCTCAACCTAGATGGATAAGGTATATTGGAAGATGAGGAAGGTTTTGTAAGAATAGGATTACTCACATCCTTGGGTGGAGGAGGGGTAGGAGGAAGAGGTGGAGAAATTGGGGAAGGAGAAGGATGAGGAATAGGAGCAGGTGACTCGTTCTCCTTAGTCACAACCACCGGTGGAGGTATAGGAAGCTCGGGTTCCTTGGTACCTTTACCACTTCGAGTAGTGATTGCTTTCATCTCCCCTCTTGGATTTGCAACGGTATTACTCGGAAGAGTACCCGAAGAAGAGGGTTGATTACCTTGAAAAAAACTAGCCATCATGTTCCTTAAGTCATTCGTTTGACTATCCATAGTGTGTTTCATATCAGCTCTCAGATCATTCCCTTGTTTCATCAAGTCTGCTTTCAAGTTGCGCACTTCCTGTTGGAGATTATCCACGATCACATCGTTAGTCCTCATGTAGGTTCCAATGTCTTGATGTGATGCGGGGGTTTGGTTTGAAGGAGCAGTGTATGCGGGTGATTGATAAGCATGTTGCTGGTAAACTTGGGTGTTTCGTTGAGGTGGTTGTTGCTGCTTGTGAGGAGGGATGTATGGTGTACGAGTTTGTTGTTGTTGAGGAGGGCGGTTGAGGTTTTGTTGTTGGTTTTGGTTTTGGTTGTTAGGATTAAAACCAGGTGGTGAGATATAGTTGTTGGAACGGTAGCTAAGCAAGTTGCGGTCACCTTGAGGTTTTGCTTGATAAGCAGGTTGAGTATAGGTTCCATATGCTGCATTCACATTCTCAGCAGGGTAGTCTTGGGTGGCGGTACAAGTTGTGTAAGAGTGAGGACCACCGCATATCTCACAAGGTTGGCTGACAGCGTTCACTTGAGCGTTTTTGGCGTTGTTGCTGTTGTTGTTGCTGACCGTGTGGGTGACAAGCGATTCAAGAAGCGTAGTAATTTTGTCTAATCGCTTGTCGCTGTCATTAGTGCTAGCACTAGCAACATTGGTCCTAACACTCTTGGTTTGCACACGAGATTTATTCTCAATGATGTCCCAAGCAGCATTGGAAGTCTTAGCCAATAGATTACCCCCCGAGGCACTGTTCAATGAATCTTGGTCATTCATGCTTAAACCATTGTAAAAAGTATTGATTTGATGTACTTTGGTGAAACCATGTTGTGGGCATTTTCTTAAAAGATCTTTAAAACGATCCCAAGATTCACTGAACGACTCATCGTACTTTTGTTCAAAATTTATGATCTCATTCCGCAAAGCGGTAGTACGAGAGGGTGGAAAAAAGTAGTTGATAAACTTTGTTTCCAAATCCGTCCACGAGAGAATACTCTGTGGCGGTTCCTTAGCAAGCCAATGCCGGGCTTGTCCCTCTAAAGAAAAGGGAAAAAGTTGTAACCTTATAACCTCTTGTGGAACACCATTGAACTTGACCGTGTTGGTGAGTTGTAAGAATCTCTTGATGTGGTCGTGTGGGTCATCAATGGTGCGTCCCAAGAATGGTTGAGCGGAGACCATCTGGATAAAGCCTGATTTTAGCTCGAAGTTGTTGGCGGCAATTGGAGGTATGACAATTGGATCCGTGTTGCCATCAACGTGAGCTTGCAGCAATTCAATCATCGGGCGATTATCCGGAAGGGGCTCATTGTTGTTGTTATTGTTCATGTTGTTGAAAGGCGGGTTGTTGTTGTTATTATTGTTGTTCGGAGGTGGTATGTTATTGTTGGTTTGTACACCAGCCATGTCTAAGTTATCGAGAGGCTTGGGCTCTTGATAAGACGTGGATCGAGTGCGCATACACCTGCAAAAGAACGAACAAAGAAAAACAAAGCAAAAATATTTTTGGTTTTTATGTTTTTTTTTTTTTTTTTTTTTTTTTTTGTATTTTTGAAAATTTTATATTTTTTAGTTGTTTTTGAAGATTTTCTTGAAAGAGTAACGTTCACGGGGAACGGATCCCAAAATCCAAGTTCTCACAAAAAACTTTTGATCTTAACGAGAAGAGCCGGCAGCGGCGCCATTTGATACAAATGATTTGCAATGGGTTCAGATTAAAGTTCTCTCGATATCCTCTCGAATTGATCTCGGCCTTAAGTGGAATGATTTGTTCTTGGTTATAGAAAGGAGTTGTTGTGTTTGTCTTTTATTAAACTAATAATACTTAAATGTAAATGATGTTGAGTAAATTAAAGCTTTGGAAGATTTGACAAATTAAAAATTAGAGAATTACTTTGAAAACTTAATTGAATTAATGCTTAAAAACTTGTTCTTATCGGAATAATAAAAATTATACTATCGGAATAAAATTAAAGTGATCCATCGGAATGTTGCAAATGCAGGTCCATCGGAATGTTGCCATTAATCACCATCGGATTATTCAAAATGCAAGCTGTCGAAATGAGGTCCTGTCGGAATGCAGACGATCGGAATGTACCTATCGGAAAGTTCCAGATCGGGATGTGGTAAATAAAATTTGGCCAGAGTTTCGTCTAGAAAAGGACCTAAACCCGTCGGAATATGCGATCGCAATATGCGATCGCAATCCCAGATCGGAATAGGTGGACTTACAACCTATCGCAAAGTAAAACCCCTTTTTGGGTGATTGCGATACCAAGTAGACGAACCGTCGGAATGTGTTTAAAACCCTTGTTTTGCGATGGAATGAAGGAAGTTCCGAAAATGGTGGTAAGCAACAATTTCAATAAGCAAACACAAGAAGCCACCTTAACCGAAACTTTTAATAACTCCAAAAGATTAAATTTGACAACTTTTAAAAACATAAATCATGAACTTAATGAAATGAACTTTTGAAAGATTAAAACTTATACGAAATCCGAAATCAATAAGCTTAAACAAGCAATAAGCTAATAAGCATGGAGAGCTTATGGCTTATTCACGTAGAGCTAAAAAAAAGAAACTAGAAAGATCAAACTCTATTCACGAACACATCCAAAATCCAAACCGTAAGAATTTAATACAATCGGATCAAGGAGTTTGACAAATCAAGAAAAGTAGGAAAAGCTTAAAGAACTTAAAAGCATAAACTTGATTAAGATTAATGAAATCAAAAGTACAAGAAAGCTTGAATTAAAAGATGAAAAACAAAGGAAAAGTTTAGTGAGAGAAAGTATGGAACTTTCTCTCTCTAGAAACTAGAGAAAAATGAAAAAAACTAAAGACTAGCTAAAACTAAGTGTGTGAAAATTTGTGAGGTGAAGGCTTTATATAGGCGTGTGTATGGTGTTGATGGGCTTTTGATTTGGGCTTCTTTTTCTTCTTTCTTCTTAAGTCTTCATGCGTCTTTAAATAAACGTTTCCGACTTGGATTTGAGAAGTGTCGGTGAATAATTCCAACTCGTCTTATAATCTTTTATTTAATAGACTCGAGTTCTTCGACATAAATGAATCTTCCATCTTTGGCTCTATTCTTCGATAAATCTTCAAATAGGAATGACTTCAAATCTTTTGCACCTTTTGGACAATAGACTTCGTCTTGAGCCCTTTTCTTCGATAAAACCCGTGCAATCCCATGTTTTCTTTAATATTCATCCGGTCGACTCTGAAAACACAATAAACACAAAAACCACGCATAATTCCAAACAAATGATATTAAATACATGTTTTGGTCTCGTTTTAGCCCGATTTAAGTGGTAAAAGGATGGGTGTTTTCACACCTATCAACGGGTTTTTGATGAATGCAACTTTTGCCGATCTAAGCTCTATTAAGAAGAATTCAGATTTTTACTTGATAGATATTCCATCAAGTTCGATTTACGAAACATAATTCACGCGGTTCTTGAAGTCCTAGGATAGATCCAGCTTATATGCCTTTCAAACCAATCTTTTACATCATCTCAATGGTCCCATACAACGTGGACTTATATCCCATGATTTGTCAGATCATGAATTCATTTTTCCAAGGTTAAAAATTGTGGCATAACTTCGCTACCCATTTGGCACTTCAAGATCTACATTTTATATTCACATAACCTCCTGCCCACTATCGGCAGTCAATAATCAAATCCTAATTTCAACAATCATTTCAGATCTCACGGGTCAGGTATTTTGTAAGGTTAGGTTCGCCATCATAGGAAACCTTATACCTAAAAGACATATCCAACTCACAATGGGTGTATGTCGGGTGTCTTCATCTCAACTCCTGCTTACAGATGCTCTAATATTTAGATCCTAACAAGATTCGATCTCAATCCTAATACGATGATTATCAATGGTAATCTCTCCAAAAGAAAACGATTTTACAGTCTATCACCAAAGGTCAATCATTCAATCATAAAATAGTGCTTATAGTATTTTGTATCGTTACTTTACCTCGTCCCTTCGATTGGGGTGGTACATAGTACTCTCATCAAGGTTCGTTCTCAATGACTTCTGAGCAAATCTCTAGAAATTCGATGCGAAGCGAGGATCTTGATATCTAGATGATCGATACAGGCACACTATGTTTACATAACTCTTTTAAATAAAAGAGTCTATTTCTTCATCAAGATTCTATCATTAATGAGAATGATATTAGTAGATTTGGTCAATCTGTCGACGATGACCCAAATCGAATCAATTTCAGATGATGACCTTTGCAATAGCTAGACGTTTACTAATATATGAGGCGATGTCTGCCTTCATAATTTGTCATTAGTACAACTTCTTCAGACAAAGATACTTTTAGTCATAAATGACATAAATAGAATACTTATACTTACAAATTCCAACATAACTATATCTCACAATCCCCATATTTAGACAATCACAAGTGGTCTTTAAAATATTTAACGCTATCGGCTTCTCAACTCTAATGGTTCACATTAGCCACGAACCACTTTTATTATCTATATTATCCTTTTTATAATCATCGGCTATATTTTAAATTGTTCGGCAATTTATTTTGCACCTTCATTATTAAGGAACACATCCTAATTGGTTCTTTATATTTTCTACATAATGTGTCAGTATTTATATTCATTTTTCCTGATGATATAATTATCATGTCCGTATTTATTCAAAAATTATTTCTTCATATTTTCTCTGTTTTAGTTTCGTCTTTACTATTATCTTTATCTATTTTACTCAATCTGACGTCTAAAGCGTCGCTAATTATTACATGTAAATTAACAATAATTATTTAATTTTTATGAAACGTAAACGTAAATTTTTTTTTAATTTTTCTTAGTTCGACCAATGATAATAAAATGTTCAAAATAAATTTGAATTTAATTATCAAGATTTTTGTTGATTTATCAAAAATAATTAATAGGATTCGTAAATGTTTGAAAAATATCTGGTTATACTTTGGTCAAAATTTCCTTAGTTGAAAGCAAGAATTGTCGTTTCAATTTTTAAGTCATGGTTTAAATGTTTTCCTCAATTCCGCTTAGGTTGTCTTAAGGTATACACGAACATTTACCCCTAAACAGGAGTTTAGTTAAATGTTCTGGGTATAAGAGAGTAATCCCTTAAAAATCCTTTGTTAAAATATTTGTCAAAACATATTTGCACTTTCTTTTTAGTATAACTCAAAATCTTAAATGACTTCTAATTTTTGAAAAGTCAATATATTCCATTTTCTATTATCACACGGTCAAATAATATAAAGGATTAAGTCCTTAATCACATGTTAAATATTTAAGGTACAGGTTTTTATCGTTCGGCCAATTTAGGGCATTATTAACTCCTTTCTATTCTTATAAACAAACAAATAGTTCTTAATGATCACACGCATGAATTTATCAAATTACAACCTACACACGTGATTCACCAAATTTATGAATGCTACATGTGTATTAGTCAATCCAAACGTCACCACGTGAAACTCATAATGTTCATTACAAGTACCGGATGTAGTGATTGGAATACATAATCTTTTCCGCAGATGCGAAGTTGATGATAACCATGCCGTGGATCAAATTTTTTTAAAACATGCGCTAGAACCTCGTAAATGATCGAACAAATCTTCCATTTCGAGTTATGGATATCGTTTTTGATTGTCAATTTACTCAGTTCACAGTAATCTATAAATATAAGGAGTGATAACACCATAGCTCTTCATAATGACGAGCTTGGTAGAATAAAAGCTTTCTTCGACAACTCTCTCAGTTGTACGGTAATTCTTTTAATTCAGATGGTGCTGTCGTACAGTGCACACGCCACAGGTGCAGCACCGGAAATATAATCAATACCAATTTCAACTTGCCTTAGTGGCGAAAGTATAGGTAATTCATCAACAAATACTTACTATAGTTTCAGATAACATAAACATCTTTTAATACATTCATATTAGGTTCTTTCTTGATTATAATATCTATGACTAATTCACAACCACTCACGGTATACTTTTAAGTCTAAAAGCAGGATACAGCCACCTATCGGGAATTATTTAAATCACTTTTGATAATCAACATCTTATCATTTTAGGGGAATTCTACTCGAGTTCCCATCAATTAAGACAATGTCGTCATGTCATAATCAATCGATCCATTCTACTGGCATTATCAACTTTCCAGTTTTATTGCCGTTGATAAGATGTGAACTTCTCAAAAGACCAATAATAACTCATAATCCTTCACAAATCAAGGATATATGGAGACACAACTACTATTAAAAGAGTAAGGTCAACGCATAATCTACGCGAGAGAATTTCAAATCATATACAGACGAAAACATTTAACGAATATGAATATATCCCATGTTTTCATAATTTGAGTACGCATTCGAAAGCTCCTCGGATCGTTACCCAGGTCATTCAAATGAAATCAGATCATAAGAAATGATAGGAACATCGATACATCCAGTCGCGTATCAACACTCGGTAATCAGATATTTTTCCTAAGAATCTCACTACGGGAGAATTGGACAAGAAAGAATTGTCAATTGTCAAACAAGACAATTTCCACAGATGAGTAAATTCAACTCAGAAGAATAGATGCTACAGGCACATATGTAGGTGTCCCTAACACTATGCCCCTATTTTTCACTTCTTGCAGATCTCATAAGATTTAATCTTTCACAATCTTCAAAGAAAATGTAGTGTTTATTCATTAGTTTTATGGTGACTACTAATCAGCCTTGCATGGTCCATTCCAAATTGTATGTAGGCGCGCAACTATATACAATTTCAAGATCAACGATGCAATACTCAGTTCGTCAAAACCTTATCATCATGTTTATAATAAAAACATTTACATGCTTAATTCTTAAATAAGAATCAAGAATAAATTTACAAAGATTTTCTTTGTTATGGAAATAATTAAGTTTCCAAAGTGTTTCATAAACAACTTCATTTTGATATCAATCACTTATAAATCTCACTTTAAATAATCCATATTGTGATGAAAATTAAATTTTCTCAAAGGATACCGTTTTAACTTTATAAAAACAATGTGTGATCTGCAAAAGAGTGATGAAAAGTTGTTCATCAAGAACTAACTACAATCTAATAGGAAATGAGCTTAACCAAATAATCATGAGGTTCATAACCTCGATGGCACTCAGGAATACAAAGAGAATAATCCACAACGTAACTCAATTCGAGATGAGTACTTGTTCAATGATTGCATCACTAATGCGAACATTAGGATGAAGCAATAAAGGATAGATAACATCGATACATGTAGAATTTAGCAATCAAAGGTAGTCTTTTTCATTAATCACAAACAAGTCAAAATTGTACCGTAACACATTACGTGTCACTATGTCATACAATTCTTAGAACTCATCCTACCAACTGATATCTCAGTTAAGTTAGGGATTATTTTTAAAAGATACCACAATGAATACTAATCTACAAGAGTCACTAGGTGTTCCACATGTCCCGGAAGATCCATCGGTCCCAATTCAGAAGAAGATTTCTTCAATTTATTTCCTGGACACTGGGCATCCTCATTATCGGACAATGGCCTAGGAACAACCCTTAACACGAACTAACAATCAATTTAAACCCTATAATTCAATCACAGAACTCAACAACTTCCTCTTAGCAATCTCATATTCCATACGGGTTAAACTTTACTTTATTCAAGTCTTAACCAATTTTATACTCAATTCAATATCCTACATCATTCTCCAATACTTACAACCTTATTCTTCGGCCTTGTAAAGGCAATACAATCTCAATATGAACCACACCTAATTTCCAATCCTATAGCTCTTACAACAACAATTATCAAATGAGTCACTAGTATGAGATGACTCATACATTCAATTAGACTTCTCGGAAAGGTATTAGTGGCATGAGGCTTTTGGGTAATGGTTCCAATGACAGCCTCAAGTGCAACATTCACCCTTTCGATTTCAATTTAAGAATTGGGTGACAACGAATCAGATGACATCTTTCTAGGTGGTAATGTTTTGTCAAACTCCACTGTATAAGGAAAGATCGTCATGACATCGATATCAGTTTTAATCTCGCCAATTCTTTTTCAATATCACAATCAACTAATATCTACATTTCTACGAATATCGACCATTTGCTGGGATTATGAACATCCACAACTTGGTTTAGATCTAGGATAGCTAGAATTCCTACGAGAATAGCTTCGATTAATTTACTAGGGGATTTAGGGTTCCTTGTGACAATCGACGTCGTATAAATACCTCGTATAAATATCAAAATAATCATCAAACAATCATGTAATCAAATTATATCATATATATATAATCCAAGTTATATATATATATATATTAAAATAATACCTCTCAGACTGGCCTTGTCGGTAACTCGGGAATTCTTCGGCACCGTTATAGTCAAAAGATTTTTAGACATTTTTAGAAAAATGTTTATTGTTAAAAGATTTTGAAAAGTTTTATTCAAAACCTTAGTTTTTAAAAATCTTTCGTTCTCTATAACGAGAGCTCTGGTACCAAACTGTAACACCCCCAAATTTATACAACTCAATACAGCGGAAGACTTGTTGGTGTTACGGGATAGCAAATTACTCACATCATAGACAACGCATAAAAATCGCGTCGTTTAATAATAAAGCATTTCCATTCATAAATATTAAATTTACATAGGTCCCAAGTCATTGTATTTCATAAAAGTTTTACAAGGTATTTGAATGGAAAATATTGTTTAAGTGCGGGCCATGAATTCTTGTCGTCTTCCCGAGAATTACCTTCAAGTACCTGAGATGAAACATGTTAAAAGAAAAGGTCAGCGATAACGCCGAGTGAATTCATAGAGTTTAATAAATTCCATCAATATAACTTTGGTATAAAATTAGTACCAAAAATCAATTCGTACAAATCATTGTAATAGGCCGTAAAATAACCAAAATCATTTTATACAAATCTTTGTAATAGGTCATAAAATAGCCAAAGTCATTTTATACAAATCTTTATCGAAATCATAATATAGGCATCTGCCTTAAAAATTATTATACGAGCCAATGTCGTAAAAACAATCATACAATACGTCTTATAACGTTGTATGAAAATAAAAATCGTTATATGAATATGGTTATGAAAACCAAAACACAAACATAATATCATTAGTATGACCCTGTATTGCTAGTCAGGCAATACATCGTAATTCGGAGCGTCTAGTAGTATTTCGTTAGTTTGGATTATTATAAGCCGCATGACATTGTTACCTTACTAAACCAACAACGGGTAGCTAACCCGATACTCAATTTGCCCATCTAAAGTAGCGTGTCGTCACAAAGGTCACGCTATGGAAATCTTCTCATACATAAATTCGCTTACCAGTCAATGTGGCACGACGGGGATCAACCGTCAAGGCGCGAACTGGGGTGATCGTCCCCAAATAGTACTATTAAATGCATAAGCGTCTACCAAATCCCGGTAGTTCACAATTCATGCTAATGGGACTTTTTGTGACATAACCTAACTTTAATAATCTATTTAATTTCATCTATCGGGTCCTTTAGTCATTTATCGGGTCATACAATCGGGTCATTCAATCATTCGGGTCCAAATCAATAAACAAACAATCGGGACAAATGGTGTCCTATTTTATAAAAACTGACATGTTATCTGCCTCGCGGGTTTGTAAAACATTTCATAAAAACATTTAAAAGAGTGCGAGGCTATGAACTCACGTTGATGTGGGAAGGCGGGTTATCGGCAATTCGGACGTACGGTACGTGCTTCAATCACGGAAACCTAGAAAAATAATACTCGTCTTAGACTCATGTCCAATGACTTTATAAAAATAACAATTATGTATACATATGATGATTATTTATATATGATGATCAAGTGGGTTTACATATTCTCATTAACTCGTTTTAGTGTTTACGTATTGGTATCTTTTTACTAGTTTACTAGTTTTACCTATTTACGCGTTTTAAGTCCGATAAACTTATTATAAGTTCTCTAACTTGTTTTAATCCCTTTTATACCTATATTATCAGTATGTATACTTTCCATGTTGGGCCCAAATGGGTTAAGCCCAAATAAGTTCTTTTTACAAGTTTTTATCTTATTTAGTCCATTTATTAGTCCAATATGCTTAATTAGCTCGTAAATGTCCGTATTTCTTATAGTTCGGGTTTTATCGGTTTTTACTTGTATTAGATACTTATATATCAGTATATGACTTTTATAAACTTTACATTAGACGGGTTTGGTCGTCTAAGTTTTATTTGGCGAAAAACGTTAATTTTACGGCGATAGTTGAAAAAGTCGTAAAAATCAAGTTTATAGTTTTTATTACTTATAAATATTATTTCACCACCATTTATATAATTTATACATTTAATTAACCTTTTATATATATTTATATAAATAAGTTTTATAAGTTAGTGGGTTTTTATTTTACATTTTATACATTAAAATGTGAGTGCTTATATAATAATAATAAACATTAATTCCAAAAATCTGATTTTTATCTTCATGTTCACCATTTTTACCATATCTAGAGTTCTATAATGAATTAGAAGCTCATTTTTGGGTGACATGTTCTTCATATTATGTGCTACATTTAACTTAGTTATAGCTACTGCCCATTTTGAGTTCATCTTGCCTTAACAGTCCCTACAAAACTGCTTATTCAGATTAGACCACCTAACTTGTTTTGATCATATCTCACTCATTATTTTGATTCCATTGCATGGCCAACTCTCACATGTGTACAAGACATATAACTTACTGTAAATGGATTCTACTTCATCATTTTATCAGTCCATGACTTGTTTCTTTACTGTTTTATACAGCCATCACTTTTAAGCAAGATTTTAGCCTTGTTCTTTATAGTTTTTCACCTTTTTAATCATGTTTATCAACACCAAATCCCCACACAATATTTTTATCATCATATATTCATCATATACATATACAATAGGAAAGAAAATACATGATTACATAATCAAAATAACAAGAAGATGAGGAGAACAATCTTTATACCACCATTAGTGATGAAAAGATGAGATTTTTGATGAACAAGACTTGGTTCTTGTTATCAAATCTTCAACTTTAGCAAGGAAACTTCTTGGGTCCTTTGGATAGATGAACACCTCCAGGAATTCAGCCCTTTAACCTCATGAAAACTCCTTTTCATAGGTTAAGATCACCTCCAATCTTCATATCTTCAAAGGGTTTCCATCATATGTGTGAATAACACAAGTTTTAGTGGTTGAAAATTGATCAAATGAGGTGTTTAAGGTGAGGATGGGACGAATTTTAGAGAGAGAGAGGAGTGTTGTGTGGTTTTTGCATGTAAGAAATTAGTTAGCTAGTTTAAAGATGGTGGTTTTCATGCTTAGTTGCTTACTATGTAAGCTTAGGACAAGTGTCCATAAAATGACACCAAATGTGGTGTGGTGTAGCAAGTTGGCCACCCATATAGATAGTGGGGTGGGATAAATTAGTTTATCCCATCCCGCTAATTTACGGGTACTCCTCGATTCTAGTTTCCTCGATTTGCGTGCCCTCGGGTCGTTTTACGAAAAACGTTTTTATAAATTATGAATCAACGGCACAAAACGAATCTAATAAAAATTGTCTCATCAAAAACGGAGTTCAAATACGTAAATACGTAATCCTAAGGTTTCCGGTTTAGTCGTAAAGGACGTTAAAATAAAATTGTAAGTCCTAATATCTTCTTGTAAATTTGTGAGTTTATGAACCAACACAAATTTAAAACTCCAAAATAATATTCACGGATAAATTTATTTTCTGAAATGTCGAACTGTCACCAAAGACGGTGTATGTAAACGTAAGCACGTAACGTAGAATCCTCCGGTTTAAACGTAGTCGATGCTACTTCAAGACGTAAATCCAAATTTCTTCCCAAAAATAAGTGAGTTCATAAAATAATATTTTCAAATAAATATTGAGAATAAAATATCAATCATAAGTTGACGGATTGTCACAATATCATCGATCCTCCTTCGTTTCATGATTGTGATGATGAAGAATTCTTTAAGGAGGTCGATGAATTTCTTGCTATAGACACAAGTCCCATTCTCGAGGAGTTACCTTATAAACGCTCCTCATTTGAGAATGACGTTTACCACATTCGTGAGGATCTAACTTATCAACGATCCCCACAAAATAATGATGGTTTCGTGCTTGATCGTGATCTCTTCGAGAGAGTTTCTAAAATCATCAAAGAGGGGAATGACAAACCATGGTTTGACAAGCCTATCTATGACGAAGAAATCGATGAGATCGACGTTCATGAGGATGACGAGTATGTTGACCCCGAGGGGGCGGTGTTCTTTATTGATAAACGTTTTGAGAACTTATATAATCCGCCACCCCCTAACCGTGACTTAAATGTGAGGATTTTTAGCGCGACTAATTTTGAATTTGACACGCCAAATATTTTCGACATTATCAAATCGGGTTTTCATAAAGAGTTTTTAAACGATGAAAAAGGAAAAGATTTTAAAAAGGTTGTAAATGATTTTTCTACAAGTTTAACTCCGTCATCACCGCGTTTTATGAGTGCTACCACCTCGTCTACTCCTTTTGACGATGGTTGGTGTGGTTTTAGTGAGGGGGAAGCCTCTTATGTTCCCTCACATTTCTCCACCGAGGACGAGATTTACGATCCCGGAATTGCTTGTAAAGGGAAATCTCGGTCTTCCACCGATGCAATAAATGGAAATCTTATCTATTTGCTTGGTGTGAGTCTACCTCGAGTAGCTCATGATTTTGACTTACCCATTGCCCCACCTTTCTACTTCTCATCTATTTTCTTCTACCCCATTGGGGTTCGAGTTGAAGTAGCGTTGTTTCGTCTTCCATCCGAAAACGAAGACGCTATCTTTGACCCCGGTATACGTATATCGGGTTTTTAGAGTACTCCATGTACTTTTGGGCCTTGTTTATCATGTAAGCCCCACCAAAAATGACCATACCATGATTATCCCTAAATGATAACATTTATGGGGATTCGAGTCGAGCTTTTGACTCGGTTAACAAAAACAAGGTGCCTCGTGGGGGATTCTCATGCTTATCCTTGTAAATATTATCGCTTTCTTAGTTTAACATAACGAGGGGACTTGTGCTATTCCCACCTTTGTTCCGTGGTTGTTTGTGATTGTGATTTATTAGGTTCATCGTCATCATTGAAGCCTCTCGTGTTCGTTTTACGGATCACTCAAGCTTCGATCGTTGCCTTTGGAGATTCCGATATCCGATGATATCCTTTTATGTTCTAACGTTTATCTTATTAGCATAATTCATAAACGTCTTTTAGGTTATTCGTTTTACCCTTTCCATGCTCGAGATTAAGCATTCGACTTCGTCTCTAGTATGGGGGTGTTTACACCCCTAGACTCGAAACATTGAGGACAATGTTTAGTTTTAGTATGGGGGGGTGAGTAGATACTTCACCTTGCTTACGTCACCTCGCAATCCAATATTCATCTTTTTGTTATCGTTTTATGCAAAATAAGGCTAAAAATGGCCAAATTTTAAATTTTTTCTAGTTTTTCATAAGTGTTTAAGACACGAATGTAGGTTTTCCGATGGTGAGAATGAGAGTAATTTTTGACTCGACCGTGCGTGTTGAGCACTTAGCTTCGATTCCTTAACTTTTTAGGCTAAGTCTCTTAAATAAGGACGAGAAATGATAGAGTTATTTATAAGTCTCGTAATCGTCACGATCTCATGTGTAGTAATTATTAGCTTATTCTCCCAACGCTTTTGCATAATAAATTGTTAATAAATATTGATTTAGCGGTTTAGTCACTATTGTTGGTTTCTAATTTTCTTTAGTAGCTTCCATGTAATTAAATTGGGAAAACATTAAGGTATCGCCAGCGTCACGGTTTTGAAGTATTGGCACCCGAATAATCGAAAGCTTCACCTAATAATAAAATTTCAAGTGCTCACCTAAATTAAGCAAAAATTTGAAGCTCACAAGGCCGAAAAATCTATGCCCAAATTGAAAGTGAATCAAGCCTTAATCTTTGAAGCTTTAAAGATCCAAAATTCGCTTTAGCATGAGGATATACGTCTTTGGCTAATAAAACCACCGATGAGGCGGATAATAAAAGGCAAGGCAAGACCGAAGTCATAATAAAAGCTTCATGGCAAAGTTGAATAAAAGATGGAGGTAAACCAAAGATAATAAGGCCCTTCCGTTAGGGGGCGTATAAAAGTCTTGGAAATAAGTCTCATGTTCAAAACCGTTATAAAACCGTGTTTATCGATCCTTCTTGTTGACTTAATTTTTTGACATCGTTGTCTATTAGGATGAATTATTGATTTAATGATTTTGGTTACACCGTTAAGACTCTATTTTTAGACTTAATCTCTATTCACGCATAAGTCAATGATGTATCCTCGTGATCATTAAGACAAAAATAAAATATAAGAGGTACCAAGTAGGAATAAGGGAGTTTAGGTTCGTAATTAACACTCATGAGATATGATCGTGTTGCTAACTTATAATAACAATGATCTCGTTACACGCTTAGCATGGAATTGGGTGAAAATCGAGGACGACAAAATTATTTCTAACGAAGCATTCACGTGTTCTTGTTCTATGATCCCAAAAGTCACTTAATCGTGATGAAAACAATACATTATGTCTAAAACACATGAAGTAGTTTATTTAAATTTATGTCTTCAATAAATGTCATCATAAAATGAATTTTGGAAGTGCTATGATACTTAATTCTAGCATTGCGTGAGGACACGGCAATGGTTTAGTATGGGGGAGTGATGAGACTGTAATTATACATAGTCTCATCGTCCAAATCGGGCTTAAAACGCTTAAAATATCATCAAAATACCCAAAAATGTGCCTGTGTTTGTTCATTGTGTGTTTCAGGTACGGATATCGTGAATTCACCAAAAGATCACAAGAATGAAGAAAAAACAAACACGGGAAACGAATCCGCACAAAGAACCGAGCCCGAATCATGAATTTCCATTCAAGTCCTTGAAGTTTTGAAGATTGGCAAAATTGGTCCCTTAAGAATTGAAGACTTGTCATTTTATACCCCTGTAAATCCTCAAGATTACTTATGGGTCCCTAAAATATCAAGTATTTACAAGTTAAGCCCTTGGAATATGGTCAAAGTTCATTTATTGTCCTTGAAACAAAGTTTGAAGAAACATTGTGCCAAATTTGACAAGAAGGCCAAAGATATTACAAAAGGGAATAAAGTCTGGGCTGTTTAATTTTAAGTGGAAAACACTTGGGAGTTTAGGGGTCACTTTTGCCAAGACAACCAAACATCAACCACCATTCCCCTCTTGCCACCTCACCAAAACCGCCACCTCATCCATCCTTGTCACCCCTCCCCCTTATCAGTTAATTAAAATTAATTGATTATGTTTAAAAAACTACTTAAACCGGGTAACACATACACTCTCTCCCCAAACCAAATCAAACCGCACCCTGTTCAGTCAAGAACCCTAATCTCAATTAGCACCAATTCAAAGGGAAAAGTCAAATTGACTTTTTGGTTTAACTATTTACCCATCTCCCAACATATATTAACACCCAGAAAGGGACTTGACACATCCTTGTCCCCCTCCCCAGCTGTTTTTGGCACGGGACACCAAAAACAAGACAAGGATTCTGAATACTTGACCAAGATCAACGTCTGAGATACAAGAACATGCTCTCCACACCATTTTAACAGCCAAGATCAAGAGACAGCATCAACATCATTCACATGGTAACCATCTTGACCAAGACTCGATTTTGAATTCAAGGGCATATCAAGAAAATCATTACTAGGGTTTGTATTATTTTTATTGTATCTAGAATCTTCCCTAGCGTATTATAAAAGGAGCCAGCAGTATGTGCTTGTGCCCTTTGTTCCAGCTTGTAAGATTTTTTTTACTAAATGAATATTTATAGTATTTCTTAAATTAAATTACAAGTCTGTGTTCCATCTTTACTGTTTTTTACATAGTGCAAAGTTTATTCTCATGCAAGTTTAGCTTAAGTTTATCAAAAAGAAATTTTTGTTCAAACATTTTGGCAAAAAAGGATTTTGAGACCCATTTGGTTCATAACAGATTATAGGGGTCCTAATTTGACAAATCAAGGCCCAGTAATGTTATGAGTTAAGTGTTATTGTTCTTGTTTGTGACCTATAGTTCACTTCGCAAAAAATTGTATTCCAAGTTTTTTGAGTAATCATATTGTTTTCCGTTTTTTTTATCACTCACTGTTTGAAAAGCTAATCCCAAAAGCCTTGACAAAGCTTTTGGTTTAACCTTTTCAAGCTTGAAAAATTTCTTGGTTTGGTGCTCATAACAGATCCACAAGGCATTTGATAGTGTTGGACTTGGTGTGGCTGTTGTAGTCTCCAAGTGCCATTGTTCATCGCTTGCATCTTTCAAGAAATTACATAGCCACTTGACCTCATCAAAAGCGTAAGGACGACATCAGCTTGGTCTTCTTGGCTTGAACAAAGCCAAGAAAGGTGAGAGCTTGAACCCCTTTCTCCTTTTTATAAGATTTATGAGGGTATGAGATTTCGTTGTTAGATTGTGTTTGCTTGAGTTTTATTGTTTATTTGTGCTCTCCTACATGATTAGAACATGTTAGGTTAAGATTTAAGTCCATTTGGTTGAGTTTCATTAAGCTTTTCTTTGTTAATTTGTGATTTTTCATAGTTTAATGGGTGTTTGTTTCTGTTGGTTCAAGGTTGTGGGTGACACACACAACTACCTAAGCGACTTGTACATCTTTTACTTAATCTGTTAGTCTTAGTTAAGTAGTGATTTCAAGGTACTAAGTAAAACAAGGTGGTTTAGTGTTGCTAGATAACGCATAAAAACTACATAGTTCAACCAGTAGGGTACTTTTGACTTGATTATTGTGTTTGAGGGTTTTTTTATTTTTGGCATAGCTATAGAATTAGGCTAGAATTAAGTCCCACATGTAGTACTAGGTTATTGCTAGGTTTTATTGGTATAAAAGTACACCTTAGCTCACTGTTCGGCCACTTTCATCAACATACGCTACTTTCTGCTAACCAACCATATCAGCAGGGTATACGGACTTATTTTAGTGTTCTATGGTCCAAATCTTGGTGAAACAAGTAAGTTTAGGGTCGGTTGAAGTACGCATTGGATGGTTGAGGAATTTGAGCAATGTTAGGATAGCCTAGATGAGCTAACTAGCTCACTGATTTGTCTCAAAGCCACCAGACCACTTATCTTGTTGAAATCCATATCAGCAAGTGGTTTGGGGTTTTCTTGGGTGCATTAAGGTTTAATTTTTGGTTGTTTGATAGTTTAGGAATAGGATTCAGTGTGCATTAGCTAATAATATACTTTGGAGAACATTTGGAGTTTATTAATCGGCCTTGTAGGTCACTGTAATAACATACAACATACCGCTTACCCCTTTCTGTGATACAGTGGTTCATCTAGGGTAGGTTCTTGGCGTTTTGGTGTTGAAATACTTAAAATAGTTATTATTTGTTTAGGTTTAGAGGTAATTTGCTAATTGGTTGATGTTTAGATTGCATTTGGTGGTTAAACAATTAGCATAATAGTCACTGTTTTGCTCATTCATGCTAGCACGTATCACTTTTCATCAACTTTCTGCATTTTGTTCATAATTTGCTCCTAGTACTGTGATTTGTGGTGAGATTTGTGTTTTGTGTTTGTATTATTGTGTTATACTTGACTCCTCACAACCAAAAGGTTGTGAGGGTGCCTTATTGCCCAAAAAGCGCCAACAAACAAGCCAAAAACAAGCAAAAACGAGCCCAAAACGAGCCGAAAAAACCATACAGCAAGCTTTTCTTTGTTGTCCGAGAACGCTGCAGATTTTTTATTTTTTTTAGTGTTGACCGATATCGGACAACACTGATGTTGGACAAGCCTGTTATCTGGTAGGATCTTGGACAACACTGAAGTACTCCACCATGGGGTACTTTGGGGTACTTCCGTTTTTAGCCAATTTTTTTAGTTTTTTTTAACTTTTTCATTTTTACCTTGTTAATTTAGTTAAAAAAAGATTCTTAGAAAAATAAAATTTATTTTTAGCATTATTTTATTATTTTTATTATTATTTTAGTTTAAAAAGTGTTTTTAGCCTTTTAAAAATAGAAAAATAGTTTTGAAAATTTAGGAAAAATACTTTTTAGTCTTTAAATAATATAAGTGATTTATTAGTTCAATAAAATAATATTTTGGGCTTTTTCTTAATTATATTTAATTTTAGGGCTTTAATTAGCATTTAAAATTGAATATTTAATTAATAAAAGGTTTTAAAATATATTTATTGGATTTTTATTCTTATTTATATTATTTTAGACTTAGTTTTAATTTTCAATTAATTTTTAGGTTTAGTTTTCAATTTTGTCACGTTTTACGTAATTACGTCATCGTTTTACGTCAATACGTCGTAGTGTAATCGTAGTCGTAGCTCGTCTTTACTTTTTCCCTTCTAAACCAAAAACGTCACTAATCCAAACTTGATTTTATATATTGGCACATTAATCCACACACCTCCTTCGAGAACAAACCCGCATTTATTCGGTTTCGCGTTTTTCCTAAAACGTGCAACTTAATACTTGCCACTCATACGCGTTTTTCCTAAAACATGTACGAAAAACCTACATCAACCTCCAAAACCAAACCATATCGTGTGACCCCAAAATCACACAACACGACTATAATCCCAAAACATATAACACAAAAAGAACAATAGCCATATCATAGGCAGCCATTACATAAACCCATATATATACGTATACCCAAATTCCACATCTCATCATATACAAGCATGTACTAACCCTCTTTCATGCAATCGTACTTGAGAACCCATTAAAGTTGTGGTACTTTTATAACTATGTTGGCCACCATACTTATACAATTACCCTTCCCCCAATGCACTCCCTCCTATGACGACACTTATAAGAATCAATACAACATATAACACATAAATCCATCTACTCACATAAGCTCATAACCACATAACCAAATAGGTCCAAAACCCCATCTATTAAAATAACATAGTAAAACTCTTGGAATACCGAAATCCATAGTCTAGCTAAAACAACATAGACTAAATCCAAAACGAAAACATAATCAGTTATAAGTCATGTCGCCCATAAGAGTGGAAACAGCTTAAAATCCTTCCTACCCATGTACTCCTAGTAACTCGAACCACCACACGATTCTTAGGGAACATGGCTTAAACATCAAAAGAAAAATAACATACCTCAGGTATGTAAAATAACTCGATAAAAGATAGAAACTACCTTGTACTAAATTATGTACTATAATGTACAATTTAAGCAAAATACAACAGTGACTAGCGTGAATGATTATGGTTCAACCCGCACTAGTCACAAACCCGAAAAGAAAATAACATGTGACTAAGTATGAACATACTACGGTTCAATTCATACTAGTCAAAACATCGCAATAAATAACATCCAAACACATCAATTATTATAAAATGCACATACTCCTATGACGCCTATATGCAGGGACCCTTAAGCTATAGACTAGGCTACGCGACTAGGCAACCTAATTCTCTATAACCATTGTCTCTGATACCATTCTGTCACACCCCCACCATGGCGGAATATGGGTCACGACGTATGGATATCATCACAACAATAGCGTGTCTATAGAGATAACTAAATGATATAAGAAATGTCATAAAATGGTGACACAAATGTCATGATAATATCTCAACAATGCAGGAGTCTAGGTAAGTAGGTAACAGTCCTACCACTTACCCGAGACAAACAATAAACATAATCAAATCAAACATATAGGTGCCAACAGTATCACTTATAAAACAAACAACAGAAACTAAGAAGGAACAGGGATCTCCTTCTAAATGCATTTCCTACGCTCTCCAAATCCTAGCCACTTCTATTCTCAAGCTTAACCATAAAATCACCTGAAAGAGACACTAAAACACGTCAACATAAAGTTGGTGAGAGTCATAGGTTTAGACTCCAACGCTAAATCAATTACAAGCTGTGAATAACAACCATCAACACAATAACATATGGACAATGTGCTACAATTATGTATTAACAACTAGCATTCAAGATCAATCATTCCAAACCAAAATCCAAGGCTCCTACCTTGCCAAACAACATGGTACCATAGATGATCACACTATGTACCTATCCCAAGGACACTACCTTGTCAAACCACAAGGCCACTACCTTGTCAAACCTCAAGGCCACTACCTTGTCAAATCACAATAACTGAGACGGCACGTGTCCCCCGATCCAAATCATACACAATCAAAAATCACATAGCAGTTAATCACATAATGTACACACAAGTCCATCTCAAATCACAACCACATTCACAGCATCAATTTAGAAAATAACTCAACACAGTGTCTCTTCCATCCCATCTGGAAGTCAAAATCAATAGTAAACATGGGACTATGAAACTCACCTGATAGCTTCTTCACAAGTCCTCGCACTAGCAACAAGCTAACAAACCAAAAACACGAAATCAATACACGAACCAATCACTAAGATGGCTCATCAACCTATGATGGACATCTAGTCTATTCCCGTATAATTACCTCATTGTTAAGCTCTAATCACCCCATTACCCTTCCTTAACAAGTCCCTAACTTGGTTAAGTTTAATAGCTATCCCGTTCATAATTTTATACAAAACAGTCCCAGTTTTAGGTCTCAATACTTTAAGTCAAACTTCCACTTAAACATACCCATGGTTTCTGTAAAAGGAATATTCACACTTTTATACATGTTAGCTAAAACCTCCCACCTTCCCTAACCTTAAAGCTACTGTTAAGGCCCAGATATATGTGTATATATTGCTACCTATCCAGAATTCACTGATTTTAAACGTATGAAAAGTTCATTACCATTAGAGGGTCTTACCCTAAACCACAATCTTAGCCCAAGTGCAGATCCTTACTACAATATATAAGCCATCTCTCATGTTCGTGAGAAGATCCCAATGCAACCCTAAGTACCCCAAACAACCCAAAACTTAAAAAGAAAACAGGCTGAATTCAAAACTGTTTTTACCTCCGACTGTTGTAACCTGTTTTTGACCCACTTCCCGACCTCCAATTTAGTTCTCGTTTCTTGCATTGGAAAGCCACTTCAATTAGATTTCCAGGAATATGTGGATCGCAAAATAAGAGTTTGTAGAACTCCCTATATGATCAAAACAATGACCCAAAATTCTGCCCAGTTTTTAAAAACGGGTTTAACTAAATTAACCTCATTAATTAACCCTAATCCCACTAATTACAAGCCCTAATTTATGTAATCATCATGTTATGATTAGTATAACATTAATTTACTGTTTTTATAATAAACTCTAACCTTAATCCATCATAAGATGATTAAAGAAAACATAAAAACAATTTAATTAAAAAGGGTTTGAAGATTTTACCTTAGATTTTTTGGAAAACAAGATTTTTGATGAAGAACCCTAATTTTCTCCATGGATGTCGACCCATACTTGATCTCCAGGGATTTTATGAAGTATTTTGATAAAAGTAAGGCTTTCTATAATTTCCTAACAAGTCTTTGGCCCATATACAAAAGCCCGGTTCCCTTTTTTCCCTTTTTCCCCTTTTCTTTTCTTTTTTCACATAAACGACCTATACCCATTTAATTTTGTTTTCTTTCCTTTTTATTATTAATATTTGTATTAATAATATTACCTTAATTTTCCTTAATTTATTTCAGCTCCTAAAGCCTCCAAAACCTCAAAACCGTAAAACTAGTCAAATTTACGCGTTTTACCGTAAAAGACGTAAAATATACACTTTTAAAAAAACTCAAATTTTGAAATAAACTTTATAACTAAGTCCTAAATGACTTAAAACCATCCCGAAAAATATCCATATGACTAATTACCTCATCCGAGACCTCTAAATGTTAAAACGTAAATCGTAAAAACACGATTTTCTATAATACATATACGTATACGTAAAACCACTAAATAACACCATCTCACTTCATAGTCACTACCATGTGAACTCATGAACATGAAATCATCACACCTTGTTTCACTCACAAGGTACCCCGTACCGGAAACGATATCCAAACCACAATCTGTACACACCAATAAGCACATAAACACGTAAATACACGTAACTAGCACAAAATAAAACTAAGTGACGAACCTCAAAACCAGGGTTCTCACATTTTTAGTGGGTCATGCTTGATATCGTGCACAATAACACGTAGCATGTGATATATCTGGTCGACTTGCTATTAAGTACATGAGGGAGCCGATCATGGAACGATATTTTGTTTGATCTATGGCATCTCCCTCCAAATCAACATCTAGGGATGTGGTTGATAATGGTGTCCCAACGGGGTCACATGAGGTCATACCATGCTTTTTGATTATCTCTTGACAATACTTAGGTTGGTTAATAAAGATACCACTTGGGGATTGGTGAACTTGAGTTCCTAGAAAGAATTTTAGTTCGCCCATCATAGACATTTCAAATTTACTGTGCATGACTTTTTCAAACCATTTTGAAAGTTTTGGGTTTGTAGACCCGAAATAATGTCATCAATATAAATCTGCACAAGCAAAATGTCATCCCGATATTTATAATTGAACATAGTTAGATCAATGGAAACTTTTGAGAAACCTTTGGTTACCAGAAATTTCGAGCTCGTCGTACCACGCCCTTGGAGCTTGCTTGAGTCCATAAAGTGCTTTGTGGAGACGATACACCTTGTCAGGATAAAGAGGATTAACGAATCCTTCCGGGTGTGTGACATAGACTTCTTCCTTTAAAGGACCGTTAAGAAACTCCGTCTTTACGTCCATTTGATAAGCGATAAATCCCTTATGTGCAGCATAAGCAAGGAAAATCTTGACCGCTTCCATACGAGCTACTTGTGCAAATGATTCTTCAAAATCAATACCCTCTTTCGGGCCATACCCTTTAGACTCTAGCCTATCTTTGTTCTTGATGATTGCGTTTTCTTCAACCATTTTTTTTCCATACCCATCGAAGATTTAATGGAATTACATCGTATGGTATGTCAACAAGTTCCCAGACTTTAAGTCTTTCAAGTTGAAGAAGTTCATCTTGCATCAATTCAATCCAAGCATGATCAGCCATGTCTTCTTTGATGTTTTTCGGTTCAGCTGTACTCACGGTGAGTGCGAACATACAAACATCGCCATCGGTGTCAAGCTATCGTCTTGTACGAACGGGCGATGAAGGGTTTCCAATTACTTGAACCAAAGGATGATCTCGGGTCGAATGATGCGTTGAAGGATGTCGTTGGTAGAACGTATGCATATTTGACGGATCAACATGGCGAGGAGCAGACTCTCCAGTTTCATGTACCGATCTATCGAAAGGATTGTGAAAATCATCATCGTCAGATAATGCATTGTCTACTTGATTTATGTTCTATGGAGCAATGACAGTAGTTGTGGATGTTGTAGGATCGATTGTTGAAGTAATATTCGGAGGAGGTAAATCTGCAGAAACCCATGTTGAAGTAGATGAAGTTGTATCCTTTTGTTGACGATGATCGGTATCATCATTCTTATCATGAGTGACAGCGGAAGACTTTGATACAACATGTTTTTACCCCGTGAAATATTCATCAAACATTGGTCCTTATAACATTTCCAACTCTTCAAGTGTCGTGTACACTGCCATATCTACTCTTGGAATATGTTCAGGAACCAGCTTTGAACTTGACGGTTCATTGATGTGGTCTTGAGTTCCGAGTTCCGTGCGGTTGTGCACAAAAGTCTTTTGTCGTTGTGGATCGGGACTTAAACTGTTTTGTTCAAGTACCATCTCTTGTAATTTATCATATCTGACATGAATAGTCTTGACTATCAATTTTGTTCTCTTGTTGTAAACTCTATATCCCTTAGACTGAGTGGCATATCCTACAAGAATGCATGCATCACCTTTCTCTTTCATCTTGTCCAGATTTCACCATCGCGAATAATGTAACACGTAGATCCAAAAACATGAAGGTGTTTGATTCGATCACGAATTATGTGATATGGTGTCTTTTCGTGTCTTGGGATAAGTAAGGATCGGTTTTGTGTGTAGCATGCGGTTGATACGGCTTTGGCCCAAAAGAATAGTGGTAGTTTTGAAGCGGATAATAATGTTCGAGCAGCCTCAACTAAAGTACGGTTTCGTCTTTCAACAACGACGTTTTGTTCGGGTGTTCAAGCAATAAATGTTTCATGTTCAATTCCTTCAGCTTCAAAATAATTCTTTAGAGTTGAATTCAAAAATTTTGTACCTCTGTCAGTACGTGCCACTTTTACTTGAGCTTGAAGACCACATTGTATAAGCTTAAGGAAGTTAATGAGAAGCTTAGGTGTTTCATCCTTGGACCTCAAGAAGTGAGTCCATGTATACCTTGAGTAGTCATCGACAATTACCATAACATATTTCTTCCAATTGATGCTTTGAACATGCATGGGTCCACACAAATCGATATGAAAAAGATCTAACCGTCCTTTAGAGCTTGGGGTAGTCTTTGTCTTGAAACTACTCCGTTTAGCTTTACAAAGCTCACAAGAAGAACAAAGATGATCCTTGATGAATTTCAAGCTTGGAAGGCCTCTCATAATATCTTTCTTGGAAAGCAAGTTGATGGTATCAAAACTAAGATGAGATAGGCGTTGATGCCATAACCATGCCTGAGTCGTTGAAGCTTTAGCCATGAAGCAAAATGGAGTTGTAGAAGTTGTGTCTTGAAGTGAAATAGTGTAGAGATCAGTACCACGTGAACTGGTAAGTAAGTCATTCCCATCATAATCACGAACAAAACATGTCTTCTTTCTAAAAGCAACCTCCAAATCTACATCACAGAATTGACCAACCGAGAAAAGATTGTGATTGTGCCCTTCGACGTAGTATACCCTTTTTATCGTTATATTCCCTGAACCAAATCTCCATATCCTAGGATCGGTGCAAATTGATCATTTCCGAATCGGACAGTACCCAGGAACTTCTCCACGAATTTAATTAGAAGCTTGAGATTCCCCGTCATGTGCTTCGTGCATCCGGAGTCCAGTATGAAGAGAATTTTTTCTATCACCAGCAGAAGAATTAGAACATGATGGAGCATTTGCTAAAGTGGATTCCATGTTAGTTGTGATTTCCGATTCATTAGTTTCCCTAATTTCTGCACTTAAATGCACACTAACGCTCGGCGTCACATTTTTTCTTTCCTAACCTTAGGCATCCATTTATATCCTGGAGGACATTGATTAGAAAACCACCATTTCCAAGACTTGCTAGCAGACTCATATAATTCCCTAATTCTGCTTCTAGGGTTCTTAGTGATGGAGTCTGATGCAATACTTTTCTTAGTGGGGGTTGTACCAGAATGGTTAACTTTGCGTTTGGGTTTACTAGCACTAATAGGCATCACAACTTGCTTCTTAATTCTAGTATCTACGTCTTTCACATTATTCATAGCACACAGAAAATGATCAGCATTAGCGCATTTTCCACATTTCACACAAACAAACTTAACCTTTAAAGCATTCAAAGCAGTTGAATCATTCAAATCGTCATTACATGCGATTACAGACGTTTTATTCTTAGAAACATGTAAATTCCTAGGGTGTTCTTCTACTTCCTTCATCTTTCCTTTACCCTTGTGTTTCCAAACCATATCATTCACTTGAGTGCTCTTAAGCTAAGGCCGACAAACACTAGCAGTGGAGACTACTCCTGTAGTAGAAGACACACGAGTATTAGTGTTTCTAGAAGTCTGAGGTGACTGACTAACTTTGTGTGTGGATTTAGTGGTCATTCTATAATTTCATGGTTTAATCACATTATTATGCTTAACGCTTGGTGCTAGAGTATCCCTTATGGGTTGATTATGTGGTAACCTTTCCTTTCCATTCATCTTGGGGGCAAACACATGTTTTGCAAACGAGGAATTTGAGAAAGCGGATGGTTTTCCCAAGATAGAGGATGTATTCACTTTATAGGCATTGGGTTGTCTAACAGCAGATTTCTTAACGCTAGGTTCCATAACTTTACCACCCATCTTAGCAACGAGTTTCTTCAACTCTGCTATTGCTATGTCTTTTTCTTGTAACTGAGCTTTCAAATCCGCAATATCAAGACTTTTTTTGTTTAGTAATCGACATGACTCATATAATTTTACTTCCAAAGGTGTATCATTTGAAAAACTGCCAACTTTGTTTTTCAAAGCAAGTTCAAGTGAATGACAATGTTTTTAAAAAAAATCATATCTATGTTGAAGTAACGAAAACTCTTTTTGGTCAATTTTATTCGAAAGCAAGACGTTTACACTCTTTAACTTGATCAAGATATTTGCATGCAACATCAGAATATTCATCGATATCAGCACAAGATGTAACATAGACACACATAATATCTTTTGAGAGGCATTCTTGCAAGAGTAGATCATATGCTATAGAAAAATCGTCTCTTTCAAGTTGATGATCGTCAATTTCTTTTTCAAGAGATTCCACATATTTCAAATCGTCAAATATTTCTTGCAATATTAACTTTTCAAATTCCAAAGCATGTTTCTTTTTTCGTTCCGCAAGAGGAATCAAAATAGTTTTCATAAGAACAGTTATATCGTGAGGAATTTCTTTATTACCTTTCAAAAGTTCACGTTTTTTCCAGTCATCATCAACAACCTTTTTGAAATTTTCAATGTTACTCTTAAGAATACTAAGTGCTTGCTTGCTCTTGCTTATAGAAGCTTGATGCGGCAAATACCCGATATATTTTGAAACATTAGTTTTCTTGGTGGCAAAAACTTGTCTCCATTTAATTCTTATTTGTGCACATTCGTAAAATATTTGCTCACGAGACTTCTGTTTTTGTGGTTTGAAAATTTCATAAAGACTATTTTCATAAGCATAATTATATGGTTTCACAAAGTCTTTATTCACTGGTGATCTACTCTCCTCTTCAAAACATAGTGACTCATCACTATCAGGCCTAACAAGAAGACAATAAAGGTCGGTCCATTGGGACTCCTCAAGATAGAGTCGTGGGTTCTCAGATTGAGCTTGCTCGAGGTACTTAGGACCAGCAAACCTAGCTTTACCCTTGAAAATCGAACGAGGTGCCAACATTCGCATGGTTTGAATAGATTGATTTGTTTTATAAACAATTTTCCTATAAAATCAATTTTAACTTCAAGTTCCACGACTTTGTCGATATCTTTTGCTTGTTTAATTTGAAAGATTTTTGCAAGTTAGAAACCTCTTCCGTCTTCGCAGTGACTAGTTTAGTTTTATCCTCTTGAAGAAAACCGATCTTTTGAGTTAACTCATTCACTTTAGTGGTAGCAATATACGGTTTGTGTCGTTCAGTACTTAAAGAGGTGTTATAATTACGTTTCTCTTGTTCTAAAAGATTAAGAGTTTCATTGTATTTAGTTTCAAACACATCCTTGACAGTAGTAATGACACCCCTTTGTACCTCGCAAGTTCTTTTTCTTTTTGAAGAAGCTCAGCTCTACAGCTTGCAAGAAGCTCACTAGATTTTATAACTGTAGCTTTGCTTTCTTCAAAATTTTGAGTGAGCGTAGCGTTTGCCTTCTTTAACTGGTTTTGACTCTTTTTAGTTTCTTTGACATCTTTTTTGTAAAGAAGCAATTAAGTTAGCAAGTGTAATACGCTTCTCATCAGCATCATACTCGTTTGCATGTTGATCATCCTCAGAGTCATTATTGCACATGTCTGATGAATCGGGTGTGGTATTGCTATCAACCGTTTCCATCATACACGTGTCAGTAATGGTTGTTGGAGGCTCACTATGCTCATGAATATCACCACACACATTATATTCATCGTCAGTATGTACCTTATCGATTGGCTCGGTATCAAAGATAGGACCATTGTCATCTTCAGTGACTTTGAGAACTTCTTCAATCTTTGCCATGTATGAGTAATGTGGTTTAAGTTCTTGGTAGGAGGCTTTATCATCAGTGTCATCAAGCATTTCTCCTTCCTCGGCCGATAATTTAACCTCAGCTTCCATCTTCTTGCATAGCATCATCTTTTCCTTATGTTAGCCAGAATCTCTAACCCGTTTCGGATTCCTACATTCCTTTGCCATATGCCCATAACCTTGATAATTAAAGAACTAAATCCCACTTTGCTGAACCACTTGAGTTCCAACAGTTTCCCTATTCCCAGGAACAGTAGCAGTCCTATGGGTATCATACTTAGTACTTTGTCGATCATACCGTGCAGAACCCTCAACATGTGTTGGATGACGTCGATCATACCTAGGAGGACTTTCATCACGTCGACGTGTGTCATACCTTGGAGGACTCTCAACATATCGGTTCCTTGTGTTAGATGATGTTTGAAGATTGTTGTTGTTGGGTTTGTATATTTTTTTTGTAAGACTTCATAATGAAAGCAATTTGTTGTTTCATTTCCCTATCCTTCTAAGCTTGTTCTTCATCACTGTCCTCTTCAGATGATGGCTCAGATGATGGTGCTCTTGGTTCTTTGCCTCGTGATCTTGTGGGAGCTGAAGACTTAGATGAAGTGAAATATCTTGGTGAGGATGATTGAGTAGAGTATGACTTGGGAATACAATAGTGATGATCTTGGACGTGTTGAGTGGTAGACACCAAAGCAAGTGGATTAGCAGTCTTTGATATCCTTTCAGCTCGAAATTTATTCGCCTCATTCTGAAATTGTTTCAAAATGTCAAAGAGCGTGTGACAGTTGACCTATTCTAACTTACTCTGTTGTTTCACCAAAGTTACAAACCGTGTCCACTTTGGTTGAAGTTGCTGTAGAAATTGCACATTGACTTGCATGGTGGAGACTTGCAAATTGTTTCTTGTCATGTCATTCATCATCTTGTAAAATCTTGAGTAATATGAATCAATTGATTCCCCATCCAATGAAGTAAACTTGCCAAAGTTCCAGAACAAGTTACTTTTGACATCTTGCTTGTTAAGTGATTCTCCTTGTTGCAAGCGTTCAATAGCAAACCACATTTCTTTTTCACTAGAGCATGCATCAACCGTTGAGTAAATATCATCCCCAGTCCCACTTAGAATCAAATAGATTGCTTCCTTCTCTACATCAATACAAGCACGTTTCTCTTTCAAAGTGTTCTCATATGTTTCCTTAATTGTTTGCTCATCGGAACCGAGCGTCGAGTCGGTTGCTGGAATTGCAGGAATGGTTATTGTAGTGGGAGTATAGGGTCCTTCTTTGATGCAACATAGGATAAGATCACCATTTGGTTTAGTATCAAGATATCGAATAAAACGTGATTCCCATTGTGCATATCGGTCTGACACAAGCATTGGTGGTCTCTCTTTGTTGCCCGCCACCATGATGTTGTTGTTCGTCACACGATACTCTGTAGTAGAATCCATCTTGATAAGCTTTGAATGTAGAAATGAATATGGATCTTAAGTAGATGTTATAGTGATTCTTGTTGACTTGAAAAAGTGTTGAAATCCCTTAAAAATGTTATAGAAAAAACCAAAAAAATCTCCAAAAACCAAAAAAATTGTTCTCGAAATCCCTTAAGTGTATTTTTGGAATTTTTCAAGAAGTCCTCCAATCTTTCGCAATGACGAAATAATATCTATCGCAAAGTTGGATCGGAATGTGGATCGGAATGCTGATCGGAATACATGTTGGAATACCTATCAGAATACCTGTCAGAATACCTGCCGGAATGTTGGATCGGAATACCTGTCGGAATGTTTGATCGGAATACCTGTCGGAATGTCTGTCGGAATATCATACCTATCGGAATATCTAATAGAAATATATATCGAAATACATATCAGAATAGCTATCAGAATAACTGATCGCAATGCCTATCGAAATACGTATCAGAATATGTATCGGAATACGTATCAGAATCTTGATCGGAATACAGAAGCCCTTACAACACTATCGGAATATTGGTACTGTTCTGAAACTTTAGGTAAAAAAAGTGAGATTTTTTACAAGAAATCGGAGATTTTAACCAACCCAAAACAACCAAATCCCTATAGGAAGATTGAATTATTCGTGTATTCCATGTTAAACCAAGGTGTATATATACAATGCATATATTGGGTTTGAGCCCAATGATTATCAATCTACAGCTATCACCATTGCTACATAATCTAGATAAGGAATTACAACTAATGCAATCACAAGAGCTAAGTAATAGTCATTGAAAGCTAACACTCCCCTGCAGTTGGAGCGGCAGGACACTGTATGCTCAAACTGGAACGAAACTCTTCAAAAAGGGCCGAAGGCAATCCTTTAGTAAAGATATCTGCATACTTATAACGGGAAGGAACATGTAAAACTTGAACATGACCAGCTGCAACTAAATCTCGAACAAAATGTATATCAATCTCGATATGTTTTGTGCGTTGATGTTGGACCGGATTAGAAGATAAATAAACAGCACTCACATTATCACAATAAACAAGTGTGGCGGAAGATAGTGGAGTATGCAGCTCTCGTAAAAGATTCCTCAACCAACATGTTTCAGCAACAGCATTGGCAACACCACGATGCTCTGCCTCTGCACTAGAACGAGAAACTATTGGTTGGCGCTTAGAGGACCATGAGAGTAGATTGTTGCAAAGAAAAACACAATATCCAGAAGTCGACCTCCGAGTAGTGGGACAACCAGTCCAATCAGCATCCGAATAAGCAACCAGTGATGAAGTAGAAGAGGAAAATAGTTTTAACCCATAGTCTAACGTACCTCGAACATATCTCAAGATCCATTTAAGATCCAAGAAATGAGGCTCCCGAGGATCATGCATATGAAGACAAACCTGTTGCACTGCATAAGAAATATCAGGGTGAGTAAAAGTGAGATACTGAAGAGAGCCCGCAAGACTTCTATACAAGGTCGGATCAGAAACCGGATCCCCATCATCTCTCAGCTTGATCTTCGTATCAACAGGAGTCCGACTAGAGTTACATCCAACCATATGAGCCTGCTCAAGAATCTTAGTAGCATACTTACGTTCAGATAAAAACATCCCTGATGTGTCTCGCGTAACAGAAATGCCCAAAAAATAATTAAAAGAACCCAGATCTGTCATGGAGAACTCCTAATGTAGATAAGTAATAATCCGCTATAATAGATCCTTAGACGAAGCAGTGAGTACAATATCATCAACATAAAGTAATAAGTAAGCAATATCAGTCCCTTGTCAATAAATAAATAATGATGAGTCACAACGACTAGAACTAATCCCAACCCGAGTAATATAAGCTGCAAAACACTGAAACCAAGCTCGAGGGGCCTGCTTAAGACCATAAAGGGACCGCTGTAGTAAACAAACATAGTCAGGATGAGCAGTATCCCGAAACCCAGGAGGCTGATGCATATAAACAGTCTCAGATAAATCCCCATGTAAGAATGCATTCTTGACATCAAGCTGGTGAACCGGCCAATGTCAAGAAATAGCCAAGCTGAGAACTGTCTGAATAGTACCCAGTTTAACAACCGGGCTAAAAGTCTCATCAACATCAACACCCTATATCTGTGTACTGCCATTCGCTACAAGGCGAGCCTTGCAGCGACTAAGAGTACCATCAGCTAAAAACTTATGTCGAAATAACCACATACATCGAACAATATTGACATCCGTGGGCCGCGAAACAAGTGTCCGAAGTGTTATTTTTAATTAGTGCATTATACTCGTCGGTCATAGCATTTTTCCAATTTGGATCATTAAACACATTGCTGTATGATTTTGGTAAAGGCGAGATTTTAGACACATGAAGAGTAAGACGTTGAGTGGGACGATTAGTCCCGTCACGAAAGTGTGTGACCATGGGATGAATCAAATTCGGGTTTGGGTTATTATATGGAGCGGATGAATTTTGGGAAATGGAAACAAGTGAGGGACACATTTGGGTTGGGTTAAGGTCAGCGGTGGTGCTAGGCTCTGGTATATTAATAGGCTCGGGTGTGGTTTAATTGATCTCAGCTGTATTAATGGGTTCACTTGCATTGTTAATGGGCTCGGTATTATTAGTTGGGTAAATTTAAATTGTTTCAGTGGTGATGGGATCATCATTTGAATCATGGACAGGTGTATCAAATGGAGGAGTATGCATATTTGGTGAAGTGGTGGTAGGTGTAGATCTGATAATTGTGGATATAATATCAGATGGGTCCTCTAAAAAATCATAAGAGGGACTCGAGGCGTGTATTTTAGAGCCAAATGGGAAAATCGTTTCATCAAACGTGATATGTCGAGAAATGATTATTTTATTTGTGTTAAGGTCAAGGCAAAGATATCCACGGTGATTTATGGCATGTCCAAGAAATAGAGAGAGTATGGATCAGGGTCCAAGTTTGTGAGTGTTATCGAGGTGAGGATAACAAAGACACCCAAAAGTACGCAATATAGTGTAATCGGGGGTGGTTCCAAAAATCCATGTAAAGGGTATTTCATTATTAATGTCCCTTGATGGTAGGATATTTTATAAATAAATGGCCATATTAAGTGCTTCAGTCCAATAATTGGGAGGTAGATGAGCCTGAAAGAGTAGTGTACGTATAAGTTTGTTTATAGTTTGTATCATCCTTTTAGATTTACCATTTTGTTGTGAAGTGTGTGGACAAGAAAAACGAAACTGAATCCCATTATCGGTAAATAATTTATGGAAGGCTTGGTTGTCAAACTCACCACCATGATCCCACTGAAAAGACTTTATTTCATGTTTAAACTGAGTGCGGATAAAAGTACGAAACAAAACAAACTTGGACAAAACATCAGATTTATTAACTAGCGGATAAACCCAAACATATTGCGAATAAAGATCCAAAAATAAAACATAGTATTTAAAACCTGAAAGGCTCGGAATTGGAGAAGTCCACAAGTCCGAGTGAATAATGTCAAAACAAGACTGAACAGAAGTAGTAGAACTGACAAATGGAAGTTTCACGTGTTTGCCAAGCTGGCAAGCATGACAAAGAACGGGAGACTTCTCTTTATTACATGAAATGAAATTACTAGAAAGAACGCGACGTAACACTTCACTTCCTGGATGTCCAAGTCGCTGGTGCCACGTATATTGACTGGTGAGAAAAGCATAAGGAATGTCGGAAGACTTCATGACAGGATAAAGGTCTCCAGTGCTATCACAACGGAGCAACACCTGACGGGTCATGAAGTCCTTAACAGAAAAACCAAAAGAGTCAAATTCGACTGTACAAGAATTATCAAGAACAAACTGACGAACAAAAATCAAATTTTTCACAATATTAGGTGCAATGAGAACGTTATTCAAATGAAGAGGTCGATTTGGACTAGGCAAAATGCTATGGCCAGATTTAATGACGGGTATAGAGTGACCGTCACTAACCGAGACATACGGGCAGATGCACGAATTAAAAACATCACTAAGAGTAGATACATAATCATTAAGGTGAGAACTCGCACCTGTATCCGTATTCCACGTACCCGGAGCAGGATCCTAGAGTGTTACAGCATTAAAGGCATGTGGTAAAATCGTCTCCTGTCCTGTAGGTTGACCTAAATGAGCTTGTTGACATGTCGCAATATGCTGACCCGGTTGACCTAATCCGGTTTGACCCGATTGATAAACCTGCTGAGCCGTACCTGTTGGACCTAGTGGGCCGACATTAGGTTGTATGTAAACTTGGGCCACCGGATGATAACCAAAAGAATTAACATGGGCCTGTAATGAAGTAACAGATTGTAGTTATGGATGCTCATTAAAACCTGGTGGGCTTGTGGGAGCGGTAAAAGTTGGCCTTGAACTTGTATGTGCTGAATAAAGGGCCACTAGATTGGTTGAATTTATCAAACCATTACTACTTGTTTGACCATTTTGCATGTTACCAGTGATACCAAGTTTGGTTAATAGACTTTTTAAAGTATGTATATCATTATTTGACAAATTTGATGAAGAAGCCACGGTAGACCGAGGCACAATGTTTGACCATGAAGACCCATTACCATTAACACCATTATGAAGATACTTACAGTGAGCACCAAAATGGCAAGAACCCTTATTGAAATGAAAGCACGGTTTGTTTACCTTGGCCATAGAAGTTGTAGGGCGTCGAGTATTAGTATCCGAATTGGCCAACAAAACCACAGGAGATGATGAAGTAGAATCAACATATGCGGCGTGAGCCCGTGATTTCAAAAGCATCTCTACCGTAGTGAGCATGGAATGAACGGTCTTCAAATCTGGAAAGGGTTCCTGATGAATTATAATATTGGACACATGTTGATATGTATCGGGCAACCCATCGAGAGCAATATTTACCACATCATCGTTGCTAATAGGGGACCCGAGGCTAGATAGAATGGTAGCTAGAGATTCTATCTTACGAAAGTAAGTATCGATGCTCAAATTACGAAGCTTCATGGAGTGTAATTCCGCTTTAAGTGTAATAGAACACAAACGTTTATTGTCATTGAAGATCAAAGCAATAATGTCCCAAGCCTCCTTTGTTGTTGTAGGGTTCTCCACTACAAGTCATTGTTGAAGAGTTTTGGATAACGTATTTAAAATCCATGTAAGGACAATGGATTCGATTGTCAACCATTCCGCGGTTGGAGGCGTCGACTCACTAGATGAGCCATCGTTGGTAGTTTTTGTTGCACCCAAGATGTGATCCAAAAGGTTATACCACGACGCAGATTCTGAAAAAAATACATCCAAGATGAGTAATCAATCTCATCAAACATCTAAAAGAACAGGAACACGGATATGAAGATTGGTAAGCGCCTGTAGCTTATCTGAGAGTAAAATAACATGTGGGGGAGGGGTTACTGGTCCAGTCATGGTGAACGTGTTATGCTTTGTGGTTGAAACAGATTAAGGATGGAGTTTGATTTGTAGTATGTATATTCTGAACAGGGAGTATTGGAGGGTAGGGTTTTTATTGTGTAACCAAAGAAATATATATTGTATATATGTGACACACAAAGGTCACGAAACAACTGCAATAACCAAACAATGGGTCGACTGGTTATACTTTGAGCCAACGATCGACTTCACACAGATTATGGGTCGACTGGGTATTGATAAACCCAA